>OX031018.1:11176288-11776288 GCA_943736025.1 Tenthredo mesomela
GGGAAAATCGACGGAGAAGGGTGAACGAGGCGGGACAGTTGTGGAAAGTCTAGTATAATTCCCACGAATTCTTCCAATTCTGTCATCGACCAATATGTATATTTCTGCGATAACGCAAGTAGGTATACTTTGCTCAGCAGTAGGCTCCCGCTCTATCGGGAGACCGCTCCGCCCTCAGACCGCGTTTTTAGGGGTAAGTGCAACCAGATGCGAAATAGGCGAGTGTTGCTAGTCCCAAAACTCCCGTACAGCGGTTATGGTCAAAGACCCGCTGATGAGAGGGACAAAAAACCCCAGGACACCCCAGCTGAGAAATCGGCTAGAGCGAGGGGGGAGGGGAAGGGGGAAGGTTAGGTTGGAATCCTCAGTTTTCTCCAGAGTCGACCCGAGGGAAGCGGGGAGCGGGGAGAGGGGGGATTCTCCAAAGGCGCCTAGGGGGAGGGGGGAGGGGGGAGAGGGGGGGTTTGTTGTGTCTGCCTAAAGCTGCCCATATCTACTGCCCTGCAATCTGTGTTTGCTGGGTCTCTTGTTATCATAGTCATCTTCCAAACTTTTTTTTTGTGTTTCATTCCTTCTACACACTTTCATTATTTCATAAGTCGATTGCTCTGAGATCAATGAGTTTCTTGCAACGAAGTCAACGAGCTCAAATATATCGGATGTGCAAGTGTACTCAGACGAATCCAGTGGGGAAAATAAAATGACAAGAAGTTCTATGGATAGAGGAAAAAGTCCTGAATGGAGAAATTCAAAAGAGCTGCCACGAAAACCAGAAAGATATGAAAAGTCTAATCCCTATGAGTTTAATGCAAAGAGGAAGGATAGAATTTCCCTAAAAAAAGACCGGAATGGAGAACGTGAAATAAAAAGAAAAGGCCAATTCGGAAAGAAAATTTCAGGTTATTATATAGTATAATGGTCTTCTTAAAATTCTCAAACTTTTGAGAAAAAAAAAAAAACTTTTGTTTCGTGTTTGATTCCTTCTACACACTTTCATTATTTCATAAGTCGATTGCTCTGAGATCGATGAATTTCTTGCAACGAAGTCCACGAACTCAAAAATGTCGGATACGCAAGTGTACTCAGACGAATCGTGTGGGGAAAATGAAGTGACAAGAAGTTCTATGCAGAGAGGAAAAAGTCATGAATGGAGAAATTCAAAAGAGCTGCGACGAAAACCAAATAAGCCCGTAAAGCCACAATCGCAGCTGAAAGTATATGAGAAGTCTAATCTCTGTAAGTTTTACTCGTGAATTATTTTATAAAATAGCAATTATGCGAGTCATGCGACTTCATTAGTGTTTTATGAAATCATACACACTATACGAGCAACTAAAGCTCCATACTTTTTCAGCTGTCAGCTGCAACGGTAGTACAAAGAGGACGGATAGGATAATTCCCCCAATAAAAGACCGAAATGGAGAACGAGAGATAAAAAAAAAAGCGAACTTGGAAAGAAGATGTCAGGTCAGGTTATATGTATAATGGTCTTCTTAAAATTCTCACACTTTTGAAAACTTTATAGAGCTTTATGTGCATCTATTGAGTGTAATTTCTGAGTCCATCAGCAGAATACCTGTGTATGATTATTAATACTTTTATGTGTCTAGGCCCAAAAAACCGCGATTCTAACCTCGCTCTGCTCGGTTTAAATGCGGTTTTTGGCCTAGACACATAAAATGATATATGCCATACGGCCCATAAAGTATTTTCTGACGAATTTCATTATAATCCTCGCCTTCGGCTCGGATTATAAACTCAAATTCGTCGGAAAATACTTGACAGGCCTAGTGACATAATGTACTATTTAGATTCTGCACTTCTCTTGGAAATATATAATGACGTGCAACAAATAAAACTCGACGTAACGGTAATGCGAGAATATCAAACAGAAACCCTGCAAGCTCAAAAAGGAGTTCAGATCGTGCAAAGAATTAATGACGATTTTATCATCAGAAACAATGTAGTTTTACCAATCAAGACCGAAGAGGAATTTAATGATTTCGATTTAAAACTATTGAAACACGAAGGCTTTGGAAAGGAATTTGTAAGTGACTTAGTGATATAAATACGTTCTTCATAATTTCGATTTGATAGAACTATCTGCAGAAATCCTCTTGTATGTCCTTATTTTTGATGGCATCCTTGAACAAGTATTTTGACAGAAGTTACACTACTTCGAGAACCGTCGCAAATATTCTGAGGAAATATTTGTCTACACGGAGAAAAAAAAAAACAGTAAGCTGTGCTGCGCAAGGCATTAATCTAGTCAATATAGTATTTTTTGTAACACATGCATGATTTCTGCGTTTTTTGACCTAAAAATAGGGTCAAAAGTAGCCGTTTATTGACCGCTTAAAAAGAGCGGGCAATAATGGATTCATTATTGCCCGCTTCTTCAATAATATATATATATTGTAACGTGTCCGACCGGGGTCGGCTATGATTGGTCGGCGTGAATACCGACTAACTGAAGAAACTCGAAGAAATGAGCGAGCGACGCTTGTGACGTCACAAGCGTAAGCAAAAGGGTATATAAACACGCGTCGACAGAGCTCGAGAGCGCACTTGTGGTATAGCACCCGGCGACTCACAACCACTCATTAGAGCGCACTTGTGGTATAGCACCCAGCGACTCACAACCACTCATTAGAGCGCAATCGTGGTATAGCATCCCAGGCGACTCATTTGATATTGAACTAAGGATCTTCCGAAGGCAATAAAGTAGAATCATTAAATTCACGATACTTAGACAATTCAGAAATTATTTCAAAAGCAATTCTAATATCACCTACCCGGGTATAGAATCATTATATTATATCGAGCATTAGCTATAGCAGCATTGTTACGAACGGTTAAAAGAAAAGAGAAATTACGGTTAAAATAGCCTTTAATGTAGGATAAAATAGAATAAGTTAAATGTACGAAATTTTGTTGATATTTTATTTGATTTAACAATACAGGAAATCAAATTACTACTTATAAATTTTGCCTGGTATTTTCTTATCATCCTGTTTGACATTAATAAATACCAGAATAAGCCGAGTAGTTACAGCTTTGGCGAACAACGGTAGAAGCGAACGACATTGGCGTAAAAACCTGTGTTCGAGGGCCAACCGTTGGAAACCCGAGTCTGACAGGCAGTCTTGGTGTAAAAACCCGGATCTGTAGTTAGTCAATAAAATCATCAATAGCAGGGAGACAGGCTTGGCGTAAAAACCCGGCTCTGTAGTTAGAATTCTGAATCTTAAATTCAGAACCAATACGGCTTTGGTAATTAAACCTATCCGAGTCCGGTAGCTAGCGTAGGGAGATAAAATCTGAATAAGGTGGCTTTTGCATGGTAGACCCATCCTTTTCCTCACCTTTCAGTACGAGGAGTCCGTAATAATACTTAATAAATTAAATTTCAGAAAATAGATAAATTTCGAACCCGTAGCAACCGACTTTTACTATAACCAGAAGGTTCGTAAAAGCCGAAACGTTACATTTGGCGCCCAACGTGGGGCTCCTCAGTATTAAATTCATTTGGAAAATAAATTCAATACTTCAACTTAAAATCAATTTAACAAATGCAACGTAAATTCAAGATATAACTTCATATTCATCAAATTTCAAATTCAAATTAAAATTAGCTTCAATTTTGCAAAATAGAGTCATTGTTCAAGGGTTCCTTAGAAAAATAGACCGATATAGCATTGCCTGTCAGACTCGGTTTTGAATAAACATAGTCCGGGACGAGGGAAAATGCCAGGCAACGTAGTATTAATAATAGAGTAGATCCTATTATCGAGAGATTAGGGACTCAGGGACATGATTCACAAATAGTTAGCGTCAATTCTTCGCCCATCGACAGCAGCCATGAATCCGTCAAATAATTATAATTCAAATATAAAAGATCCATGTGCGAGAATATTTGAGGGCACTAGCTAGGTTAGAAAAAAATTTTGACAGTAAATTCGAAAGCCTAGAACGCACCATCCTAAACAACAAGGCTGACGATGTCGAAGAACGGGCGAGAAACAAGGAACATGTAAACGAGACATTAGTAGGTCACGAAATTAGAAATCAACAACAATTAGTTGGATTAAATGAAACTTTGCAGCAAGTCTCGGCAAAACTGAATACCAAGGTGTCAGATGATAAATTTCAAATCGAGTCACGCGAAAAGATGGTGTGCCATGACCGAATGGCTAAAGACGAAATCATAAAAAGTAAAATCATTAAAGCTCAAGAAAATGATAACGAGCCATTTGAAAGTTTGAATATCAGATATGAAATATTGAAACCCGTGATAGCAGCTGTGCTGAGACTAGTTGACAAAAGTAGAGTCAAAACAAAACAAATAACATTCGGATACGAAAACAAAGCCGTATACTGCGGGCAAGGGGGCAAGCATGGTGAGCGCTTCCTGCAGAAGCAGGTATACCGACGAATAAATAGCTTACAATACAAGATGAAAAAAACGGAATTATCACCTAGATAAAAGACTTTATAAATCAAATACGAATAGTACAATTAACAAAGGGAGGAGAGGTAATCCCCGAGCAAATAGATCCAACTCAGCTACCAAAATAGGAAGGATTAAGTTAATTGAATCACCAATACGATTCGACAATTAAAACATAAATAAATTGCAATATTAAAATCAAATTTATTATCAATAAAATAGGTCGTAACGCTAAATTTGGTAATACATTCATTAAGCAAATAAAATTTCAAGACTTCGATAAATCATGAGGTTAGGTATCAGTAAGTGACAGTATTAGGTCACTAGGTTCGGTATTATAGTATGTGAAAAGGATTAGTGAGAGGATTAGGATTAACGAGTTAATTCCCAGTATTGAGGGATCACAATTTAAAGAGCGATTTAAAGTCCAGATATTAGGAAATGCTAGAAATATAAGTGTAGCGGCTGCGAAATTGCATCCAAGGAAGACGCACTGACGGAAGAAGACTTAAATCAAATATGCACCAGGAAGGTACACGATGACATCAAGCACCAAACGATTGCACAAATCGACCGAGCCTATACCTAAAAGAAACGAATTAGACTATAACAACAATGAGATAATAACAACCGGACAGAACAACATAATTAACACATACCTGACTGATGAGGGATTCAACCACATTGGCAAATAAATTGAAGAAGGCTTGAAGGAGGAGGTGCCATTAACCAAATCCAAACCAAGAAGCATCAAAGACGTCATCCTAAATAAAAAGGGACTACGGAAAAATAAGTCGAATGAAAACCAGGAGGTTACAAATAATGCTAGCCATATCGGCAGTGTCAACTTACCTTGGAAAATGCAGGCGTTAAGCATATCAGAACGCACTGCTGCACGACGGAAGAGTTGATGGTGAAGAGGGGGTGTGGAAAATTATAGATCAGCATAGACCACATGAACCAAAGTATCTGATACACCAGCATTACCGGAGGCTTTGAGATGTCACTATGAGGTGGAGGTAGAGACATCTAGACGGCAACTAACACCGTTCGTGAATCCGATGCTACCAGAACACATCGTCAAGTTCGAATTCTCGGAACCTCGCAGGTTGAAAATATTATCAAGACCAAAAGGGACTTTAAGGAAGTTCATCGCCGACGGAGATAAGGTCCATCAATGTGAATTTTCCAGAAGCAGCGAAGCATTTTATAATGAAAAATTCAATTGATGGAAGGGGGCAATGTAACGTGTCCGACCGGGGTCGGCTATGATTGGTCGGCGTGAATACCGACTAACTGAAGAAACTCGAAGAAATGAGCGAGCGACGCTTGTGACGTCACAAGCGTAAGCAAAAGAGTATATAAACACGCGTCGACAGAGCTCGACAGCGCACTTGTGGTATAGCACCCGGCGACTCACAACCACTCATTAGAGCGCAATCGTGGTATAGCATCCCAGGCGACTCATTTGATATTGAACTAAGGATCTTCCGAAGGCAATAAAGTAGAATCATTAAATTCACGATACTTAGACAATTCAGAAATTATTTCAAAAGCAATTCTAATATCACCTACCCGGGTATAGAATCATTATATTATATCGAGCATTAGCTATAGCAGCATTGTTACGAACGGTTAAAAGAAAAGAGAAATTACGGTTAAAATAGCCTTTAATGTAGGATAAAATAGAATAAGTTAAATGTACGAAATTTTGTTGATATTTTATTTGATTTAACAATACAGGAAATCAAATTACTACTTATAAATTTTGCCTGGTATTTTCTTATCATCCTGTTTGACATTAATAAATACCAGAATAAGCCGAGTAGTTACAGCTTTGGCGAACAACGGTAGAAGCGAACGACATTGGCGTAAAAACCTGTGTTCGAGGGCCAACCGTTGGAAACCCGAGTCTGACAGGCAGTCTTGGTGTAAAAACCCGGATCTGTAGTTAGTCAATAAAATCATCAATAGCAGGGAGACAGGCTTGGCGTAAAAACCCGGCTCTGTAGTTAGAATTCTGAATCTTAAATTCAGAACCAATACGGCTTTGGTAATTAAACCTATCCGAGTCCGGTAGCTAGCGTAGGGAGATAAAATCTGAATAAGGTGGCTTTTGCATGGTAGACCCATCCTTTTCCTCACCTTTCAGTACGAGGAGTCCGTAATAATACTTAATAAATTAAATTTCAGAAAATAGATAAATTTCGAACCCGTAGCAACCGACTTTTACTATAACCAGAAGGTTCGTAAAAGCCGAAACGTTACAATATATATATTGTTACGAAGGTGTATTTTCCTCCTCCACTTGACATTAAATTTCCCTTATATCGCATTCAGTCTAGCAGTCATAAAGATAAATGAATACAAATAAAAGATGTATACAGATAGCTGATCAACGAATATTGTTGTAAATAACAGTCTTGTTTCAGACATTAAACGAAACTGACCCATTTTTCAATATAATCGATTTTCTTGATAATTATTTCTTGCATTTAGACTTGAATCTTCATTTCTCAACTCAGGGATCCTCATTGATTTGATTATAAAACTCACGAAAGCTAATTTCGTATCATTGGTGTCGGAAGTGTGATTTTTGAGTTGAGATTTTTAGTGCCACAAGTCTGTCAATTTGAATTTTCAATTTCCTTTGCAATTGCTTGAAAAATGAGTCGCAATACTCGTAACGCTCGATCAACCCCTTTAAACGAACTCTCTGCACCTACCCCGGTCCAACCAGCTGAATCTCAGCTACCGCCTCTGCCTAATCCTATGGCCCAGATGGAGTCCGTCCTACAAATGGTCATGCTCGCTCAACAGCGACAGACCGAGCAGCTCATACAGGCACAACGGGAAGACCGGGAAGTATTTCTTCAAGCACATCGAGAAACACAGGAACGACAACTTCAAGTACAGCGAGAAGACCGGCAACGAGACCGGGAGACTTCTCTTTTACAGGTAGAACGACAACTTCAGGCTCACCGCGAAGAACGCGAGGTCCAGCAGACACAACTCCATCACATCTTGGAGGCCCAACGCAATTCACAACGAGAGGATCGTGACGCTCACCTTCTAGCATTTCAGAGAAGCCTAGAAACTCTGGTTCCCCGACTTCCCGATCGAATTTCCCCGATTCCTACTCCTCGAAGGTTATCTTTGGCGAGAGATGAGTTGTTACAGATTTTACCCGAACAGAGGTCTGTAAATATTCATGGAGGAAGAACTCCTCCTCCTGTTATTAATAGGCCAAGGACTGGTGAGTCGACTACGATCGAATCACCGGTTCAGTTGCCTCAGGTTGCTCGTGATCAGACTTCGACTAATAGAATGTGTGGGGATCATCTCTCGCGAGTTGAGTTCCCGAGTTCCTCACACAAAAGATCTAATGACGATAGGATTGACAATTTGTGTGAATTAATAAGCAATTTTGTACGAAAAGAGAATAGCGCCGGGAGTACCAATCAAAATATTGAATTAGAAAGACAGGTAGCAGTAGAAAGCCGAGTCGAGCCTGTCATAAATCCTTCCAAAGTAATCCGCGTTCCTACTTATGATGGTACCACCTCATGGGCCGAGTACGAGTGTCAATTTTTAATTGTAGCCGAAATAAATGGCTGGAATGTTTCAACTAAAGCTGGAAATTTAGCTGCCAGTTTGAGAGGTGCAGCATTGTCCGTTCTTACCTCCTTAGCTCGTGATGAATTGAAGGATTATGACAAGCTCAGCTCAGCGATCAGATTTAAATATGGAAGTGAACATCTCCAGAAGTTGCATTTAACTCAGCTTGAGAATAGGAGACAGAATAGAGATGAGAGTCTTGCTACACTCGGTCATGACATCGAAAGAATGGCTCGAGTAGCTTTACCCGGTTGCGACGATCTAACAAGAGATCGATTAGCTTGTTCGCGATTTATTAACGCCATAAAAGATAGTGACTTGAAACATGCGCTGAGTTTAGCAGGACCCACAACATTGAGAGAAGCAGTAATAAAGGGATTAGAAATAGAAGCTCTCGATAAAGAATATTTAGTAGGAGGAAAAGTTAGAAGGGTAGAAACAGAGAGGAATCCTTCAAGTAATCATGGAGATAATAGCAGTCGTCCTAAAGATACTCCCTGGCAACAGCGTAGGCAAGATAATAATAGACAGGAACGTCCTCCCAGAGAGGCAGGCTTTACCAGACCCCCATCAGTATGTCTGTGGTGTAACCAATCCGGACATATAGCTCAATATTGTTTTAAATTATTAGAAAAACAAAAAGGTTCGACTGAAGAGATTCGTGACTCCAGATCTAATCGACAAAATTCATGGAGGAAGCCTAATACTTCCTCCGAATCTCAACCTTCTACTTCAAAAAACTAGAGTCAGGTGGTTTAGTGGGGCTTAAATCATCTGGAGAGGAATGTAATGGTAGCCCTAAGAATAGCCTTTGTGTTAGACGAGCTTTTCGCCAAACTGGTCTTTATGCTTGGGGGACAGTCAACGGCGTAGACTGTCTCTGGGTGATAGACACCGGTGCAGAGGTGACTATAGTGCGATCAGATCTCGTAGGACCTATTGAACGATCAAATACAGTTAATTCGCTACGAACGGCCACTGGAGAGAGGGTACCTATATCTGATAAGATTCTTGTTCAGATCAATGTCGCTCAATATATTTCCGCCCCCCATCAGGTTTATGTAGCAGCCATCGAAGATGACGGAATTTTGGGGTTGGACTTTCTTTCCACCCATGAATGTACCATTTCTACGTCTTCTAATTCCCTTTCTTTTGGACAAACACAGGTCCCTCTTTTAACAAGTAGAACCAGGCTCCCTCCTATTACACACGCTTCTTCCCTGCCTCAAGTTCGAGAAATAAGTATTTCGTCAGGTGTGAAACCTCCAACTCTATTTGAAGATTTGCTGGACCGATTACACAGGTCTACAATGATTTTGGTGCCGCTAAAACTAAAGCAGATATTAAGTATATTCGATATCCTGACTCCAGCAATATCCTTATTTTTTTAATGCTACGTGTAGTTTTCGAGAAATCGCAGGTGTAAAATAAAATGAAAATAAACGATTTTAATACATTTTGTTAAATTATTCTACATATACGACGACATATCAGCGTTACTCAGTAAGAAATGAAATCAATTAAATATAATGACTATAAATATGACAAAATACAGTTTTTTGGTAATCATCTATAGATATAAACCTGGACGTAGCTTCAATGTTTTGACGACTCCGTACGACTTCTCGAGGGTTAATTAACCAAATTATAACAAAGAATCGTCGGCACCAAGATTTTTTTTTTTATTTGTAGGCCTGTGTTATCGATAAACCTGAAAGAAACTTACATTGAAGATGTTGTTGATTTGATGTATGATTTTGTAAATTCTTTTGCTAAAGACAGGGAAAGTATTGGACGATACACTTTAGTAAAACACAAGATCGATACAGGAGACAGTACTCCTTTTAAACAAGCTGCTCGAAGACTTCCATTAAACGGAAGAGAAGAAGTAACAAAATTGGTTGAAGACATGTTAAAGAATGACGTAATAGAACCTTCTACTAGTCCCTGGGCCTCCCCTATCGTTTTAGTAACCAAGAAGGACGGCAAGAAAAGATTTTGTATAGACTATAGAAGATTAAATGATTTGACGAAGAAGGACTCTTATCCCCTTCCAAGGATCGAAGAAACTTTGGATTTGATAGCTGGTGCTTGCTGGTTCAGTACTATAGATCTTCAGAGTGGGACTGGCAAATTGAAATGGATCCAGTAGACAAGGAAAAGACTGCATTCGTCACAGGACTTGGGGGATTATGGCAATTTAAAGTTATGCCTTTCGGGTTATGTAACGCCCCAGCTACCTTTGAACGAGCCATGGAAACCACTCTTCAGGGACTTACAGGAAAGATTTGCTTAGTCTATTTAGATGACATCATCGTCTTTGGTAAGACTTTTAAGGAACACACACAAAACCTTCGTCAAGTATTCCTACGTTTACAACAAAATGGACTTCAAATGAGCCCAAAGAAATGTCACCTTTTCCAGAAGGAAGTTAACTTCTTAGGACACGTCGTTTCCGTCTCCGGAGTCAAGACCGATTCAACGAAGATACAAAAGGTGTCAGAATGGCCTCGACCTACTGACAAGGAACAAGTACAGAGTTTTATAGGCCTCTGTACCTATTATCGTAGATTTGTCCAGGGATTTGCTACAATTGCTAGGCCCCTTCACCATCTCACTGGAAACAAGATTATTTTTGACTGGACTCCCATTTGTGAAGAAGCTTTTGTTCAGTTAAAGTTGTGTTTAACCTCTTCACCCATCCTGGCATATCCTATAGTAGATCTTCCTTTCATTTTAGATACCGATGCTTCGCTTACAGGTATAGGTGGAGTTTTGTCTCAAATTCAAGAAGGACAAGAGCGCGTCATTAGTTATTTTAGTAGGGTTTTAAGTAAAACTGAGAGGAATTATTGCGTGACCCGTAGGGAACTCCTTGCTGTTGTAAAAACCATTTCGCATTTCCATCATTATTTGTATGGAAGGAAGTTTTTAGTCCGTACGGATCACGCTTCCTTGAGGTGGTTACTATCATTCAAATCCCCGGAGGGACAGGTGGCTAGGTGGTTAGAAACTTTGGGACAATATGACTTCGATATACAACATCGTGCTGGAGTTCTTCATGGAAACGCCGATGCTCTCTCAAGGAGACCTTGCAGTGACTCATCGGACTGCAAACAATGTATACGCCTAGACAAACAGAGAGTTCCTTCTGTCAAGGTCCGTTTGATAACTCTAGAAGGAGATGAAGAAGAATGGAGGATACTTCAAAAAGAAGACAGTACACTTTTACAACTAAGAAAATGGAAAGAGACTGGAGTTAAGCCGGATTGGCAAGAAATATCAGCGTTGGATCAACACTTGAAGATTTATTGGGCTCAATGGGATTCGATACATTTATCTGAAGAATTACTATACCGGACGTGGGAGTCTCCCGATGGTCGAGAAATTAAATGGCAAATATTGGTGCCTAAGGTGAAGATTGTGGACGTCCTTCGAGAACATCATGATTCACCAGCTGGGGGACATTTCGCTTCGAATAGGACTCTTAATCGTATTCGGGAAAAATACTTCTGGTCGCGTTGTCGTTACGACGTTGAAAATTGGTGTAGGACCTGTACTATTTGCGTGGCGAAGAAGGGTCCACGAGACAGAGGAACGAGTTCTCTTCAAGTATATAATGTTTGCGCTCCTTTTGAGCGAGTAGCCATGGATATACTCGGTCCTCTCCCTCTCTCGAGATCCGGGAATCGTTACGCTTTAGTGATCGCAGATTATTTCACAAAGTGGCCGGAAGTTATTCCAATTCCTAATCAAGAGGCCGAGACTGTAGCTAAAGCATTTGTGAAAGAATTCGTCTGTCGTTATGGTTCCCCCATGGAGTTACACACCGACCAAGGTCGTAATTTTGAAGCTGTACTTTTGGCTGAAATATTGAAAGTTTTGGGGGTTAGGAAGACTCGCACAACCCCATTACATCCGCAATCAGACGGGATGGTCGAACGATTGAATCGTACTCTTCTAAAATACCTGGCTTCTTTCATTGATAGAGATCAAAAGAATTGGGACGAATGGATTCCTTTTTTCTTACTGTCTTATAGATCCGCTACTCATGAGACTACAGGATGTACTCCAGCTTCTATGTTATTGGGAAGAGATCTTCGTCTTCCTTCGGATTTAGAGAAGGGTCCTATTCCATCAACTGAGTTATCTCGTGTACCTTATGCAGCCTACATACAAGACAGATTAGAAGAAATTCATAACTACGCTCGGGATAAGATTCGTTTGGTTTCGGATCGCGTAAAGGCAAGATATGATATTAGGGCAAGGAATCTTCAATTTGAACCTGGTAATTTAGTTTGGCTGTTTCAACCTGGTAGAGAAAAAGGACGTAGTCCCAAGTTGCAATCCAATTGGGAGGGCCCTTATGAAATAGTTAAAAAAATTAATGATGTAGTTTACCGGATTCGACGTTCTTCGCGTTTTAAACCCAAAGTGGTTCATTTAGATCGTCTTGCGCCGTACGAATCAATTTCTTCAAGTTCATAGAGATTTCTTTCCTTTCCTTTCATACAGAGTTCTAGAGAGTCCTTCCTGAATCTGGTTATCATAGATACTCTCTCTCCTGACGTTATGTTTATGGATTTTTGTTTGGTTAAAAGAACTCACTTGTTAGTTGGATCTAGAATCGATTAGTCTTGAGGTCGGAAGTAGAAGTTTTGGGTTAGGTTTTTATTCTGAACGCAGTCGCGTCATATCGATTAGACAACTATCGATCGTGCTACTAACTTTTGTTTACATTTGAATGATTTTATATAATTTATCATGACCTTTCTTTTTGTCCAAGGAATTTTTAGTCTTTTTCAGATTCCTTTGGTGTTCCTGAAGGGAAAATGATTTCCTGAAAGATCTTTCGGGACTTGACGAAAATTTTTGCCCCTTTTGATGAGATAAGATCGTTCCATTTTTATTCTTTAATTGTGATTTTATTTAGCTCCGTTTTTATTATTTGAAGGTCAAGAATTTATTATTTTGAGAAACTCATATTTGTTCTCCCAACTAGGTCGTTTAATAAATTTTGAAGAGGTTTGAAGTCGGACCATTTATGGGAGACAACTCGGCTTATGGTGCATGCCTGTTGCTGTTCCTTCCCGATCCGCTCCTTCCCCTTTACAGTTCGCCGAACCTGACAATTGTTCCTTCTGATGCCTTTCCTGATGATGACAACATATTCCTAATATCAACGTCCTTGGATCCTGATCTTTCTTCCTTTCCTGAGCTTCCAGATTGAAGAGTGAATACTTTTTATACTTCTCAATCACTCACTTTGATAAGTTTTAGTTCGACTATCTTCTCAAGGTTTTCTGTGGTTTCCCTTGAGATCATACGAGATTATTGAGACCAATGTCAGATAGTTTTCGGAAAGTTTTTAAATTTTTGAGCCACAGCTCCAACTTTCCCCTCGCACACTCACACACTCTAAATGAATGCTAGACTTTGATTTTGATTTCTTTACTTTTTGATTTGCTCGAGTCGGGACGACTCTTCTTCTGAAGGGGGAGTAGTGTTACGAAGGTGTATTTTCCTCCTCCACTTGACATTAAATTTCCCTTATATCGCATTCAGTCTAGCAGTCATAAAGATAAATGAATACAAATAAAAGATGTATACAGATAGCTGATCAACGAATATTGTTGTAAATAACAGTCTTGTTTCAGACATTAAACGAAACTGACCCATTTTTCAATATAACCGATTTTCTTGATAATTATTTCTTGCATTTAGACTTGAATCTTCATTTCTCAACTCAGGGATCCTCATTGATTTGATTATAAAACTCACGAAAGCTAATTTCGTATCAATATATATATATCTATATCTATATATATATCTATATATATATATATATATCTATATATATATATATATATCTATATATATATCTATATATATATATATATATATATATAGATATATATATATATAGATATATATATATTGATACGAAATTAGCTTTCGTGAGTTTTATAATCAAATCAATGAGGATCCCTGAGTTGAGAAATGAAGATTCAAGTCTAAATGCAAGAAATAATTATCAAGAAAATCGGTTATATTGAAAAATGGGTCAGTTTCGTTTAATGTCTGAAACAAGACTGTTATTTACAACAATATATATCTATATATCTATATATATATCTATATATATATATATATATATATATATATATATATATATATTAGACCGGTTCAAAAAAATCGACTATTCTTTTTCTTTCAATTTTCGCATTGAAATACTTTCGGGGGGCTGAGAAAAGATGCCTGTTAAAAGCGGAGCTCTTAATATTAAGATTTAGAGGTCGCTCATCGCGGATTTCTATTTTCCATTTGAATAGCATAGGAAATTTTTTTTTTTTTTTAAATAATTTTGTAGCTCACAAACCAATGAACAAATCCAAATGACTCAAACATATTTTCATAGGAAATTGAACACTCTACAAAAAGCTTCTCCTATCATTTTTTGATAAATTGACTCCTTCCAAAGTTATTCAAGGTCAAATTTCGATTTATAGTTGAGATAATTATTTTTTTTTGTGATTTTTTTTCCACAATGATAGATACATTTTTTAGAGTGTTCAATCCCCTATCAAAATATGTAAGAGTCATTTGGATTCGTTCATTGGTTTGTGAGCTACGAAATTCTGAAGAAAAAAAAATAAAATTCCTATGCTATTTAAATGGAAAATAGAAATCCGCGATGAGCGACCTCTAAATCTTAATATTAAGAGCTCCGCTTTTAACAGGCATCTTTTTTCACCCCCCCGAAAGTATTTCAATGCGAAAATTGAAAAAAAAAGAATAGTCGATTTTTTTGAACCGGTCTAATATATATATATATATATATGCCGCTTATAAGCACAAAAAACGCAGAAATCAATACATGCGTTAAAAAAATATGGTGTGTACCAAGGGCTAAGTGGGCTTTTTGACCTCGTGTGGTTGCAGTACTCTTTTTCGGCTCGCGGATGCACTCATCTTCGACTCGTGCTCCCTCGCCTCCGACTAGTACTGCAAACTCCACACTCGGTCTAAAAAAGCCCACTTTACGCCCTTGCTACACAATATACTATTGCTTTTGCCGTGATGTGCAAAGCAGTTTTCACTATAGTTCTAACAGTACTCACTGCTGTGACGGAAGTAACTATTGCTGTCGTGATAGTAAAAAGTGAGGTTAGATTGAAAATGTATGCTTATAAATACTATATTGACTAGATTAATGTCCTGCGCAGCACAGCTTACTGTTTTTTTTTCTCCGTGTAAGGACATGGCTATGAATTGCACAGCACTCAAAGAAATGCCTAATAAGATGGTACTGAGAGGCACGGCCTTTTATGATCATGTACTCGGTAAATGATAATTATAATTGACAAAATTATGTACAGAACAATCGGTTTTGTAAAGTGTCAATTAAATTCATAGACTTCATATAATACATGGGAACTTCATCTGGGCAGCGATTCTCGATCTTTTGGCGTTAGTTAACGCCGGTCGTTAACGTGTAATTAACGACCTTTTGTTTGTTAAAACATTTGATTTTGTTTGTTAAAAGGACGTTAACGACCGGCGTTAACTAACGCCAAAAGATCGAGAATCGCTGCCCTGGACTCTTTTTTATCGTATGTTCATTAGAGTCTCCCTTTCTTCTTAGGTGTTATTTCGCAGACGAATCACGATCCGATTTCAGGCAACAACATAACAGATGATACCTTTGGAATGGTATTGGGAAATGTCCTCTCAAATGCCAAGGATTGGGGCGGTGAAAGCACGAAGAGACCTAAATCTTCACACAGCCTTCCCCAAGAAGGTGATAGTGACTCAAATCGGGACGAATAACTCACATATGCTGCTTATTATACTATACAGGGTGTAAATCTTAACTCTGTACATACTTATAGGGTATGTAGGGGGTGCCAATACAAGCATTTTGAGGTATGACACCCAAGGTCGGAAGCTCATCCTCACGGCTGTGGAGGGCTTCGAAGGTTCTGGTACGCGCGCTTTTCGTAGTGTAATGAATCAGATGTAATCATTTTTGACCCAACATTTTATTCAGTCGTAGACCACAGTACAAATGTTCTTGTGTGGAATCAACAAAACGATAAAGTTGGCAATAAAAAAATAGCAAAACAATTTCCGGTGCTTATAAACAGATTTTGAAAACGTTATGGAAAACGAGTTGGGGTTTTGCACACTTGGGCTTTTCGTTTTCCATAACTTTTTCAAATTCTGTTTAAAAGCACCCGAAGTTGTTTCGTTATTTTTTTATTTCTAAGTTTATCGTTTTGTTGATTTCACGTAAAAACATTTGTACTGTTGTTTACGGCTGAATAAAATCTTCGGTCGAAAGTGATCACATCTGATTCATTAAACTATGATCAAGCGCGCACGGTACCATATCCTTCAAAGCCCTCCACAGTGGTTAGGACGAGTTTCCGACCATGCGTGTCATACCTCAAAATGCTTGTATTGGCACCCCCTACACACCCTATAAGTATGTACAGAGTTAAGATTTACACCCTGTATATATTATATTATATTATATTATATTAATGTTACATCCTTGTTACATTACCGGTCAAATTCTTACCTTTGAACGTTTTTTTTTTTTACCTTTAATTGTTACCGCAGTTTAACTTTAAGACTGAAACTGAGTGCTGTTATATTAACATACAATGGTAATAAAAATAATATTTTCATCATAATTATACTTTTCATTTATTCACCCCCGAATATAGAATGGATATAGAATAATATAGAATAATATAGAATTTTAAAAAATACCACACTGGGTGTCTGACCAGATCCCGGCTAGGATAAATCGTTGGGACTGCCCAGCGCCCGACTAATATACCGTGACACTACTGGCCGGGGACCCGACTAGTTGTCCTGACCAGCCCCCGACTTGAAGTAGGGTTAACTGGTCGGGACCCGACCAGAATCCTGGAGCAATTTCTTCACGGGTATTATTGCTAGACTTGCTACAGTTATGACAGGTAGGAGACTCCTGTCTTTTAGTACAATCGCGCACTCGTGATTACCCGAGCAGTGGCCGCAGTGGGCTTCTTGCAATCTCGCGCCTGATGACCGAATCCTAAGCATTTGAAACATTGTAAAATCTTTACATGATCGTCAAATCTACATGCCGATAATCCTATGAAAACTTTGGATTGACTTCTTACCGTGGCTCTAGTTTTTGGAGAGATCTCGATAACGCAGTTTGTATAAGAATTGCGACCGCGTACTGGATAGGTATAGACCACTTTGGTCATTCCGTCATTGCGACCGTCAAGATTGAGTTTGATAAAATCGGATTTAATTTCCTCACTCGTGAGATCTTTTGGGACACCATAGATAATGACTCGCGGGTTGAATTTTTGGTCACAAGTGACCGCCAATCCTGCTCGTGCTAGTAGTGCCGGAAGGGCACGGATCTTTTCTACACGGAAAGATTTAAACCCGACTGGTTACGGTTCTGCACACGACTCAGTCAGGTGCTAGCGAAAAATAGCGAATTCTGGTGCAGCACCACACTGAGTACTGTTTAGAACACGAACCATTCATGTGCGCACATGAATGAGTCGTGTGCGCACAGTAACGAGTCGTGTTCTAAACCGCACCTAGTGTGGTGCTGCACCAGAATTCGCTATTTTTCGCTAGCACCTGACTGAGTCGTGTGCAGAACCGTAACCAGTCGGGTTTAAATCTTTCCGTGTAAATCGACCTTGTTCGCTTGTATACGAACACCATTGCTCCTGGTACCGGTAATGCGCTGTATCTGCATACACACCTCCGCAGGCTTGACAATATTGCTGACGGCTTTCCTCGTCTCTGCGGAAGATGTGTATTTATAAGCCGCATCAACACTAGGCGCAATTACGAAATTAACCGTCTTCTGCACTTCGACCGTGGGTCCTTTAGGGACGTGAACTCTTTCCCGTCTAGCTACAGCCGCGAAGCTGACTTCCGGTGCTACTTGTGCAGTTTTCGCTGCGGAGTGCTTACTAAGTACCTCGTAAACCCCAGCAATGCAGTTTCTAGTTATTCCCGCACACGCTTTGACTACTACGTCTTTACAGTCTGTTGCCGTTGTGACTTGAGCGACTAAGGTTAAGTAAGCCGACATGGGTTTGCTAACCGTAGATTGATAGCTTATAAAGGCATCGTTCAGAGCTGTTTTTTTCTGGGCCGTTTCTTTACATGATCTCAAATGTTTTCCGATAACTACGTCGTGCCTAGCCAGAACTATGTGGAGATCATTCATCTCCTCGTTAACTATTGGTAAGAAGATGTCCGATTTGACTTTTGGCGGTGTCTTCGCAGCAAAGACCGAGCTGTCAAGCAGAGAGGCCGTACTAGTATTTGGACTGGCGCTAGCGCTTGACGGCGCGCTACCCGTGCGAGCTCTCCCAGTCATGACTTACTCCGTGTAAACAGATAACAGATGACACCGCTTGCGGCTCTGGCTTGACCAGCCAGGCCACCAATGTTTAGAAAATGACAGTTACGAGTTTTGAGGTTAGCAGAGAAATGATACCTTGATTTTGGTTAAAAAGTGGTGATAGGCCTCGATCTCACAAGCCCTCCGGCGAGTAGAGGTGATTCCTGCTATGATGAAGCACAACCCAGGTTTCCACGAATGCAAGCACAGCGAGAATTTAGGCAGAAATGCGGACCGATGAAAAGCACGTCCGGCCACCGAAAGATTGATTGATTGATTGATTAGTTTATTTATGCCCTGGGTAATCCATGGGGCAAATTGGAATTAGAATAAATTATAAAGGTTCCAGTAGTGAACATAGAGAAATAGTACAGAGAAAAGCAAGAAATATAAATATACATACATAAAGCAGTGAAGAACGTGCAATAAAGCAGCTTATTTAGGGATTAAGCATACAAAGCTAGAAAATAGTAGTATAGATAACTTAGATAAAAACTTAGTACAAGCTAAAACTAACTTAAGTATAACTAAGAACTCTAGGAAAAGCTAGTACTGTAAGTAAACGCATGCGGTGAAATAATAAAAAGAGAAACAACTGTAAAACCAAAAGTAGAGTAAAAAGTAAGCACACGGCGCAGCAAGCTAGGTAGACCCTGTATCAGCCTCAAAGAGATGATTGAAAAGCTTGGGCTTAAACGACCCTACAGTTCTCGCAGAAGTCACACTATCAGGAAGAGAGTGCCAAAAATAAACGGCTGCGAGGGAGAACGAGTCTCGGTAAGTTACCGTTCGATGCTGTGGTACCCTAAACACGGTAGAGTTCAAAAGATGAGTTGGTCGACTGTTAAGCGGCGCAAAACGAACAAATAATTCAGACAGGTAAGCTGGCAAGGTCCCCTGGAGAAGATTAAAAACAGTAATTCCTAAGAAGTAAAGACGCCTAGAACGAACGGTTAGCCAGCGTAGCTGCCTACGGTAAGGTGTGATGTGCTCATCCCGTCGCAAACAGTAAACGAATCTAATCGCGGTGTTAAGCAAGCGCTGCAATGTGATATTGAGCTCCCCGGAAAGATCATTGTATACCAGGCAACAATAGTCTAGCAAAGGAAAGACAAGGGTGACAATAAGCTTGGCTTTCAGCTCACACGATAGCGCATTCCGATGATGCTTTAGTCTAAATATAGAAAAATTAACTTTATTGGACACCGCAAGAACATGACCGCGCCACGAGAGATTAGAACGCATTGTAACCCCAAGATTGCGCACTTCGTCTACATATGCAAGTACGGTACCATTAACAACAATAGGAGGGAGGCTCGTTAAGTCTAAGCGGTTGATATACGCGCCACTGCCTGAAATGAGTATTTTAGATTTTGCCAGGTTGAGTTTAAGGCCGTTCGCCTCGGCATAGTTGGCAATGACGTTTACATCGTGTGTGAGCTTCGCAATGCCATCAGCAAGCTCTGCAGGTGGACAAGTGAGGTAGATCTGAGTATCGTCCGCAAATATCAGATGACGAGCATACTTCAGATCTGCACCTATATCGTTAATAAATAGCGAAAAAAGCAAGGGACCCAATACCGACCCCTGGGGGACAGAGATAGATAGATAGATAGATAGAGCGGATTTTATTCGACCTTGGGACAATGTTCCCTAAGGCCGTAGGCAGAATACAGACACAAACAGTTATGATAACAAGTTGGTAGTAATAAGTAATCAGTAAAATAATATCATAAGTATCGAAATAAAACCTAGACACGCGGGTGAACAATAAACAGCATTAAAAATAGTAAAAATAGTAGTGACTCAGAAAAGTTATAGCTAGGTAAATCGAAGAGAAATTAGCGAGGTAGGTAATAAGTAGGTAACATAAGTAATAATAGAGATAAGAACAAATAAAAATAAAAATAAAAATAGTAAATACATCAAGAATTAGAGTAGAGCAGAGTAAGAATGGAGTAAGTGACATAGATGAGGTACAAAGGGACTACAATAAATAAAGACCGCTAAAATAGAACAATGTAAAATAGGACCTAAATTAGACCAATGTAGAATAGGAACAGTAAGAAAAGTATAGTAAAGAAAATAGAGCGAAGTTAAGTAGTAGAATGAGATTAAAAATAAAAATTAACTTAAAATTAAAAAATAAAATAAAAATAGGTTGGAAATAATTTAGTACACAGAAGTGAGACAGTTACGGCGCATTTCGATGCGGCAAGCGAATAAGACTGGACGGATTCGCCTCACGCTCCTCCAGGTCTAGAAGATGTTGGAAACAACGCGCGCGAAACTCTGTAAGATTGGGTGAGGACGTCAAATCAGGTGGCAGCGAGTTCCAGAAGCCAATGCCAGTCACCAAAAAAGATTTTTGCATCGTAGTCGTGCGAACTGAAGGAACGCGAAGCGTATCCGTCCGCTCCAGGTTGCGACACGACGCAAGAGTAGCCCGAAGCTGCAGCCGGTCACCGAAGAGCCCCGGTATGCCTAAACAAAGCGCTTTATAAAAAGCGCAACCTAAGAGTTGAAGTCGGCGCATACAAGGCCGCAGCCAACCACATCGTCTTCTATGCCTAGAGACGCTAGCATCACGCGGCAGACGAAACAGGAAACGTACACAGTTATTTAATGACACGAGCAGAGACCGCTCTAGCTCCTCAGAGAGAGAGAGAGAGAGAGAGATAGAAAGATGAAATTCGGAAACAGAACGAGAGATAGGTTATTTTCAGAAATTTCCAGCATATTGTAATATTTTTAATATTTGTTGTAATAATAAGTTAATATTTATGGATTCCCGAGGGAAATAAAGTGAATCAGATGAAATATAATCAATTGGGCAAAAGGTTTATGTATTCAGAAAATACAGGTCTGCTTCAGTACGAGGCTAAAGACAGACTAATTTGTTTTACAATAATACTTATTGATACGGCAACGGCGATTCATATATTTTGAGAGATGTCTTTTATCATATAGACTACTTGATCTAGATCGTATGAAAGTAATATATAGGGGTGAATTCATCAAATATAACACTACTCCCCCCTTAGTGAAAGAGTCGACCCGACTCGTAAGGTAAATATAATAAAAATTGTCTATTTAAAATCATCATAAGGATTAGCAAGTCAATATTTGAATCATAAAATCTATGTGCTCTATTTAGGAAATCATCATAAGGATTAGCAAGTCAATATTTGAATCATAAAATCTATGTGCTCTATTTAGGAAAATCGGAGCTGTGGCTCAAATAATTAAAAATTTTCCTAAGTACTATCTGACATTCGTCTTCTTATTAGTAGGGAAACCACAGAAAACCTCTAAAAAGATAGTCTAACTTAATTTCACAACATGGGTTTTTACAAAAATCTTCAAGAACAGGAACCAGGAACAAGAGTAGAAATTCAGGAATACAGGATCAGTAGACAGGAATCAGGAAATAAGAATCAGCAAACAGGAACAAGGCGAAGAATTCCTTGGTCAATATGAAGAAAGTCCTGAATACTGGAACAGGAAGGGGTTGGAGGGGTAGAAGGACCAAAGACTGGAACGGAAAGTCCGATTCTGAACTCCAGGAGATCCAACTCCAAACCTCTTCGAAATAAATCATAACGACCTAAATGGGAGGACAAATGTTATTCTCTCGAAATAATAAGGTCATAAATATGAGTTTCTCTTCTAAAAACTCTTCAAAATTATAGATTCCTTTCAAATCTCTTTTAAATCAAAATTATAAATTCCTTTTTAAATATTTTCTTTCAAATGATAAATTAAACTTTTTGATATTAGATAGATTATTTCAAATATAATAAATTAATAAATTAAATTATTCTATTAAATAAATGTTATAAATATAAATTGGAACGATCTTATCTGAATAGAAGTGAGGAAACCGGAATAATAGGTCAGGATGGGATGATTTAGGCTTCCTTCTTCTCGTCTCAGAATATCATTTCGTCATTTAAATAGAATATCCTACTATCGGAATATCGGGAGCTGGAAAAACTTGGGTTAATGTTTGGAAACTAAAACATAACCTATATTTAGCTTTTCCGCTCGGATCTCTTTTTACCCAGACGCCATTATTATATAAGTCTATTGTAACGACACCTAGCGTTATATTTTTGTAATATTTTCGCGAGATTCGAGATCGAAATAAACGAGGGTCTTTTAAACGACCCATGACAAACCCTTTTAATTAAAACATCCATTAATAAATGAAAAGTTGTTTAAACAAATGTAAAATTGTTTATAACAAAAGAAAAGAAATAAAAGATAGAAAGGGGAAGAAAGCTAAAGAAGCATCACTCTCCACCATGTCGTCGTTGAATCAACAAGCCGTGCAATTGGGCATACTAGTATCGAGTTTAAATTTTAACGGGATTGAATTTTTAAACGAAGAAGAAGAAATTAAAATCTGCTTCAATCGAGAGTGGAATAGAGTAAAATGTGCCAAAGGTGAAGCGATGTCTATTGTTAATAGATCAAACTTCGTTTGCCATATGTGTTACATGGAAAAGTAAGTTTTTTTTTTTTTTTTTTTTTTTTAAATATTTTCAAAAAGTATTACTATCATTAAACAATCAATCAATCATCAAATAAATCAATCAATTAAATGTTATTTTTACAGAATCCCGTTTGAAATTATAAGAGGGACAATTAAACTACACCGTAGCTATGTGGATGAGCTTAACGTCGAAGGGTCTTTCGTCTCTTGTCAACTCTGCCAAACAATTCTATTAAGTGAAGCCGACAAAAATAATTGCGAGGAGTGTGAGGAATTAAAAATACTCCTCAAACACGTAGTCGAGAAGAAGACCTCCAACCGTTTTTGATTCATTAATCTTTTTATTCATTAACTAACTTTCTTTTTCTTTTGATTTAATGAATAAATTATATCTTTTTGATTTAATGAATAAAGATTTGTTCAATTGAAATATTCATTAGTTAGTTGTATTTATTCTTTTGTACTGACTTCTTCATTCTTGTTTAATTAAAATAATTATTAATTAATTTTTTTTTTTTTTTTTTTAATATGTGTCGACATTTCTATTTATTAGATGATATTCGTAATATTCGTTATCCTCCATTTTTTTTTAATAATCTTCGTTACCGACTTGATTTGAATTGTTTTATTATTAGTTCTGATTTCTTTCGAGCTATTTCGAATAGTTATGAGTTGTTCCGAGTCCACTCCGAGTTTATGCTAGAAGTCATATGGTTTCATAACCTCGCAAAAATTCATATAAACGTCGTCTGCGGAAGCTTCGGCGTCTAAGATCAAGACTGGTGCTGGAAGAGTCGCAAATTTCTTTCTAACTAACCAATCTTCGTGTACCTCGTGAAGGACTTTTAAATAAGATAGAGGAATACCGTCTTCTTCCGAACGAGCGCGTGAATTTATACGCGAAAATGACTCTTCGGGAGATAACCTCAAATAAACTATTAAATCTACTTCGAAAGCTGGAGACTCACTAACTAAAACCCTAACGTTTTCTAATAAAAGATGAGCTTCAAGGTCCTCAAAATCTCCCATTCGTCTACGTGCTTCAACGAAGCAATTGCAACTATATATTGACCTTTCCATAATTTTATTAGGTAACGCGGTTTGAGTTAAATGTCTAATTCGCATTGTCATAGCTGCGTGATGCTGAAAATGATATGCATATTTACTAGGATCCTTATACATCTTTTCAAGAAGATTTTCACCAGCTACGTTTCGATATTCATCTAAAGGTTCTAATAACGTAAGAATATTCTTATCATTTAAAAATCTTTTAGTAAACGTCGTTTTACCACATCCCATATTTCCTTCAATGAGGATAGTTAAAGGTCTATAATCTCTTCGTTTAATCCCATAAGGCAGTTCCTCAGACCACCTGGAAGAATCCAATGTAAAGGTTTGATCATCCCTTAGAAGGGAGAAATTATTATTTACGGAATGATCTTCATCTATATTTAAAGAACGAAGATTCTTTATTTTATTATTGTGAGTAAGTTTATCTGAATTATAAGGAGCCAGGCGGTCTAAGTGTACCACCTTAGGTTTCGTACGAGTAGATCTTTGTATTCGATAAACTACATTATTTATTTTGTCAATTATTGAATAAGGGCCTTCCCAATTAGATTGTAATTTAGGACAACGTCCTTTTTCTCGTCTAGGTTGGAAGAGCCATACTAAATCTCCAGTTTTAAATTCAAGATCTCTAGCCCTAATATCATAATGAGCTTTTGTCCTATCTGAAACGATTTCAATTCTTCCCCTAGCAAAATCATGAATTTGTTCTAATTTATCCCTTAAATTAGATACGAAGTCTGTTTGAAGAGGAACTGGCGAAGGAATAGGTCCCTTGTCTAAGTCTGAAGGTAACCGAAGATCTCTTCCCATAAGCATAGAGGCTGGAGATTGTTTAGTCGTCTCGTGAACAGCTGATCGATAAGATAGAAGAAAAAGAGGAATCCACTCATCCCAATCTCGTTGACTTTTGTCAATGAAAGAAGCTAAATAACTTAGAAGAGTTCGATTTAGCCGTTCTACCATTCCATCAGACTGAGGATGAAGGGGGGTTGTATGAGTCTTTCTGATTCCTAAAACTGTTGATATTTCTTCTATTAAAATTGATTCAAAATTACGACCTTGATCAGTATGTAATTCTAGAGGAGTCCCATATCTACAAACAAAATCTCGAACAAATACTTGGGCAACTGTCTTTGCTTCCTGATTAGGGATAGGGATGACCTCGGGCCATTTAGTAAAATAATCAGCAATAACTAAGGCGTATCTATTTCCAGATCTAGAAAGAGGGAGTGGCCCGAGAACATCCATAGCCACTCTCTCGAAGGGTGCTCCGACGTTATATATTTGAAGAGGACTGCGACCTTTACCACGTGGACCTTTTTTTGCAATGCAGACTTTACATAATCTACACCAATCATCCACATCGATTCTGCTACGAGCCCAGAAAAATCGTTCCCTAATCCGACCTAAAGTTTTATTGGAAGCGAAATGTCCACCTGATGGTGAATCGTGATATTGCTTGAGGATGTCTTCTATTTTGTTCTTTGGTACTAATAACTGCCATCTAATTATCTTCAAATCTGGAGATTCCCATTTTCTATATAATATTCCGTTCATTAAAAACAGAGAATCCCATTGAGTCCAATAGATTTTTAGATCTTGACTCTTAGCAGAAACATCTTGCCACTCAGGGCGTAATTCAGATTCTTTCCATGTTTTAATCTGTAATAGAACTTCATCTTCTTGTTGAGCCTTTTTCCATGGGTTCAGATCTCCTTCAAAAGTGATTGATCGGATTTTATAGGGTTCGTCTAGTTGTTTTTTTAATCTGGTGCATTGTTTACATACGACAGGTCCTTCGCAAGGTCTTCTGGATAGAGCGTCTGCGTTTCCATGTAATAATCCAGCGCGGTGTTGAATATCAAAATCATATTGGCCCAGTCTCTCTATCCACCTAGCTACCTGTCCTTCTGGAGATTTAAAAGAAAGCAACCACTTAAGAGAAGCATGATCTGTCCTAATCAAAAACTTTCTCCCATATAAATAATGATGAAAATGTATTACTGTTTTTACCACAGCTAAAAGTTCTCTACGAGTGACACAATAATTCCTCTCCGTCTTACTAAGGACTCGACTGTAATAGCTGACTACCCTTTCATTTCCGTCATGGATTTGAGACAAAACTCCACCTATTCCCGAAAGAGAAGCGTCTGAGTCTAAAATAAAAGGTTGTTCTACTTGGGGATAAGCAAGAATAGGAGAAGATGTTAAATAAGTCTTTAATTTGATAAAAGCTTCTTCACATTCCTGAGACCATTCGAATTGAACCTTACTCCCTGTTAGATGATGGAGAGGTTTAGCTATGGAGGCGAACCCTTTAACAAAACGACGATAATAAGTACAGAGCCCTATAAAACTTTGAACACCTTCTTTATCTACAGGACGGGGCCAATCTGATACTTTTTCTATTTTTGTAGGGTCCGTCTTCACTCCTTCTGCGGAGACTATATGTCCAAGAAAATGAACCTCTCGTTGTAATAGGTGACATTTCTTCGGACTCATTTTGAGTCCTGCTTGTCTAAGACGAGAGAAGACTTCAGTAAGATTTTTTACTTGTTCTTCGAATGTTCTTCCAAAAACGATTATATCGTCCAGATATACCAGACACTTCTTTTCTGTAATTCCTCGTAGTATTGTTTCCATTGTTCTTTCAAAAGTTGCAGGGGCGTTGCATAACCCAAAAGGCATAACCTTGAATTGCCATAATCCTCCTAAGCCGGTTACAAAGGCTGTCTTTTCTTTATCATCTTCATTCATTTCTACTTGCCAATATCCACTCTGCAAGTCTATAGTGCTGAACCATTCTGCTCCAGCTATTAAATCAAGGGTTTCTTCTATCCTCGGCAAGGGGTAAGAATCTTTTTTGGTTATGTCATTTAACCTCCTGTAATCGATGCAAAATCTCTTCGTTCCATCTTTCTTTGAAACAAGAACAATTGGTGAAGCCCAAGGACTTGAAGATGGTTCTATTACGTTGATGGCTAGCATTTCGTTGACCATCTTCTCTACTTCTTCTCGACCATTTAATGGAAGTCTTCGGGCAGCTTGTTTTATAGGTGCGTTATTTCCTACATCGATAGTATGAGTCGTTATGGTACTTCTTCCTTTATCGTTGCTATTTTTAGCAAAAGCATCTTGATATTCTTCAATTAATGTCTTGAATTTCTCTTTTTGAATGGGATTTAAACCAACAGATGACTTTTCTAAGAGATTTTCTAAATGAACTGGAAAAGAAATTAATTCTTCTCTAGAAAGATCTATTACTTGAATATGAGGAAAATCAGATGTTTTATTCCTATTAGTTAAAAGAGTGATCTCGTGTCGACCTGACGTTAATAAATTCCCTTCTGTAGAAATAACACAATTATGCGCTGCAAGAAAGTCAATCCCTAAGATCCCTTTATCCTCAATATCTGCTACGTAAACTTTATGTGAAGAATCGATACACCCTATCACGTTAATCTGAACTAAAACTTCTTTTAAAACCGGAGTTATTTCTCCTGTAGCAGTTCGAAGGGAAGCAGAATTTTGAGAATGGTTAATAGATTTCAAGAGATCCGAACGGACTACTGTGACCTCTGCCCCAGTGTCTATCACCCAGAGGCAGTTAATTCCGTTGACAGTCCCTCGCGCATATAAACCTGTTTGTCTTAGGCTTCTTAATAAAAATTGTGTTAAAATAGGGCTTTCGTTGGATCGAACACTTGATGACTTTCGCCCTTCTAAATCATCAATAATTAGTTTTTTTGGTTAGAAGAACCCTGAGGTTTTTCTGAAGTTTTATGAGAATTGTCTGTATTATTTTCACTATCTTTCCTCCACGACATTTTTTTATCTAAAGAATTTTCGTTATTAGCTTGATTTAATTTTTCTAATGAAAAACAACGATTGGCGTCATGTCCAATCTTTTGACAGTATTTACATTTTAACGGGGGTCTGTCTCCGTAATTTGGTCTTTTATAATTATTATTACTATTATTTCTATTATAGTTATTATTATTATTATATCCGTTATTATAATTATTTTGCTGCCTGGGAGTAGTTTTCTCTGAATCATTGGTTTTACTAAGGAAAGTAGGAGTTTTATCTGTTTCGATACGTCGAACTTTTCCTACCCCAAGATGGTGTTTAGTTAATGCTTCTATTTCTAGACCCTTAATAACTGCTTCTTGGACAGAGGAAGGTCCCGTCAAACTAAGAGTATGTCTTAATTCTGCATCGTTTATTGCATTAATAAATTTGTTACAAGCTAATATATCTCTAGTTGGTTCATCACAATTAGGTAAAGCTATTCTAGCTAATCTTTCTATTTCTACTCCAAGCGAGGCAAGACCTTCTTCCTTAGCCTGTTTTTTAAGATCTAATTGAGTTAGAGATAATTTTGATATGAGTTGACTTCCGAATCTCAAACGTAAGGCTGCGCTGAGTTTATCGTAATTTTCAATATCTGAATCAGCAAGAGCTGATAGAACAGCCAAGGCAGGACCTCTTAAGCTACCTGCAAGTTGTCCGGCCTTAGTAATAGAAGACCAGGAGTTTACTTTTGCAATTATTTGAAATTGTCGCTCATAGTCAGCCCAAGGAATTGATCCGTCAAAGAAATTTACTTTAAGGTTAGACGATTTTTTTGATGACTCAGTATAACCTTCATTACGAGTAATAATTGTATCGTTAATTTGTTTATCGCGACTACTCCCGGCGCGAGATAAATTGAGAGGAAGATTATTGATTGTATTATCTATGTTTTGGTCACCAGCCATTTGATTAATATTTTCTACATCTCGTGCGTCCCGAATTGTACCTCCAATTCGGTCGCTTTGAGCATTTGTACGAGTGTGTGGCGTGAAAGTCGCCGCTCCACCCGTACGAGGTCTACGTATGGTTGGGGAAGGTTCATCTTCCCCATAATTCTGTACAGACCGAATGTTAGCTGGTTCGATTATTTCTTCAATCCTCACTGGGGATCGTCTGGGAGTCGAAGTTTGAGACATAGTTTCT
Source organism: Tenthredo mesomela (assembly GCA_943736025.1). Classification (NCBI taxonomy): domain Eukaryota; kingdom Metazoa; phylum Arthropoda; class Insecta; order Hymenoptera; family Tenthredinidae; genus Tenthredo; species Tenthredo mesomela. Next base: position 11,205,359 of record OX031018.1, read on the forward strand.
TGTGGTTCGAGGCGATTCATGAGGAGAGATAAGGTGGCTTGTTGAGCAGCCTGGTTCGCTTCTCTGTCAGCTCGTTGAGCTGCTAAATTAGCCTCGCGTTCTGCTCGGCGTTCTGCTCGATCTTCCCGAAGACGTCTGTCTTCTCTTTCTTCACGCTCACGTTGAGCTAATATATTAGCTTCTCTTTCTTCTCGTTTGGCTGCTAATTTAGCCTCTCTTTCTTCTCTCAATCGTATTATTTCGCGTTCTTCGCGATCTTTTTGGGCCGCTAAATTAGCTTCAAGTTGGGCAGTTTGAGCAGCTAGGCTAGCTTGTTGTTGTGCAGCCATAACTTGAAATAATCGTTCCATCATATCAACCTGGGGCTGAGGTGCTGGAGCTTGTTGAGGTTCTCGTCGACGAGAAGACATTTCGTTTCTTTTTCAAATTCTTTTTTTTAAATCCTTTCACAATCACGAACTCTCTTTCAAAAATTCACTTTATCGATCCCGGTAAGATCCCGATTCTGACACCAATGTAATATTTTTAATATTTGTTGTAATAATAAGTTAATATTTATGGATTCCCGAGGGAAATAAAGTGAATCAGATGAAATATAATCAATTGGGCAAAAGGTTTATGTATTCAGAAAATACAGGTCTGCTTCAGTACGAGGCTAAAGACAGACTAATTTGTTTTACAATAATACTTATTGATACGGCAACGGCGATTCATATATTTTGAGAGATGTCTTTTATCATATAGACTACTTGATCTAGATCGTATGAAAGTAATATATAGGGGTGAATTCATCAAATATAACAATATCAATCAGCTAAGCAGCCGCAAATGCTGTGTTCTGGGGTTTAGTTCATTGGTCATTCAAACCACGTGGTCCCTTCGGAAACCGATATATAGCTTATCACAAGGGATATTTTTTCAGTAGGAAATTTTTTGTATACAAATTGCAATCTTATACTCTGTATAATGTCTGTATGTGTGTGTAAGTGAGTGCACGGTAGATGTTGTCAGAGTTGACGTCGATTTGTGTGATCTTCCAAGAATAACCACGTTCAATTTAAATCATGTCTGATACGCAGAACAAAAAGTATCGCGCTATAGTGCTAAAGGCGGCCTCTTATGCCAGACGTAGGAGTAGCGCTTTTGATAGGTCCTGCGGTATACGATGGACACGATCGCTTGGCCGAATGACTCGGAAAAATTTGCTGCGACAGGTGCGATGAATGATTGCTATGTATGATGAGATAGATAGATAGATAGATAGATAGTTTATTGAAATTCCCGTTGTGTCGGGAAACAGAGAGGTACAGCACATTAGATAGAAAACAATAGGTACATGGATATAGTAGCCTTACGTCTAACTAAACTAACTTAGATTAAGAAGATATAGACCAGCTCGTTGGCATAGAAAGAGTGGAGAAAGAAGCCGACGAAAGAGAGCAAGACAGAGCAAAGCGAGATGGAGAAGCTAAGGAGAGAAAACAGGACAGAGCAGATCGAGAGAGGAGGAAAAAGGAGAGGAGAGTCGAGAAGCTAGCCCTGACCCTCTAAGTCAAAGAGATGGCGATGCAGGGCGGTTTTGAATCCGGCAAGAGACTTTAGGGCCTTAATCTCAGTTGGGAGAGAATCCCAGTGACGAACTGCCGATAGAGCGAAGGAGTTTCTAAAACGCTCCGTGCGCGGGGTCGGGGTGACGAAGTCTCCTCGCACCCTCCGAGAGGGACCGGGTTCATCTGCAGGGCGAGCGACAAATAGCTCCCGGATATACGCAGGGCGACCGGTGTTGACCGTGACATAGAGGAGAGTAATTAGGAAATAAAATCTCCTATTAGCCACGCTCAACCACCCGAGCTCACGACGAAAAGGTGTGATGTGTTCATCCCGCGCGACACCACAAACAAACCGCACGCAGGTGTTATGCAGACGTTGGAGCTTGGTATTCAGTATACCGGATAAATCATTGTATACCACGCAGCAGTAATCGAATATTGGGAAGATCAAGGTGACGACCAATTGTTTCCGAAGCGGTTTAGATAGCAGACGGCGGAAGGCCGCAAGTTGCCGAAGCGTACCGTGAATGCGAGTGGAAATAAGACCAACATGCGCTGTCCAGTCCAGTTTCGAGTCGAGAATAATGCCCAGATCTCGTACCTCCTCCGAGAAAGGCAAACACACGCCATCAAGAACTACCGGGGACACATCAGCCAGCGTAAGCCTAGAGATGAACGAGCCACTCCCAAGAATGATCACTTGAGTTTTGGCCGTGTTGAGCTTCAACGAGTACATGCTGGACCACCCCAGGACAGCTTCCACGTCCGCGTTGACACGCGCAATAGAGTCAGTGAGATCCTGATATGCACAGTGGAGGTAGATCTGGAGATCATCGGCGTAGACTAAGTGCTCCACGTGTCTAAAGATTTCCGCCACGTCGTTAACGAATAACGTGAACAGCAAGGGGCCCAATACTGAGCCCTGCGGCACCCCCGATTCTAGAGAAGCCCAAGATGACAAACGACCACCGCTGGCTACTGCCTGAACACGACCCTGAAGATAGGAAGCAATCCAGGTGAGGACATGAGCGGAAAAACCCAGTTTAGCTAGCTTAGTGAGTAGGATTGCGTGAGGCAGTGAGTCTAAGGCCTTGGTGAAATCGAAGAGAACCAAAATAGTCACCATCCGTTGATCAACCCCCTTGCGAACATCCTCCGTGAGCTTCAGGAGAGCAGACTGCGTGCTGAAATCACGACTAAAGCCGGATTGACGAGAGTTTAAGACATTACTCCGTTCCAGAAAGTTGTTGATCTGCTCCAAGACAACTCGCTCAAGCACTTTAGCCATAAGGCAGAGGTTTGAGATGGGACGGACCTGATCCAGCGAAGACGGCAATTTGACTTTGCCTAACGGCAGGACACGTGCTTGCTTCCACGCAGACGGAAACGTAGCGGTGCTGAGCGAATGGTTGAGCAGCGCGAGCAGGTACGAAAAAATTACCGGCAGGGCGGCTTTGATGTTGCGCAGAGACAGATCGTCAACGCCCCGCGCTTGCAATCGGAAATGTTTGAGCGCAGATAGAAGAGCGCTAGGTGATATGTCCTGGAAGTAGAAGAGCTCGTCGCGGTACACAGCAGGCGGAAGAGTGGCAAAGAACTCGGCGACTTCAGCAAGCGAGGAGGGCCTCAGCGAGACCGATGCAAAGTGGTAATTGAGCTCATCCACAGAGAAGTCACCGCAACCATTAGCAGAGACCGGGGCGATACCGAGCACCCTCAACTCTCGCCAAAGAGCACGCGCGTCCGTGATAGAGAGTATGCGAGCAGCATAGCACTCAGAGCGTGCCTCAGTGAGGCGTCTGTGTAGGTTGTCTCTGGCCTCCCTATAGCGTAAAAGAGCCCCTTCAGACCTAGAACGCTTATACGCCCGATACAGACTATCCCTGGTGCGAGAAAGGATCACAAGCTCATCGGTTATCCAAGGCGGCTTGCAGAGCTTACGGTAGCCGGTGACATAGGGAGCGTGCCTGTCGAAGGCACTGGTAAGATTTTCCTGCAGGCATCCTAGCATATTGTTACATTTGGTAAAATCACCCTTATACAGGGTGGTCCATTTTAATCGATGCAGGCGAATATCTCGAAAACTAACAATTATAAAAGAAAAAGTTTTATACAAAACTTGAAGGGTTTCGAGGGGGAAAGATAATGCTGATATGTGTTGACTTGTGGACTTCGCCAATTCCGAGATTTCGCAAGCAACTTCGGATTTTAGATAGGGAACACATGTTTTGGTTTGGGGCATCTGATAGTGCGATGAAAGACTCATTCAAACACGCAAGCAAAAAAAATTGGAAAAAAAAATTTTGCAAAAAAAAATTGGAATAAAAAAATTCGCGAATTTTTTTTTTTTTTTTTTGGAAAAGATTGCTTTTTTGTCCCTAGCTTTCGAACACATTCATTGTTCATCACTCTAGCTCAAAATTTTTCTCGCCAATTTTGAAATTGGAAAGATTGAATGTACCAGATTATTGAAAAAAAAATCGTAGATCAATAACGCAAAGTGATGAACAATGAATGTGTTCGAAAGCTAGGGACAAAAAAGCACAATCTTTTGCAAGAGAAAAAAAAAATTCGCGAAATTTTTTTTTGCAATATTTTTTTTCCAATTTTTTTTTGCAAAATTTTTTTTTTCCAATTTTTTTTGCTTGCGTGGTTGAATGAGTCTTTGATCGCGCTATCAGATGCCCTCAACCAAAACATGTATTCCCTATCTAAAATCCGAAGTTGCTTGCGAAATCTCGGAATTGGCGAAATCCACAAGTCAACACATATCAGCATTATCTTTCCCCCTCGAAACCCTCCAAGTTTTGTATAAAACTTTTTCTTTTATAATTGTTAGTTTTCGAGATATTCGCCTGCATCGATTAAAATGGACCACCCTGTATATTAATTCTAGATGATCTAGATCAAGTAGCCTATATGATAAAAGATATCTTCTAAAATATAAGAACTACGGTTGCTACGTCAACAAACATTATTGTAAAACAAATCAGTCTGTCTTTAGCCTCGTACTGAAGCAGACCTGTATTTTATGAATACATAAACCTTTTGCCCAATTGATTATATTTCATCTCATTCACTTTATTTCCCTCGGGAATCCATAAATATCAACTTGCACAAGGCAGTCACGAGTTTAATCACGCAATGTCAAGACTATGCGACGCACAGAGTGCTGTCATGATGATTATGTGACTTAGTTTTTAGAATAATCATTTGCGCCTGCGCTTTTTATTCAAAATGAAATAAAATAGACATTCCACTGTTGAAATTATACCGAATATACCATAATTATATAGATGAAACATTTTACGTATGGGATGATTTTGAGTAGAGTAATATAATGATGTGATAAATGATCGAATGAATAATTATATATTACATAATATGCAAATTACATTAAAGATTAAAGACTGCATGATATCAACATTTATTATATCTGTATCTCGACTTTACAAAATGTTTGAATAACATGCGGGCAAACCTGAGCAAAGTGAGTACCTCCTTCCGTTTTTTTTTTTTTTAAATCTTTTCATGTCACAGAATTTCAAAAATTTCATTTTTTTGCGACATTTTTTTTTCTTCCGTCAAATCTTTAGGAGGTTGAAGTTCGTAACGTTAATGTAACAAAATATTTGCCAAAGATTCTCAAATCCAAGACTCGATCGTTTCAAATGGATCAAGAACGTTGCATAATTCCTCAAATTGTGTGAAACATGTTTATCTCGCATATTTTATGATTCTAACAACATTTGAATCACGAAATATTGCATTTCTTCAACGAATATTCTGTTACGTTAACGTTACGAACTTCAACCTCATAAATCTTTAGTGATCTCATTTTTTCTCAAAAACCTATTTGTTATCAAAAAGTATGGAATCTTTCAGAAATTTCATAACAATCAACTGAGGGTTGAGACACACCAAGAGACCAGTCACTGCCTTGAAGATCATCCAGAAAATGCACCAGGTCGAAGTTCCGATACGAGCGGGCCCTGAACGGCTGAGGCGAAGGCAGCGGAGATCCAAGACGGATCTCAACTGAAATCAGATCGTGGCCAGCTATGAAGGGCGCAGCAGATTGATGAAAGTGGAGAACATCATCCATATCGGTCACGATACAGAGGTCCAGCAAGGTATCCGCAGAGTGAGTATGACAGGTCGGTGCAAAGGGTACCAACTCCAGGCCTCGGGCTGAGCAAAAGCCACGTACATTGTCACTATCGTAAAAGCTCACCAACTGGTTCGCATTAAAATCACTCAAAATGACTGCCTGGCTGTAGTCGACGGAAAACCGATCAAAATCGGCTTCGAATTCGGCCAGATTAGCTGCTTTCGGCGGCCGGTAAACTACTGCTACCAACAGAGACTTCGTGCCAGGTAGCTTGACGTCAACCAGCAGATATTCAGGAGTCCGGTTATACTGTGACGGCGAGGAGGCCAGCCGCCTGGTAGTGGGCGACTCATGTAGATACAATGCTACGCCTCCACCTATTTTTCCTTCTCTGTCATTGCGGAGAATATAGTACCCTGGCAGTAGCAGAGAAGCATCGGTTACCCGAGAATTTAGCCACGTCTCACTCACAGCTATAACATGAGCAGAGCAGGTATGAAATTGAAAGCGCAGTAAGTTTAAGTGAGATCGGATGGAATTGGCATTCAGATGACAAATCCGGAGCCGGTGGGCGCAAGGGGCAGCAGCTGACGTCCGGGTCGCACTCGAAGAGTCCGATGCTGGCAGCAGGATGGGATGGCGTCAGTCGGTGGCAATAGGGCTCAAGCGAGCAAGATCGTCGACAGCCGCAATACGCGTGACAGGCGCACCATACGATTTCCTCACGTAGACAGCACCACCTCGATGCCACGCAAACTTGTAGCCCTTGGCCTTTGCCGCGGCTTTAGTTGCTATGAGAACTTTATAAACATCAGGGGGCAAGGCTTCATTAAGGGTAGGAGATACTGAAATTTGAGTGCGAAAATTTGAAAAAAATCGATTTTCGGTTTTTTACGGAAAAGTGTTATTTGAACCCTTATCTATACGTACACAAATCCTTGAACCGAAAAAAAAATTATTAAGCCTCGTTTACTCAATAAAACGTATAATGTTACAGTAGAGGTTCCTAATTTTCCTATATTTCGGTTATTGCCATTTCAATTTGTGAAAATAAGTAACTTGAGATGCATTTTTCACGTGAGATAACAAAATAATAAAAAAAAAATAATGAAATAATAAATATTTTTTTTCAAATCACTGCTACACTCTGAGAAAACATTCTAGTGACTCAGTCTTTTTACAGTTGATTAGTGCTATTTTGATACAAAGTTCATGATTTTTCCAGATTTCATGTGCTCCGCTGAACCAAAATGTAGTCCATCGAAGAAAAAGTAGTTGTCGTAAGGTACAGGTTGCTGCGTTGCATGAAATTTCTCAAAATTGGAGGAGATATTCTGTATGAATGTAATTTAGAGCCAAACCAATAATATTTCATGTATATTCAAGTTTTAGACATAGAAATTTTTGATTGTAAAATATTTTTTCCAAAACGATGGAAAAAAAAGTCTTACAATCAAAAATTTCTATGTCTGGAACTTGAATTCATGAAATATTATTGGTTTGTCCCTAAATTACATTCATACAGAATATTCACCCCAATTTGGAGAAATTTCATGCAACGCAGCATACTGTACCTTACGACAACTACTTTTTCTTCGGTGGACTACATTTTGGTTCAGCGGAGGACATAAAATCTGGGAAAATCATGAACTATGTATCGAAATAGCACTAATCAACTGTGGAAGAACTGAGTCACTAGAATGTTTTCTCAGAGCATAGCAGTGATTTGGAAAAAAATCATTTTCAAGGTGTGTATACTCCCATAAGACAACAACTCCAAAATATGTTTTTCTACGGTTGGAAATCTTATTGAAGTTTTTGGTCACACACTTCACTAGAGATAAGCATTGAAATTCATATAGCAAATCAATATTCTCCCAAATGTTTGTATTCATTTTACAGAACCAGATTTACAAGTCATCAACCGCACGATTCGCTGCCCGCAGATCAAATTGCTTAGACTTGACAAGACCAAGTTTATATCAACTGAACTGCTAAAATATAAACGTTGAAATTTTTTCAAGTTGTGATAATTTATATGCTTTATAATGCTTTCCAACTTCCTTGAAATCGTAATTTCTGAAATGCATGATGAAAATGTGAATTCCACTCAAATATTGTGCGAGCCGAGCTATTTTTTTTTTTTTTTTTTTTAACGTCACATGCTTCAAAACTATTAGCAATCTCGTCTGAAACTAGTTTGGATCATGCAGTAATAAAAATCTTGAATTTTGTGAATAATTTGAAAAAAAACTTCAAAGCGATTTATCTCAGAACTATGGTTTTGCCTTTTGAAAAAGTCCCATGCGTCTTAGTTTTTGTCGAAGACTTCTGCAATTTTCAGGGTGCATTCCTACACAGACTAGCTACAAACCCACGTCGGATTTTGAAAATCGAGACAAAATTACAGATTTTAGAAAAAAAAATTGAAATTGTATTTTTTTTTTTTCATAAAAAAAAGTGTCAAAATCAAAGTATCGTAGCTATCTCTAAAAACCGACGTGGGCTTGTGGCTTGGGCAGCCTGAAATATGTGTGTGCAAGCCCAGCAAGATTCAAAAATAATTGAGACGCATGGAAGGTTTTCAAATAAAGGCTATTTCAGAAGCATTATGAGGAGTAACTCTGTACTTATTGTTTCAAATGACTTGAAATTTGCACAATGTCTATGTTTTGAGATGGCAAACATGTGTGTTAAACCTCATTTGAAAATAGCAATTGGTTCAGATGGGCAGTTTTCAGTATCTCCTACCCTTAAGATTGATGGAGTAAACCGGACCAGCAGATGGTGATGGTAGCTCAGTCGTAAGTAGGCGCCCTTTCGCTCTTTTCGCAGCTAGAAGTTGAGCCAAGAGATCAACGGATCGCAGTTTGACAACGACAGGCCGAGGGGATTCTTTCCGCGCTGCAGCTTGTGGGATCAGGAAGCGCGCGCCAATGATGTCCCCCTCCAGAATTTCACAACCGATGGCTACTCCGATGTCTTCAACCACCCTAGGGATGGCAGCGTCATTTGGACACGGCGCACCGGAGATGATGATATCAGTTGAAGGCGCGTTGGTGGAAACCGCGCGACTCCGATCCGAGTCAGCCAGGACAGACCGCTGCTTCCGTTGGTATTCTTCAGCCCTAGCAGTGAGAGCGCGATTTTGGCTCACCAAGTCCTCAATTCGTTCAGTGAGGGACTTAATCTCAGCCTGCATAATCAGAAGACAGGCGAATTGCAAGGCATAGCCGTCGAAACGAGCATTTACCTGACACAAAATCTCGTCCACCATTGTTCGCATCAGCGCCTCCAAGGTCTCAGTGAGCGTATTGCCCGATGGAGCGCCTAAGACAGCGTCTAGCAAGCTGCGGTCAGGAGACGACGACCTCGTAGAGGAAGGTGACAATCCCACGGTCAGCGGAGTCAAACCCTGCAGGACGAATTCTAAAGGGGTACCAGGACAGCAAAATGCAGATTCCCCGTCCCCAGTTGCTTTGGTCTTCTTCTTTACACAGCCAGGGTGGTAATAGGCACTGCAGGCCTTACAGTAGACGGCATCCTTAGCTACGGTGCAGGCACAACCAGGGCAAACACGTCTAGGCCTCATACTTGAAAAATTTAGCTTACTGATAAACGCTGAGGCAGGTAGTAGGCAGGCCGCGAACACTAGAGCGATGCGGGTTGCAGCGTGTCAAATTGTTCGGGTGGTCAGTCGGCAGTCAGTCAGGCCGGCAATTAGCAGGTGGAAATACGAACGCAGCCGTCAGACCGTGTTTAGAGATGTCATCAGCCGAGAGAGGTTATGTTGCTTTGGCGGCGGAATAAACTCGTCAGAGATAAAAACCCAGGCACCCGCAGGAGAAATCAATAGGCATTGAGGTGGGTTTGCATAAAGGCGCATGCAATGAAGTCTGCAAAAGAAACGCCCGAAGGCAAGAGACAGCAGAAAGAGTCCGAGTGTGAGAGGAGTAAAGAGTAAGAGTAAGAGTAAGAGTAAGCTTTATTTGGCGCTCTGGGACAAGTCCCCTCAAGCGCATTAACGAAAGCAGAGAGCATGTAAGTGAACTCACCGGAAGAGAGAGAGAGGGTGTGATGAATGATTGCTATGTGTGATGAGAGGTCTATTTCTCGTCTGTATAATCACGGCGTTTTCGCGGAGTCGTGGGAATGTTTACGAATCGCTGCCGAAACGGTGATTTCGCGTGGTACTTCTACCTTCTGGATATTGCGGGGACTGATGACAGAGTATTACGAGTGTCTGAATGTGATCCGTGCACGTAGCAGGAATAACAGCCATGAAACCCCGCGGCGACGTCAGGTGTCGAGACTTGGGAGGATCGAGAGAAAGGCTAGGGTGGCTACCGCTGCAGACGACGATAACGGGGTGCAAGAACGGGGTCCGAAACTCGGCCGAATCCCGTGCCGGTTTCAAATGACACGGATATGTTTGAAGATAACAGTATCACCGATGAGATGCTGTGTGCAGCAGTGGAACAATACGAGGCCCGGACAGCTGGTGAACAGGCGACAGTTGACAGTGATACGGAAATGTATGATATTATACCCTCCTCGATCGACAGCGAAGAATCTCGTCATCCCTGGTTATCGACTGTTTTGAAAATCCCAAATAAAAATTGGGTCGTTCGACTTATGCCAACTTGGGGCAGCAATGTAGCTTCGTCCAGTGATTCTTCTGACTACGCGGCAACAGGGGGTGACGCACGCGGTTCAAGCACCCAACGTCGTGACGAAGCGGACGAAGAATCTTGTCATCATCATCATCATCATCGTCATCAGGACCCTGTAGTTGAAAATATACCAAACGAGCACTATCCTAACTCTACTTGTAAGGCTTGTACACCAGATAAATGAACAATTTTTCAAATAAAATTTAAATAAGTTATAAATACATCCAATATAACATCCTTTATTTACTTTCACTCTTGACTAACTCTATCTTGAATACAAACAGATGGAAAGACCACAGCCGTGGGATTTCGTAAATCTCGTGTTAACGAAGGAGCCAGTACCTCGGGGCTTCAACACGGCGGACACGTAAACAGACTTGTCACAGATAATACTGACGAGGACGGAAGTATTGTCGAGAATGATATATATTGATTGGCTTTATTTATGCCCTGGTAAATCCATGGGGCAAATTCGAATTACAGATAAAAATCATAATATTAGAGATAATTCGAGCATGACAAGCAGTAATTAAGAATACATACATAAAATACTTAAACTAGGAGACATACTAAAAACTAGCAAAGATGAGCATGATGGGAAAAACAAGATAAAGACATAAGCAATTAAGCAATAGTTACTCAAAGGGCAGTCACCCCGCAATTATAAATTCAGCCAGCAATAGAGCAGTGAAATCAGCTTAGCAAACCAAGCATACTTGGACTAAAGTAAGCCTAAAATAAAACTAAAACTAAACTAAGAACTAAACACAACATAAAAGTAAGAACAGAGATACAAATAAAGGCAAAAGTTATGAATCACAAGCGCGAATCACATGCGCGAAGCGCAGCCAGCTAGGCAGACTCAGTGTCCAACTCAAAAAGGTAACTGAAAAGCTTAGGTTTAAACAGCCCCAGAGTACGCACATTGGTCACTTCATCAGGAAGCGAGTGCCAGAAGTAGATGGCAGCAAGGCAAAAAGAGTCGCGGTAAGTCACAGTCCTGTGCTGAGGGACCCTAAATACAGCAGCGCCAGAGTGACGAGTTGGACGGCTAAGAAGCGGTACATGCCTAACAAAAAGTTCAGTCAAGTAAGCCGGTAAAGTCCTTGACCACATGCTCAAACGAGCGTTAGGTCTATAAAGGAAGAAGAAGAAGAAGAAGCCGGTAAAGTCCCCTGGAGGAGATTAAAAACAGTGATACCCAGAAAGTAGAGGCGCCTTGAACGGACCGTGAGCCAGCCTAATTGCCTGCGATAGGGCGTTATGTGTTCATCCCGTCTAAGACCGAACACGAACCTAATCGCAGTATTCAGCAAACGCTGCAGAATAGCGTTAAGTTCCCCAGTAAGGTCATTATAAACAAGGCAACAGTAGTCGAACTGCGGAAAAATAAGGGTGGCAATGAGCCTAGCTTTCAACTCACGAGACAGGGCGTTCCGATGGTACTTTAGTTTGTAAATAGAAAAGTTAACCTTATTAGACACAGCAAGCACATGACCCCGCCAGGAGAGATTGTCACGCATAACCACCCCCAAGTTGCGCACTTCGCGTACATACGGAAGTACAACGTCGTTAATTACAATGGGAGGAAGGCCCGCCAGGTCTAAACGATAGCGAGAATGATAGCGAGGAGAGTTCAGAGAGAATAGCTAGGGAAAATTCTTCGTTAGTAGAACAGCCTGGTGGGGTAAACGGGATGGAAAGTTTCGAGAATGGGTCATCTTTGACGGAAGATCGTTTCCAAGTGATTAGCGAGCTTAGTAAATATTACAAACGATTCGAAATTAACGGTCGTCAGATGATTATCAAGATAAAACCGGTTGCAGAACATGCAAATCCCGTCTAATGGTTAGAGGGGGCGTTCAGGAATATTCATGCCTATGCCACCGGTTCGTGTCGCGAATCAGACTACATTGGAATCAGTTTCAATGCAGGGTGTTTCAATCTTGGAGCCGCTGGTCTTTCGTTTCGACCTGTTGAACATTTGCGCTACGAAGATTTGTGGAAAATTGTGTACGGTGCGACACAAAGCGCGTCCGAGTTTACCGTAGATCAGACGATCACCGTGACCGTGAATACCGTTAGAGTTCCGTCGGGGCGGGGTAAGGCGATGAGATTGACGCACGACGGGGTAGGAAAACGCTCTATTTTGAAAATTGAAAACTCTGACAATATGTGTCTTCCGCGTGCTCTTGTTGTAGCCAGAGCTCATGCCGAGAGGGGATCCATCCGTAGCGGTGCGTTACACACGCGTTGGAGTTTGATTAGACATGAAGCATCGTCGTCTCAGCGCATCGCCGCCTGTAAGTTGATAGAAGACGCGGGTGTAAAAATTCCGATTGAGGGTTGCGGCGTACCCAAGATCAATCTGTTTCAAACTTATTTGGCCCGCGAAGGTATAGCAATCGTGGTGTATGAAAGTGGGAAACTGGGGAACGGTGAAGAGACGCTCTATGACGGAACGGATGTGGTTACGGCGAGCGGACGACCCGGCGTCACGTATAAACTGAATATCCTCTACTTTCCCGCTAAACGGCATTACAAATCTATTCTGAACCTGACGGCTGCCGCGGCCGCGAAATATTTCTGCGAATCCTGTAACAAAGGGTACAGGACCGGTAACGAGCACCGATGTTCGCGCAAATGTCCTTAATGTCTTTCGGTTCCTGCCTGCGATTCAACTAACGTGAGTCTAGACTGCCGCTTCTGCGGACGTTTTTTTCGCGGTAACGAATGTCTGGCAAGGCATCGGAAAACGGGGTCGTTCAGTCCACGTCGCAGCGTGTGCGAAACTCTTCAGATCTGTGGTAACTGTACGCGTTTCACGGATCGTACCAAAGGTGTACACTCGTGCGAGACCTGGTACTGTGCTACCTGTTGTTCTCAGCAGCCGTATAATCATAACTGTCACATGCCCACCATCAAACGCGATAAGAAGCAATCCCGGTATATCTTCGTGTTTTACGATCTTGAGACACAGCAATGCGAGACGGTTGAGGGAGATCAAAGAACGAACATACATGTGCCTAATCTGTGCGTAGCGCATCAGGTTTGTAGCGAGTGCATTCACGATTTGGATATAAAAAACGGTTGCGACTCTTGTGGTCTCACGCGCGAGTATGTCTTCAAGATCGATCCTATCAGACAATTTGTTGACTTTGTCACGCGACCGATCCGTGATTTCACTAAAATTGTTTTTATAGCTCACAACGCAAAAGGGTTCGACGCTCAGTTCATATTGCGATTTTTAGTCGAGCGAGGCAACGAACCACCGCAAGTAATCTTAAACGGAAGTAAAATTATAATGTTAGAGACGGGACATACTCGCTTCCTTGACTCGTTAGCCTATATGCCCATGGCGTTATCTGCTCTACCCACAAGGCCGAACTTATGATTTCGCCGCCCTAGGCACTTCTGGAATCCCGCCCCGTTCTTGATATGAAAATATCAACTATTTTTTCTTTAATCCTTATTCTTTGCTACGTATTTATGTCTTGAATACAGAATAACCAATTCGCCAGCTAAAGGTGATTACCTGTAAGTTATGATCCGGGAAATGAGGCTTTATATTAATGATTAGTCTAAATTTCATTTTATTAAATGAACAGTACAAACAGTTAACACTGGACATAATTAAAGATTATTCTATTTATAGTTATGAACCCTCTATTCATTTGCCATAAATATTTTGCATATAGTATTCATGAGAGAGCTTTTTTCCTAGCCTTGCGAGCTGCGAAGTCATCAATCAAATCATCGTAGGAAACTGATTTCAGTAATTCCGACTCAATCGCCAGGAGCGTCAGGGCATTGAGACGTTCGTCGCTCAACGTTGAGCGAAGACAGTTTTTGACACGCTTCAAACATGAAAAAGAACGTTCCGTGGTGCAATTCGTGGCCGGTGTGCACACAAACATACGCACGGCTATGTCTATGTGAGGATAAATGTTGTGGAGTTCTTCATCACGTAGGAATCTACAAAGCCAGAGCATGGGTTTCCCGAGTTTATGGTTTGTCAGTAAGTGCGATCGGAGGTGTAAGCATTCATCGATAAGCGCATCTTTCTCCAGGTCTTCCGAATAAGATGCAGATAAATTCGTTACTTGCTCTTCTATCTCACGATCAGTTAAATTTGGCAAATTTTCAAAAAAGGCCAACTTCCTATGGAATTCTTCGTAAGCCTGACCACGACGGCGTAACTCACTGCTTAATTTATCTATAATATATATGAACGTATTCATTCTGAAGAATTCCCGTGGGTTCATTTCTGTATCCCCTTGACGAGAAACATCGTGGGGAAGTTTCCTTTTTTTTTTAAGGCCTGATGTGTATTCATTTAAGCCGGTCAGTAACTTCGCTTGACATTCGTAATGCTCGAAGTTGTTCCTGGTTTGGTCCACAATTTTCAAGAGGTCGCGATACAGATTTACAACCGTGCCAATATCGATATCTACACTTTGCAAGCGTTTGCTGGTCAGGTTGAATTGTCTCAGTAAGAAGCTCCAAAAAAGCACCAAAATAGCCGATTCAAGATTTTGTAAACTTTTTCGAATGCCTCCAGCTTCACTTCTTGTTACTGGTTTTTGTGAATCATCGAGCTCGATCATTTCCAATGCTTGGATGATCTCATTCCAAGATTTGTTGAGACTTTGTAAGGCTTCGTCTCGGGCTGACCATCGGGTAACTGACAAACTTTTTACGACGGAAGCACTCGACTTCAAATGAGATTTCAAAATGTCCCATCGATGTGTGGAAGCGGAGAAAAAATTATATATTTGCTGAACTATTCCGAAAAAAGAAACAGCGTCTCGGCAACATTCAGCTGCACATGTCCCGACAAGATTGAGCAAATGGGCCGAACAAGGTATATATACGGCTAACGGGTTCAATTGCTTAATTCTAGCTTGAAGACCGGAATAACATCCAGACATATTACTCGCATTGTCATAGGATTGTCCGCGGCAATTTAAAATATCCAGTTTGTACGAATCAAGCACCTTCGTGACTGCGTCCACGAGAAGCTGCGATTTATGCCCCGGATTTGCAATGAAAGTAAAAAACCTTTCAACGGGCTGGCCATTTTCCATGACGTATCGAAAAATCAGACTCAATTGATCGACATGGGACACATCCGGTGTCGAATCGACGCTTATTGAAAAATATTTCGATGATTTGATTTCTTTTATGATAATTGCCAATAATTTTGCAGCCATTAGTTCTATGAACTCGTTACAAATCGTGCTTGATAGGTAAGAGGTTGTCCCAGATCCTTTATTGCCATATCGTGCAATATGATCTGCTAGAAATGGATTGAATTCAGCAATTACTTCCAAAAACATTAAAAAATTTCCATTCGACGAAGATCCGAAACGTTCATCAGTACCTCTGAATGCTAGACCGCGAGATGATAGAGCCCTAACAACTGCAACTACACGTTTCAGAATATTGCGCCAATAAGCTACTTCTTCATGAAGTTGTGTTGTCAGGGGTTCGTCGATTCGACCGCGAGAGTTAGATCGCTCGCGAAGTGTAATAATGCATGATTTATGTGCGTTGGAATCTTCGTGATCTTTCAAACGGGCTGTAGTGTTCTTCCAATCGTTGAAACCCTCTGTAGCGAATTGAGTTGTACCTCCGAATAAACGACAAGGTGCACAGAATAAAGCAGCTTTTTTTTCGGAGTACACAAGCCAAGCTCGATCCTTCTGCTCACCATTATGGAGCGTGTAAGTAATAAAATTTGCGTTCATGAACCTTGCTACATCTCCATATGGACGCGCAGATTTAGTGAAATCGGCATCTTTATTTTGGATGACACCATGGGATATCACCAGATCTCGAGTCGAATCATTGATTATCCAATCAGCAGGATCTTTCGGGAGGGCGGGAAAAGGTACTGGTAGTTGGATTTCAGGTTCAGGTTCAAGAATCTCAGGATTTTCATGTTGAGCGCTATTCTCAACGGCTGTATCGTCAATAACCACATTGACGTTTTTGGGAACATCTCCCAATAGCTCTGTGGATGTTGTGAAAATGACAGTCAGATTGAAATCTTTTGAGCTGTCCTAATTACAATGGACGAATACAATGTATGATATGTGTAACATCCGCACGGATAGTATATGATAGATACCGCCACAGAGCGTGTTGGCGCAGAGGCGTCTAGCAGTCTTAAGCAAATGGCCGACATAGACAGTCGTAGACCAGAGTATAAACAAAGTAATAACTGTACTTAAATAATAAATATCTATAATATAATTAAAAGGACTCTCTTCGATTACCCCTCAAAACATTACAATATGTATCACGGTATCACAGTTGCCCCGTTAACTGGTTGATACACCGTGGCCATTTTCGAATCCGCGTTGCATTGAATATAAGTGCAATAACTCCAGAATAATATTTCACAGACATGTTAAGTATAAAAAAAAATTCATCATACACGGGTAAATCACCGCGAAAAATATGTTACTTACCGCAACGTTGTGCAACCGATTTTTCATGTAAGGCCTCTTTTGGCTTACCTGGTCCGAAATAATTATCCAATTTTATCGTTTTTGCTACAGTATCATCGTGCTTGCGAGCTTTCTCCTTTGCTATCGCTTTATATGCAGCACCACTCAATCTTTTCCTACTATCAGCCATTCTTTCAGGCAATAAGAATGATTCGGGAATCCCCATAAACGACCTACCACGAAAACGTATACATAGACGATACCATGTACAACAATCGTCGACGGAAATTTTACAAGTTAAGAGAGTTGAAAATTTCGCCAATGGGCAGCGCGACATGTAGCGCTTATTATCGGCTACGCTTGACTAGTGACAAAACAGCGAAGTCTGCCAAAGTACCAACATTGCCAACGTAACAGGGGCAAGAAAAAAATTATTTAGAATCGGCCGCTTCCAAAATCTGCCGCCCTCAAAATCTGCCGCCCTAGGCAGATGCCTAGTCTGCCTATTGATAAAATCGGCCTCGTCTACGTAGCCAAAGCTTTCGGTCTGCCTCCGAGCACTGTCAAGGGATTCTTTCCTAATCTTTTCAACACACCCTATAATAGCGGTTACGTGGGGCCACTTCCTGCGGCTAAATTTTACATACCGGATAGTATGAGTGTGAGTGCTCGAGATGATTTTTACAACTGGTACAATAGCGAGGTTGCACAAAATCGTCAATTTGACTTTGATGAAGAGTTGACGACCTAGTACAAGGCAGATGTAGATATTCTTCGACGTGCGTGTATCGCGTTTAGGGACATCTTTCTCGAGTGTGGGCGTGTGTGTCCGTTTACAGAGAGTACGACCATAGCGTCGGCCTGCATGACGGTGTTTAGGAAAAATTTCTTACAGCCGTCGCAAATATTGGCTGGTATCAATAAAACGAAGTAGATACTAATGCTTCAAGTATTAGCATCTACTATGAAGCATGTAGGGGTTAATACTCCACCTCGTAGTAAATACTTCACTTGCGTAGTAGATGCTTCCCTCGTGTAGTACATGCTATGTAAGTGAAGTATCTGCTACTCCTAAGAAGCATTTGCTTCAATACTGTAGTATCTACACTATAGTAGTAGTGTAAAATAATTTCTGGATATAAAATACCGAACATCAAGTTGCGGTACACGTGTTCGTCATATTCCCTCCGATTATTATAAACTTTTATCCGTCGACTAATATTCATAAAAGCGGCCATTTCTACTTATTTAGCCGAGGGGCTATTCACATTCGAATCGAGTGACACCATGACTACAGAAATGTAGTCGACTACACGAGACTACACTACTGACTACGGCGAGACTACGGGCAATACGACTACCGAACGACTACAGTGACTACAACTGTCTTTAATGATGACTACGTGATTACAAATGAATTCATTGACTACACTACTGACTTCATATATTTGTAATACGTGATTACGTGATTACGGTGACTTCAAATGACTACATTTTGATTACAACTTATGACTACAAAGAATGTAGTCACATGAATACAGTGATTTCAATGTGTGATTACAATGATTTCACTGATTACATTGCAACTACGGATTGACTACAGTCGCAAGTGACACCATGACTACGGCTGTGAATAGCCCCTCGTATTTAGCAAAGAAGCCCGTCTGCGAAGTTGCTCGGACAGCAGCTTCACTCAAACTGTAGTAGATACTACGCCCGGCTCAAAAACGGAGTACCTACTCCGAGCTAGGAGTAGGTACTACGAAACACTATTATTAACTCCTATGTACGAACCACCTACTACGCACATAGGAGTAGGTACTACGGAAGCGAAAGCATGCTACGCATCTGAAGTATTTACTCCGAATCCGAAGCATCTGCTTCAAGCATTAGCATCTACTTCGTTTTATTGATACCAGCCATTATCCCCAGCGGGGGTTATAGGCGTGTCGGTAATCAATCCCAGAAGGCACTCGAATGGCTTGTTTGGAAGGAGCATGAATTGGATATAGTAATCACCCATGCGACACGGGCACGAGAGTTCCGTATACCTGAAACGGGTCGTCCTGTTGACGGCTACTATGAAAATAAACAAACGGGCGTACGTCACGTGTTTGAGTTTCACGGGTGTTACTGGCACGGCTGCCCGCTGTGCTACAAGATAAACAGAGATAATAAACTGACCGCCGGTGACACAATGGATAGGCGGCTCGAAGAAACACGCTCAAAAACTGCTAAAATGACAGGGTTCGGATACATCGTTACAGAGATTTGGGAATGCGAATGGGATCTACTCAGAAATGAAAGCGAAGAAATGCGTGAATATATTTCGAATCAGTCATTAATTGCAAACACGGGTTCGTACAAGGCGTTAAATCCGCGTGACGCGTTCTATGGTCGCCGTACGGGTAACACGTCGTGCTATCGCGAAGTGAACACAAACGTGGATGAGGGTGTACGCGAGGAAATACGCTACGTGGACGTATGCTCTCTGTACCCCTACATATGTAAGAACGGACGGTTTCCCATGGGACACCCGACAGTTTATGTCGGCGACGACTGTAAATTCTTAACAGGAGGCAGGGGTACCGATATCCAGCGAATCGACGGATTGGTCAAGTGTTGCGTTCTACCGCCGCGAGATCTCTTTCATCCCGTATTACCGATTCGCATGCACAGTAAACTAATGTTTGCGCTGTGCCGTACTTGCTGTGAGGAAATGCTGCAAATAGACTGTTCGCACGAGAACGATTTCGAGCGTTGGTTCGAGGGTACTTGGGTATCCGATGAATTGAAGAAGGCAGTGGAAAAGGGTTACACGGTGGTGAACGTACGCGAAATCTGGCAGTATACAATGACACGGTTTGACCCTCATACTCGGAAGGGTGGTCACTTTGCGGGCTATATAGATACCTTTTTTAAGATTAAACAGGAGGCTAGCGGATGGCCGGCTGGGTGCGTAGACGAGGAATCGCGGGGTCGTTACTTGTCCGAATATGAGAGAATTGAGGGCATACGACTAGACCGCGATAAGATATCAAAGAATCCAGGCCTACGTTCTGTCTCAAAACTCTGTCTCAACTCGTTTTGGGGAAAGTTTGGTCAGCGTGAGAATATGTCAAAGACCGAGGTTGTAAATCCCCGTAGACAATTGTTAAGAATAATAACCGATCCGGAGATCGAAGTTACAGATCTCCTACCCGTCAACGAGAAACTGTTGTACATACGATGGGTTCACTCCGAGGCGAGTGTTAAACCGACACCTCTGGCAAATGTCGCTATAGCGTGTAACATTGCATATTACCACATGCTTCTTACCCCTTAGACGACCTTAGCGGAGTGCCTGAATTTTGAATGAATGGTTAGGGTGGCCCTGAGGCCTGGAAATAATTCCGAGAGACGACCGTGACCGACTAAAATCTGTAGAACTTCTTATTTATTCTTTTGTTTTTCTTTACGCATTTTCTCTGGCATGAGGGAGACGAGGCCTAGACGAAGGCAACCACGCACTCCTAAACCACGAACCGACGCACCTACGACTCCTAATAACGACCGGAAGGATCCCTGACAACGTACGCCACCTAAGAGCTCCGGAGGCTAGCTACTGCAGAGCTACCTCCAACGACGAGATAGAGGACACGGGGGAATGCCGAGGGCATTCTGCAACGAGGGATGTCGGTGGCGGAAGAGATTCCCGCCGCCTAGATGAGCCTGCAACCCGTGTTCCTCTGATGTAATGAGCTTCAACCACCGTGGTGGATTTTGAATATTCGCGCGTAGCGAATCTAGGGATCTTTCGGTCGATGGAAAACCAATTGTCGACCGCCTAATGAGGGCGCTGAGTATCGGCGCCATGCGGTCTAGCCACTTTGCGTTCACTGAGAGAAGGATATACGAAAATCTACTATATTTTGTATCGTACTAGTGGGATTTCCCGTCAGTATAAGGGTCAGAACGATGTGCTTACTAAATTTTGTCACAAGTTTAACAGGTAATGGTTGACCGAGTGAAGGGAATATTGCTATAATCCAAACTTAAAAAAACCATGACCCTGAAATCTCGAAATCTCGAAATCTCGCATGTATGAATCGAAATCTCGCATGTACTTTTATTCGTCTGCTGATTGGCGGTTTGAATTTTGAACTTTCAGATATGTGATCGAGTCGTTTGTTTTGTAATAATCTGTCAATCTGTCATTCTCAGTTTCGGGAATATCGATAGTAGAGAGGGTGCAGTATACCATTTATGACCCTCCCCCCCTCCCCCCCCGCCCCTCCCCTTTTTTTTACTTTTTTTTCCCCCTTTTTTTAACTTTTTTTTTCCCCTTTTTTTCCTTTTCTTTTCTTTTTTTTCCCCCTTTTCTTTTCCTTTTCTTTTCCTCTTTTTTCCTTTTTTTCTTTTTTTTTTCTTTTTTTTTCTTTTTTTTTTTCAATCCTAACCTGAGTTAATTTCAACTATCCTAACCTAAGAGAATTTCATCGATCCTAATCTAAGAAAACTTATGTATACTTATCGAATGGAAATAAATATATATGGTGAATGTAGGGAAAGGATAGGGTTGGTAAAAAACGCACAGGTGAATATTGTTATAATGGTTGTTTATTCATATCATTTAATATTTATAAAGGTAAAGATCCAAACTTATGTTTACTAAAAAAAAGGTTCAAGCTTATAACTAAGATTTATTTAACAGTATTGCGTATAAAATTTACAACTAATCATGCTAAGGCTTATTCTAGAGAAAAAACAGTCGTTTCTTATGCTAAATGCTCAACGTGGGTATACACTATATGTTGAATCCATGGATCCCTTAATTTCCTCGGATATGTCAAGAGCGAACAGAGCCTTTAGTTCAAGCAAAACAATTTTATACATATACGTACTAAGATTCGGTTTCAAATTCGACTGTACCCCATCCAGCCGCTCGTTAATATCTTTTAAGACAAGATCTGTGAAACGATAAAGAGGTGTATCCGTAAAGCCAAACGCGTTTGCCAGTGTAGAGAGTTCCCTTACCATTTCGTCTTTAAGTTCGTTCACAGGAACTGCATGTTCTCTTAGACGACATAAATGATTACAGACGCACCCCGATATGGCATTTAGTCCATCGAACGATGTTTTCTGCAGCACGATGGACGGCGAGTCCAACCTCCGTTTCTTAAGACTGGTAGAATTGTAAGTAGATGACTCATCGTCTGTGTCTCGATCTTCTTCCTTTTTCCACTGCTCAGCTGGTTCTGTTAGCTTGATGGCTCTCAAACCGTGAGCCAGGATGAAGGAAACGGTATAACCGTTCACATCTATGGTCGTAGTATCGGTAGAATCGGCTGGAGTATAGGCTGCGGTCGTTGGTTTAGCGAAGTAATCGTTGATTTTGCTCAACTTTGTTAAAAAGTTCCAAAAAACATCAGTTTTCATCGCGATGATACTTCCACCTTGACCACTGAGCTGCACAATAGGCTCGAAACGTTCACCGACTAAAGAATATCCAACAGAGACTGCCGTTGAAAACGAAGGGTTTATTCCATATGTGGCTGATAGTAGCATCCGCCTGGTTGGTCGCAGAGGGTCAATTATGAGTGGTTTGTCAACTGAATGAGGTTTTTGTAATGCACGCACAGATTGAGAGTTAAACATGATGAAATTATGATTCAGACACTGAAGAATATTGATGCAGAGTAACTGTTTTTCACTGTTGCAAGCACGGGCTATTCGTAACTACTGGCGTAGATGCTTACAGACCCCTTAATATTTCAAGAAAAACCCCCCCCCCACTACTGGGTGAGGTTTTATTATTCCTCAGAGGGTAGGGATAAGTTTTTCAGCTAGGCTGAGGGATTTCACGGTTGTAGCAGTGGACGCAGTACTTACATATAAAATCAGCGTGGCTCTGGGATACCATAGGTGCCGACCCCTGCACTGTACCCAGGCAGTATGCCGTTTATGGCTCTAAGGGTTTG
Source organism: Tenthredo mesomela (assembly GCA_943736025.1). Classification (NCBI taxonomy): domain Eukaryota; kingdom Metazoa; phylum Arthropoda; class Insecta; order Hymenoptera; family Tenthredinidae; genus Tenthredo; species Tenthredo mesomela. The sequence continues at coordinate 11,228,108 of OX031018.1, forward strand.
CAGGTAGCTGTAGATTTTTGCCTAAAAGTTTGAAGGAAAAGTTTGCAAGGCTTCAATCTGCACGGATAGGTTCAAGTAATTACTTTTGGGTTATATTGCCGTCTGTTGTAAAACCGACCCTAGAAAAAAAATAAAGAACCCCCGTCTCTTTGGAAACTATTTGTCAGGTCAGGCCTACCAGTTTCAGCCTGTCTAATAGTACGACGCGACAATGGTCCGGTAATAATTACTTTTCTTAGCAACCCAACAATATGAATGTATTATACGGTGTACGCCTTTCAAACAGATAATCGGCCATTTACGGTGGCATTGTTCAAGTAACGTTGGAGAATAAACACTGTATTATATACCCGCAAAATTCGTCGAAAGATGGCAATTATACTCTGCTGGTTAAACATTTAAAGATTTGTTTGTCAGGGGGTAGCTTAAGACAGTGAAAGGAAATAGATAGGTGTACGATGCAGCTGCCTTTGTAATCAGCCTGCCCCAAAAATGTAATTAACTGATTTCTATTTTCAAGTTCACGCTTCGACTACCCCGCAAAGGTGCAAGTGTACGTTCTTTTGTCTCGCGTGTCATGGTGCGGTGGGGGATTAACGATGACCGCTATGCCGGTTCAGACTTGCGGGCGTAAGGGACGCAATGGTAAATACCGATTTTGTATGTTCAAGTTCACGCTCCGGCTACCCTTGCGAAGGTAGTACATTCTTTTGTCCTGTGTGCAGAGGTGCGGTTGGGGGATTAGAGGCGCACTGCATGCAGGTACAGACTTGCGGGCGCAAGGGCCGGTCGGGTGAAAAGCAATATGAAGGTGACGACAGTCAGGTCGAAGTATAGTGACAGTGTTTCAGGTAGGCAAAAATGGTCAAGGATTGGCGGGTGGTAGTAATATCAACGATTGGTTCATTTACACTGAGTGGGGATGAGCAGGGTACCAAGCATAACATATATAGACTCGCCAAAAACGTGTCATTTTATCAGTTTGAAAAACTATTCAGTAGGGGAGACTCTGCTGGTTGTGATCTTCTGATTTCGAATGGTTTAACAATTACTGTTGCGTTTGTTTTTTCATTCGTGAAAGGCATTGTAACCAAGCGAACAAGTTTGAGCTTCGAGAAAATTCTGGACAAGTCCTTATTTTTCTTTTGTTTGAATTTATTTTGGCGGATATTTTTTGCGATGAATCGTGTTGAGGATAAACGTATCATATCAACCGTGAAAGGTATAATCCTGACGGTGATACGGTACCTCGAAACTACAAGACCGGAGGTTGTTACGAAGCGTATGCGTGAGTGGTACCATCGAGTCAAGGACATGAATACTGAGCAGGAGGTGACGACGGTTCTACGTAATATTATCGGTACCCTTGAGTTGTGGATAGTCATGCAAATCGTGACGTGTTCGACCTTAGTGGGCAGACCTTTTTGGATGAGACAAATGTTGAAAATCTTGAAAACTGCCCTTATACCGTCGGATCTTCGAATAGTGGCAAATACCATCAAGCGGCGAGGACAGGATCTGAAGACGGCAGCATGTCAGCGAACAAGTCACAATGCCACGGTTATAGCACGAGAAGAAGCGGATGCTATAGAAGCTGTCGAGGCTTATGAATTAGCGGTTGAAAGTGCGATGGCATTTACACAGGAGGATCCTACTGTAGATACGGACGGTGCACCGGCGATAGAGGAGACTATGGAGCGGCTATCACAAGTCTCGATGAAGGATGCGGAGGATGCGAACGAGACGGGGATGATTGCTAAAACGACGGATGAAATTTGTCGATATGCGCCGAATTTATCGAACGAAAATACGCGGTATACACCTGTGAGCGGTAAGTGTTGTTAGAAAATATGCCACGAGTATACTCCTACACGAAAAATGCTGAATCTTATTCTCTGTCGTTCAAATTTATGTAATTTTTTTCATAGTTTTGAATAATTTTACAGATGTTGTACCGAGAACGAAACCAGCGACAGGTCTGTTCAACGTTAACGCTGGAGCTTCTACCTCAACGTCAGGAATTCCAGTCAGAATATACGCGGTCAACGAAGGGGCTAGCACTTCAGGAATACAGCAGGGTGGAGCAGCTCGTCGTGCAGGAAAGCGTAATGCTCCATCGGACGATGTACCTGAACAGGAGGATCGATCGGAGGTTGTCAGGCGGGTTAGTGTACCGATTCAGGATGCAGGGTTAGATCCAGAAGTAGAAGACGTAGAAGGCAATAGATCAGGACGATTTAGAATCACACAGCGTGTGAATAAAAGATATCCGCGTTTTGGGTTAGCTGGAAATCAGGTCACGGTAAAAATCATAATTCCGCCAGAGACGGAAAACTCACTACGTTGGTTAGAGGACGCATTTAGGGAACTTCATAGTTATTTCAGATCATTGTGCGGTCAGGGGGATCTAATGGGTATAACATTTGTTACGGATGGTTTCACGAGGGGTGCAGCGGGTTTAAACTTTCGACCGGCACGCGATTTTCAATTCGAGGATTTATGGGGTCTCGTGTTTAGAATCACGCAGAGTGCGCGTGAGTTTTCGATAGATCAGCCTTTTACTATCAATATATTTACGGTCAATTTACCTGTCGGGAGGGGTAAACGCTTACGACTGGACGGGGAGGGAATATTAAATAAGCGGTCGATCTTAAAAATTAAAAACGATGATAATTTATGTTTACCACGGGCGTTGTTCGCAGCTGGGGTATACGCGCGTAAGGGTGCGTATCCTGATTTTAAAAATATGTGGAACAGGGCTAGGGACAACGAAAAATATCAAAAAGAGAGGGCTGAGGAATTAGTTAGAAAGGCACACGTCACGATACCCGAGCAGGGCTGCGGGTATAACGAGCTCCTGCAGTTTCAGCAGTATTTGGCACGATACGACACTGTCATAACTGTTTACTTTTGGCGTACACTTGGAAAGGGCGGAGAACCTTTTTTTAATGGCGAAGATATTGTGGTAGGCTTGGGACGGACTGCAACCTATAGAGTCAACATTATTTACAGCGAACGAAACAGACATTATGACGTAATTTTAAATATCAGTGCAGCAGCCGCCTCTAATTTTTTTTGCATACCGTGTAATGTAGGCTATTCTCGTGGTATGGATGGCTTTACGTGATTGTTTATCGCCTAGCCTGTACCCGGCAGGAGGAATAATCCCGATTTGATTGTCACGTAAAAAGTTCTTTCGAAAAACCATCGAGCAAGCCGACGCAATAGTCGTACTCTCCGTAAACGGACAAACCTTTCCTGTACGTTGAAAGATCTTCCGGAAAGCTAAACATGCGAGTCGTAGAATTGTCACGTCTGACTGACAGTACCTTAGCAATTCTACATCAAAGTTGAAAATATAATTCTCTCTAACTGACCTATTATACCATTTAAAAAAGTTTTCCCTAGCCTCTCTCGTCATAGTATCTGGTGAGTAAAACTCGACCGCAGGTAAGGGACCCTCATACCCCTGATTAGCCGGGGTATTAAACAAGTGTGGGAATAACCCTTTTTGGGTGGCCTCAGGTAAACCGAATGCCTTTGGCAATGCCGACAAAGCCATTGGCATGTACGCCAGCGAGTCTAAGAAACGGGTGTTGTTTGTCTCCAAAAGTATTACTTTACTCCCGTTGAGTATAACCCGCGGCGGTTCGCCTCCGTTCTCCACCAGATACTTCAGAATAAACTGCGCGTCAAAACCCTTGGCGTTATGTGCTATGCATATAATCTTTCTATAACCGTCAACCTTCCTATCAACGAGTTCGATGAGCTCCTTCACTGGGTCCCTACTAAAAACAAATTCTCGTTGAGCACCGCACCCTGCGCAACCCTCACTAAAATCCTCATCTATACAACGCGTGCAGACCCGCTGCGCGACGCACAGATTTGGCACGTGTACGTTCACTGCATCGTCTCCGTCTAGTGTCTGGTCCTGTTGTGTCTCGAAATCATAAAAAATGAATATATAATTCGCAGGTTCTCCTACGGTATGTTTCACAGGTCTCATATAGCAGCTATGCTCTATCTTTTGATTTGAACGACAGGTCTTGCAGTATGTTTCCCAGCAGACATGTTTCCCCTTGGATTTATCCATATAGATATCACAGGTTTGGCAAATCCGCAGGGTACTGCAGATTGACCGCTTTCCGCTAAACGAACCGGGCTTTGCGTGGTTATTAAGACATTCAATGCCGTAAAACTCACGTCTACACGAGATACATTCCCTTCGATCAGCCCTCGTATCGCAAGCGGGCGTCGTCAAACAACGAGGACATATATTAGAGCACCTGTGCTCCATACCACGAGAATAGCCTACATTACACGGTATGCAAAAAAAATTAGAGGCGGCTGCTGCACTGATATTTAAAATTACGTCATAATGTCTGTTTCGTTCGCTGTAAATAATGTTGACTCTATAGGTTGCAGTCCGTCCCAAGCCTACCACAATATCTTCGCCATTAAAAAAAGGTTCTCCGCCCTTTCCAAGTGTACGCCAAAAGTAAACAGTTATGACAGTGTCGTATCGTGCCAAATACTGCTGAAACTGCAGGAGCTCGTTATACCCGCAGCCCTGCTCGGGTATCGTGACGTGTGCCTTTCTAACTAATTCCTCAGCCCTCTCTTTTTGATATTTTTCGTTGTCCCTAGCCCTGTTCCACATATTTTTAAAATCAGGATACGCACCCTTACGCGCGTATACCCCAGCTGCGAACAACGCCCGTGGTAAACATAAATTATCATCGTTTTTAATTTTTAAGATCGACCGCTTATTTAATATTCCCTCCCCGTCCAGTCGTAAGCGTTTACCCCTCCCGACAGGTAAATTGACCGTAAATATATTGATAGTAAAAGGCTGATCTATCGAAAACTCACGCGCACTCTGCGTGATTCTAAACACGAGACCCCATAAATCCTCGAATTGAAAATCGCGTGCCGGTCGAAAGTTTAAACCCGCTGCACCCCTCGTGAAACCATCCGTAACAAATGTTATACCCATTAGATCCCCCTGACCGCACAATGATCTGAAATAACTATGAAGTTCCCTAAATGCGTCCTCTAACCAACGTAGTGAGTTTTCCGTCTCTGGCGGAATTATGATTTTTACCGTGACCTGATTTCCAGCTAACCCAAAACGCGGATATCTTTTATTCACACGCTGTGTGATTCTAAATCGTCCTGATCTATTGCCTTCTACGTCTTCTACTTCTGGATCTAACCCTGCATCCTGAATCGGTACACTAACCCGCCTGACAACCTCCGATCGATCCTCCTGTTCAGGTACATCGTCCGATGGAGCATTACGCTTTCCTGCACGACGAGCTGCTCCACCCTGCTGTATTCCTGAAGTGCTAGCCCCTTCGTTGACCGCGTATATTCTGACTGGAATTCCTGACGTTGAGGTAGAAGCTCCAGCGTTAACGTTGAACAGACCTGTCGCTGGTTTCGTTCTCGGTACAACATCTGTAAAATTATTCAAAACTATGAAAAAAATTACATAAATTTGAACGACAGAGAATAAGATTCAGCATTTTTCGTGTAGGAGTATACTCGTGGCATATTTTCTAACAACACTTACCGCTCACAGGTGTATACCGCGTATTTTCGTTCGATAAATTCGGCGCATATCGACAAATTTCATCCGTCGTTTTAGCAATCATCCCCGTCTCGTTCGCATCCTCCGCATCCTTCATCGAGACTTGTGATAGCCGCTCCATAGTCTCCTCTATCGCCGGTGCACCGTCCGTATCTACAGTAGGATCCTCCTGTGTAAATGCCATCGCACTTTCAACCGCTAATTCATAAGCCTCGACAGCTTCTATAGCATCCGCTTCTTCTCGTGCTATAACCGTGGCATTGTGACTTGTTCGCTGACATGCTGCCGTCTTCAGATCCTGTCCTCGCCGCTTGATGGTATTTGCCACTATTCGAAGATCCGACGGTATAAGGGCAGTTTTCAAGATTTTCAACATTTGTCTCATCCAAAAAGGTCTGCCCACTAAGGTCGAACACGTCACGATTTGCATGACTATCCACAACTCAAGGGTACCGATAATATTACGTAGAACCGTCGTCACCTCCTGCTCAGTATTCATGTCCTTGACTCGATGGTACCACTCACGCATACGCTTCGTAACAACCTCCGGTCTTGTAGTTTCGAGGTACCGTATCACCGTCAGGATTATACCTTTCACGGTTGATATGATACGTTTATCCTCAACACGATTCATCGCAAAAAATATCCGCCAAAATAAATTCAAACAAAAGAAAAATAAGGACTTGTCCAGAATTTTCTCGAAGCTCAAACTTGTTCGCTTGGTTACAATGCCTTTCACGAATGAAAAAACAAACGCAACAGTAATTGTTAAACCATTCGAAATCAGAAGATCACAACCAGCAGAGTCTCCCCTACTGAATAGTTTTTCAAACTGATAAAATGACACGTTTTTGGCGAGTCTATATATGTTATGCTTGGTACCCTGCTCATCCCCACTCAGTGTAAATGAACCAATCGTTGATATTACTACCACCCGCCAATCCTTGACCATTTTTGCCTACCTGAAACACTGTCACTATACTTCGACCTGACTGTCGTCACCTTCATATTGCTTTTCACCCGACCGGCCCTTGCGCCCGCAAGTCTGTACCTGCATGCAGTGCGCCTCTAATCCCCCAACCGCACCTCTGCACACAGGACAAAAGAATGTACTACCTTCGCAAGGGTAGCCGGAGCGTGAACTTGAACATACAAAATCGGTATTTACCATTGCGTCCCTTACGCCCGCAAGTCTGAACCGGCATAGCGGTCATCGTTAATCCCCCACCGCACCATGACACGCGAGACAAAAGAACGTACACTTGCACCTTTGCGGGGTAGTCGAAGCGTGAACTTGAAAATAGAAATCAGTTAATTACATTTTTGGGGCAGGCTGATTACAAAGGCAGCTGCATCGTACACCTATCTATTTCCTTTCACTGTCTTAAGCTACCCCCTGACAAACAAATCTTTAAATGTTTAACCAGCAGAGTATAATTGCCATCTTTCGACGAATTTTGCGGGTATATAATACAGTGTTTATTCTCCAACGTTACTTGAACAATGCCACCGTAAATGGCCGATTATCTGTTTGAAAGGCGTACACCGTATAATACATTCATATTGTTGGGTTGCTAAGAAAAGTAATTATTACCGGACCATTGTCGCGTCGTACTATTAGACAGGCTGAAACTGGTAGGCCTGACCTGACAAATAGTTTCCAAAGAGACGGGGGTTCTTTATTTTTTTTCTAGGGTCGGTTTTACAACAGACGGCAATATAACCCAAAAGTAATTACTTGAACCTATCCGTGCAGATTGAAGCCTTGCAAACTTTTCCTTCAAACTTTTAGGCAAAAATCTACAGCTACCTGCAAACCCTTAGAGCCATAAACGGCATACTGCCTGGGTACAGTGCAGGGGTCGGCACCTATGGTATCCCAGAGCCACGCTGATTTTATATGTAAGTACTGCGTCCACTGCTACAACCGTGAAATCCCTCAGCCTAGCTGAAAAACTTATCCCTACCCTCTGAGGAATAATAAAACCTCACCCAGTAGTGGGGGGGGGGTTTTTCTTGAAATATTAAGGGGTCTGTAAGCATCTACGCCAGTAGTTACGAATAGCCCGTGCTTGCAACAGTGAAAAACAGTTACTCTGCATCAATATTCTTCAGTGTCTGAATCATAATTTCATCATGTTTAACTCTCAATCTGTGCGTGCATTACAAAAACCTCATTCAGTTGACAAACCACTCATAATTGACCCTCTGCGACCAACCAGGCGGATGCTACTATCAGCCACATATGGAATAAACCCTTCGTTTTCAACGGCAGTCTCTGTTGGATATTCTTTAGTCGGTGAACGTTTCGAGCCTATTGTGCAGCTCAGTGGTCAAGGTGGAAGTATCATCGCGATGAAAACTGATGTTTTTTGGAACTTTTTAACAAAGTTGAGCAAAATCAACGATTACTTCGCTAAACCAACGACCGCAGCCTATACTCCAGCCGATTCTACCGATACTACGACCATAGATGTGAACGGTTATACCGTTTCCTTCATCCTGGCTCACGGTTTGAGAGCCATCAAGCTAACAGAACCAGCTGAGCAGTGGAAAAAGGAAGAAGATCGAGACACAGACGATGAGTCATCTACTTACAATTCTACCAGTCTTAAGAAACGGAGGTTGGACTCGCCGTCCATCGTGCTGCAGAAAACATCGTTCGATGGACTAAATGCCATATCGGGGTGCGTCTGTAATCATTTATGTCGTCTAAGAGAACATGCAGTTCCTGTGAACGAACTTAAAGACGAAATGGTAAGGGAACTCTCTACACTGGCAAACGCGTTTGGCTTTACGGATACACCTCTTTATCGTTTCACAGATCTTGTCTTAAAAGATATTAACGAGCGGCTGGATGGGGTACAGTCGAATTTGAAACCGAATCTTAGTACGTATATGTATAAAATTGTTTTGCTTGAACTAAAGGCTCTGTTCGCTCTTGACATATCCGAGGAAATTAAGGGATCCATGGATTCAACATATAGTGTATACCCACGTTGAGCATTTAGCATAAGAAACGACTGTTTTTTCTCTAGAATAAGCCTTAGCATGATTAGTTGTAAATTTTATACGCAATACTGTTAAATAAATCTTAGTTATAAGCTTGAACCTTTTTTTTAGTAAACATAAGTTTGGATCTTTACCTTTATAAATATTAAATGATATGAATAAACAACCATTATAACAATATTCACCTGTGCGTTTTTTACCAACCCTATCCTTTCCCTACATTCACCATATATATTTATTTCCATTCGATAAGTATACATAAGTTTTCTTAAATTAGGATCGATGAAATTCTCTTAGGTTAGGATAGTTGAAATTAACTCAGGTTAGGATTGAAAAAAAAAGAAAAAAAAAAAAAAAAAAGAAAAAAAGGAAAAAAGAGGAAAAGAAAAGGAAAAGAAAAGGGGGAAAAAAAGTAAAAAAAAGGGGGAAAAAAAAGTAAAAAAAAGGGGGAAAAAAAAGGGGGGGGGGGGGGTCATAAACGGTATACTGCACCCTCTCTACTATCGATGACGTTTCGGTCGCGTATTTGTGACAGCATCGAGTCTCCGATTATTCTGTAGGTAAGTGAATATTTTATTCTATATATAATATAATATTCGTCAGGATTAGTATTGATGTATAGAGTAACATAATAAAATATGATTTATACATGTGTGTTGTAAACAAAACTTTTATTTCACACAGAAAATTGAGTAGGGGAGAGTAGGGTAATTGTGAACACTTAAGGGAGAACTGAAATAACACAAAACCAGATCAAGTTACGAATGTTATATATCACTAGAAGTGTACTTAAACTAACCAACTTCACGTTCTCATCAACAACGTAGATAAATTTTCAAAATAGAATCAAATTTTAACGAAAAAACAAAACGCTAGTGTCCGGAATTACCCCACAACGCGTGGGGTAATTACGGATGGTGCGTGGGGTAATCACGGACATAGGTCTAAATAGTACCGGAATCACAGCGAAATCCCATTAAAAAAAAAATTACAAAAAAACGAAAAAAAAAAAAAAAAAAGTTAATCTGGCGTGTCCGCCATTACCCGCCGTCCGTGATTACCCCACTCGCCCCTAATTCTTCGTGCGTAATTACCCGTACGACGATGTCCGCAATTGCCCCAAACAGAGAGAATGGCTATAAAGTAAACTAAACAAGTACACCATGAACAGATTAAAAATTCCTACGGTATATCGATGCTTTATGATGCTCCTTAGCAGCAAAAAATGTAGGCAAGATTTTGTTGTGATTATTATGGACACATCACCCAAATATTTAGGATCGTAATATTATATCAAACGTAGCAAAAATCTATAGTGAGCCTTATTTTTGGCAGTGTATGTGGCCTGCCTTTGTTTTTTTTTTCAGGCACTGAGCGTGGCATAGACTGTCACGTGACAAAGTCATAGGGGGGTCAGGTAACGCGAAGTACCTTAAATAGGGGTGTCCGGGATTACCCGCCGTCCGCAATTACCCCACTCTCCCCTACACGTGCAATATTTGAGACCTGACTAAAAAGTAGCGTGGTCGAAATTACTTCTGAGATCCAACTTCCTATGAAGAAGTGAAGAAGTCGACATCAATTCTTGCATAGATGAGTAAAAGTTTAATTTCATAGTTTATATAAGAGTGCATTGCGCGTTGAGATAGGTAGGTAATTCACCTTAAAAAAAAATGGGTCGAAGGAAATTAAAATGTATACCTGAGAAGGTTGTTCAAGAAAAACGTTTGCGAGTGGAGAATGCTCAAGAACATGAAGAACAACGTAGTGGATTCAAAATCGTTCATATTTTTGAAGAAGAAAATAAAATAAATTACGGTGAAAGCTGTGTCAAGACTGATTTTCGGCCAATCTTAATACATGGTTCATTTCACCAAGGCGACGTTAGATTCCCACAATTCAGTAGAGGAAAGCAGTGCACGGCTAACGCCGCAGTATCAATATCCATGGCAATTTTGAATCCGGTTACATCATGGACGTCAAACACTATTGATGCGGTGTTAAATTATGGAAATCAATTGTACATTGATAGCATAGCTAAGCGTAGGGTTGTACACAAAAATGACGACCATGATTCTTACTTGTCGGTATCAGAGTTAATAGCGAGAGTATCTATCCACTCTGTGGAATATTGTTTTACATTCGGTGCGGTAATTTTTGGGCACCTATTCGATGACAATAACAATATTGGTATGCCAAATTTGAAGGATGGGTTACTCCACTTGTTCGATGAATCGGATTTCGGCATTGTAACATGTAACGGAATATCCGTATCTGTTGGCAGGTTTCATAATAAATTTTGGGCATTTGATTCTCATTCCAGAGGTCAACATGGCACAGTGGCTTGCAATGGGGCAGCCTGTATTACAATTTTTAATTCAATCGAATCTTTATGGTTATTGCTTGTCGATAATATTCCCAACATAACGGACAGAGCTTGTAATCAATATGACTTGACACCGGTCACAGTACAACGTAATACTAATAAGAGAATTGAAAATGAGAATTTTCAGAAGAATTCAAATGATCTCAATTCAGTACAAACGAGTGATAAGCTGATAGACTTAGATAATAGTCAGAGTTTGACTGTTTACAGAAAACCTAGAGAAATAATTTTCATCGAGAATCATCGGCATAATTCAAATGAGCTTAGTTCGGAACGAGCAAGTGTGAACAAGTTAGACCAAACCGATGGCCAGAGCCTGACTATTCATAGAAAACCGAGAGAAATAATTTTTAGCGAGAGTTCTGAAATGAAATTGACATTACAGTTGGAAAGTATTCCCGACGTTGGAATAAATTCAGTTAAATGTCGACAATTTCGTGCACACAGAAAGAGGTACACTTCTAAAACTGATAGCTGTTCTTCAGATGTAAGTTCAATACAAAATATTGATGAACATTACCTTGGGCCGATGGATGTGCTATGTAAAATATGCAAGGCAAAACATTTTGCCGCAGAAAAAGTATCAAATAAGAATTCTTTTAACGATTGTTGTTCTCATGGAGACGTGGCACTTGAAAATATGCCAAGTCCGCCGAATGAATTGCTTTCCATATTTGAAAATAATCATACGAAGTCCAGGTTTTTTTTTGATCGAATTCGGTCTTATAATAGTGCAGTATCTTTTGCATCATTTAATGCTAACTTGGTGAATTTCGGTTCTCAACGTCCTGGACCGTACTGTTTTAAAATTCAAGGTCAGATTTATTATCAGGTAAATACAGCACTGTATCTTGAAGTAACTGAGAGGCCAAGTTATGGTCAGCTTTTTATCGTGGATGCAAATGAAGCAACGGAGCATAGGTTACGTACAAATTCCACACTAGATTATGAATTACTACATATTGTTGATCGAATAATTAGGGAAAATAACATATTCGCTCATTCGTATCAAATGATGAGCGAAGAAATACAAAATCAGCAACGATTATTGAACGTAAATAATGAGGTCATGCCTGAAATGCAATTACTGTTCACTTTAAAACCCGGCATGGATCGTAGACGTTACAATTTTCAAAGATGCAACGAAGTTGCTGCTGTTTTTTCTACTACGGCCGATGGTGAAATTCCTGAATCATTTGTGACGATTCGTAACAGGAATACTAAAATATTGAAAAATGTCAATACTATGGATCCTAATGTAGAACCGTGGATATATCCTTTATTTTATCCATATGGTACGCAAGGGTGGCATCGTAATTTGATGCGTGTTGGTCTATCTAGATCGAAACCCAAGCGTGTGAGTAGAGCAGCATATCTGAAGTATAGAATGGCTATTCGTGATAACGAATTGAATATTTTTGTATTAGGTAGACGACTCTTTCAGCAATGGTTAGTAGATAGTTATGGAAAGATTGAAAAAGACAGAATAGAATACTGTAAGAGTCACCAGAAAGAGTTAAGAGCCGAGTCATACCAAGGATTGATAGATTTTTTAGAAAAAAAAGCCAATAATCTGAATGGACGGGTAGGTAAAATTGTCATTCTTCCGTCAACATTCGTTGGTTCCCCTCGAAATATGATGCAATCTTATCAGGATGCAATGGCTATTGTACGAAAATATGGAAAACCTGACCTTTTTATAACCATGACCTGTAACCCGAAATGGCGGGAAATAAAAGAAAATTTATTAATCAATCAAGTAGCCGCGGATAGACCGGATATTTGTGCACGTGTTTTCAATGCAAAAAAAGATTATCTGGTAGATCTTATTATCCGTCAAAAATTTTTTGGCGAGGTTGCTGCGCATGTTTACGTGATTGAATTTCAAAAACGCGGTTTACCACACATTCATATGTTGGTAACATTAAAGCGAAATTATAAATTGACTACGCCTGAAATTGTTGATAAGTATATTTCTGCTGAGATCCCAGATCCAAAAGGAGATAAAAAATTACATGATATCGTCATGAAACATATGATACACGGCCCGTGCGGCGATTGGTGTCTAGAAAATGGTAAATGCACAAAGCATTTTCCAAAACAATTTAGAGAAGTGACCACAATGGATGAAGACGGTTACCCTTGCTATCGGCGACGAGCAGTGAACCAAACTTTCGAACGACCTGGTAAATATTTAGTGGATAATCGGCATGTTGTACCGCATTCCCCGAAGCTCTTAATCATTTTTGATTGTCATATCAATGTAGAAGTAGTTTCGAGTGTCAGGGCTGTAAAATACTTTTATTATTACGTATATAAAGGTTCCGATGCAGCTGCTATTACAATTGGCGAAAATTTAGATCAAGATCCCGTTGTTGATCACGATGAAATAAAAGATTTTATCGAAGCTCGTTATGTAGGACCTGTAGAAGCCAGTTGGAGAATTTTAGGTAAAATTTTGCAAGACAAAAGTCACACAATTATTAGATTACCAATTCATCTGCCGAATGAACAGAGCATATTATTTTCAGACGATAGAGATGAAAGTGCGGTCAGATCTGCTTTAGAGAAGGTAGACATGTTGATAGACTATTTCGAGCTGAACGTACGGGATGAGCAAGCCAGGAAATATTATTATACAGAAATACCATCTTTCTACACGTTTAAAAAGTACAAAATTGATGGTAAAATTATTCATCGATGGGAAACACGTAAATCACAATTCAATTGCAGTGGACGAATGTATTCTGTGAGTCCTACTCAATTTGAATTGTTTCACTTAAGATTGTTGTTATTAGCAGTCAAAGGCGCCAAAAGTTTTAACGAATTAAGAACTGTAAATGGCATACTTCATAAAACATTCACAGATGCATGTTTGACACTCGGATTAATTGAGGATGATGAAGAGTGGAAACGAACGATGGATGAAGCTAGCATTTGGATGATGCCACGTCAGCTTCGTAATTTATTTATTCGAATTTTAATTCATTGTCAGCCAGTTAATCCCATGAATTTGTGGGAGGAATTCAAAAACGAAATGTCCGAAGACTTTGCACGTTACGTAAATCCATCGCAACGTTACCCACGGGCATATGCAGATATCGGGGCAATGTTGCTGACAGAAGGTAGAAGTTTTTCAGATTTCCAGGGAATGGAAGAAAGTGTTAATGAATTTGAAGTAGATAACGAGTTCTCTGACTCCGACCAGTTCAAGGAAATCGGAGAAAAACATTACCGGAAATTGAATGAAGAACAAAGGATAATTGTTGATGCCGTTTTGTATTCAGTAGATACTGACCATCCGAATCGTCAAAGATGTTCTTATATAGATGGACCTGGGGGTTCTGGTAAAACTTATGTTCACACTAATATATGGTATTTGTTAAAAGCTAAAGGAAAAAAGGTAATCACAATGGCATTCACCGGAATCGCAGCTAATTTATTACCTCAGGGTAGAACTGTTCACAAAACTTTTGGGCTGCCCGTACCTCTTTTTGCGGATTCATCTTCTAACATTAAAATTCAATCTCAAGAAGGTAAAAAACTCGACGAAGTCGATGTTCTCATATGGGATGAAGCCACAATGGCACCAAGATATGCTTTAGAAGTTATAGATCGAACATTACGCGAGATAATGAATAATGATTTACCTTTTGGCGGAAAAATTATAATCTTAGGTGGAGATTTCAGACAATTACTTCCCGTCAAAGTAAGAGCCACACGCGGTGAAACCATAAATCTATCGATCAAGTTTAGTGCTTTGTGGCAACATTTAAAAAAAATAACATTAAAACGCAATATGCGTGCTTTACCACAAGAAATAGAGTTTTCAACATTTTTAATAGATCTTGGCGATGGAAAATTGAATGATCAAGATGATAACATCACATTTCCTGAACGCTGTATTGCTAATGTAGATTCAAATATCGTAGAAATTATATACGGAGACTACATTAGAGACAGACGTTTCAAGGAAATATCAAAATGTGCAATACTTTCTGCTCGCAATGTCGATGTTGACGAAATTAATAAAAAAGTTGTTGAATTACTTGACGTTAAAGATGAAAGAATATATACCAGCGTAAATAGTATTGAAAAATCTGCGAATAACGAGAGGATCGGAGAAACAATTTTAACCGAATACTTGGCAACTTTATCTCCGCCTGCATTACCTCCTCATGAATTACGTTTGCGAAAAAATAGCATAGTAATGATCATCCGGAATTTGAGCATTCACGAAGGTCTTTGCATTGGCACAAGATTATTGATACTTGAACTTGGAAATCACTTGCTGAAGTGTGAAATTTTAACAGGAGATAATTCCGGACAGATAATATTCTTAAATCGTATTACTTTATATTGCGAGGATGTATACCCGTTCACATTTAAAAGACGACAGTTCCCGATAAAATTGGCATTTGCAATGACTATTAATAAGTCTCAGGGACAAACATTCGACCGAATCGGGGTAGATTTGAGAAAAGATGTTTTCAATCATGGACAATTGTATGTAGCCTGTTCAAGAGTAAGGTCATGGGATGCACTGAAAATTTTTTTAGGAGAGCAAAGAAAGGGTAATAAAATAAAGAATTATGTTTACAAAGAATTGTACAAGGATATACAATAATTATTTGTCGTATTCAATCAATTCCGCTATATTTTCTAATTGACTGACGACTAAATTATGATTGCCCTCTGTTGTTATGTCAATTTATCATAAGTATAAAGAAATTAGGAATATCCAGAATCGTAATTAAAAATCACCAAACTCTGAATTACATCAATGCCAGAATTACGAATAACAAAACATGAAGAAAGATAATTATATGAATGAAAATATCAGATTTGCATTATATCCTCCAAACCAGAACATGACTAAGATCATTGATATACAAATTTTAGAACCAGATCCAGAACCAGAACCAGAACCAGAACCAGAACAAGAACATGACTATCAAAATTCGTTCTTAAATAACACCAGAATTATCATTGCGAAATCAAGGATTAGCTCAATACAAAAAATATCTCAATACAAAAATTATCAATAATATAAAGACATCTTTAAGAATTATCAAATCGGTTGTAGTTTTTCGAGATGTTAGGAGTTTTTGAACATTTTTACCTTGGTAAAATTCAGAATAATGATTCTATCGGAAATACATTTCAAAAATGAATACGTTCATATCCATATTATTTTCTAATTTAACGTTTGGTTGAAAAAAAAAAGTTTTCTTATATCGTGTAAAATGTGCATAAAACTTTGAATTTATTGTACGAAAAAAAATGTTCATTTTCAAAAAGATGGTGCTTCATACGATCTCAAATAATTTATAGTTACACCCGTTACACAATTTGGGGTGAATTGAAAAATGACTATTGCAAACATTTATTTCATTGGAAAAGAAATGCAAGAAGAAAAAATGACACACTTCACACTCAACATTCCCCAGTAGGCAATGCTTCAACGTTGTTTTCAGTAGATTGCAATTATTTTAATAAGAACCTTGCCAACGAAAATAATAATTTAAAAAAAGGCTATCAACGACGCCGGAGAAGAAGAAAAGACGAGGAAATGGCATGTGAGTTATTTTGAAATAATAATAATTTTAGACACATCATTCAACCGTTGAATCCATTTATACACTAGAGCCAAATAATAATACAATCAATAGGTATACAATTCAAATCATCAATGGAAGCTGATAAGTTAACGTATGGCCTCGCGTATAGTTGTTTTTCCACTTCGTACAATACGATATTGAGGTTCAAAACATTTTATGATAGTTATAATAGACCAAAAATATAGAAAAATTCGTATGAAATATTTATTCAGGATGCAAATTGATTATATTTATATATTACTATGCACAGAAAAAAAAAAGTTTCAAGCAAAAGATTTTTTCTTCCAAGAAAAAGATTTCTTGTTTCAAAATGGCCAATATTACGATATTAAATTTATGGACGAAATATCCGTAAATAAATTGAGTGTTAGCCATCTTCATGGAAAAATATCATAAACCGACTCAAAAAATGACAATCAATAACGAAGGCTGCATTTTTTTGCATTCTTTTATTCGAGCAGCCAGAGCAGGTCTGCTTTGTAAATCAAACGTATAGAATTCTAAAGAATAAACCAATGCCAACGCAGGGTTGTTTTCTACTCTGTTATTCTGCTATTTGAAATACATTTTTCTCTCCGCTTATTTCATATATCAAGAATATGTTTATTATGTTGTATATGAAATTATTGTCACGTATTCTTACATCAAAATTGACTAAATCAAAAACAGTGAACCAGGCAGAAAATTCAGAGGACGACCTTTTAAATGAAGAAGAACCGGAGGAGTGCCTTCCGTTCACTTCTTCGGAAGATTTAAAAGAAATCGTTGACAACGATACTACCGTGTAAGTTTGTGATTCAAAATGTTGAATGAGTAGTCCATTGCATAATTTTTGTAATGTAAAATTCTGAAAAATCTGATTGATATTCGAATGATAAATGCGAAAAAAAAGATATCCGAACATTAATATTCATTAAATCACGACATTCTTTTCAGAGCTGTGGTCGGCTACGTGGAGTCGATTGAGAGTACGCGAATCGTTGGGCAGAAGAATTTGCGGTTGTACAAATTTTTCATAAGTAACGGTGATGGAGAACGACTGCAAGTAGCCGTGTGAAATGATGAAATTGACAGGGTAGAGCCCCTGGTCAAACCTAATAGCGTGAGTATTTTACAATTAGGAAGAGATATATGGGCATATCCATGGAATTTTTAACTTTTGAGGTATAAGAATAAATTTCAGAAAAATTGACGGCACACCTATAAAACTAGAATGATCTGTGTTCTTGAGTCTCAGTATACACGAAAAAAATTAAAATAATTCATTTTCAAGGCTCGGTCAAGTTCTGATGGAGGAAAAATTAAAATTCAATTTTCTTTTTGAAATAATCTTTGAAAAACTATTTTTTTGATCGAATTTGCGCTCCGGTTCGACGGCGGCTAGAGTCTTACGCGTATAATAAACGAAAAAAATGGAATAAAATTGAAAAAAAAAAAAAAAACAGAAATCAAACAGAAATTGAAATAAAAAAAAATTAATGAAAATGAATAAAAAATAACTACTCGTGCTGTTTAAAACGACATTTGGGATACTGCACGTAAAAGATATGTTTGTAAACATTTTTTCAACAACTATGAAAATTGATGATTTCTGAAAATATTTACTCGTTTGTATTTATCTCTTCCAAATATGCATAAAAATAGCGACCGATTTGATAATATACTTCTTATTACGAATTTTAACAATTACTATTGCTTGGAATGAGATCGCAATCAAAATACATGTGTGCCAGCTGAAATAGTGATTTTTTTCTTCGAATTATTCTTCAGATAGTCATTTTCAAAAGCTTGAAACTTTTTTCAGGTTCTGGGCACACTTTCCGGTCAGGTACCTTTTTATAGCTTAAGATAAGTAGAATAAGATACTTTAAGGTCACTCGTTCAAATGGATCGGTCAAAAAGTTGTAATTAAAAAAGTAAAATCATCTTCAATTCAAAAAATGTCGTCATCGCTATTTCATTAATTTTTGTTATAGCTCTCCTGACCGGCACAGTTATCTGTCCCACATTTTCCTATTGTTTACGTGTTCACAATTAATGAAAAAAAAAATTAAGTTGCTATCATCTTCGGTCAACAAGTTATAGTAGTTTAAATAAAAAAAAGTGCTCCATCCTCACAGTGACTTATCATTTTCTCGACGATTTTTGTACTCATAACATGCGGAAATGAATTTAAATATACTAGAACATCACAGTTACCTTTGAGAAAAAGTATTTGTCAATCGAAAACACCCTTGGGGTCTCAAATTTGTACTTGAAATGGAGACAACTACTATCCCTCACAAAAGCTAAAAATTCCATGGATATGCCCATATATGGGCATATCTCACAAACCTTTAACTTTCGCAGCTCAAAAAAAAAAAATCTAATTTGAGGAACACAGTGTCGCCAATTTTTTTCTCGCATCACAAGACCTCCATAAAGCAATATCTATTCATGTACAATTCATATTATACTGGGTGCGCGCATAAAAAATAATACTGCCATTTTATATTCACAATTATTCATTTTCTGTAGGTTTGATGTCAGAACTATCCGAATCTTTGTTCTGCAGTACTAGAGTACTATTTTCAAACTAGAAAAAAAAAAAAAAATTATTTTATATGTATTATTCAAATTAAAAAAATTTATTAATTTTTATTATTTTTATTATTATTCAAATTAATTCACTTTAATCGTATACAGAAAAGTTAAACGGTAACTGCTACAAAGGTTACTGACTCAGAAAATAATTTAGATCACTTGAAAAAATGAATAGTTGCAAATTTATGTTACGAATTTATGAATCTGACATTCCCGAATCTGACATTTCAATACGTTTTAACCCAGAGAAAAGTCATTTTTGATAAAATAATCGCGCACATCTTTGAAGATATAATTCGTGATATGAGCAATATACTCGTATCAAATATAAGCATCTTACTTGACCAGATTATCAGGGTAACGACGAGACATTCCTGACATTTATTCTCCACGCGTCAATATGTATCCATTGATCAGAACACTGCGAGAAAAGAAATTGACTCTCCGACGTAAATTTTAGTTCCTTCGATCCGTGATAGTTCTACTTTCATGTGCATGTAGATAAATACATCCAATTAGCTTGTGCTGATGTTTTTTAATCGTGAAACATTGGGTGTCAGGCGCGATGTCGAAACCGAGTGACAGCACTTCGTACTGTGTCCCTAGTGTCGCAGACGAATTTTGGTGACTACAATTACGTACATTATGTTCATACTACCTTGTTCGTAGCCAATTATTTTTTTCAAATTTTTCTAAAGTTTCGTATCAATGCAAATCCCGTACGAAGTTTTGTTAAAGTCATAGTTACACAATGCAACGTTGCTTATTCCTGCATTTCAATTAGGGACAAGAAGTTTGTAGATACAGTAAATAATTTCTTTTACATTGATTATGCTTCGTGTATCTCAAAAATAATTCGCTACATGCATAAATACCCAATTCTTTGCCTGCAAGTTAACTTTCGCAATCCGTAAGTCAAGTTACATGAAAGTTAAAGGTTTGTGAGATATGCCCATATATCCCGTGAAAAAATATTTTAGATCTAACTGGATCAAATTATATCTAATTTGATCTAATTGGATCCAATTAGATCTAAATTATGGGAAAAATTAGATCTGCTTGGATCTCGGAAGATCTATCTAGATCTACGTAAACCTGATTCGATCTAAAAAAAATTTCACAGGTCTATGCGTATTAGATCGAAGCGAATGTATTACTTACTTGTATTTCAACAGTAACTAAAGAAAAAAAAATTAGTCTTTTTTTTTTGGCACACCCTAATATATATATAATTTTTAGGTTTCGTAGGTCAATAAAAAAACTCTTACGATTCGGCCCGCGAAAAGGGTCCGCTTCAGAACTATAATCTACTATTAATAACCTACTTTCACATTACAAATTATTATACAAAAATATATCATTTCTGTGCATTAATTTAACAGATAATTCATTTGGACTGTGCCCGAGCAAAGGCTATCCTCAATCAAAATTTTAATAAAGGTACTTTACCTTATGAGTTAAGTATTCAACCCTACACACGAGTTAACATATTGGGGAAACATAATATTGGAAATCAAGTTCGTCAATTCACGCCCGACTTGATTAAGGGGGTATCCCCACCTTTAAATGGGTTAACATTCTGAGAAAGAGATTGATATTTTACAGCGAATTTGAGAGTCTGATCGAATCCAAAAAAATCATGAAGTTTAGGGAGGGTTTGACCCTCATTATCCATACTTAACATTGAATATTACTTTGAGTCTAATAGTAGTTACGCTGAATATAGAAAAATACAAAATTACTCGGTTGTCGCAAAGAATCAGTAGTACCGTTGGATCGACTCTAGAATTTTTGGTCTTCAATTGTTCAGAAGAGATGCCTCTTTCATATGAACATAGAACTTTTTGATATTCCTATTTTTGGTTGAGATAATAATAAAAGTAATGAAAAAAAATTGAAGAATTAGAAAAATCTCAGTAAAAACTGAGCGAGTCAGGCAATTTTCGCGATATCAAAAAGTTCTATGTTCATATGATAGAAGCATCTCTTCTGAACAATTGAAGACCAAAAATTCCAGAATCGATCCAACGGTACTACTGATTCTTTGCGACAGCCGAGTAATTTTGTATTTTTCTATATTCAGCGTAACTACTATTAGACTCAAAGTAATATTCAATGTTAAGTATGGATAATGAGGGTCAAACCTCCCCTAAACTTCATGATTTTTCTGGATTTGATCAGACTCTCAAATTCGCTGTAAAATATCAATCTCTTTCTCAGAATGTTAACCCATTTAAAGGTGGGGATACCCCCTTAACATTAGCGAAGTCGGAGAGAAGGCCCAATATATAAGTAAGCGAAAACCAGGATTTTCACTTTTTTAAACCGCGTGCATTTGATAGGGCTAAAAAGCGGAATTTCCTTCATGAATTATACAACATTTATTATAAAATGGTCTTATTTTGTTGTTCCATTATTTCAATTCCCTATTTTCACTCAGACTTATGACTTCAAGAAACTTCATCAATTTTTATATTTCTTCGTACAACATAGGAGTCCAGGGCTATATAAAGTCGGTTCCACGACCAATGAACAAACAAGGGTCACAAAAAAGTGATATTTATGCGGGAACCCTAACGGATGGTGTCTATAAAATTGAATTTCGTGTCCCGAACACCGACACCATGTTAGATTATGAAGATGGCGACCATATCGAAATTACAGGATTCGCACAGACGAATGGTTAGTTCAAATATCTGAATTAACAAAAATTACAGGAGGATATTTTTTTGTATGTAACAGTTTGGTCAAAAATTATTATCTCAATCGAATGGATGTCATAATTTTTTCAAATCTTGGATGCAAAAAGGTATAGATAATGATGAGAAATATTCATTCGGTTTGATGACAAATTAAAATTAACACCAAACATTTTAAATAAATCAAATCATGAGCGGGTCCCGTCAGTCAGCATACATTATTGAAATGAGAACATATAAACAAAATACACATGTGAATTGAATGTTTATTTTATTAATAATTACAGCAAATCCTATACACATTTTTGTGAAATCGGAAAATGATCTGAAAAAATTGGACCAAACAAAAATGGGTTTGAAAAAATTGATGAGAGGGGTCAAAATTCCGAAGTCGAACACCACCAACCAAGATCCGGCCACAAAACGGGCGAAGTTAAATTAAAAAAAAAAAGAACGCTTAATTAATAGGTGTATCCCTTAGGGAAAAAACCCTCCAAGTTTGAGGGTGAACCTTCAATTTTCAAGGTTTCACCCTCAATTCTGGGGGTGAAACCCTGAAATTTTAGGGTTCAACCTCCAATATTCAGGGTAATACCTTCAATTCCTATGGATGAACCATCAATTGAAGGGTCAACCGTGAAAAGTTGGTGGATCAACCCTGAAAATTGAAAGGAAACCCCCAAGAATTGTGGAATATCCCTCAAAAATTGAGGGAGAACCTCCAACAATTGAAGGATAATCCTGAATAGTTGGGGGTCAATACTGAAAATTGAGGGAAAACCCCCAAGAATTGAGGAATATCCCTCAAACATTGAGCGACAACCTCCAACAATTGAGGGATAACCCTGAAACGTTCTGGAACAACTCTGAAAATTGAGGGATGACTCTGAATAGTTAGGGGTCAACCCTGATGAGTGGCGGGTCACTTCAAAGGTCACTTCAAAAAGTCACCTCAAAAACCCTGAAGTTGAAGGAACCCCCATTTGACGGTTGTTCCTCAAGTTGAAGGTACCCCTCAATTCAGGGTTAACTCACAAATTGGGGGTACGAAATCACCCTGAAAGTTGAGGGCTCAGTTGAGGGTGATATTTTGAGGGTTTTTTTCCGTAAGGGATCCCACCTATTTTGATTTTTTTTTTTTTTTTAATTTCAAATTGGCAACAAATGATTATGAGTTTTTGATTTGGTTTGTTTCAATAAAATGGGTTTTGTTTCTTCTGTAAACCAGTGTTTTTTGAGTTACGAGGTTGCGTCAGAATACCCTCGATAAATGTACTTCATCGTTCTACCTTGGCTCATTTGGTTCGGTCAACTATGACGTAGAATTTTATCGCAATGATTGTTTGAAAAGTATTACAATATTTCTGAAAAATTAAATCTATTTAGTTTCCCATCGCTATTTTTTTTTTTTTTTTTTTTTTCCATTCTTGTATCCATTATCGTTATAGTTCTTTGTAATCGGAACTTTTGCAATTTCCATTTTCTGAATATTAATTATAAAATAAGAGCCTATCAAACGAATTTTGGAGAATGCGAGAATACCCCACATGGATATTATATGTATATATATTGTATATTATATTATAACTTAATGCCATACATAACCCTCAGTCACAAATACACGACCGAAACGTCATCGATATTCCCGAAACTGAGAATGACAGGCTATAACAAAACAAATGACATGACATATCTGAAAGTTCAAAATTCAAACCGCCAATCAGCAGACGAATAAAATACATGCGAGATTCCGATTTACATGCGAGATTTCGAGACTTCAGGGTCATGGTTTTTTTGAATTAAAAAAAAAAAAAAAAAAAAAAATAAATAATAATGTTTTTAATAAATTATAAAAGATCAATTATTAAAATAATTATTTAAATTATTTAATATTATTAATTATAATGTTATTTTTAATACTTTTATTATTTAAAAATCTGAATATAGGGAGTATTTTGAATAGTGCTCGATCTCTAGATCACGAGATCGAGCACTATGAGAAAACTTTGAAATTTACAAGGATAGAAGAATATACACGATAAAGACTCTGAAATCCCGGTTTTAGCGCGCGCAGAGCGCGCGAATAATGTAATCTAGTGTCTCTTAAAATCCTTATATGATTTTTAGTATACGTATCGACATTCATAAGACATCGCTATGTAAAATTTTCAATGTGTATATTAAATTTTGTTCAAAGTATAGCAGACCCTGCTCAAAATATATTCCAATATTAATATTATCGTTGTATAGCATTAAATCAGAACACCGGTAGAGTAATATGTGCAACATAATATAAAGATTATTTGCAGCCACGATAATTTAATTTTACCATCTTGGGTATTATACAAAATAATTTGAAGAATCTTCTACCAATTCCAAGACTGTCTGTGACTTATTCTTATACTGTATGAACGTAAAGACGATGTTCACGCCAATTTCTACAATCGGATACGACTAAAAATTTACCCGACGGATATTTTATTTTAACCCAGTCTGACTATGAATATTATTTTCGCAGGTAGCTTCTCTACCTATACCCGCCTTCCCTCCCTCTCCAAACACTGCACATCAGTTGTTCTTCTGCTAGCGGAGCGAACGCATTCAATAGATAGTTTTGTGAAAGAATTAGAAAGAAATAAATGCAGAATCGAAGGTGCCTCTGGAGGATAATTTGCCAAAGTAAGTGTTATATTTTACAATGTATTATCTTCCATTTTCGAACATTAGTTTAGATGATTAACTGCCATGTAGATGTGTTGCTTTACTGCTTGCTTATCCTTATTTTTTTCTAGAATTATTTGATGAAGATTTCAAGAAATACAAAGACGCATGCGGCTCTATCTAGAATAGTTCAACGGCTGCAATGGTAATTGAATTTGTAGAAGTGAAGATTATGAATATAATCATCTATTGGTTATAGTGACTACAATCATTTGATAGAAATTTCTACAATGAAGCGATGGTACGATTTTTTATCTGGATGGTAACGTTTACTATCGGGGTTAGTCAAAGCTATCAGACGTATACAAAAAACACTACGCAATAAACATAACAGAAGAAATAGATCGCACTTTTAGGTTATGCATGGTTGAACACCTCACTAAAAGAAAACTAAGTTTAGCTATGATGGTAATGATTACCATCATTGATCGTAGGATTTATAAATAAAGTTTTTAAAGGTTATTATTTTGATAATAAATTTTACGAGAGTTAACTGAAATAATAACATTCTAATAAATAAAACCAAGTTTGGATAGTTGAATACATGATAACAGATCATGTTCATAATTATAATTTGATAAAATAAGAATTAAAATCTCATATTAACATAAGAGATGATAAAGATTATCATAAGAATGGTGAAGTCTTTTATACATATATATTGTACAATGTACATTCAATCATGTGAATAGTTTCGGCTATCATTGAAATTGGTCAGTGTGTTTTTACGATAATTCGATGGTAGTATTTACTATAAAATTCTCTCCGTGTACGAGCTATTCATGCGAACACTGTTTTTTTTTCTCAGGCAGGGCATTTCCGCTTTTTCGCATGTATACTAGTATAGGAGTAAGTTTCGTCGGAGACGGTCAGAAGGAAAAAGAAAAATTCTTTTCATTTTAGAACTTTTTTATTGTGTGACGTTTCGGCAGGCGACGGCCGGCCATCTTCAGACTGTTGAAAACATGTATTTTTTAACAAAAATTAATTATTGGCTAGAATTTTTACTAAACAAATCATAATAACATAGTAAGAAATCTCTGTTCAAATGATCGAAATTAGGAGGTTAAGCCTCTGTAACATACTAAACTAAAATTACGAATTTTTAAGCACATGGTTAAGCACATGGTGCAGGATCTATTTTTTTGTAAAAGATAGGAGGTAAGGTCCCTATAATATTTTACTTGTTATGTTATCATTTAGTGCATATTATTTACCATTTAATAAAAATAATATGTGTAAAATAAAATAAGGAAAGGAAATTACCACCACATGACGTTCCTCATCGCTTAAGATGTTATCGGTTCGGCGTATAGACGGGAAGTGCCAGTTACCGTATTAAGTATAGACAATGAGGTGTAAAGATGTCCAGCTTAGTTAATACGAGTAGTTGGACAAGTTGTCATTGTATCCTTAGACTACTTAGATCTTATGATGTCGAATTCAAGAGTAAGAGGGAGTAACCAAACGTTATGTTATTCTTTCAAGCCTGAGATGTTTTGAAAGAGCGCTGTTACAGTTTACACTATCACCTTAGTAATAGAGAGGTATAGATGGTGACGAAGCTATTCCACACCCTGGACTAGTTAGATTTTAAGAATGTCAGAATAGAGATGACTCAAATTCTGAATGTCAGTCCTTTTATTACAGGTGGTGTTACTGTGTTTGGTGATATGAATCATTTCCTTGATTAAACGTTTTTGGTTATTACTCTCTGTCCCAAGAATGGAGGCATTTTTGAAATCAAAATTGTGGTGTTGTGTAAGTGAATGTGACACAAGAGCAGATTTATCCGGATCCCTGGTTTTTAAATCCGTTTTATGACCTCTAATCCTATTTTTTAAGTGTTGCGAAGACTGTCCTATATAGCAGGAGCTGCAATCAGCACATGGAATCTTATATATGGAATGAATTTTGTCCTCAAGTGGAGTTGTAGATTTTAGATTTGAGAAAAGTTGAGAGGTCATAAAACGGATTTAAAAACCAGGGATAGGATAAATCTGCTCTTGTGTCACATTCACTTACACAACACCACAATTTTGATTTCAAAAATGCCTCCATTCTTGGGACAGAGAGTAATAACCAAAAACGTTTAATCAAGGAAATGATTCATATCACCAAACACAGTAACACCACCTGTAATAAAAGGACTGACATTCAGAATTTGAGTCATCTCTATTCTGACATTCTTAAAATCTAACTAGTCCAGGGTGTGGAATAGCTTCGTCACCATCTATACCTCTCTATTACTAAGGTGATAGTGTAAACTGTAACAGCGCTCTTTCAAAACATCTCAGGCTTGAAAGAATAACATAACGTTTGGTTACTCCCTCTTACTCTTGAATTCGACATCATAAGATCTAAGTAGTCTAAGGATACAATGACAACTTGTCCAACTACTCGTATTAACTAAGCTGGACATCTTTACACCTCATTGTCTATACTTAATACGGTAACTGGCACTTCCCGTCTATACGCCGAACCGATAACATCTTAAGGGAAGACCCTGGTGAAACTCAAAACTTCGACATTTCTTTCATAATCGAAATTATTTTTAGATCATGTGAAAGTGTACTCAGGAACTAAGAAAATCCCATCTTGATCTCACAGATTACTTGATAAATGTGGAAGTTACGCAACATTTAATGGTAAAAACATACTGAACTTCAAAAAGTCCCCTGCGTCATAACTTTAATCGAATCATATTTATCTTGAACTATCATCTTTGAGACACTCAGGCGAAGAGATTTGCTGATCAGATTTGCGAATTAATTTTTTGTTCTTGTTTAAGAGCATTTACTATTTTCACTTCCAAATTTTTTGCATTTTTCATGTTATTTGAGACTTGAAAAATATGTTCCTTTTACAATTTGGAAAATCTGATCAGTGAATTTGTGCATAAGGTATGTGTGAACTTCCTCTGCGAAGGAGAAGTTGATCGGAGCAAAACAATGACGCAAGGAGTTTTTAGCGTAGCTGAAAATGTAGTTTTGAGTAAATCGTGTTTTAATGAAAATTGGTACAAATTAAATAAACTCTTCAAAATATATGGTCCGAGGTCATAATGTTACACTTTCTGATGAACGCATCTTAGATCCTCAATTTCTTTTGCTCCGACATATCTCGGAGCACGGATTATCTTCGCGTGACATTTCCAGGTTCACCGTCACATGGAATAAAATTAAAAACAAAAATGAGCATTCTAATAGAGTAATAGTGGGGGTCAAATAATTGATTATTATCATTATCATTATCATTATCATTATCATTATCATTATCATTATCATTATTATTATTATTATTATTATTATTGAATGATTATTGAATGTTAGTTCGACATCGCCTGGCCTAGAACTGTCCTGCTCCATAAGTTGTCCCTTCCTTTCTGATGTTCAAAGCTTCAAGCTGCGCCTTTGTCAATTTGAGAGCACGCCGAAGCTTTTTTCGTCGTGCTTCATTCTGCCACTCGCTTTTTCTTTTCCATTGAGTGTCCCGCTCTTTCAAAATCTTGGTACTGATTTTCATCACCTGTTCGTCCCTGTTCACATGAGCCTGTCGAACAGCGTCGCGAGCCTTGGCAAGCACCTTTTCTTTTAGCGACTCACCTTCGTCTGCCAATCGCTTTGAATGTGCGAAGGATGTCTGGGATGCCATCACGCTCATGCCCATTGTTTCTCCAAACTTTTGCATTTGAGCATATCCCCCTCCAGATTCTGAGAAAACTTCCACCATTTTTCTATTGACATCGAACAGTCGCCGCTTGGTGTTGTCTGTTGTTCGCGGACTCGTAAAACTTTGTGCGGAAAGAAAGCCATAGTCTTCACATTTGACGCACAGCCGTGCTGCGAATCCTCTTCGTTCTCTCATCTGCCCAGCGAGGCTCTTCTGTCCACATTCAGCGCATGCTAAATTTTTAAAAAGCTCCTGCCAGGTACTGGAATGCACAAATAAATAATTTTTACAAGCATCGCCTGGCTCCGACGACTGTGATGAAACAAAAGTTTCAATTTTTCTTTTGCTAGTAGATGATGTACTAGGTCCTAGAGGGTTACTTATCTTTTTCGGTCCTAATTGTATTCTGGATGGGCCAGGCTCCGGTTCGTCACGCAATTGTTGATGACCAACTTGTTTTCCAGCGGGAAAGTCCTTCGATTGGAATTTATTTCCAAGATTTTTTTTACCCTGCTTGTTTTTAGACGTTAGGCGTTTTCTAGACCTGCACCACCGTGAGGTAATCGAATCCATTTTTTTCGTTGAGATTTTTTTGTTTCATAATGAGTGAAAATCACAAAATTGCAGAGTAGTTTACACTTGCTGTCAACAAGATGCCAGTTTGTAGTAAACTAACCACTAAATGCAGGAAAGCACGGGAACAATTGGTAACTGTACGCAAGGTACTGTTTCACTAGTTCAAATTTCAAATACCAGATGGCGAACGCGTCTTCGCCATAAAGATACATGAATGACCCGATTTGAGTAGTACTGGCTTTGACCACGAGGTGGCTACGCTTCAGATACAGTTACCAATAGTCGATCATGCCCTGTGCTACAGGTGGTTCGATCCCGAACTACACGGAGTTGTGACGTCACAAATTTCAAATTTGCGTCAGATTTACCGAGTTTTTCAAACTTTGACCTTGTATATTGCTAATCTCCCATTCAATAGTATTTTGATGGAATTCTAGAATTCTAGAGAAAAATAATCACGAAAGAAATGCAAAAAAAAAAAATTTTATCGATTTTATTTATAAAATTCGCTGCCAATGAACCAAAAAAAATCGGAGGGCCTTGAAAGTTTCTCACAAGGTGGGGACAAGCCCCGGGAGTAATTTTCCGGCAAAAACAGAAAATCGATTTTTTGAACGATTTCGGGCGAAATCTCACCAGGGTCTTCCCTTAAGCGATGAGGAACGTCATGTGGTGGTAATTTCCTTTCCTTATTTTATTTTACACATATTATTTTTATTAAATGGTAAATAATATGCACTAAATGATAACATAACAAGTAAAATATTATAGGGACCTTACCTCCTATCTTTTACAAAAAAATAGATCCTGCACCATGTGCTTAACCATGTGCTTAAAAATTCGTAATTTTAGTTTAGTATGTTACAGAGGCTTAACCTCCTAATTTCGATCATTTGAACAGAGATTTCTTACTATGTTATTATGATTTGTTTAGTAAAAATTCTAGCCAATAACTAATTTTTGTTAAAAAATACATGTTTTCAACAGTCTGAAGATGGCCGGCCGTCGCCTGCCGAAACGTCACACAATAAAAAAGTTCTAAAATAAAAAGAATTTTTCTTTTTCCTTCTGACCGTCTCCGACGAAACTTACTCCTATTAACAAATCACGGTCATGAATTACTACAAATATACTAGTATAATATAAATACTAATCGTAATGATATGTTGATATGCTATTCTTTAATCGCTGCAAAAAATGACAAGACTTTTGCTATTTGAATTCTAAACGTATCGTTGGTTTTACTTCTGTATATGAATTAACCCTTCTCAATCAATTTATATAATTTAGTGTACGCGGAAAAAAATTTATAGTAGCTTTTACTAAAAAAAAAAAAAAAAAATGGATTAATATTACTGAATTTAGATTGTAATCTTGAAACGCCATTGGAATATTCCAACAATTCATATTGAAATAAGTAGATCTTACAATGCGTTGTAAGTAGTTATGAAATCCACAATAATAACATATACTAATAAATTCTTTGCGTTCAATAAAAACTTTGATGTAGATAGTAAATTTTGAAAATTCGTTGTAATAATTGCTATCCTTATTGTAAACTTTGATTCACAAGTACTAAAATTTACAAAGTGCTGAATAATTTTTTAAATCTTAACAATACTAAAATTATTATATTGCATTGTAAAATATACTTTCGAACAGATTGTATTTATTTAAAAGAACTGTAATAGAATTTACGATTCAGGTAACAAAAAATCTAATTGTATTAGCGATACATGCATTACTTGTGAGAATTTTTAAAATCAGCGTAGGGGAAAGGTGGGTAGCCCCGGACAGCGGGTACCCCCCGGTCATCTCAAGTTTTGGACACTCACGAACAAATAAATTTGAAAAATTAAATGCGAAAATGTGACCAAAATCGTTGCCCTAATTTTCACGTTTTATTTTTCAAAATTATTTGTGCGTAAGTGTCCAAAACTTGAGATGACCGGGGATACCCGCTGTCCGGGGCTACCCACCTTTCCCCTATAGTAATAATAATTGCCTACTAGTAAATTTTACTTAACGTTTTGTAATAAGCAAAAGAAAAAATATATTTATTCATTTTAGTTACTAAATTTTACTAATAGATTCCAATTATTGATAAATTTCCAAGACTAGTTTTCTCCGTGTACCTTTTCACCTCCATTTTTTATGAACATTTTATTATTTTTTTTTCAAATTGCATACTTGAATATGAGGTTGAAGTTCGTAACGTTAACGTAACAGAATATTCGTTGAAGAAATGCAATATTTCGTGATTCAAATGTTGTTAGAATCATAAAATATGCGAGATAAACATGTTTCACACAATTTGAGGAATTATGCAACGTTCTTGATCCATTTGAAACGATCGAGTCTTGGATTTGAGAATCTTTGGCAAATATTTTGTTACATTAACGTTACGAACTTCAACCTCCTACTTGAATAACATAGTATAAATCCTCATATATACGTTTTTTTTTACACATGAACGCAAAGGCCGATTTTGCTACCTGTTTTCGGGGAGCAAAGTGCGGTTTTACCGACCGGGAAGTCTTTCCTCCCGCGACGTCTTTCTGCCCTGGTTTTTCTTCCCGCAAAGTCTTTCCTCCCGCAAAATCTTTCCTCCCGCAAAGTCTTTCTTACCTGAAAGTAGTTCCTCCCAATGCGTCTACTGTTTGATCAATCATTTTTCAGTTGTTTGTGTGATCTTTTCCATTATGAATTAATTAATAATAATCTTCTTTTGAATAATTAACTTTAATTGAATAATTAAAAATTAATCGGGAAGACTCCCCGAAAACAGGCAGCAAAATCGGCCTCCGTTCATGTGTAAAAAAAAATATCGTGTGAACCACGGGAGCAAACGTCTTCGCTCCCTCGGTGTAGCTTGCCGCCCGAGCGAGAGCGAGGACTCGGCGAGCCTTCGGCTTCGGCTCGCCGAGTCCTCGCTCTCGCTCGGGCGGCAAGTTACACACTCGGGAGCAAAAACGTTGTTTGCTCCCTTGGTGCACAATATACTATTGAATTCTTTGTTTGAAAAAGTTTTAATCACCGTAAAAAATATTTAACAAATTTTGCCTTGCATTAATTGTACATTACTGCAGGGATAATTCAGATAGTTATATGGATCACTGATATGATAGGGGTTATTAACTTTTCCCATATCATAACATAACACGAGCAAATGCCATAGCGATGGGTATTTTTATATAAGTATAAGAAATGGATTTAAAAGTGGTTCATTTTTCTTCATAAGTGAAAACAAAGTATGTATAGTAATTAAGTTTATGATTGATAATATCTTTATATCCATAAATAAATTGTTACGACTATTAAGCGTGTTGTGTTTGAGCAATTTTCTCGTGCAGATTTTACAATGGAGAATGATTGAATTATAAACCGAATACGATTCGTATCACATTTTACAGAACAGTCTTATTTGCAAAACTAATTCTGTGATACATGCAGATCATAATTCATATCATTATACTACATTGTAGAAGACACCTTCCGAAATTCCGAAATTCCTATTTCGTGTACTCCTTCATTTACAATATTTATAGCATCAAGAATTGCAATGCAGCATTGGAATATCTACGCTATGGTATACAGATATCTGGCATACTGTATGGGTGCCACTCGTGATCAGTATACTGATATTTAGTATACGCGTAACGATTCCTTCGAGTCGAGTATAAGACGTCTATTCCCAGACGTTTGGTCTACCCATGGGTTCTCCTCTATCACTCATTCTGGCTGATTTAGTCATGGATGATTTGGAATCTCACTGTATAAACAATTTAAGGTTTGAATTACCGTTTTACTTTCGTTATGTAACTATCGTTATCATACTATTTAACGGAGAAGTACTTTTTTAGCTGAATGCCGCGATTACACATTGGTTTGAAACCAATCGATGTAAATTGTTATTTTGAATTAATTCAGTTTTCGAAAGTACTCAATTTAATTATACTATAACAATAAAAATAACCAATTCGGAAAACTGTTACGTTCGATATGTGCAGAAAATAGGTTATGTGTTTGTTCACTATTGACAACCACGTACAACCCGATCGCAGCGCCTCAGCACCCGTGGCAAGTCGCGAAGACACACTTGGCTTCATTAAGGAACCCACCCCCACCACGGGAGTTTCCGGACCTGTGTATACGACCGTGTTCTGTTGTAAATTTTGCTTTACATGTTGCAACCCGAGTATCAAGGTGTTGCAATCCAGATGCACGAGACACACTTTGGCAATACTCTGGAATGTGCAAGTGCGAGGCTTGACGCAACTAACAACAATTGCAGAAACAAGGCGACCTCCTTAAACGTAATAAATAAGCGATCCCTACAATTATCAGGGTCAGAACATCAAGACCGATATTAGGGCAGGTTATGCCAGATCTCTGTTAGACGTAGTAAATCACCTTTTGTAAACTCTTCATATATTAATAAACTTGAATCATTTTTGTACGACTGAGTTCCAACTCTTAATTCGACAACGGATCCTTAAACAAATTGTAGTTGTATGAAAGATCCCAGGATCCCAATTACAACAACTGGTGGCAGCGGCAGGGATCGTCGAATCGTACAAGTGAATCAAGTATCGAGCGAGTGAATCAGAAGAATAGTGATCGTGGCACCGAAAGCAGGCATCGTGAAAGAAATAATCAACCTCTAGCTAACATGGCAGAAAATACCGTCACCGTGAGACAAGTGCTGAAGGACATCGAGATCTTCGATAGCAGTGACCGAGGAAAAGTTTGTGATTTTATACGCTCTTGTAAATATGCACGTGAGATAATACGACCTATGGATACGCAAACCTTACTAAAAGCTGTTTTGAGCACGTGGATCAAAGGAGCTCCAGCACGAGCTTTAGAATACAAATCAATTGACACGTGGAATACACTGGAGGAAGAGCTGAAGTCGATGAGCATCGATACACGGACATTAGCTTCGTTACAGGTTGAATTCAACAGCTGTAGGCAACGACCAAACGAGGACGCCAAGTCATACGGATTACGAGTTGAAAAACTCACCGCGCAGGTAGTCGAGTTAACGATGGAAGAAGCAGCAGTCGAAGATTCAAAGTCAGCGTTGGAACGCCAAATCCATAAGCAATCTGTTAATATTTTTGTACGAGGGCTAAATGACAGGCTAAAGGTATTAGTCAAGAGTCGACGATGTGAGAAGCTGAGAGAAGCAATATCCACTGCGATAGAGGAAGAACGCGACATGAGTCCTATTCGTGGTCCAGATCGAGGACAACAATTACGATCGAATAACAGCAGAGGAGGTAACAGAGGAAATAATTGCTATAACTGTAGGAAACCAGGACACCTTGCACGAGACTGTCGCTCAGCGAAGACAGGATCCAGTGATCCGCAACGATTGCCGACACCAAGCAGATACGTGAGAAAGGTTGAAATAATTTGTCATTTTTTTAGAAAACCAGGACATTTTATTCGAGATTGTAGAGCCAGATTAGCTGAAGAAAATAGGCGAGGCTACGGGAGAAATCAGGGACCTCCTAGAAGAGAGGAACGGGTCCAACCAGGTCATTCTAGGAATGCCAGCAGGCGAGACGAAGAGACTTCGGGAAACAAGGAGCAGGCGCGGCGGACAGGCAACCGTATCGCGTCGTACCAGTAAATTGCCTAATAAATGGATCCAAACAGAAAAACCACGCAACGATCAAGGCAGATGAATTCAAAACGAGACACGGAACAATGCTATTAGATTCAGGAGCTGAGGTAAGCTTAGTAAAGGTTGGAAAAATTGACGGCGAAGTGATGGCTGAAGACGGTGTGATCACGCTCAAAGGAATAGGCGGAACACCGGTTGTGACCTTATGTAAGGTCAGGTTAAATATAAGGGTTGGTGATAGGCACATATCGCACCCTTTTTACGCAGTTAAAGACGATTTTCCACGAGAAGCAGACGGTCTCTTAGGAGGCGACCTCGAGAAGCATGACGTCGAGCTGAGATCTGGGAAATACGCAAGATTGTACGGAACGACATGGAATTTAGGAGCCACAGGAGCTCACATATCGCTTGAACGAAGAAGCGAGAAGATAGTCCGTGCAAAGACAGACGACGACACGGAAGGTATCGTCGAAGGAATCGAGTTACAGCCAGGAGTATACATGGGGAGTTGCATCACCAACGCAGTCGACGGTGAGTGCAAAGTCAGCATTTTGAATACAAACGATTATGATGTAGAACTGGAACAGCCGTGTGTACAAATAGTAGCACTAGGCCAAGAGCACACAGATATGACGCAAGTTTATGCATGTCGAACAATGACACCGAGTAACGCGAGCCGAATGCAACAGCTGAGAGACAACCTACGTACGAGTCATCTGAATCGAGAAGAAAAAGAGAGCTTACTAGATATTCGTGAAGAATTTCATGATGTATTTCACTTAGAAGGAGACTATCTGGGTTACACGAACGCGGCTAGTCACAGAATTACTACAAATCCGGATATCGCGCCAATAAATGTAAGACCTTATAGACTTCCAGAAAAACACAAGCAGGAGATAAACGAGCAGGTAGATAAAATGCTTGCCGACGGGATAGTCAGACAGAGCAAAAGCCAATGGAATGCACCACTGCTGGTAGTACCGAAGAAGGCAGACGCATCAGGAAAGGCGAAGATGAGAGTTGTAGTTGACTTCCGTAAGGTGAACGAGGTTACTGTAGGAGACTCCTTCCCACTGCCTAATATTACCGAGATATTGGACCAGTTGGGTAAGGCAAAATATTTCTCTACATTAGATCTAGCATCGGGATTTCACCAAATTCCAATGGAAGAGGAGGATAAGTGCAAGACGGCATTTTCTACTTCACATGGTCACTACGAATACAATCGCATGCCGTTTGGACTGAAGAACGCACCCGCTACGTTTCAACGGTTAATGAATACTGTACTTTCAGGAATACAAGGTCTTAGGTGTTATGTCTATCTCGATGATATTGTCATACATGCTCCTAGTTTGCACGAACATAACAAACAACTGGAAGAGGTACTGGAACGCTTACGACAGAATTCATTGAAGTTACAACCTGACAAGTGTGAGTTTCTGAGGAAAGAGGTCAACTTCTTGGGACACGTCATCACTAGAGATGGAATAAAAGCAGATCCAGAGAAGATCCGAGCAGTAGAAGAATTTCCAATTCCAAAGACTGTAAAAGATGTTTAAGGATTTCTGGGTTTGGCCGGATATTACAGACGATTTATACAGAATTTCTCGAGTTTAGCAAAACCGCTTACACATTTGCTGAAGAAAGAGGTGAAATTTGGATGGACTTCGAGGGAACAAGAAGCTTTTGAAAATTTGAAGAAGACGTTGACGACCGCACCAATTCTATAATATCCAGATTTCGAACAACCGTTCATCGTGACGATAGACGCATCCGACAAGGTTATCGGAGCAGTCCTGTCGCAACGAATAATAAGAAGTGACTTGCCAATAGCATACGCAAGTAGGACTCTAAATTCGGCAGAAGGCAATTACAGCACTACAGAAAAGGAATTATTGGCCATAGTCTGGGCAGTTAATCATTTCAGACCGTATGTATATGGTACCAGATTCAAGATTGTTACAGATCACAAACCACTCACATGGTTATTTGGAGTCAAAGATCCAGGATCACGACTCATGAGATGGCGACTGAAGCTGGAAGAATACGATTATGAGATCGAGTACAAGGCAGGGAAGGCAAATACCAACGCAGATGCCTTGAGTCGCATGTACGCAGTGGCCAGAAGTCAGCAGGAAGAAGAGGAAGAATTGAACAAGCGAGAACAAGAATATTCGGAGGAAGATCGGAACAGGATCATCTATGAGTACCACGATACGCCATTAGGAGCACACCAAGGAGTTAATCGAACGATCGAACGAATCCGATTGAAACACGATTGGCCTGGATTACGGAAGGATGTCGAGGAACACATTTCGAGATGCGAGAATTGCCAGAAGAATAAACTCAGCAAGAAGACGAAGGCACCAATGGTCATAACCGACACTCCCAATCAACCGTTTGAGAAATGTGCATTGGATATCGTAGCACCACTGACGGAAACAGAACAAGGAAATAAATACATCTTTACGTTTCAAGATTGTCTAACCAAATTCAGCAAGGCAATACCTATTCCGAACCAAGAAGCTAACACTGTAGCTAAGGAATTCGCGACCAGGATCGTATGCGAACACGGAATACCACAGAGAATACTCACCGATCAAGGTACGAACTTTTTGAGTAACGTTTTCTTACTTGTAAATTGTTGAAGATCGACAAGATTCAGACGACGGCCTATCATCCTGAATCCAATGGAGCCTTAGAACGATCACATCCCGGGAAAAAATGATCAGGCCTGATCAGACATGAACAGGCATGAGTCTTCAGACCTGATCAGACATGAAAAATGACCGGGACTGAACAGGCCTGATCAGGTCTGTTCATGTCTGATCAGGCCTGTTCAGTCCCGGTCATTTTTCATGTCTGATCAGGTCTGAAGACTCATGCCTGTTCATGTCTGATCAGGCCTGATCATTTTTTCCCGGGCGATTGAAGAAAAAAAACAGTTGATTGAATTAAAAAATTATATGAACTATCGTTTTTATATCTTTTATATGTCGCAGTGATCGGAAATTATGGTTATTTCTGATCATCAACTTTTTTTTGTGGATTAAAATTTTTTCACTGTTTAGTACTGGGATTCGAACCCAGGTCCTTCTGCGTATCAGTCGAAGCTTATACCACTTCGCTACTTCACGTATTTGATAATTGAAACTTTTAGAATGTGCAGTATATATATGGTATTCGTCACGAAGTTTTTATCAATCCTTACGATGCCCTTTATTGATTATGATGATCTAACGATTCTAAGATTATTTTTGTATTTTAGGGAATGTGAGGCAAGATGACCGTTCCACTTTTTTCAGCAAAAAAAAAAAAAATTACTTATTTGAAGTATATCTATTGAAGTATAGATAATCCAAAATATCAGACATGAACAGACATGGTCATGCATGATCATGTTTGAATCAATTTATAATATCAGACATGATCATGTCTGTTCATGTTTAGTCAGACATGTACCAACGTATCAGGCCTGATCAGAGCTGGAGGTTTTAAACCTTCCAGGCATGGTCATGCATGAACAGGCCTTAACGTATTCAGCGCCTCAGACATGATCATGCCTGTTCATGCATGAACAGACAGGATCAGGTCTGGCATCAGACATCACCATACATGAACAGGCATGGTCATGCATGAACAGGCCTCAACGTATTTAGCACCTCAGACATGATCATGCCTGTTCATGCATGAACAGACAGGATCAGGTCTGGCATCAGACAAAATCATACATTAACAGGCATGACCATGCATGAACAGGCCTTAACGTATTTAGCGATTCAGACATGATCATGCCTGTTCATGCATGAACAGACAGGATCAGGTCTGGCTTCAGACATAATCATACATGAACAGGCATGGTCATGCATGAACAGGCCTTAACGTATTCAGCGATTCAGACATGATCATGCCTGTTCATGCATGAACAGACAGGATCAGGTCTGGCATCAGACGTAATCATACATGAACAGGCATGGTCATGCATGAACAGGCCTTGACGTATTTAGCAATTCAGGCATGATCATGCCTGTTCATGCATGAACAGACATGATCATGCATGAACAGGCGTTAACGTATTCAGCGATTCAGACATGATCATGCCTGTTCATGCATGAACAGACAGGTTCAGGTCTGGCATCAGACATAATCATACATGAACAGGCATGGTCATGCATGAACAGGCCTTGACGTATTTAGCAATTCAGGCATGATCATGCCTGTTCATGCATGAACAGACAGGATCAGGTCTGGCATCAGGCATGATCAGACATGAACAGACATGATCATGCATGAACAGGCCTTAACGTATTTAGCGATTCAGACATGATTATGCCTGTTCATGCATGAACAGACAGGTTCAGGTCTGGCATCAGGCATGATCAGACATGAACAGACATGATCATGTCTAATTTCAGGCCTGATCATACATAAACAGGCCTGACCATGTCTAATTTCATGCCTGATCATACATGAACAGGCATGATCATGCCTGATCATTTTTTCCCGGGATAGGACGTTAGCTGAATATCTGAGCCATTACTTAAACGAAGAACAGAGCAACTGGGACGAATGGTTAGCATATGCTATGTTTGCATATAACACGACGCCCCACACTGCAACGAGATTTACACCATTCGAGCTGGTGTATGGACACCGAGCTGAACTACCAACATCGCTGAAGAAGGATCCAGAACCGACGTACACCTATGACGACTACACACGAGTATTACGAGAAAGATTGCGAGCTAGCAATCTGATAGCCAAAGAAAATCTGCAAGAAGCCAAGGAGAAGTCAAAAATCGAGTACGACCGACGAACCATAGAAAAAGGGTTCAAGGTTGGAGATAAGGTATTACTATATGACGAGACTGTACGCAGAGGAAGATCGAAGAAGCAATTATCTCAATGGATTGGTCCTTATACTATTCTAGAGGTAAACTCAGACGTTAACTACACCATAAAAGTTAATAGGAAGAATCTCAGAGTACATGTAAATCGATTGAAACCTTTTATTGAATAATATGATTTGAGTATGAAATTTGAAACAATTTAGCTGATAGAAAAATTAAATAGAAAATAGGTCATACTAACCTAGATTAAGAAACGATTATATAAAAATATGTTAACGGGATACATTATGTAAACTACTAACCTAGATATAGCATAATAGGAAAGCGTATGCACAACGACGCAAGCCAGCAGATTTGTCTGATTTCAGAAGAAAATCCTAAGGGCTTTTCTCTCTAAGGGGGGAGGGATGTTGCAACCCGAGTATCAAGGTGTTGCAATCCAAATGTTTTGAGACACACTTTGGCAATACTCTGGAATGTGCAAGTGCGAGGCTTGACGCAACTAACAACAATTGCAGAAACAAGGCGACCTCCTTAAACGTAATAAATAAGCGATCCCTACAATGATCAGGGTCAGAACATCAAGACCGATATTAGGGCAGTTTACGCCAGATCTCTGTTAGACGTAGTAAATCACCTTTTGTAAACTCTTCATATATTAATAAACTTGAATCACTTTTGTACGACTGAGTTCCAACTCTTAATTCGACAACGGATCCTTAAACAAATTGTAGTTGTATGAAAGATCCCAGGATCTCAATTACAACATACAGAAGACATGTACTTGGCAATTGTATCTGATTTCAATCCTTTTGTAAGTAGACATTTTCATAGTACCACGTTTGTTAAGGAGGAATTTTTGTTGGTGGATTTCTTTGTGGGTGGTGACCATATTAATCTACTTGGCGAATGGTTTTTGCACCAGGGGGGCTTTTTGGGTAACCATAACTTTTCGACTCAGCGAAAAATCACATCAGACCTTTTTTGGAGATCGTTTAATTTCCTACAAGAATGTGTATTGATTTTTAGAACACGATGATTCGTTGAAACGGAATAAAATTCCAAATAAAAAAAAAAAAAATTTCCTGTGTTATTTAAATGGGAAATCAAAAATCGCGATGAGGCACCTCTTAATATTAATATTAAGAGCTCAAATTTTCAGAGGATTTTTTTTCATCATCTTGAACAATATCTTCATGGTAACTAAAGAAAAAAAAATTAAAAGTTTTTTTTGGCCCACCCTAGGGTACACCCTTGTACACCTTTTACCAATTGAGATACGGCTAGTTTCCCCTTAGACTCGACGCCGCCTGGCGGATTCTTCGGAATTGTCCTAAAATTATCACAGCCCCCTCCACAAAATTGCGACCAGTCGAACCACCTATATATCTTACACCGTGGTTTTCTCGTGCAGTTGTGATGTCACAAGGCCTTCCTGCTAAAAAAGTCTCATAGAAATTCATAGGAATTTCAATCATTTCTATAATATTCAATACGTCCAATCTGTCACAACGACTGCTCACACAGAATATGTATAATATTTTATGTGTTTCTATTGTTTGTTTTTCTTATACGACTTTGCTGATGTAGAATCAGTTGGTTTTTATGAAGTATTATACGCCGTTCCTCAAGTATATGATCCTATAAGATATTTCACAATACAAAATACTTCGTTTTTTAGATGTTCAAATTTGATTTGATGGATATCAGGGCAGCGATTCTCGATCTTATCTGAAACTATTGTATTCTATACCGCGAATTCAATTCAAGCTTTTATTCGGCATTTGCATGTTCAAAATCTATCCGTTCTTATAAAATGATCGTTGTTGCACAGCGCTTCGTTATCATACCGAATTTCCAACAGGCATATGCACTAGACTCTATGCGTGAGATAGTGTTATAAGCAGGGCCCGGATCTCGGTGCTCTAAAAACAATATGACAGTCTAGCTAGCAGCGAGTGGATTGCTGA
Organism: Tenthredo mesomela; assembly: GCA_943736025.1. Taxonomy (NCBI): domain Eukaryota; kingdom Metazoa; phylum Arthropoda; class Insecta; order Hymenoptera; family Tenthredinidae; genus Tenthredo; species Tenthredo mesomela. The sequence continues at coordinate 11,269,426 of OX031018.1, forward strand.
GCAGGCATAGACTGTCATTTATATTATGTATAAGTGATTCTATAATATATATAATATATCGCGTTACTAATGCCATAAGGTCGTAAGCGACAATATACGACCTTTTGGTCTTCTTAAAAACCAGAAGGTCGTATAATTTTTTTTTCATGCCATTCGCCTAAAAATGCACGAATATGAATAAATCCATCAAAATGTTGAAAATCGAAAAATTTATTTCGACACGACCTTCTGGCTTTAGTTTTGAGAGAAAATCAGGAAAGATATAGCCAGAAGATCGTATTGACCGTAATTTTAGTTTTTCCTCTGTTTTCTCGGTTACGATCACTTCTCATTGGTTATCTTTCGTGGAAAATGTAATTCCGAAGATTCTCAAAAATTAAAATAGAACAGAAATTTTTATTCTTTAATAAAAAAAAATTTTTAATTTTGTGTTGTCATTTTGAAAAAGTGTTTATTTCATCAGATTTTTTTTTCACTGCACTAATTCGTTTCTGTTTGTGAATAACGTCATTTCTCAAATTTAGGTCGACACGACCTTAAAAATAAAAAATAAAAATGAAAAAAATAATAATAAAAAAAACAAAGCCAGAAAGTCATATCGACCAAAATTTCAAAAATGACGTTATTCACGAACAGAAACGAATTAGTGGCGATGAAAGAAAAATCTGATGAAATAAACACTTCTTCAGAATAAAAAAAAAAATATTGCAATTTTTTTAATTGAAGAATAAAAATTTCTTTTTCTATTTCATTCTAATTTTTGAGAATCTTGGGAATCACATTTTCTACGAAAAATAACCAGTTAGAAGTGATCGTAAGCGAGAAAACAGGAAAAATTAAAATTTTGGTCGATACGACCTTCTGGCTTTAGTTTTCGTGATTTTTCCGTGAAACTAAAGCCAGAAGGTCGTATCGACCAAGATTCATGTTTATGCTCTATTTTATCTAGTATCACTTCCAATTTATATTTTTCTCGTGGATAATGTTATATTTCTCACATTTTGCTCGATACGACCTTCTGGCTTTATCTTTCCCGATTTTCTCTCAAAGCTAAAGCCAGAAGATCATATCGACCAAAATTTTCGATTTTCAAAATTTTTATGGATTTATTCATATTTGTGAATTTTTCGTCGAATGGCATAAAAAAAAAAAATTATACGACCTTTTGGTTTTAAGAAGACCAAAAGGTCGTATAATGTTGCTTACGACCTTATGGCATTAGTAACGCGATTTAAACATATATTATAAATCACCTATATATAATATATAAGTGACGCAGTCTACGCCTTCTCAGCAATTCACTCACTGATAGCTAGACTGTCATATTGTTTTTAGAGCACCGAAATCCGGGCCCTGGTTATAAGTGTTAATTCGTTATTCACTTATTACAATTCTATTTGTGACTATGAAATTCTATGAGCTGCCAATTCTATCCGCTTTCATCCGTATTTGCGACTGTAGAATCGGAGAACTAGATGACCCTATCAGTTTTTATCCATATTGAAATATTGAATACCACTACGTTTGTATTATCTCTGGACTTTAATTTTGTTCAGTCTGACATCGTGTTTAGGATACATTATGTAAAAAACATATAAAATCTTACATAATACAGAGACATCGTGATATATTATAACGGCGTCGTCGCCGGAAGATGTCTTCGTACAACATACGCTCTCGTTATCTGTGACTAGGACCACCGCTACGTCGGTTTCGTCCTCCAGGTCGACCGCCCCATCTTTCGTCCTCCAGGTCCACGATTACGTAGTTGTCGTCCCACAGGTCGACTAAGAGGACGAAAACTACGTAGCCGTGTACCTGGAGGACGAAATCTACGGTGCGGTCTACCTGAAGGACGAAAACTACGTAGAGATAGACCTGGAGGACGAAAACTACGGTGCGGTCGACCTCAGTTGAATGCCACTAATGTCAGTGCTTTTTTGAGAGAATTGAATTTTGCGGGGTTCACTTCGCCGATAGGTGGCTACAGACGGAAAAATATTTCTCACTAGCACTAAACTGGATCAACGTTCGTATATAAGGGAGAGGCGATAGCCATACCAATATGTCACTGCGATGCGTCCAGACTTGCGAGCGAATGATTAACATAAGTTATAGGATGTTCACGGTTAGGATAGATTAAGTCAGCCGAGAGCAGATGTATTGTAACTTTTCGGATGATGAGCGTCACCGAAGGTGACGCGAACCGGTTTGTTATAGTGTGTTCTTTACTCGATTTATATTTTTATTGAGACTTCTACTATCAATTGTTAGCCGTGCCTATTACGGACTTGAGCTACCGTGTAGCTGAAGCCGCCTCCCCACAGACCTGAGTACGATAAACGCACTAAGGCTGCACTCTACCCTCTTAACCTTTAAATATTATTTATTAAGTTAATTTATTCCCAAATAATAGCTGTGCCAGACCTGGGTAGATCGGAGATCCACCAAGGCTGTATCTAGCTTTCCGTTAAGATTTAAACTATAACCTGGAAATGGCGGAGGAAGGGGTTTGGCATCTGATTAAATTGCTTTTTTATAATAACCAAAAATCTATTTATTCAATTAACTAAACCTACTGTTGCAACCCTATTTTATATTTTACAATGTCGCCTAATAACTACTTACTTGTTATACAAGACTTTCAATCAATGTGATTTTTTCTTTGTTCATTTTATTCAATATAATGATATTTTTTAATTTCTCTATTTTCTTAGTTTACGCTGTTATCTTTTATTTTTTATTTTCTATATTTTTGATTCTATTTGATCTAGTGATTTTGATAAATTATATTTGAAGTGATAAAGTGATTGTAATGGATCACTAGGCGCTGTGCCTTTAGTGTCCGAACAATAAGAGCGTAGTGAGTCAATCAGGTGCTATACCATGGAATTGCTGGTGAGCTGAGCAGCGTCACGCCTTTTATACCCGTCGTGACGTCACTCAGCTCGTCGTTGTGCGAAGCTTCGAGACTCTTCTAGTCGCTTCGCACGACCGTTGACAGTTTCAAATGTAACCGCTCAGGCTAGGGTAGCCTGGCACGTTACAGTATACGAGTTAACCTACGAATCAGCGTTATCATTAAAGAATATGTTGTATGAAATACTTAAACCCATATGTAACTGACTTGAATAGGGTAAGGTGCTCTAAGAGTGCGCGGGCGATAAGAGTGCGCATACGCGATATATTGACATGTAATTGACATTTGTGGCCAACTCTAGTTGCTAATTCTTCGTTTGAGAAGTGCACATACTACGGTGAAAAAGATTCGGATAATAGCATAAATAGCGGATTCCACGTGAGTTTGTAATAATTTCTGTGATTTTCTAAAATATTTAATGATTTTGGAAGATGCACTGTACTCGTATGCATCAAGATTTTTCTTGGTTTTTCGATTAATACGTCTTCAAAATATATACTGAACCCGCCAGATAGGTGTACTTCATCAGTTTGTCACATATTGGGACTATTGCCCAGAGATAGCAAATAGTTGTCGTGCTGTGTAAGAGTGCGCAGTATTAATATGTGCAAGAATAACTGGGATATCGTCATCTAACAAGGAAACTTTTACCGAAAACGCTTTTACACAGAGACACAACCGCCAGACATTACCTGACATGCCATCAATTCTAATATTAGTTCCAATAAGTTCAATATTGCCTGTAGCCCTATACCGAAAACTACAGTCACTTGATCAGAACGAAAAAGTAAAGTGGATGCGAAAAATTATATAAGGAACCAATCGTTGACGATCGGATTGAGTGCATTTCTGGTGCCGAATGGTGGCACGAAAAGTGCAATTCTTAATATTCAGTTGTGAGTCATTTATTAGACTGCGCACTCTTATCGCCGTGTTTGCGCACTCTTACACACCGGGGTGTGTAAGAGTGCGCAAATACCGTACCATCATTTTTATATTATTGTGACCAAACTAAAAACAAAGTTTTATTTTACACTGTGAGTTATTGTACCTGAATCATGAAGAAGTATTAATAAAAAAAAATTGATTGAAAAACAAATTTATTCACCGAAATACAGACCATCATAGACAAAGTGCGCACTCTTAGAGCACCTTACCCTAATTCAATATCGGTCTACTGACTCGTAAGAATGAGTAGATAAAACCGATAGACATTTTTTCCAATTAGTCTCTGTCAGACACTTCAAGCAGGGATAGAATCGTATAGATATTGTAGAGCAATCGCGTTACGGAACGGATAAAAACCACTAATTGTTCATAGGATCTTATATAAGTAGAGCGTAGTTGCGGTGAAGAACTGATACGGAGGTATGTGGATATAGCTCATAGAATCGTATAGATATTGTAGACAGCTAGCTAACGATATACTTGAATGTGGCATAAGCTTATTAAAACACATTATATTGGATTGTGGACTGACCAGGTGTGGTTTATAGCAGGAGTCGGCCACGCCGGCTCGCCGAGCCAGCCCGGCTCTAAGTGTCAATTAGTGCGACCGTAAATCCCCTCGGTCTACCTGAAAACGGCAGTCATCCTTACCTGGAAATGCAATGGTAGGGGCAGCGTTCAGGAGAAATAAAAGGAACTAAGGGGTGGTTTGCTTTATTTGCGACGGCAAGAACTGCGTCCGACCGTCCAGGTCTTGTCATACCTACATATCCCCACTCATACCTACCAAAATCCAAGAAATGGCGTTAAAAGGACTAGTGCCGGTGAACGGGGTAATAGGATTAACAGCTTTGACTCTTTCGACTAATGAGTGTGCCGACCCCTGGTTTATAGGAATTCTATCCGGGGTTTGGTATACGAACGTATAAAACGGCTATGCACAATGACGGTAGCCGCTACTGCAAAACCGGAGACAGAATACAGATAAAAAACGGAGTTTTTCAAATGTATAAGTTTCTATAAGACTTTTTTAGCAGTGAGCTATTCCATTCCATTTTTCTAGCCAAGTGCAGGAGGGAAGAAGAGGAACACTTGCACCCGTACCGATTCGAATACAACGTATGTTTATGTGGCTGAATATCCAGCTCTGATATTTCTACCGCGGGAATTAAATTATTTGTAGTACTGAAATTTAAATGTGTGGTTTGAATTTTGTGTAGGACTAAAATTTGTGACTCGAATTATATGCGGAAATAAGTGTGCACGTCTGAAGCCTGTGTTTAATTAGGTCCACCATGAGACGTGATCTAATCATTGTGATAAACAAATCGAAAATACATACAGAAAGAAATGGATTTCTGGAGGAGACTGAAGAAAATGTACGAAAATTTTCTAGTTGTAGACATTGACCTATCGAAAATGATTGATAAGAGATATAGAATGAGTGCCGAAGAATGTGAAAGATCAAAAGTGATGTATCGCAGGAGATCCAATATGCCTGCAAATAAAGTTAGCGCGAAACATATTATCGTGGAACTAACAACGAGTGCGGATCGATCGAAAGATGAGAAATCTGAAGCTGTTCTGTACGATGTTTTGGACCAGGTTTTCAGTCATTTGAATGCTTAAGATTTGTCTAATGCAGCAAGAGTTTCAAAATCTTGGCAAGCTACAGCGTGGCGGGAACGTTTAAGACGAGGTCCCGAAAGTGTAATTCTTCAATATGCGTATGATTGTGAAGAAGGATTCGATTATGCTACAGCAGATGAAGATGAAATGAGAAGAATACTGTACCACGAAAAAACAAGCCATGTTTCTAACTTCATACGATCGAAACCAGAAACGAGTCTTTTTTTCACGACTGATACTTCGGCGGTATGCAAAGAACCATCGTATCGAATTCAGGGCCGTTTTTTGGGCGAATTTTTGTACGAACCATCTGTCGTTGTTATCGAAACATTAGGAGTTAGCGTCGATGAAACCGAGGCTATCGGTATAAATAATTTATCGGCCGGTTTATTTTTGCCGTTAACTCAAATAGTGAAAATTAAAGTTGTTTGGCCATATCTATATGAAAACGAGAATAATCATGAAAAGGAAGACTACGCATATGGTATTGTCGAGGAATTATTTTCAGCAGAACATGAAGTACATAACATACATTAACATACGTGTATAGTAGGGTGGTCCACTTTTGAAGTTTTATTTTGGATTTTGCGAGGCACCCCTGAATATTGTTCCAAATCACGTAGAAAAAATCTGTGTAAAACATGAATCCAATCGGAAAATATTTAGAGGTCGCTACCGATTATTTTAGTATTTTTTTCGATTTTTTAAACATTTTCATGCAAAGCTTTACTCCCGATGCGTCGGGAGCTTCTGAACCTTAGTTGGATGACTTAGTCTTATTGCACGAGGTATTTCTTCTATATCAATATTGTAGTAATGTAGTATGCTGGATGAGTACCACACTAAGAAAAAACTATAATTGACTCGATTAAATATTTTTGTCCACATATAGTCGCAAATAAATATTCAATTGATTCATCTCAATACGGTTGGCGGTACAACTTAAAGTTGGTTGATTTTAGGTGACATTCATTTGTACCGCAAATGATATTGAGATGAATCAATTGAACATTTATTTGCAACTATAAGCAAAAGTATTGACTTAAAACAATTATTTTCTGAAAAAATTAATTTCCGAAAAATCATTTTTTTTTCGTTGGAACTATAACACATTTTTTTTTTTTTTTTGGTATCTTCCACCAAATAAGAAACTGTCAGCGAGAAATCTCTCTAATGTTGTGAAAAAAAAAAAAAATCATTGGCATCATTTGGGATTTTTAAAAATTGACGAATGATAGAAAGAAAAAAAAACTGGAAAGAATCGTCTGTCGGAAAAATTTTTGTTCCAAGGAAAAAAATCATTCTTTCGGAAAAATGGCTGAGGAACTTCCAATCCCAATTTCGACAAGTATCAACCCTTCAAGAGATTCGTTACGAATTCTGAATCACCCTGTATAACATACTACAATATCAATTGAAGAAATACCTCGTGCGGTAAGACTGAGTCGTATCACTAAGATTTAGAAGCTCCCGACGCATCAGAAGTGAAGCTATACAGGAAAAGCTTTATTAAATCGATAAAATACTATAATATTCGGTAGAGACCTCTAAATATTTTCCGATTGGATTCATGATTTACACAGATTTTTTCTACGTGATTTGGAACAATGTGCAGGGGTGCCCCGCAGAATTAAAAAAAAAAGGTCAAAAGTGGACCACCCTAGTGTATACTAATGTTCACCGAAGGTGTTTACGACTACGACATCGAGTCTAAGACAATCGTATCGAAATTCCACTCTGACATATTTTATAATCTCACAAAAAAAAACGCAAACGAGGAAACTATACTTTATGCCTTGTGGGGTGCAGGTGGAGCATCAATGACAATGACGGGAAGTCACGGAGATGATGCAGTACCTTGAATGGGTGTGAGCATATCAGGATCATCGTTGAGAAGCTGGGCAATTGTGCTTGATTGTAATATATCGAAACCTGACGTCGAAAAAAAACTATTGACTTTGAAAAAAGATGTTCATCTGAGATCTGAAGCAGTGGCTTTAATGTTTGTTCCATCAAATCAAAGAATAACGAGGCCGGAAAAATTGGATAGAATAACTACGTTTAAGAAAATCTTCCTAACTGTACGTCTGATGAATATATGAATATATCATACGGATTCCGTTTCATATTTGATCTTGTCTTATGGATACCCTCGCCGCTCCTAGGTTTCATTTTATTCAAACTTTACTTATAAATGCCATAGTTTGAGAATTTCTTGACTAGTTTTCTATCTCAAAAACAAACTTTCGATGAAATGATCCGCTGTCATCGTTCATTTATGAAATTTATAACAATTCAATACATCAATATAACGATTGCATTGTATTGAATCCTAATCATGGAGTTACATTTCGCATCAATTTGTTAATAACTTTTTTGAATTATTATTATGCAAAATCAATCTCCCGAGGATCTTCAACATGCTTGATTTTTTTCAGATTTCATACCTGACAAAACGCAATCTTGAAAAATTAGACAAAATTCGTAAAAAATTCATATGTATTTAGAAAAATTGACAAATCATTTTCACCTGAAAAAAAAGTTGGGTCATCGGCTAATTTCTTGAACAGTTTTTTTTTCCATCAATTTGTTAATAACTTTTTTGAATTATTATTATGCAAAATCAATCTCCCGAGGATCTTCTACATGCTTGATTTTTTTCAGACTTCTCTGCCATGGAGAAGTATTCAATAGTATATTGTGCACCAAGGTAGCAATAGTATATTGTGCATCAAGGGAAGGAAGTGAGATTTCGCTCCCGAGCGTGTAGATAGTCGCCCGAGCCGGTCGGGGGGACTCGGCGAGCCGAAGGCTCGCCGATTTCACCCAATCGCGAGGGCGGCTATGTACACCGAGGGAGCGAAAACTTCCGACCGTGATGCACACGATATTTTTTTTCACACATGGACGGAAGGCCGATTTCCTACCCGCAGAGAGGTACGACCACGCACGATCGCAAACGCGCAATTTTAGGTTGAGGGACAAGGAAGACATGCTATTTCGCTTTTTATCATTTCTGATTTCACTTTCTTCTTTGCAACAAACAAACGAACGATCATGAACGACGCGCTTTTTTTCTGTCATTTTATGCGTCCGATGGCGCTGTTACCGAAAACATACGAAGCGAACTGGGAGGAAAATTCATTGCTCACGGCCTTCCCTCCCATGGGAGGCAAAACTCCCCTGGTCGGTAAAACTGAACTTCCTCACCTCTCAGCGGGTAAGGAAATCGGCTTTCCTGGCCATGTGGGAAAAAAACAATGTTTTCGCTCCCGAGTGTGTAGCTTGCCGCCCGAGCGAGAGCGAGAAGGCTCGCCGAGTCGAGCCGAACGCGAGGGCGGCAAGCTACACCGAGGGAGCGAAGATGTTGCTCCGGTGGTTAACACGATATTTTTTTTACACATGAACGGAGGCCGATTTTGCTGCTTGTTTTCGGGGAGTTTTCCCGATTAATTTTTAATTATTCAATTAAAGTTAATTATTCAAAAGAATATTATTATTAATTAATTCATAATGGAGAAGATCACACAAACAACTGAAAAATGATTGATCAAACAGTACTCATAGTTCGCAGCACGAAGTAAGAGTAAGGAGACCGGACTCCGTTATACAATTTTGACTATGTTCACTGTACGACAAAGCAGCAGTCCGCTGAAAAGAATACTCAAGGTTTCGCGCCTGCGCGTTACGCATTCTAGCGGTGTCTCTTTCTCTCTCACAGAAAGTGCGAGAGAGATAGCTCGGTTGTCATCACCAAATAATAAACAGTGATTTAGTGAGGTTATGGTGATCTGGTGGATAAGCTGAATCTGGTGAATGGTGAAGGAAATACGCGGCGGATCTTTTATTATTTCTGAAAGATACGTGACTAGTTAAAAATACGGCAAAAAATCATAAGTAGGAAACATATTGAAGGAAGTATGTAACATTAGGGTGGTCCTTATTTGGGGTGTTTTTGAAATTTTCTACGGACAAGGCGGAAAAAGTTTGCAAACAAATTTAAAAAAAAGTACGCAAAAGTTGAAGTCTGTAGGTCAACTCAAAGTACTGCCTATAAGGCAGTGAATTTTCCCATTTGATTTACATAGGAACTCGGGCTCAATGCATTATTTTTTTTCTCTCTGCCTTAATAGTGCTCCGAAAAATCTGAAATTTGGCATACGTCTACCCTATAGTCATGGGTATTCCATAAAAAATTGGGCGATTTTCAGCGATAAAAGTTTTGAAGTTCCAGAACGTCAAAACTTGTGTTTCGAAGCCGAAAATCACCATTTTTACGTTCTGAAACTTCGAAACTTTTATTGCTGAAAATCGCCCAATTTTTTATGGAATACTTATCATTATAGGGTAGACGTATGCCAAATTTCAGATTTTTCGAAGCACTATTGAGGCAGAGAAAAAAAAAATAATGCATTGAGCCCGAGTTCCTATGTAAATCAAATGGGAAAATTCACTGCCTTATAGGCAGTACTTTGAGTTGACTTACAGACTTCAACTTTTGCGTACTTTTTTTTAAATTTATTTGCAAACTTTTTCCGCCTTGTCCGTAGTAAATTTCAAAAACACCCCAAATAAGGACCATCCTAATGTAACATACACCAAGGGACGAACATAAATTAAAATACGAAATTTGGAGTTTCAGACACATTGAATAATTTACAATAGTATTTTACTAATTTTACAGTTGAAAACGCTCGTTAATGTCGCTACTCTTGCCGGTTTTAATAACAACAAAACACCATAACCTCACTAAATCACTGTTTATTATTTTGTGATGACGGCTGAGCTATCTCTCTCGCACTTCCTGTGAGAGAGAAAGAGACACCGCTAGAATGCGTAACGCGCAGACGCGAAACCTTTGGTATTCTAAGGGTATTGGGAACCTTAGAACCTCGATACGCCAACTAGTGGCAGAAAATAGAACTGTTCTATCAAGGCTACAGTAACCAATGAGAGGGCTTAGAACCTCGATACGCCAACTAGTGACGAAAATAGAACTACTCTATCAAGGCTAAAATTTCAAATCCACGCCCATTCCAAGGATCCCAATTCTTTTCAGCGGACTCCTGCTTTATCGTACAGAAACCGCTGCCCCATTTTGAAACGAGGCCTTGGCTTAGTCCGTTCTCCTTACTCTTACTTCGTGGTTCGCAGTTATTCAAATATTTTAAGCGATGTGGCGCTGTTGACCGAGTGTCACTGGGAGGAACTACTTTCAGGTAAGAAAGACTTTGCGCGAAGAAAGACCAGGGCAGAAAGACTTCGCGGGAGGAAGGACTTCCCGGTCGGTAAGACTGCACTTTAGTCCCCGAAAACAGGTAGCAAAATCGGCCTTTGTGTAAAAAAAAATCTCTGAAACCCGCGTTCGGGGGAATGTGGCGATATAACTATATAACTATACAACTACCTTAATGTGTGGATATTCCCGCATAACCGTTACATCCTCGTCACATGGCTTGATGAATTGTTGCTTGCGAGGTGTTTCAATTTTCGACACTCAGATACTTCAGGTGTTACAATCTCAATTTTCTTAGAATCCTGAAAGTATAGAAATGCATACATGGGGCACAGCAATAATTCTGGTTGAACGAGCTATAACGTCTGCTTGCTATAGTGACAGCTAGAAATATTCTTGATACACCAATACGATTATGCTTGAGCTAAAATGGCCGGAGTGACCATATCATGATTATTATATCAGCTAGAAATAATTTTTGATGAGAAAAATTAACGGACGATCCGGGAATCGAACCCAGTATCTACGGACGCCTATCCGGGGACCGGATTCCCGGATCGTCCGTTAATTTTTTCTCATCAAAAATTATTTCAATTTGAAACATCAGGGATAGATAAAAAGTTAAGTAATCAATTAATTATTTAATTAATTACTTAATAAAAATATTACGCACACAAAAAGGCCGCTATGTACAATAAACTCACAGCCTGCTCGTGACACAGCCGTCATACAGGTGCTATAGTGTATATGACTTTGCCTTGCGTACTACTACAGTGCTACATACCCAAGAATCATAACAACACATTATATCAGCTATTCCTTGTATGGCTCGTTTGACCTAATCGGGTATACCGGGGTTTATGCATACAGAGTTTTGCTATAATAGGTTGTGACGTGGATTTTTATCAGTCCTCGGATTAGACCGGATAGCTAGGCTCCGAGAACCATCCACTCGACAATTGGCCAACGAAAAATTAATAATAAAACCAAATGTTGGGCGCCAGGCGTATAACCGCCACTTTCTGAAAATCTACAAAAAAAAAATACGAACTACAGATACTTGAGCCTCGGCTAGCGTCAGTACCGCGGAGAGGGGTCGGGACTTTGAAGGATTAGCAGGGCGTTGATTAACGACTCGATGTATTTGAATTTAATAAAGAAAATAAAATTTATTCAAGTAAAACAGAAAATAGAAAAAAAATAGAAATTAACAAATCGTGTACCCGGAGGTACTTCCTCTCGGATATAAAACGTGTAAAGGCGACCTGGCCACGCTTGACGAGTTTTACAACAATAAATAATTAATAGCTTCCACGTACCCGGGAAAAAAAGTTCCATATATGATCAGATATGGCCATATATGAACTTCCATACATGATCAGGTATGAAATTTGACCTGATCTGAACATACATGAGCATGTGGGAGCATATATGAGCATGTGGGAGCATATATGAGCATGTAGGAGCATATATGAGCATATCAAAGATCACATGAAGATGTATGGGCATGTAAGATCATATATGAGCATGTCTGAACATATCCGAACATATCTGAGCATATCCGAACATGTCTGAGCATTTGTGAATATATCTGAGCACATTATATAAGCTAAATGAGCATTTAAAAGTAGAAGTAATGTGACTTTATAGGAATGGCACTTCTTCAAATTAGGCAAAAAAATCACGGCAGTTTTTGCATGTCATCGAATTTGATGTTACGTAGTGCTGACATGTGGGTTATGCAATTATTGAATGATTGAATTTTTGCCTAATTTGATCATTTGTTATGTTGAATAAAAAAATAATAATAATAAAGCACACGATACTCATGGGATACCCCATTTATGATTCTTTTATTTTTCACTGAAGAGAATATGAATTTTTGGCCCACGATTAACCACGAAAGAAAATTTAGTATGAAATATAGTGAATAAGCATGTTTTTGAATCATTTGAAAATTCCTTCTCGAATAGGGAGACTAGGGGAACAAAATAAAAATCTGGAAAAATTAGGGAATTTTTTCAAAATTATTTGGAGCTGATTTGGAGGGATCCAACATGATTTTTTTTTTTTTTTTTTACCCCATCTAAGGACCACCCTACATGGAGCGTTTCACGTCAAACCGACCACCCCAATTTTGTGAGTTACTTTGATGAAATCAAAACAATAACAGCAAATCAATCGACGATATTTTTGCATGGTCTTGATCGGAAATTGTATAGTCATTATTGTTGAACACACAGGCATACGATGGATAGTTTTTATGTGTTATAATTGGCGACAATCTCAGTCCTGTGAAACGAAGAGAGGAAATTCGAAGACCTAGAATATTTGAATCGTATTTCCGTGAGTTCGATAATTCTATTTGAAGGCTTCATTGCATCATATACACGACAATATATGGGCATATACAATCATACATGATCATATATGATCGTATATGATCATAGGTTGTCATGTATAGTTCAGATTGGGCAATTATTAGTATGCTCAGATACGAGTGTATATATTAGGGCTAATCATTTTGGGGTCATATTTTTTGATTTGCCCTCGCACCCCTCAAAATGTGAGTGTATGAGGTCAGTATCAGCACCTATCAATATGACCACGGTGCGATTTTTTTTGGCGTGGCCCATTGCAAAAGTATTTTTCCCATTCAAATAACACGGGAAATGTTTTTTTTTTTTTATTTGAAATTTTATTCCAATCTAACGAATCATCGCGCTGCAAAAATCAATACATATTCTTATAGGAAATTAAACGATCTCCAAAAAAGGTCTGATATGATTTTTTGCTAAGTCCGCTCGTTTGAAAGTTATTGAAGGTTAAAGTTCAACCTCAAACGGTATATGACGACTTTTTTTTTCGACCTTAGCGAAAAATCGTATCAGACCTTTTTTGGAGATCGTTCAATTTCGTACAAGAATATGTGTTGATTTTTACAACACGATGATTCGATAGAACGAAATAAAATTCCAAATAAAATAAAAAAACATTTCCCGTGTTATTTAAATGGGAAAAATACTTTTGCAATGGGCCACGCCAAAAAAAATCGCACCTTGGTTATCATTGATAGGTAGTAATACTGACCTCATACACTCACATTTTGAGGGGTGCGAGGGCAAATCAAAAAATATGACCCCAAAATGATTAGCCCTAGTATATATGCTCATTTATGATCGTTTATAACCATACATGGTCAGACATGGACACGTATGAGTACATATGGGCATGTATAAGTCTGATTATTACAGCCAGGTTACTAACTGAAATGACCGCACATGATCATGTATGAGCTCGTAACATCATATATGGCCATGTATGATCATATATGACGCACGTGATTAGACATGATCATGTCAGGTCAAAATTCATATCCGAACAGATATGATCGAGTATGAGCATGTCCTATCATATATGATCATATATACTTTTATACATGATCATACATGACCATACATGGAACTTTTTTTCCCGGGTAGGACAGCAATAACAAGGAAAAATATAGCAAAATTAAATAACTCGACAAATTAGGTCCTCGTAGGACAATAAACTAGCTAAAACACTAGATACTTTCCACGAGGAATATTAACAATCTTAAAACTAACGATGAATGAGCCTAAGGCTCGCAATAATAACAAAATAACAAAATAACAAAATAAGGAGGCTCGCGATCTAAGCAAATTTACAATAATAATGAATCGCCTAAGTGATCGTTAGTCGTTTTGGTGTGACTAGCTCGCCTCCGAGAGGCAAAGCCTCCCGTTAACGAAAACTCTCCAAAGAGTTATTATTTCCAAAACCTACTAACACTAACTTAACCTAACTCTGCCATCGTAGGCGAAATAAAACTCAAAATAAGATAACGATCTGAATCTCCTCGCGCGGAAGAGAGCGCGACAGTGACGTACTACGACTATCTTTCTCGCACTCAGGTGCGGAACCTACGGTTCTACAGAATTACTAATACGCAACACAAAACTCGAAAAATCTTATGCAAAACTGGAACGCAAAACTCTATTATGATGTGAGACACTGGTGGCGGCCTACCGACTCGAAGGTCGTCTTAATTTGATTCCAAAGATATTAATTAGCCTCGTGGCTCGGACAAGGCAAGATGGCTGATGGCCGTTTGCCGAATTCAAATTACTTTGAGTCAAATTGGCTAACGCTTACCGTTTTCCAGCCAGAATGCAAGGCCTCGTGGCGTCTCGACGACGAGCCCTCAGGTGCACTAACTCGAACTCAAAAACTCAAACGCTCGTAACAAAAAGTCCCTCGAAGGGAGTACTACAAAAATACAATTAGAGCGAGCACTAGAGCTCCGCGCTCTACCTGCTAAGCAGGCCTACGGCAGAGTCATCTTTCACCGCCGGGTGCCGATAGTTCGCACCCTGGTCATATGTTCGCCTAATAATTTGAGTATTGACCACTGGATCGCCTCACGTAAGGTCGTAGATCTTGGCTTGGCGCTAAATTCGAAGTTCACCACGGTGTTAGAAGCTCGCCAAATCGGAGGATCACGGGTTGCAGGTTCTTCTTGGTGGCGGGAATCTCTTCCACCACCGATATCCCACGCTGTGGAATGCCCTTGGCACTCCCCCGTGTCCTCTCTCGCGATAGTGGAGGTAGCCCTGCAGTGGCTAGCCTCCTGAGCTTTTTGGTGGCGTTCGTCGAAAAGGATCCAATGCAGTTCTCAGTTTCTTAGTCGTCGTACAGGCCTCGTACTCGTAAATATCGGCCATGTCTCCCACATGATAAAGAAAAGGTAGAAAAAGAACAAAAGAATAAGAAATAGATTCGATAGTCTTAGATCGGTCACGGTCGCCTCTCGGAGAGTTCATAGCCTCGGGGCTAACCTAACGCATTCATGCTTCTTTCATGCATCCACCCTACGTAACTAGGGTCGTCTAAGGGTTCGGGAGTCACTTGTAACACGCGTTGCAAAATGCAATGTTACAAGGTATACGGTGTATAGCCTACAGTCAGAAACTGTACTCTTAGAACAAACAGTTAGGATTGTTCGAGTGCCCATATGATATACAAAAATAGGAAATATACTTTGGTTATGAGAACTTCGAATATTGCTACGGCAACTATTCAGTATGGCTGTGTGAGCTATATCGCTTCGCCCAGTCAAAAATTAATTCTGGTTCATCGGAATAGATGGTATGGCTCCTTCATTTTTACTGGACTGCTAAGTTGAACGTAATTTCTTTTACTTCACACTTCCTAAAGTAAAATTTTGTACAATACTAGGGTAGTCCTAGTCTAGCGGTATTATAGAATGAATTTTGACCGTTATACGTTCCCTAGATCATCTTCAAATGAATTTTGAAAGATCTATGTAAAAGGACAGTCCTCTATAGCTTCAGGGGATATGCTAGTGTAACCAGCGTCCAAACAGGCTAATTTTTGGGACATTATTTCGGAAAAACTACGGATGCAATTTCATTAACTTTTTCATTTGTTTTCATGTACATCTCAATAAATATGTGTAACAATTTTCATGAAAAAATATTGAAGGTTTCACACGTTATCCTTCTTTGCGTCGGCTGATGTTTCCCGTGCGCGCGAAAATTCACCTCCGCACACTGCACTAGAATACGAGAGACTGTGAATCTTCCCAATAAGCGAGTCAAGTAGCAGCGTATACAGGGTGTAAATCTTAACTCTGTACATACTGATAGGGTGTGTAGGGGCTGCCAAATACAAGCATTTTGAGGTATGACACCCATGGTCGGAAACTCATCCTAACCACTATGGAGGGCTTTGAAGGATATGGTACCGCACGCTTGATCGTAGTGTAATGAATCAGATGTGATCACTTTCGACCCAACATTTTATTCAGCCGTAGAGAACTGTACATTAATGTTCTTGTTAAACAAAAAAATAATAAAACAATTTCCGGTGCTTATGAACAGAACTTGAAAAAGTTATGGAAAACGAATTGGGGTATTGCACACTTGGGCTTTTCGTTTTCCACAATTTTTTCAAATTCTGTTTATAATCACCGGAAATTGTTTTGTAATTTTTTTATTGCCAAGTTTATCGTTTTGTTGATTTCACGCAAGAACATTTGTACTGTTGTCTACGGCTGAATAGAATGTTAGGTCGAAAATGATCACATCTGATTCATTAGACTACGAAAAGCGCGCGGTACCAGAACCTTCAAAGCCCTCCACAGCCGTTGGGATGAGTTTCCGACCTTGGGTGTCATACCTCAAAATGCTTGTATTTGGCAGCCCCTACACACCCTATCAGTATGTACAGAGTTAAGATTTACACCCTGTATATATATATATATAAGATGAAGTATTCGTATGGCTGGTCCAGCTATGTGTATGGTTAGACGGGGCGTACATTATGGGGCTTGAGTATGCGTATAGCTATCTTAACCATACAGTCCATAGCAAGGGCGGCGACTTCGGTATGGTCGGTATGGAGTAATCCATACCTGAATTACAGATGGTATGGAATTTCCATACTTGAAAAATGTACGTAGTCACTGGTCAAAGGCTCTCACAGATTTACAATATTAATATGCGATGCGTTGAAATGCGGTAGTAAAAATTCACTGCCTGAAAGTTTCATTCGGTATCGGCTGAATAAGTTGCGGTTACGAGCTTGAGCTTGTATTACGAATGTTAACTTATACTTCTATTGCTGTCTCGTATGTACAAATATATAGGATAAACGGAAATTATATTATTATAAGTCTTGACGATATGACAAGAAGTACAAATATAAAATAAAAGACAATATTATACACTCAGCCAAAAAATTAACGGACCACCAGATTTGGCTGAAAAGCAGTTGGTTTAGAAATCGCTACAACGCAGTGAAAGAATATCACAAATTAATTAAGTTGGGTAGTTTTTTGAAGATCGAATCTTCATCTTCAAAATGGTTTCTAAAAATTTTACCTGCGATCACTTTTCACCTGTCTGTGTAGGTTCGAATAGCGGATTGCAAAATGCATAAGAAATTCAAATTTTCAAACTTCGCTTTGATGCTAAGAAAAAATCGCATGAAATTTTTGGCACAGTGGTTTTGTAGCCTGAAACCTTCTCTTTCCAAAACCATTTTTGAAACTTTTTTGCGAATTTTCGCTACAGAGTTATTGAATTTTGAGTAATGTCAAGGAATTTCGACGTTACCCATTGCAGGATGCATCACGTGGAGGTACAGTATACAAGCATTCCAAATTAATTGAGAAGTAGCTTTTTGAAAATCGAATCTTCATCTTCAAAATCGTTGCTGAAAATTTCACCTGCGATCATTTTTCACCTGTCTGTACAGGTTTGAATAGAGGGGTGGGAAATGCAAATGAAATTGAGATTTTTAAACTTTGCTGTAGGCGTTAAAAAAAAATCGCATGAAATTTTTAGCATAGAGGTTTCGTAGCCTCAAAGCTTCATTTTCCAAAACCATTTTTGAAAATGTTTTGCGAATTTTCGTAACAGAGTAATTGAATTTTGAGTAATGTCACACAATTTTGGCGTTACCCAGGATGCACCACGTAGAGGTACAGTATACAAGCACCCTATGTGCATGTGTGCGTGTGCATGTGTGTATGTGCCTCTTTCTGTGGCTATTTTTGCGAGATACACGCACACATACACATGGGATGCTTGCAAACTGTACCTCGAGGTGGTGCATCTTGAGTAACGCCAAACTTGTCTGATATTACTCAAAATTCAATAACTCTGTCACAAAAATTCGCAAAAAAGTTTCAAAAATAGTTTTCGAAAGAGAAGGTTTGAGGCTACAAAACCACTTCGCTAAAAATATCATGCGATTCTTTCTTACTCCCACAGCAAATTTCGAAAATTTGAATTTCTTTTGCATTTTGCAATCCGTTATTCAAACCTGCACAGATAGGCGAAAAGTAATCGCAGGTAAAATTTTCAGAAACCATTTTGAAGATAAAGTTTCGATCTTCAAAAAACTACCCCCTTCAATGAATTTGTGATATTCTTTCACGAAGTTATAGCGATTCGTAAACCAACAGCTTTTCAGAAAAATCTAGGTGGTCTGTTAATTTTTTGGCTGAGTGTATTGTCTGCGAGTTACTTTTCCAAAATGCATACGCGCCCCCCCCCCCCCCCCCCCCCCCCCTCTTCACACCGTCACTCCCATTGCCAACTCCATACCTGGAAAAATGACAAGTCGCCGTTCTTGGTCGATAGGCCAGTAAAAATAGAATTTAACTTTGCACTAAATTTTAGTAGATAAAAGTAGCTAAATTGATATTATTCCGGGTCGACGGCCGAACGTAATTGCGATATCATCGATGCCTTACGATCTGCTTTGTATGGCTCCGAAGAGGGTAACGAAGGTGAAGAGGAATCATCGAATATGTTCGAATTTTCGCCGCCTTCAAAACGCTCGAAAATCTGATGAAATTTTGAATTTTCTCTTGTGGCTCGTTTTTTCTGAAAATAAATTTTAAATATCTTTTCAACAAATATTCCCGTTTCCGATTCTTTCATTTCAATAATTTCTTTTTCATAATTATTAATTACTTGTTAATCCAGGAGCAATCCGAAGTAAGGTAAACGGCCCGGTTTCCGACCCCGGACCTGTTTCCAACCCCCCCTATTTGTTCTTCGCTTTATTCTATAATATCTCGCTTTGCTGACGAAGGAGAGGTGTCACCGAAGAAAGTTTAGCCAAGTTTAGTTCTTCTCCGTCAGCAAAGCGAGATATTATAGAATCAAGCGAAGAACGAGTAGGGGGGGGGTTGGAAACCGGGCCGTTCACCTTATACTAAATATTTTTTAATTGTATGAAATATAATAAAGTTTAAGAAAAAAAAAAATCGTTCCCATTTCAGGTAAGGAGATACATTTCTGATTGTTAAGTATATTAACATTAGGGATATTGTTTCAAAATTTCTTGAATTTTCACTATTATACTATACGTACGCATAGGGGAGAGAGGGGGAATGGCGTCCTCTTAAGCAGAAATTACAATAACTGGGGAAATGACGATCGGAAAAAAGTCAGTTATATGGGATATGGTGGAAAATTTAATTCACATTGACTGTTATGAACGGTATTCAGATCTTCGACAAACTCCACATGCTAATTTCATATCACTGGAAAATGAAATCGACCGGCATTACCCGACCTAGTCGGGTAATGACGGTCGCCACAAAATGCATTGACGGTCAAAGTGGGGTAATGGTAATCACCCACGAAAATCTTGTGAAAATTGCTTTAACCGAAAATATTTATACTTTGATTTATTTTTTATTTATTTTTATTTTTATTTTTTTATTTTTATTTTTATTTTCATTTTTATACCCGGATAGGATGACCGGCATAGCCCCAACACGTCGAATCAGCTTTGACTTGTTGTTTCAATCACAAAATATATTAGAATCAAAAATTATTAATATGTAGAATTGAGAGAAAGGCTGAATTAACCACCCTGTAATATTATTTGTTACGTAAATGTGACAAAAATGCAACATATCTCTTATAAATCGCATCCAAAAAATTAGAGTGGCACTACCACATAACTACCGATTGTCACGAAGAGCTGAAACCTTGAACCAAGATGGCAAGCTCGAGGCCAGTAGTTTGTATCTGCATCCTCTACGTGGTAGCAGTAGAGTCGTTATTTTCAAATGCATACCCGGGAAAAAATGGTCGTATATGAACATAAATAATCATATATGATCATGAACGAAATTTGTCTCTATATGACCATATATGGCTATATATATATAATTGTATATAGCCATATATGCAATTTATTTATGTTCATAAACGACCATTTTTTCCCGGGTAGAATATGAGATATTGACATGACCGCCATTCCCCCTCCCGCTCCTACTCGTTATTTTAGACCTTGCACCCGGTAGTCCAACATTAAACGTCCTATAACTCGAGAGGTATGAACATTAGAAAAAAAAAGTTTCAAATAAAAGATGTGGGGAATTAATTGATCTTCAAAAATGGACAGAAGCATTTTATTGATTACCCGAGTAAAAATGATTGTATATAATTATATAGAATTATATATAAAAATCCATGTAAGTTTTATAGAACTCTATATAATTAAATATATCTTTATAGAGTTATATAGAATCGTATAGAGTTCTATATAGGATCCAAAACAAGCTTATATGTGGGTTTTATAGAACTCTATATAATTATATGCAACTTTATAGAGTTACATAGAATTATGTAGAGTTCTATACAGGATCCAAAATAAGCTTATATGTAAGTTTTATAGAATTCCATACAATTACATATAACTTTATATAATTATATATAACTTTAGAGAGTTATATAGAATCATATAGAGTTCTATATAGGATCCGAAACAAGCTTATATGTGGGTTTTATAGAATTCTATATAATTATATATAACTTTATATAATTATATAATAACTTTATAGAGTTATATATAACTATGTAGAGTTCTATAAAACACACATATAAGCTTGTTTTGGATCCTATATAGAACTGCATATGATTCTATATAACTCTACATAGTTATATATAATTATATAAAATTCTATAAAACTTACATATAAGCTTATTTTGGATCCTATATAGAACTCTATATAATTATATATAACTTTACAGAGTTATAAAACTCACCCAGACAGCACAAAGTTGTCTAAAAGATGTCCAAAAACATGACGGAATTTTCGTAAAGTCGTCTTACATCAATAGCATAATGCCGACGAAAAGATGACGGAAGGACGTCTTATGTCCCGCTTTCTGACGCCTATTGGCTATGGCTAAAAGATGTCTTTTAGCCACGTCTTTAAGACATCTTTCAGACATGACTAAAAGACGACGTTAACCTTAAAATCTTCTTGTTGCCTTTCTCTTTATTATATGTACTTTTGCTTTATTAGGTGTTGTTTGAGTAAATGTAGACGACCAATTTGAATTTTTTTTTTCATTAAGTGTATTAAAAATAATAATGTGTATTATATGGATATTGTAATATTGTAATTTCAGTAGGGTACCGTCTTTTAGAAGCAGGGATCCTTATCGCTGAAACTTGGTAACAACGATTATTTTACTTCTGAAATAACTTTGAAAAATCGAATAATATACATGTCTTTCGACTTCCTGAATGATAATATTCATGGATCAATGGCATCAAGGGTAAACAACAACTCATTTTTCAAATAATTTGATCGAGATAATTTATATGTGCCGAACAAGTGTATTTTATGTAGGAACAAGACGTGTTATAGAATGAGGTTATGGAGACTCTGAGTATGTTATGGCATGTGCAAATTATGCATGCACGGATTGAAAATACGAATTCCACTACTCTCTGCGATCATGAATTCTGGATAAATGAAGTTATTTAGATTAATCGATTATAATAATATAACTCACCTTTTCTTTCAGTCAAAAATCGGCTAACATCGTTTCGACACTACGCGTATTCAGCTGTTATATTACCAATATACTAATACGTGGTGGCGCTAGTGGAAATCCACAAGACATCTTCAAATAGATATCTTTTAGGCGACTAAAATCAGTTGTCTTTTGAAAGACTTCGATTAGACGTCTTTGAGACATTGCCTGAAGGATGTCTTGAAAAATACGTCTTTTCGTCATCTTTAAGAGATAGTGCTGTCTGGGCACTTATAAGCTTGTTTTGGATCCTCTATAGAACTCTATATGATTCTATATAACTCTATAAAGTTATATATAATTATATAAAGTTCTAAGAAACTTACATGGATTGTTATATATAATTCTATACAATTCTATACCGCGAGGACCAGGTGAAAGAGAATGGTCCATCCGCCCAGGCAGCTAATATTTCGTATTTTTAGGGGGATAGCCACTCGTTGCACTGAAAATCCCTAGGGTGATTGTGGCGCGCGGTCGATGCAACTCGGCAGCCATTGTTGATACAAGCCGGCTGACTGTCAATACATCGCGGAAGGTAGACAAGTGTGGTTATGTTCGTTTATTTGAAGGAAATGATAAATAAAGTGAATAAAACCTACGTGAATAAGCTATGGATATTTATTGATGCCTCAACCTCAAGATACAATCAATAATTTTGTTCGAATTAGTTGTTCTCGATGAACTCTTTGATTCTGATAAATTTCCACTTATAGCTTAGGTTAATTCGTTGATTGCATTAAGATATCATTTAAAACTGATTGATCGATTTTTGATAAATATTCCTAGCTTATTCACGTAGGTTTTATTCACTTTATTTATCATTTGCTTTAAATAAACGAACATAACCACACTTGTCTACCTTCCGCGATGTATTGACAGTCAGCCGGCTTGTATCAACAATGGCTGCCGAGTTGCATCGACCGCGCGCCAAAATCACCCTAGGGATTTTTTCAGCGCAACGAGTGGCTATCCCCCTAAAAATACGAAATATTAGCTGCCTGGGCGGATGGACCATTCTCTTTCACCTGGTCCTCGCGGTATAACTTTTGTATAATTCTATAATCTTATAATATATATCTTATTATAATTCTATAATCTTCTCTAATTAAATATAATTATATAAAATCATTTTTACTCGATTCTTAAAAAATCTACCCATGCTTTGTAATTCTTTTAGTTTCAAATTAGAGAAAGAGTCCGGCTTCAGTATAATTTTATAGAATTATATAGAATTTCATAGAATTTTATAGAATTTTATAGAATTTTATAAAATTACATAGCATTGTATATATTTCTATCGGGCCAATATTTCTATAGAATTATATAGAACAATTCTATATAATTCTATATAATTCTATAAAATCATTTTTACTCGGGTAATCCAATATTAGAAGGGTTACCGACCAAAATCGAAAAACCTGTTCATTAAATGAGCCATAAACCGTAAACGGTAAGTTTTACAAAAAAGTTCATGGGAAACAAAGGAATATCGCGTCGGAATATCGCATACGAAATGTGAAAAAACCGAAAAACATTGGGAAACATATATTTCCAATGTTTTTTAGTAACATTCGATGAAATTGGAGAAAAAAATGTACAGTCTTCGTATCTTGCAAGAGTCAGGTACACTAAAAATGATGGATGCTTTTCCTCAGTTCATTCATTTCGAATTTAAACGTTTGTGCCTTCCAGCATTTGTCGAATCTTTTTAATGTGGCACGTCGCCATGGCATTTCTTGTTGTACTGCTGAATATACGTTCGAAATCCTACACCCATATATACTGACGGTCTGCTATTCATTCTCACTCTCGCCAATTCATTTCTCCTACACGGAGAGAATGTTATGAGTATGGTAACCGTTCTCACAAGTGAGGCAATGGTTACCATACTTATAGTACGGGATCTCAGAATCCGCGATAAGTCAATCGAGCTATACCAGTATGACAGCCATTCTATAATAAATAAAGACTATTCTTATAAAATTCTCTCCGTGTACCAATACTAGTCACTGCTCATCTTTTCCTCCTTTTTTGCCCTTTTTCATTCTCTTATATGTATTTTTTCGACATGAAACGTGTAGCAGAGAGTAACCGGAGAATAATATTTTATTCAGTAAACAGAATGTCTTTATTCAGGCGTGTGTACAATTCGAGGCTTAGCTCGGGACTGACTTAGTTGCTAAGCAGAGTCTCACACACAGCCATACACATGTGTAGTGAGTTGTTTTGATTCTTGAGATTGTAACACACTGATATCCGCAAGGCAAAGTTGTATACACTATTACACCTGTATGACGGGATGTGTCACGACCAGGTTGAGATGAGTTTATTGCATACTGCGGCCTGTTTTTGTTGCGACTTTATTTTTATTAACCAATTAATTGAATTCAATTAATTAGTTACATTTTTTCTACCTCTGAGTATTTTTTAATCGAAAATTTTTGATGAGAAAAATTAACGGACGATCCGGGAATCGAACCCAGGAACCACGGAAGCCTATCCGGGGACTTACACCCGTGACCACCTAGCTCGCCCACAGATCGCCGCAATTTTTCTCATCATATTCTTGTGTTCAAATGTGTTTGTGAGTTGTTTATGCCTTGCGGATATCAGTGTGTTACAATCTCAAGAATCAAAACAACTCACAAACACATTTGAACACAAGAATATGATGAGAAAAATTGCGGCGATCTGTGGGCGAGCTAGGTGGTCACGGGTGTAAGTCCCCGGATAGGCTTCCGTGGTTCCTGGGTTCGATTCCCGGATCGTCCGTTAATTTTTCTCATCAAAAATTTTCGATACACATGTGTAGTACTTAGCTCCTAATTATGTCTTCATTACATCTACATATCATACTCGCATACTTCACACAGCAACAAAACGTATTTTGATATTTGCTGTGGAATGTATGGGCCCTTCTTTCTAAGTCACGATCTAGCTATCGAGTAGTCAGTTAGTTTTTGTTCTTAATTGTTCAGTATTATTATTATTTCTTTGTTTCCTGCATTTTTATTTTACTTACTACCTGTTCCTATTATCTGTTGCCTCGATTTTTATTTTTATTTATTTTTTATTTTTATTTTCATCTTTATTTTTATTTCCTTTACTATCTGTTGTATCTTCATATTTACTCTCATTACTCTATTCCAGTGTTGCGAGTCACTAATTACATTTGTAATGGAATTACTCATTTAATCACCCATTACTTCGGTAATGTGTAATTAAATGAAGTTTAATTACACATTACAAAAGTAATGTGTAATTGAATAAAGTTTAATTACACATTACTTTGGTAATGGGTAATTAAATAAAGTTTAATTACACATTACATTGATATATACATGTATATATTGTAACAGCGATTCCTACGAGTTCGGGTATTACCCGCAGGAACTACGATCTATTATCAAAAACAAAATTGGAACACCAACGCTGAACCTCCTCCGACTAGCAACGTAGATGTTGGGCGCCAGACTTCTGAGAGAAGTCCTCTCTCTCTCTCTCTCGTCACAGCTAGCCTGTCGGTAGAGGGATATTCGTGGGGGCGAGAAATAAAAATACCAACACGCAAGAAATATATTTAAATTGATTATTTATTAAGTAAAAAGAAAAAAAGAAAAAGATAACATTAATTTGTTCAACCTGTTATCTGGCTTCGGCTTTCTCACCGCTAGTTTGTGTTTATAAATTAAATTAAAGAAAAGAATAACTAGAAGAAAGAAATAAATTAAATAAAGGACTCTACGATATCAAAAAGACTCTACGCTAAATATCTCCAAAAAAATACTAATAATAACAGTGACTCTAAATTAATAGCAGTTGATTAACTAATAATAATAAAGCTAGAAAGAAAAGGTATCGTTAACAATTATCACAGACAGTCCGGTAGCTAGCCTTCCTCACTACCACCAGCTGGAGATCCGGCTGTCAAGTCGATTTCGAGTACCTCACGCTCTACGCGAGGTCTCTAGTCTCCGACTGACAGCTGGTCGCTCTACGGCTAGGAGGGGAAGGGATTCGGAACCCAATAATTCCGTACTCAGCCACTAGAGCTCTCTGACACGCAGCAGTCTGCTGCGACGCGTGACGTCAGAGACCTCGGGCAATATGGCGCCGACTCTGGGTGCACGGAATCCTGCGCAGCACGGTTGAAAACCGGCACGCGGATGCGCAGAGTCGACAGGCTCGGAGAACAACAACAAGTTCGAAACTTGCCGGCTCTCAACGACCATGCGATACTATTATGACGAAATATAAAGCGGGACTCTCACGGTACTGGGGAAACGAAGAGCTATTCCTACTGTTTACTCGAGACTCTGCAATTTATATGATTTTCGGAAAAGGATTTTATATAAATTGGACTCTAAGTCGGATTGATCCTACCTGGTAGGCTACGATTTCTCTGCCTCGTGGTCGGCTCAAGTCCGGGGACAGGCGAGGGTCGTATAATCTTCAAATCCGTATAACAATCAAGTCCAAAATCCGAATCAAAGTCCAAAAGAATAAGCACAGGTCACAGTTAACTCCACAATCACAATTAAACACTCTAACTCCTCAAAAACTCTAACAAAATACTCTCTCTCTCGATTCACTGTAATAATGGCTCGTTACTTAATTCACGGCTAGACAATGAATGACGCTTCGTTTCCGCTTCGCTAATTGCTTATCCTCGCCGTTCGTCCTGTTAGCGCTAGCCGTTATTGATAGACCAATCCGCTGATCTACGATCGATATGGCTGCGCTAGGACGAAGGGCGGCAGATATTCAAATTAGCTATACCGACTCGGTACTCTAGGAAATGTGTACGCTCGTTTTAGCTGGTATGGAGGAGGTCCGAACGTTTGCCACGTTACAATATATATATATATATATATATATATATTAGGGTGGCGCAAAAAAACAGACTATTTTTTTTTTTTGAGTCTCGAGTGAAAAAATGTTAGTTTTTGATGTTTTAAGAGCCCTCTCCAAAGGACAGCTCAAAAAAAAAAATTTTAAGAGGTCGCTCCAAATTTTTTTAAATTTCAAAAATCGTCAAAAATCGTCAAAAATCGAATTTTTTTTTTCTAATTCGAATTTTAATTTTTTTTTCTCGTTACGGTATAATTTTACAGACCAAAAAAAAATAAGTTTCTGAAAGTTTCAGTTCAAAATTTAAATTTTGAAAGGTCGCTCATAATTTTTTTTAATTTATCAGTGCATACTAAAGTATGCACTGATAATAATATAATCTAAAGATTTTTTAATTATTTAATTATTAAAAAATTATGAGCGACCTTTCAAAATTCAAATTTTGAACTGAAACTTTCAGAAACTTATTTTTTTTTTGACTGTAAAATTATACCGTAACGAGAAAAAAAATTAAAAAAAAAAAAAAAATCGATTTTTGACGATTTTTGAAATTTAAAAAAATTTGGAGCGACCTCTTAAAAATTTTTTTTTTAGCTGTCCTTTGAAGAGGGCTCTTAAAACATCAAAAACTAACATTTTTTCACCCGAGACTCAAAAAAAAAAAAATAGTCGGTTTTTTTGCACCACCCTAATATATATATATATATATATCGACAGCCTAATAACATAGTCACGTAAGCGCCAAAAAGAAAATTTTTCGCAAACTGACAGACGTTTCGCCAAAAAAATTTTGGCGTCTATTAGAAATTGTTTGAAAAATAGGCCATTTTTGGCGCTTACGGGATTATGTTATTAAGCTGTCGATATATATTAGGGTGTCCGTTAAAAAACCCAATTTTGAATCGGACTTGACGCACCCCCTACAATGATTGGAAAAAAAATAAAAAAAATTTTGGTCGCAATTTGAACTTTCTATCTCAATTAGAAGGCGTGCCTAAATGATGAAATAATTTCACATTTCAATAACATTGATTTTTGTCATCTCTTTTTAATTCCAATTTTTTACGTACACAAGAGAAGGTAGAAAGAATCATTTGATAGTTGAAATCTCCCTCATATAAGTGGAAGTACATAGAAAAAAATTCTCCTTGCCGATTGTCTTGTATGTACGGAAAAATAAATTTTTAAATAAAATGAAGAACTGATCCTTTCAATAACGCAATGGACAAGAAAGTACTGATTCCATCAGGCTGGTGTTGCACGTCACGGTTTGCACGTAAAAAATTGGAATTGAAAAGAAATGACAAAAATCAATGTTATTGAAATGTGAAATTAATTCGTCATTTAGGCACGCCTTCCAATTGAGATCGAAGGCTCAAATTGCGACCAAAAATTTTTTTATTTCTTTTCCAATCATTGTAGGGGGTGCGTCTAGTCCGATTCAAAATTGGGTTTTTTAACGGACACCCTAATATATACAGGGTGTAAATCTTAACTCTGTACATACTTATAGGGTGTGTAGGGGCTGCTAATACAAGCATTTTGAGGTATGACACCCAAGGTCGGAAACTCATCCCAACGGCTGTGGAGGGCTTTGAAGGTTCTGGTACCGCGCGCTTTTCGTAGTGTAATGAATCAGATGTGATCATTTTCGACCCAACATTTTATTCAGCGGTAGACAACAGTACAAATGTTCTTGCGTGAAATTAACAAAACGATAAACTTGGCAATAAAAAAATTACAAAACAATTTCCGGTGCTTATAAACAGAATTTGAAAAAGTTATGCAAAACGAAAAGCCCAAGTATGCCAAACCCCAATTCGTTTTCCATAACTTTTTCAAATTCTGTTCACAAGCACCGGAACTGTTTTGTTATTTTTTTAATGCAAAGTTAATCTTTTTGTTGATTTCACGCAAGAACATTTATGTACTGTTCTCTACGGCTGAATAAAATGTTGGGTCGAAAAGGATCACATCTGATTCATTACACTACGATCAAGCGTGCGGTACCATATCCTTCAAAGCCCTCCATAGTGGTTAGGATGAGTTTCCGACCATGGGTGTCATACCTCAAAATGCTTGTATTGTCAGCCCCTACACACCCTATAAGTATGTACAGAGTTAAGATTTACACCCTGTATATATATATATACAGGGTGTAAATCCTCACTCTGTACATACTTATAGGGTGTGTAGGGGGTGCCAATACAAGCATTTTGAGGTATGACACCCTAGGTCGGAAACTCATCCTAACGGCTGTGGAGGGTTTCGAAGGTTCTAGTACCGCGCGCTTTTCGTAGTGTAATGAATAAGATGTAATTATTTTTGACCCAACATTTTATTCAGCCGTAGACAACAGTACAAATGATCTTGTGTGGAATCAATAAAACGATAAACTTGGCAATAAAAAAATAGCAAAACAATTTCCGGTGCTTACAAACAGATTTTGAAAAAGTTATGGAAAACTATTGGGGTTTGGCACACTTGGGCTTTTCGTTTTCCATAACTTTTTTAAATTCTGTTTAAAAGCACCGGAAATTGTTTCGTTATTTTTTCATTTCTAAATTTATCGTTTTGTTCATTTCACGCAAGAACATTTGTACTGTTGTCTACGGCTAAATAAAATCTTGGGTCGAAAGTGATCACATCTGATTCATTAAACTACGATCAAGCGTGCACGGTACCATATCCTTCAAAACCCTCCACAGTGGTTAGGATGAGTTTCCGACCATGGGTGTCATACCTCAAAATGCTTGTATTGGCACCCCCTACACACCCTATAAGTATGTACAGAGTTAAAATTTACACCCTGTATATATATATTAGGGTGGTCGTTAAAAATTAAATTTCATCAGACGCCCCCTGAAAAGTTTCCTTTTCGTCTAAAAACATACGTACAATTTTTTTTTTTTTTTCTAAAGGAAAAGAACACGTGCCGCATGACGATCAAACATTTTGTTTTTCAACCTGCAGTTTTTTGGAAATGTCTTACATAATGTGCAGATTTGACGAATAATCCATCGAAAAAAGATAAAAATTTGAAATTTTGAAATTTCGTTGGGTCGTTCGTTAAATATGCACATTATGTAAGACATTTCCAAAAAACTGCAGGTTGAAAAACAAAATGTTTGATCGTCTTGTGGCACGTGTTCTTTTCATTTAAAAAATAAAAAAAAAATTGCACGCATGTTTTTAGACGAAAAGGAAACTTTTCAGGGGGCGTCTGATGAAATTTAATTTTTAACGACCACCCTAATATATATATATGGGGCTTTCCACGTCACATTTACCCCTTTTGTACCTTACCCCGTTTGACTTGGATAATTTTTTAGTATGATGTTGCAATCGACCCAAAAGGGTCTCTGAATTAATTTCAGATTGTACCAACCAACGGCTAAATTTAAAAAAAAATCGAAAAGTCGATTCCGGAAACGCCATTTTCAAAAATCTGAAAAAATTCACACAAATTTCATAGTTTAAAATATGATTCGTAAGCATCACTCGATAATGGGATCTCAATTTTTAGTATTTTTTTCGCAGGTTTTTAGGTTTTTCATGTCAGAATTGGAGTTTTCATCTTTTTAATCGGTCATAATTTTCTCAAATAAAATGAATTTTAATTTTTCTGAAATTTATAAAAGTTGAAATCCATTATTATTTGAGAAAGTTATGACGGATTGAAAAGATAAAAACTCCAATTCTGACATGAAAATACTAAAAACCTGCAAAAAAAAAAAAAAAAATAGTAAATATTGAGATCCCACTATCGAGTGATGCTTACAAATCATGTTTTAAATTATGAAATTTGTGTGAATTTTTTCAGATTTTTAAAAATGGTGTGACGTGAGGGTACCGAGCGGTGCGTACTGTATGGTGCACGCCATATACGTAACAATATTTAATTAACCTCATGAAAGGGGTCAAACTATTGATCTTAATCTTATTCTAAATTGGGTTCTGATCCTGTCTACCCCGTACTAGGGCTAAAGTAAAGGTCTTAAATTAAAGGTGAGGTAAAAGAAAAATAATCAAATGTTTTTTTGATTGAAGTGAATATAAAATATACAGGGTGTCCCAGAACTAAGTGCAATAAATGTTAGGGGTAATAGAGGGGGTCGAGCTGAGTAAATTGACCTGAAGAACATGTGGTCTCCGAGTCAGCGTTCGCGAGATACGACCGGTTAAAAAATCGCGTTGGGCGCCGGCATGTAGGCAACCGTGGACACAGCAGGCAGCGGTTCGCAGTCCTGTTGATAAGCGCGATCTTTCTGATACGAGTCATAACACTTTTGAATTCGAAAATTTCAAACAAAAATACTTTTGATATGAAATTTTATTATGGAAACAAGTAATAATGTTGTGTTTGGCGGAAAATCAATGTCGAAAGTGTTTCTGTTTGAAATTTTCGAATTCAAAAGTGTTATGACTCGATTTAGAAAGATCGCGCTTATCAAAAAGACTGCGAACCGCTGCCTGCTGTGTCCGCGGTTGCCTACATGCCGGCGCCCAATGCGTTTTTTTAACCGATCGTATCTCGCGAATACGGACTCGGAGGCCACATGTTCTTTGGGTCAATTTACTCAGCTTGGCTCCCTCTATTACCGCTATCATTTATTGCACTTAGTTCTGGGACACCCTGTAGAGGTATATTCTGCAACGTTAATAGGATTTACAATAAGACGCGAGCCTTGGATGTTTCTCACAGCGTTATCACGCTTGGCTCGGCCAGTAAAATAGAGAATGATTCACAATGGTTTATACAAAAGGCCCTAGGTTACCAACTAATGTTTCGTACGAGGGTTTTTAAGGTTCGCCTCTAATTCGAGAATCCGTCAAACCTTCTAATTCTGTCACGGGACTCGCCCATGCATGGCAAGTTTTAGGCTTATATTCTAAATACACTCTAATACTAGGGTTTATAGAGAAAACATGCGGAAATAGGGATTCCTCCTCACAACGATTTACGTTATTCCGCGATGAGACAATTTCGGAATTTGTTTAGATTCACTACTAATGTATAATTTTGATAATAATAATTTGGAGAAACAATACCGTAAACTGGAGACTTAACAAAGTGGATCTCAAAATGTAAAATAATGGCTCGAATGAAACCAGAGGCCTTACAATTTGGTCTTCCTTCTTATTTCCAATCCTTATGGTATAATGAGATGCTAATCCTGGCCCTGGTTGGTTGAGAGGATCCTTGTTTTGGAGTTACGAATAAAAAAAGAAAATGATCGTATTGAAAACTTCACTAATGTCACTAAACTGTTTATGGTCCTTATGCTAATTTATAATTGAGATTTAGATTTTGTGTTTGATTTAGTTTTAATAATGTGTCTTTTCCCGCACGTTTGGGGTTAAAGCACACGACGAGTTGTGCTCGCGGAATAAAGTTGAAGACTTTATTCGGAAAACAAAAGAGAAAAGAAAAAAAAAAAAGAAAGTTAACGAAACACTGAGTCTTTTGGCAAGAACTTTAAGATTATGAAAATCACCGATGCTCTAATGAGGATGCCGCGTGACACTTTGTGCCGTTAGGGGCGCTACTGAGGCAGAGACCATGGTGAACGGCGCAGAATTCAGATATTGTGTGTGTTTACGTATGACGTTTCAAAGCTTCGATCTTCTACTTCGATTGTTAAACTTAATTACGGAAAATGCCGATGTGTTCTGTGTTTGGGAGCAAGAAAATGGGTGGACATAAATTCCCGAAGGATGAAAATTGAAAAGAAATGGCGGATAGCTATTATACGTTCCGTATAACCTCTTCAATGCGCGTGTTTACCTCTCATTTCAATCCAAAGTTAGGTGTCAGCCTCGGTGCTGCCACCTACGTAAAGTTTGTCATGTCGGGATCCTCATTAGTATTCCGGACAATGTTCACGGCCTGCGATTTGACGAACGAGTGTATCGAGCTGCGCGTCTCTGGACCCGAGGTACCGAGATTCAAATTTGCTGATGGTGCATGCATTTCCTTACTCCGCGCGCTTGCAACAGTTTTGGATCTAAGAGTCTCGACCAATCAGAGCACTGATTAGCCTTAAGGGGAGGTACCTGAGTAAACAGCGAGAAAAATAGGTAAACTTCGGGAATTTTTATCTCAAAAACCAATGTTCCGATTGGATCCAGGTTTTTTTCATTGGAAAATATGTACATTGACGTATGTTCAGGAATTTTTTTGAATGAATTCGTTGACTCGTTGTTGTGTCAGCGTCAGACGTGTTGTTCGTTGACATGGCTTGCGGTGCCAAGGATTCCGGGCAAGCGATTGATCTGAAACATAAAAACTTAGGGGATTCATGAAATATAATGTAAAAACCAGTCCGCTACGTAGGGGTTTTCCATTTGATTGAACCATTGCTTTTTTATGCAACCAAAATCGTCGGAAATTGCGAACGAAAAACGAAGAATAAATCAAAACGGTCGCAATTCCGTCAATAATGAAAATTTAAAAAAAATCCTACGTAGCGGACTGCTTTGTATATTGTATTTCAGGAATCCGTTAAGTTTTCATGTTTCAGATCAATCGCTTGCCCGGAATCCTTGGCACCACAAGCCATGTCAAGGAACAACGCGTCTGACGCTGACCACAACAACGGCGCTTCCAGTCAACGAATTTATTCAAAAAAATTCCTGAACATACCTCAATGTACATATTTTCCAATAAAAAAAACCTGGATCCAATCGGAACATTGGTTTTTGAGATAAGAATTCCCGAAGTTTACCTTTTTTTCTCGCTGTTTACTCAGGTACCTCCCCTTAAGCTAATTTCTTATAGGCTAGTCCTGTCGTCATAGGTCCCACTCCTTATGCCATAGGGCTCACGTGGTCGCCAGTTATGGTCGACTCAGTTTCATACATCTAACTTAATTTATACTTATGAATTCCTAATCTTTGATGCCTGGCTAGATATATACCTAGGTTAATCTATTTACTGTTTTAAGGAGGGGCCTTTGAGTCCTCCGGATTCTCTTCATTATTTTAGGGAAATTCGGGATCGCCGGATCGATGAAGTCGGGTTGAGTCGAGTCTACACTTTTGGCGATCTCCTACTCAGCAAAAGTCTTTAGTACTAGGAATCGTTGCTCTACGTGACTTTGTAACGTTCTTAAGGGGGGGGGGGGGGGGGGGGGGGGTAGGGTCTGTAGGCTGAAAAAATGACCATTTTTTATAATTTTTTTTCCGGCGAATAGCTGAATATTATTTATTTTCATAAACGGCTCCGGATAAAGTAACATGTTATCAATAAGTGGTATTTTTTTTTAGTCAAAATATTAAAAAATGAATGATTGGCAGCAGATTTCCGAAGACGCCGCGAAAAAAAGTTGGCTTTCCGTTGCCCTGATAACTCCTCACTGGATCATCCGAAATCAAAAAACCAGGAAATTTTGAAAACTATATGAATTTCCCCTGAAATTGACGGCACGGAATTTTTTGTAGGATTTTTTCTTAATTTTTGGCAGCACTTTGAAGTTAAAACAGCGATTTTCGGCGAAAAAAAAGGTCTAATTGTTATTGTAAAATCAATATTTATTGTAAATTTTGAAAAAACTCGATGTCAATGTCTGAAAAAGTAGATCAAGAATATGGGGTTAAATTTTCATAAGGATCGGTTCATTAGATTTCGAGATATCGCGGCAACGGACTTTGAAAAAGGTAGTTTCGAGATAAACGTGTTTAAAGTTTTCAAAGCGTTCAGCGCTCGAATTTCGAGATTTGAACATCAATAATCGAGTTTTTTATGTTGCATACTTACACATAGTATATATGTATTATAGATGTATATATACATGTATAACACGAGCCAAATTGTATACAGTTACAAGGTAAAAGTTTCGGAACATAAACAATAGAGGCGGAGCAGCTGCCAGATGTTCCTCGGCTTACCTGCCGGCTCAGGCCGGCACTGAACAGAGCGCTCTGCTGTAAACATCACAACTCTCATAATTTTGCTCCGATCGCTTTGAAAATTTTACACACTATTCTTTAATGTCTATACTTTCATATGAGCAAATAAAAAAAAAATGAAAAATTTGAAAACCGGGCCTCAGATTACATTCGACACTCAGACACATATGCCCAACCACACCGATACAGCTTCTCCGCATCTCTTGATAATAAACATCCCTCGCACGTTATACCCTAACTTAATTTATGGCCTCTTGTATTTGTTTATGCCTGAGCCAATATCCACTAGGCGCGACGGTGTTGATTCCAGGGAGGTCTGGTCCTAATTTATATTAGTATATTGTGTACCAAGGGCGTAAAGTGGGCTTTTTTAGACCGAGTGTGGAGTTTGCAGTACTAGTCGGAGGCGAGGGAGCACGAGTCGAAGACGAGTGCATCCGCGAGCCGAAGACGAGTACTGCAACCACACGAGGTCAAAAAGCCCACTTAGCCCTTGGTACACACCATATTTTTTGTAACGCATGTATTGATTTCTGCGTTTTTTGTGCTTATAAGCGGCATATATACAGGGTGACCCAAGACCCCCGGACCGGAAGGAATGGGTGAATTCCTCGTTGGATTTTGAGACGAAATTTCCTTTTCGAAAACTTCGTCCGATCAACGGTGTCCAAGTTATTAAAGATAAAGAGTAGCCAATCAGCGCCTCGCTTTAGGTCCGTGCCAGTGCCGGGTCAATAGTGAACGGCGGGCAGGGCCCGTGGTTTATTTTACATTTGGCTACTTTCTTCTTCACTTTACGATCGACGCGTATTATTATTATTATTATTATTATTATTATTATTATTATTATTTTTTTTTTTTTTTTTTTTTTTGGACCTGGACACGGAAAACTACGGTCCGGTCAACCTGGACACGTAGAACTACGGTCCGGTAGAAAAAATAAAAATTAAAATAATAATAATAATAATAATAATACGCGTCGATCGTAAAGTGAAGAAGAAAGTAGCCAAATGTAAAATAAACCACGGGCCCTGCCCGCCGTTCACTATTGACCCGGCACTGGCACGGACCTAAAGCGAGGCGCTGATTGGCTACTCTTTATCTTTAATAACTTGGACACCGTTGATCGGACGAAGTTTTCGAAAAGGAAATTTCGTCTCAAAATCCAACGAGGAATTCACCCATTCCTTCCGGTCCGGGGGTCTTGGGTCACCCTGTATATATATTAGGGTGGTCCACTTTTGAAGTTTTATTTTGGATTTTGCGAGGCACCCCTGAATATTGTTCCAAATCACGTAGAAAAAATCTGTGTAAAACATGAATCCAATCGGAAAATATTTAGAGGTCGCTACCGAATATTTTAGTATTTTTTTCGATTTTTTAAACATTTTCATGCAAAGCTTTACTCCCGATGCGTCGGGAGCTTCTGAACCTTAGTTGGATGACTTAGTCTTATTGCACGAGGTATTTCTTCTATATCAATATTGTAGTAATGTAGTATGTTGGATGAGTACCACATTAAGAAAAAACTATAATTGACTCGATTAAATATTTTTGTCCACATATAGTCGCAAATAAATATTCAATTGATTCATCTCAATACGGTTGGCGGTACAACTCAAAGTTGGTTGATTTTAGGTGACATTCATTTGTACCGCAAATGATATTGAGATGAATCAATTGAACATTTATTTGCAACTATAAGCAAAAGTATTGACTTAAAACAATTATTTTCTCAAAAATTAATTTCCGAAAAATCATTTTTTTTTCGTTGGAACTATAACACATTTTTTTTTTTTTTTTTTTTGGTATCTTCCACCAAATAAGAAACTGTCAGCGAGAAATCTCTCTAATGTTGTGAAAAAAAAAAAAAAAATCATTGGCATCATTTGGGATTTTTAAAAATTGACGAATGATAGAAAGAAAAAAAAACTGGAAAGAATCGTCTGTCGGAAAAATTTTTGTTCCAAGGAAAAAAATCATTTTTTCGGAAAAATGGCTGAGGAACTTCCAATCCCAATTTTGACAGGTATTAACCCTTCAAGAGATTCGTTACGAATTCTGAATCACCCTGTATAACATACTACAATATCAATTGAAGAAATACCTCGTGCGGTAAGACTGAGTCGTATCACTAAGATTTAGAAGCTCCCGACGCATCAGAAGTGAAGCTATACAGGAAAAGCTTTATTAAATCGATAAAATACTATAATATTCGGTAGCGACCTCTAAATATTTTCCGATTGGATTCATGATTTACACAGATTTTTTCTACGTGATTTGGAACAATGTTCAGGGGTGCCCCGCAGAATTAAAAAAAAAAGGTCAAAAGTGGACCACCCTAATATATATATATATATATATATTTGGGTGTCCCTTATTTTCATCATTTTTCGAAATTTCGGAGCACGCCCCCTAGATCGATTCTTCATTTGAAAATATGAATTTAGGCGCAAAAAAAAATGTTCTATCTTATTATTAACACGTGCGTGCAAGCACGAGATTTTTTAAATGCAATTAACACGGGATATCGCTGGATTCTCAGTGATAATTTCTTTCAACATTACACGTTGAATATTTCCGAGTATAAACTATGGGATGTTGTTGAAGGACGATGCATTTACATGGAAAAATATTTATATCTGACATATGATGGGGTATGACGGTGCAGTCGGGGGCAATATGAACCAACTAACTAAAACACTTCAAATTCTTAAATTTTCTACATATTCGTATATATAGGGGAAAGCGGGGCAAAGAGAAAAAAAAAAAAATTCTTGGAAAATTTTGGATTTTTTTTTTTTCAATAAAAATTGTTTCCCAAAGAAATTCTTTTTTATTTAAATTTAATTTCGAAAATTTGGCCGAGGTGCCCCTTTTGCCCTGCCCCTCCCTATATATACGAATATGTAGAAAATTCAAGAATTTGAAGCGTTTTCGTTAATTGGTTCATATTGCCCCCGACTGCACCGACATACCCCATCATATGTCAGATATAAATATTTTTCCATGTAAATGCATCGTCCTTCAACAACATCCCATAGTTTATACTCGGAAATATTCAACGTGTAATGTTGAAAGAAATTATCACTGAGAATCCAGCGATATCCCGTGTTAATTGCATTTAAAAAATCTCGTGCTTGCACGCACGTGTTAATAATAAGATAAAACATTTTTTTTTGCGCCTAAATTCATATTTTCAAATGAAGAATCGATCTAGGAGGCGTGCTCGGAAATTTCAAAAAATGATGAAAATAAGGGACACCCTAATATATATATATATATATATCGACAGCCTAATAACATAGTCACGTAAGCGCCAAAAAAAAAATTTTTCGCAAACTGACAGACGTTTCTCCAAAAAAATTTTGGCGTCTATTAGAAATTGTTTGAAAAATAGGCCATTTTTGGCGCTTACGGGATTATGTTATTAAGCTGTCGATATATATATATATATATATTAGGGTGTCCGTTATTTCCCGAATTGACTTTTTCTACTTGGGTATGGGCCAAATCATTAGTTTAGAGCCTAAAAAGAATTATCCTATTTTTTTTTTATTTTTTCAATTGCCACTAACCCCTGCCTGTAGGACGATACTTGTCCCATTTGATTAACATGGGATTTTTGCCCTTTTTAGACTTTAATTTTTTTTTCGCTTACTACTTTCATTACCTCATCAAATATTGGGGTGCCGGTTAAAATTTTGAACGACGAAAATAAAGAAGGCCTCATATTCGGAATTTCAAAATTGTGAATACCCTAATAACGATTGACGAGTTATTAGAGAACCAGAAATTGCGAGGGATGATTAAGTTGAATAACTGTTACAGTGAAAGGTTATTAATTGGAATGGTCATTCAATGAAAATCTATTTTCACATAGTCCTTACTTTGAATGAAACAAATATAGAATATAATCATTGAGAAGGTTAAAATCTTCGACATTAACAGTGGAGACGGGCTGATATTCTTAGTAGCTAGTATACAGAAAACTGATATATGGACGGTACGAATTTGGAAAGAGTCAAACGTGGATAAGCAAAACGTAGAAAGACCAGAATTGGTAAATGTATCTTAGGCTTAGCCACCTCGTGGTCAAAACCAGTACTACTTTTCTTTTCATTCTTATGGCGGAGACGCATTCTCCATCTAGTATTTGAAATCTGAACTTAGGAGATGAGCCAAAGGTTTAAAAAAAAGTAGTGATAAAATTTCTTTGAACGGATATTGAAATCATACTTGTTTATTGCTTTGGGGGCGTCCATTAATCACGTGAGGCTTCAGGCAGGGAGGGGGGGGGTCACTAGAAAAATCACGGCCCCTCATACGGGGGGAGGGGGGGGTCATTCGGACGCATCACGTATATTTTTTTTCCGACGATCTGGAAGAATCTCCTATTATTTACGACTTTCAAATATCCCGCGATTGACAATTGTCTCTATGCGCTTTAAATCGAGCATGAATTCACTGCGCAGCCGCGAAGGGCGCGCCACCGACGCGTATTCAGACTGTCAGATTTTTTGAATCTTATTGTTTTAACATTTTTGGCGAGTTATTATTTCAATAGACGTATTTGTTAATACTGATTGTAGTCGATGTTGGATCTTTCAACTTAAAATCGAGTAATATTTCCATATGGCTTCCGAACTGGGCTCTTTATATAACGAGAGCTTCAAGCTCTACAAATTATTGCACGAATCGCGAACTGGACAACAGGCCCAAAAAGAGTTTAATGTTCTCTGGGCTAAGGCGAAAGCCGAAAATCCTACAAAAAATGAGTTCGTTAAATTTGCTAGAAATCTTCTGGCAGATTATCGAAAAAAAAACAGTGCTAAGAAGGCAGCGAGTATTTTATTCTATTTCTCGAAACAAAATGAACAGGTAGGTGAAAGTTTGCATGGTTTTAAATAGCAAAAGTCACCAAAAGAGACGCAGTGAAATCACACTCACTCCCATATTATTAATTCAACTTTATCTGTCAAATTAATATTCTGTGTGAATTTCAACGAATTGTAAAAAATCAACCCAATACGACATCGAAGAAATTAACTCTGATACTCTTCGTACTCTAATATGCTTCATGGTTTTCACAAAAGAAATAATATGCTCAAATTCACAGACTATTGTATAGTTTTCTATGTAATAGTTGATATATCGTCTGGTTACTATTAATGTTCATATTAAATTGAAATATCTCCGTAATTGGAGCCAGAATAAGTTTTCCGAGTGCTTAACAATATTTGATTATCCAAAATTTTTGGGGGAGAAGGCTTAAAAAATAAATAAATGTACATAATGATCAGCTCGATCTTGTCATCTCAAAACAATGAGATATTGTGAAATTTAAGTCAATTGCATTGTATTCTATGATTATATTGTGGTCATAAAACATTTGCAGAGTGATGGAAAAAATATAGCATCATCATCAACTACTACTACAACAAATATTGTGGTGAATTCCTGTGCCCCAAACTCATCCACGAATATAGTCTCGCAGGCGTCCGGTACCCATGAACCTGAAGTAAATGAACTGGGCTCAAGGTCATTATTGCTGCAGGATTCCGATGATGATATTGATAAAGAAGTTATTATGAGTAGCACCTCTCCAATCCCATCAGGTACCATTTTTATACGCAAATTTCGCCGTTTCAAAAATGTTTGTCACTCCAGATTCACGATATTCAACGATTTTGTTATTGTTTGGTAGCTATGAGCTTGAAAATGTTTCGTTCCAGGGACTCGTAAGCGCAAAGTGAGAGTTTTGGAAAGCGATGAAGAAGCTATTGACGACCCGGGCTCTAGCAGTACCTTAGTTAAGCGTGTGCGAGCAACCCCCGCACAGGATGAACTAAAGAAGCGCATTTCTTTACTAGAAGCGGAACTTGAAGTTGCCATTCGTCGCAGAGATTGCATGAGTTCAGATAATAGCGAACAACGTCAAATATTAAAGCTTAAAAAAAATATCGAGTCATCCAAGAAGGAGTTGCACAAAAAATGGCAGCATACTCTTCACGCCAAAAAACACAGAAACACCCACAGATCCAAAATCAATGCGGTGTGTATTCAGAACCCCGATGCTGCTAATATTTTGAAACTTCGCACTGAACCAGGCCGTCCACGTTTGGAAGAAAAGCAACCTGAATTGCTGAAGACGATCGTAGATTTGGCAATGTTTGGAGCGTCTGCAGAGGAACGTCGTCGCTGTGAGATCGTGCGAAGTTGCCGAACACTTGGTGATCTTCATGGCAGATTGGTAGAGTTGGGCTTTCAAATTTCGAGAAGTGGAACTTATATTCGTTTACTGCCGAGGAGGTATACCACATTAGAGGGAAAGCGGCACGTTGTCACGGTACCAGTGAAGTTAAGTCGCCCCGAAGCTGACCATCACAAGGCTCACCCAGATCAACACTTCTGTACAGCGACAGTTAGATCGCTCGAAACCGTAGCATCCATTCTAGGTCCCCATCAAGTCAGTTTCATTTCGCAAGATGATAAAGCGCGAGTTCCGATAGGTCTAACAGCTGCCAACAAGCAGGCACCATTATTAATGCACGTGGAGTATCGAGTATCTCTGCCGGACCATGACTGGGTAGTTGCTGCGAAACATAAGCTAATTCCTAGCGTATACGCCGGATGCATTATTAAAGGTAATGCTATGGGTCGCCCAGAAGCCGTCACATATACGGGGCCAACTTACATCTCGATTCGAAGTGGCAAGCACTCGTCTTCAACCGCCTCATCGCATGCCACGGACTTCGACAAACTTGCCACCCTGGACAGTTTCAAAGAAATTATGCGAGAAGAAAACGGGGATATGAAGCCTGTTTTCATGATTTCCTCTGATGGTGGGCCTGATGAAAACCCTCGCTACCCGAAAGTTGTTGCCAATGCAATACACCACTTCCAGCAGTATGGCCTTGATGCAATATTTGTTTTTACAAATGCACCGGGAAGGAGCGCATTCAACAGAGTTGAAAGAAGAATGGCCCCTCTTAGTAGGGAATTGTCAGGTGTGATTCTACCGCATGACTCATTTGGGAGTCACCTTAATGACAGGGGTCAAACAGTCGATTCGGAGCTCGAGAAGAAGAACTTCCGCAAGGCAGGTGAGGTCCTCGCCGAGATATGGAGCAGCGTTGTGATCGACGGAAAAAGCGTTGTCACTGAGTATGTCGAGCCTGATGCTCACGCCGAGAGCTTTGTACCGGTGATGCCTTCACAACAGTGGTGTAGCAATCACGTTCGACACAGCCAATATTTACTCCAGGTTCTTTTTCGAAATTTTTACTACTATGATTTTACAGAAGTTTTCTCGAAATAATGTAGACGTTAATTGTAATATGGTTTTGTGACGGTTTTTCTTATGAACAGGTGGTAAAATGTGACGTCAGGGCTTGCTGTAGCGAATTTCGTAGTTCACTGCATCTTGTCCTTCCCGAACGCTTCCTTCCTGCTCCCTTTCCGATCATTCAAACTTCTAATAGTTTGAGTATTCCGACGCACGAAGAACACGAC
The DNA here is from genome assembly GCA_943736025.1 of Tenthredo mesomela. NCBI lineage: Eukaryota > Metazoa > Arthropoda > Insecta > Hymenoptera > Tenthredinidae > Tenthredo > Tenthredo mesomela. The sequence continues at coordinate 11,311,838 of OX031018.1, forward strand.
GGCGAGACGTTCGCCCCTTTTCTATTGAGACAGTCTCTGTGCCTGGTGCCTCCACAGGGTCCCTTTCGCCAATTACCTTACGACATGTATTGCCCGAGTGTACAGTCAGAACTTGAAGGCAGAACATGCAAGGAATGTGGCCTGTATTTCTGTTCGAAAAAAGCTGTGACTGCACACAAAAGTTCTCTTCACAGGAAAAATAAAGGTATACGCAATGAGCAGGCTGGTGAACAAATGGATGAAGAAGAAGGGTTACATGACGTACAGGAGGTCGATACTCTCGACGTACAAGAGTTGCAAGAGGTGGAAAACACCCCGGCACTTGTCAGTATAGCACAAAGTATACAGAATCCCTGGATCGAAGAAGAATATTAATTTTAAACAGAACTTTTGACGTCTTCAGGATTGTTAATCTCGAATTAGTTCCGTTGGAGAGATTCCTCGAGCCATAGTATTTCTTAAAATCATTATATTGTTTAAATCTTATAAGTTTCATTGCCAAAGATGCTCAAGCTAGTGTTCCTAAGATTTAATATATTATATGTTATAATATTCGTTAACTATTATTTCCTATATTTATATTATTAGGTATATATGAATATTCTGTTATTTTACTGTTGAATAAATAATATGATTGCACGAATCAGTCATTGCAATGTGAACTTGATAAACAGAGGATTTGAAAATATTTATGAGCCATTTTATTTAATATTTTTTAAGCCTTGCGTAGAATATCGATTTTTTTTATCAATAATCACGTGATAAGGAGGAGGGGGGGTGGGGTAGATACAGTCTCACCTAAGATCACGCAGAGGAGGGGAGGGGTCAAAATCGGCCCAAAATGTATCACGTGATTAATGGACGCCCCCTTTACTGAATAATAATTTCCTACGATCAATTGGCTACCGCCACCCTTCACTTTTCATTCAGTTAAGAAAAATGTTCCAATGCAATAATACGAATTTTCACACTTTAACTCAAGTTAACCAAATGAAATTGAAAATCTGAGCGAAACTCTCACTTTTCACTCTTCACTGTCTCAAGAATGGTATAGGAAATAGTACACGCAACATTTCAACGGTCCAGTATATATTTTAAAATTATTGCACAATATATTTCCATATATATATAATATATATATATATATATATTAGACCGGTTCAAAAAAATCGACTATTCTTTTTTTTTCAATTTTCGCATTGAAATACTTTCGGGGGGGGGTGAAAAAAGATGCCTGTTAAAAGCGGAGCTCTTAATATTAAGATTTAGAGGTCGCTCATCGCGGATTTCTATTTTCCATTTAAATAGCATAGGAATTTTTTTTTTCTTTTCTTCAGAATTTCGTAACTCACAAACCAATGAACAAATCCAAATGACTCTTACATATTTTGATAGGGGATTAAACACTCTGAAAAATGTATCTATCATTGTGGAAAAAAAATCACAAAAAAAAAATAGTTTACTCAACTATAAATTGAAATTTGAGCTTGAATAACTTTGGAAGGAGTCGATTTATCAAGAAATGATAAAAGAAGCTTTTTGTAGAGTGTTCAATTTCCTATGAAGATATGTTTGAGTCATTTGGATTTGTTCATTGGTTTGTGAGCTACAAAATTATATAAAAAAAAAAAAAAAATTTCCTATGCTATTCAAATGGAAAATAGAAATCCGCGATGAGCGACCTCTAAATCTTTATATTAAGAGCTCCGCTTTTAACAGGCATCCTTTTTCAGCCCCCCGAAAGTATTTCAATGCGAAAATTGAAAGAAAAAGAATAGTCGATTTTTTTTTTTTTTTTCGATGGCATACCAGAAAATCTTATACTTTATAAAAAATAATAAATTTTGCCACCTGGTAAAAGGTTTTAGGTCTAATTGCGGCTTAGCTCATTCAAAAATTCGATTTCCCACCTAAATAACACAGGAAAATTTTTTTTTTTTTTGTTTAATTGAATTTTTCGTTATTAAAAATTTTTTTTTTCGAAAAAACCTTCGTATAACTTTTGAAGGAAATTAAATTCTCTACAAAAATGTCTCTGTGGTCGAAGACCGTACAACCAGTAGTTTCGGAGTTATAGCGAAAATTGTTCATGTTTGACGCGCTATAACTCCGGAACTACTGGTTGTACGGTCTTCGACCAAAGAGACATTTTTGTAGAGAATTTAATTGCCTTCAAAAGCTGTATGAAGGTTTTTTCGAAAAAAAAAATTTTTACAACGAAAAATTCAATTAAACAAAAAAAAAAAAATTTCCTGTGTTATTTAGGTGGGAAATCGAATTTTTGAATGAGCTAAGCCGCTATTAGACCTAAAACCTTTTACCAGGCGGCAAAATTTTTTGATTTTTAATAAAGTATAAGATTTTCTGGTATGCCATCGAAAAAAAAAAAAATATTCCCTAAAAATGAAACACCCTAATATACCGCGATAATCAGGTGAAAGAGAATGGTCCATCCGCCCAGGCAGACAATATTTCGTATTTTTAGGGGGATAGCCACTCGTTGCGCTGAAAAAATCCCTAGGGTGATTTTGGCGCGCGGTCGATGCAACTCGGCAGCCATTGTTGATACAAGCCGGCTGACTGTCAATACATCGCGGAAGGTAGACAAGTGTGGTTATGTTCGTTTATTTGAAGGAAATGATAAATAAAGTGAATGAAACCTACGTGAATAAGCTAGGAATATTTATCAAAAATCGATCAATTAGTTTTAAATGATATCTTAATGCAATCAACGACTTAACCCAAGCTATAACTGGAAATTAATGAGAATCGAAAAGTTCATCGATAACAACTAATTTGAACGAAATTATCATTTAAAACTAATTGATCGATTTTTGATAAATATTACTAGCTTATTCACGTAGGTTTCATTCACTTTATTTATCATTTCCTTCAAATAAACGAACATAACCACACTTGTCTACCTTCCGCGATGTATTGACAGTCAGCCGGCTTGTATCAACAATGGCTGCCGAATTGCATCGACCGCGCGCCAAAATCACCCTAGGGATTTTCAGTGCAACGAGTGGCTATCCCCCTAAAAATACGAAATATTGTCTGCCTGGGCGGATGGACCATTCTCTTTCACCTGATTATCGCGGTATATATTAGGGTGGTCCTTATTTTAGGTTTACATTTTTTTTTTTTCAATTCACCTCTCAGTTCAACCCGAAATGGTTGGAAAAAAAAGACCTAGCTGAAGAAGCTGAGGCCTGTAAGTTAACAGCAAGGGGTGCCGGCAAGTACGAAATGGAAAAAAAAAAGGCATTTTATGCTGCAGCGATGTTTCTTAGCATTGATAATACATTTTTTCTAACAAACTGTTGAATTATCGTCAAAGTCATTTAAGATTATCAGAATCATCAATTAAATATGTCAAAATTCAAAGATTCATCGAAACACATGATTAGGCGGTGGGATTTCGAATGTGAAATGATTGAAAAATGATATGCAGAAGAAAGAAATTCTTTTGAATTGATTAATAAAAAAACTGTTGCATCAACGGAAATTAAAAAAAATAGCAATCAAATACATAGTAAATACAAATTTAATTGAAATTAAAATAAAGATCGGGCTTGCCGGCACCCCTTGCAGCTAACTAACAGGCCACAGCTTTTTCAGATCTTTTTTTTCAACCATTTCGGATTGAACTGAGAGGTGAATTTTAAAAAAAAAATGTCAACCCAAAATAAGGACCACCCTAATATAGGTATATGTAATACATGTTTGTTCTACATCACTTATTTTCCTGTTATATTCAGTCACGAAATCGTGCATGGTAATAAATATTGTAAATTGACATTCATTTGAAAAATTCAGTTCAAAATAATGGTTATCACAATTTTTATGCGAGCGGTATAGGTCAAACTGACACTGACACTATTATTCAAAGTCTGATTCTCGTGAATGAAGGACATCTCTACAGTATCGAGTGAAATAACATATTCAATGAATGATTTTAATTTATGTAGAACCGAAAACTACGAACGAGTAACCATCAATCTGTGGCATTGAATGGTGGTGTTCTCAATGGCAAAACAAAGATAAAAGAAAAGTATAAGTGATAGTTAAGAGAAGCGAACTTGACTCGCGGATATATACGTGGGGAAGCACTGATCTAAATCTGTTTACATCACAAGTTCAATTATTGCAAAACATCTGCGCTTAGATTTTTTTTTTTTTTTTCTCGACATTATTGCAGTTATTGGTTTTTCCCTTTCCAATTTAGATACGAAAGAGTGAATACACCGCCGGCAAAACAGGCACCTAAGCTGAAAATTCTAATTATTTCTCATTTTGCCGTTGGCGTGATCGGAAAAAATTAAAATTTTGATGGAAAAAAAAATATCGATGAGAAATTAATGATCAAAATGTTGTCTTTGTCAAGAAAAGGCAAGATGAGACAAAATTATCAATTTTATTTGTCGTGTCCATTTTGCCCTCAGTTCCCCTATACGCTACTGCTTAGTGCAAGGTTATAAACATCATTATTTGGAGACAAGAGGTACATGAAGATCCATAAGGTGTCTCAATATGCCGACAAATGAAACAGTCCTATTTTGAGCCATGCTTATTTATTCTCCCTATACAATCCGTTGACTTTCATTTTTAGTTAACTATTTTTTTATTTTGAATATTATGAATCACCCGCAAGCCATATTCTTTGTGGGGGCTGCAGCGTGATTCCTTTACAGAATGGACACTGCGGTATATATTCTTCCTCTGCATCTTCGTCTTCTGCCAGGGCTACTTGCTCCTCCCAAATGCGATTTGCGCATGGGCCACATGCTTGGCAATGCCCACATGGTTGAAAGGCGTGTGACGCCTGGGCCCCATAACAGATGCGGCATAATGCTAAAAAATAAAACAGCAACAAGGAGTACACATAACTAAAGATGACGGGAATCAATACAAAATGTATCATAATGTCGTCGACGTTTGAAGTAATGATTCGTAACAATGGACAGACATGTCGAACATATGTTCAACTATTTTTTGGTAGCAATGTGCGAGGTACATTTAAAACTACTTCTAATCGTTATGAGCTTCATACTTTACTGTAACGTGACACACATAATGAGAGCTTCATCTTTGAAAACGCTGTAATACAAGAGAAGACATCGAATACTTTGGAAAGTTACGAAGATACGGTCGCGAATATTTAAAGTCCAGTAGTAAGTCAGCAAACTTCAGACGGTGGACCCTTCCGTTAACTATCAAGTCCCACCCGCCACTTGGCTTCAAATATTTTTTCGGTTCCGTTACGTTTCAAATTTTTTCAGCAGGTCATTATACATACATGCATGATGAAACTTTTCACGATAATCAACCATGACGTTTGGCAACAAAAAATTACGCGATATAACAAATTCAATGAACGAATTATGGGAAACAAGATCGACGATAGGATGCATGTAAAAATAGCCATCGATAGCTCTACACAGTTTTGATCATCTATGACTCAAGAATAAATGTTATGCCCGGTAACCGAACACCAACTGGCTACATGCAGTAAATGCGATAGGCCTTACGGAAAAACAAACAAACGTAACCGAACACCAGTCACATACACTATCCTCAATACAAATGTAGTTCAACAGACATCAGAACGCCGTATTTCCCCCCAGCACTTGAAACAAGCGCCGACATCACCTCGAAACACGTTAACTCTGAAAAGAGAAGCGTTTCTGCGGATCTGGTGCCTGGCGGCTGGGTACTTTACAGTCGCTCGCCACGTCTACCGAAATATCATCTGGATTAAGCAGTAAGGTAACCAAGTTTCTGTCACCGATGACTGACCCTGCAGAGCATGATACAATTATAACCCTGAAGAAGTACCAACGCTGTATTTTGACCCTGCGCTTGGAAGAATTAGGACCGTCACCTCGAAACACGTTAACTCCGAAGAGAAAAGCGTTTCCACAGATCTGGCGCTTGGTTGTGAGGTAGGATTCCATCTCTCGCCAACAATGTCAAAATATCTCCTGATTGAGAGCAAACCTTGTTTCTGCTGTTCCTAATCCAAATGTAGTCCGACAGACATCAGAACGCAGTATTTCCCCCCAGCACTTGAGACAAGCGCCGGCATCACCTCGAAACACGTTAACTCTGAAAAGAGAAGCGTTTCTGCGGATCTGGTGCCTGGCGGCTGGGTACTTTACAGTCGCTCGCCACGTCTACCGAAATATCATCTGGATTAAGCAGTGAGGTAACCAAGTTTCTGTCACCGATGACTGACCCTGCAGAGCATGATACAATTATAACCCTGAAGAAGTACCAACGCTGTATTTTGACCCTGCGCTTGGAAGAATTAGGACCGTCACCTCGAAACACGTTAACTCCGAAGAGAAAAGCGTTTCCACAGATCTGGCGCTTGGTTGTGAGGTAGGATTCCATCTCTCGCCAACAATGTCAAAATATCTCCTGATTGAGAGCAAACCTTGTTTCTGCTGTTCCTAATCCAAATGTAGTCCGACAGACATCAGAACGCCGTATTTCCCCCCAGCACTTGAGACAAGCGCCGGCATCACCTCGAAGCACGTTAACTCTGAAAAGAGAAGCGTTTCTGCGGATCTGGTGCCTGGCGGCTGGGTACTTTACAGTCGCTCGCCACGTCTACCGAAATATCATCTGGATTAAGCAGTGAGGTAATCAAGTCTCTGTCACCGATGACTGACCCTGCAGAGCATGATACAATTATAACCCTGAAGAAGTACCAACGCTGTATTTTGACCCTGCGCTTGGAAGAATTAGGACCGTCACCTCGAAACACGTTAACTTCGAAGAGAAAAGCGCTTTTGCGGATCTGGTGCCTCACGGCTGGGTACTCTACAATCGCTGCTCGCTACGGCTGTCAAGATTTTATTTACTTTGCGCAGTGAGGTAAGATTCTATCACTGCAGACACACTTTGCATATTCTAAAGGGGATTTCATCAACTGGCATCAATCTCATTTATTGTGAATTATCCTGGTTATGTCAAGATGCAAAGGGGATGCTATTTCAGAAGCTGTCATTCACGTCATAAAGGTACATTGGCTAATCATTTTCATAGAACGTCGACGTCATTATGCAGTTACAGTAGAACCTCGATTATCCGAACCAATTGGGACCGAGACTAGTTCGGATAATCAAAAGTTCGGATAATGGAAACGTGGGTTTTTGGGACGAGATCATAAACAACACCTTTTTACGTGAAAACAGTACATGTACTGTTTAAAATTTGACATACATATTAACGTTGAAATATAAATTCTATATATGGGGAATTCCACCCCAACCCGACCCACGTCTGACCCTCACCCCTTTCGATTTGGATCATAATTTTTTATATTGTTCCACCTTTTCGAAAAAACACTCTGAATTTTTTCCAGATTTTTTTGAAACCGTCCGTTTTACCTATGATTTTTGAAAATGAACACATCGATAGCCCAAATCGAAAAATCTGAAAAAATTCTCAAAAATCTTGCTTGAGTTATCAAAATTTTCGGGCCTATAGCCAAAGTGGGCAAACGTTTGCTTCTCGTATTATTTAACGTTGTTCTCGAAAAAAACTCTAAATATCATAGAAGCGAACGTCTGCGCACTCTGGGTCAAGGCTTGAAAATTTTGTTTAACAAAGCAGGATTTTTGAGAATTTTTTCAGATTTTTTGATTGAGGTCATCTTTTTGAATTTTGGGAAATTTTGGAAATCTTGACCCCAATTGAAAAATTTGAAAAAATTCTCAAAAATCCTGCTTTGTTAAACAAAATTTTCAAGCCTTGACCCAGAGTGCACAGACGTTCGCTTCTATGATATTTAGAGTTTTTTCCGAGAACAATGTTAAATAATACGAGAAGCAAACGTTTTCCCACTTTGGCTATAGGCCCGAAAATTTTGATAACTCAAGCAAGATTTTTGAGAATTTTTTCAGATTTTTCGATTCGGGCTATCGATGTGTTCATTTTCAAAAATCATAGGTAAAATGGACGGTTTCAAAAAAATCTGAAAAAAATTCAGAGTGTTTTTTCGAAAAGGTGGAACAATATAAAAAATTATGATCCAAATCGAAAGGGGTGAGGGTCAGACGTGGATCGGGTTGGGGTGGAATTCCCCATATATTTATTTTGAACTTTATATCTTTATATTATATTTTTAAAAAAATTTATATTTTTTTAATAAAATTGTCAATTTTTGCGAGCAATAATGCATCTTTCGCGCGAACGTTCGGATAATTGAGTGTTCGGATAAACTCATTCATCGTTCGGATAATTGAGGGTTCGGATGATCGAGGTTCGGATAATCGACGTTCTACTGTAATAAAAAAAACGTGTACTTGTAATAACTTCATTACAACATAAAACTTATGGACGATATATTAAGAGAGTTATTCCATATGAGGGTAGATTGACTATTGAGGAGGTCGAACAAAGTTTGGTAAAAATAATTCATACATTAGCTGTGATCAAACATAAGTAGTTCCGAATATAATTTATCACATCATGATTGCCCCGAGGATAATACCATTTCTTCAACCTGCAGTCGACTTTGTGCGTTGGAAAAAAAACATTGAAATCTTTATTAGACGCGTTATGTTTCTTCTCATGGAGTCAACCATTGAATGCTCATTAGGGTGCTTCAAAAAAATTCTTTAATTTTTTTTTTAATTCTTACCCTTCCAAATGCTTGAGGTGAATAAGACAAAAGTCCTCGCGAAAGTCGATCCCTGTATCTCAACTCTGAAAGGTCGCTATTTTCATTTAATTTCCTATTCATTTAACATGGGAATTTTCGTTTTTTTATTTAAACCGAAATAACACCTATTCATTTTAATTTTTTGGAAATAACCATTGTATATTCAGAAAGCTGGTTCTTTAAGCTTTCCAAACCTATATAATAAAAGTCGATTACCTTAATTAGAAGATTAAATAAAGTCATTTAAAATCTAGAAATTTTGTTGCTACAGAAAAATCTCTAGATTACCTTAATTAGAAGATTAAATAAAGTCATTTAAAATCTAGAGATTTTTCTGTAGCAACAAAATTTCTAGATTTTAAATGACTTTATTTAATATTCTAATTAAGGTAATCGACTTTTATTATATAGGTTTGGAAAGCTTAAAAAACCAGCTTTCTGAATATACAATGGACCTTTTTGAAAAATCAAAATGAATAGGTGTAATTTCAGTTTGAATAAAAAAACGAAAATTCCCATGTTAAATGAATAGGGAATTGAATGAAAATAGCAACCTCTTAGAGTTGAGACTCGAGCTACAGCGACTGACTTTCGCGAGGACTTTTGTCTTCCCTGGTGGAGGTTTCGGATAGATTCGGATAGGGCAACTTTTCTATCCGTTTGAATCCATTTCATTCCGAAATCTGTCCACGAACGAATTGGTTTTATTCCGAATGAATCAGTTAAAAATCCGGATTGTATCCACTTGAATCCGTTCGGATCCGACCGAATCTGAAATCGCGGAGATTCCAATCCGTTCGAATCCGACCGAATCCGAATCGATCTGAAATCGCGGACATTCGAATCCGACCGAATCCGAGTCAATCTGAAATTGCGGAGATTCTAATCCGTTCGAATCCGAGTCAATCTGAAAGAGCGGAGATTCTAATCCGTTTGCATCCGACCGAATCCGAGTCAATTTGAAAAAGCGGAGATTCCAATCTGCTTGAATCCGACCGAATCCGAATCAATCTGAAAAAAACGGAGATTCCAATCCGCTTGAATCCGACCGAATCCGAGTCAATCTGAAAAAGCGGAGATTCCAATCTGTTTGAATCCGAGTCAATCTGAAAAACCAGACAACCAGACTGATAAATTAAGAAAAATTTCTTTCAATCACTTTCGAATGCATATATGAAGGGTTCAGAGCCAGAGTAGCCTAGCCCACATTATCGATAAGGCCTATTTCAAATGGCTAATGACAGTTGAAATGAGCTTGATCAACAATGTGGGTTAGGCTACTCTGGTGCTCAACCCTTCATATAGGAACTGAACTATATAGAGATAACGTACCGACGAAAGGAGATTATAAATGTTGTCCTTATCAGCAGACTCATTCCAAATGGACTTTTGAATTGATGAGGCGATGAAATAGTATATTATGTGGCATGCCCGTAGACCAAGGGTTTTTCGGCGAGGAAAATGATTTCAGGACGAGCTAAGGGCGAGCCGTAAGCGAGTTCTGAAATTATTGTTCGAGTCAAAAACGGTATACGGGTGCGCTCCATACCATATTTTTTTCGGAATAGGGATGAAAAGTCACTTTGACGCCTATTGAGATTCACACTTGTAATCACGAAGAGTGAGGTTATGGCGCGATCTGTCGCGCACTTCGAACTGCGCATCAAAACTGCCGTACAAAGACTTCATACGGCAGCTTTGGAATGCGCACTTCAAACTGCGCGTCCAGACTGCACAGAGAAAAGAGTTTCTTTATAGTTAAAGAACGTATATATTTTTATATAAGCAAATAAATATTTATTCATAGTTAACGAATATCAGTTGATCCGAATGATGTTGGGTTTAGTGAACTCATCTTGTATAGTCATTGTTTGACTCAACCGAATATCATTTGGATCAACTGATAATTTGTTAACTATGAATAAATATTTATTTGCTTTTTTTAAATTTATTTATTTATTTATTTTATTTATTATGGAAGTGGTTTCCGGATTAGTGTCGGATTCATTCGGATTGGCTGTACGGACTGAATAGGATTGAAAGTGAGTTCCGGATTGATGTCGGATTCGCTCGGATTGGTTGTACGGATTGAATAGGATTGAAAGTGAGTTCCGGATTGGTGTCGGATTCGCTCGGATTAGTTGTACGGATTGAATAGGATTGAAAGTGAGTTCCGGATTGGTATCGGATTCGCTCGGACTAGTTATGCGGATTGAATAGGATTGACAGTAAGTTTCGGATTGGTGTCGGATTCGCTCGGATTGAACGGACGAATTAGAAAGGACTCGACGTACGGATTGAATAGGACTGAACGTGAATTTCGGATTGGTGTCGGATTCATTTGGATTGAACTCGAAGTTGATGCACGGATTGAGATGGATTAAAAACCTGCTTCGGAATGACTCGGATGATTCCGTATTGTTAAGGTGACAGATTTCGCAATGGATCGGAATAGTTCGGATGAGACCGGATTGAAGTCCTATCCGAAACCTCCACCAGGGTTATCCACTTCAAGCATTTGGGAGGGTGAGAGTTGAAAAAAAAAAAAATTAAGAATTTTTTCGAAGCACCCTAATGCTCATTGATGAGTAATAGTTGCATAAAAACGTCACTACACTAAGCATATTGTTATCCGAGTGTTTTAAAAAATTGGCTCTACTCTTTATTTTTTTATAATTTCCAGCGACGTGCGATTAATAACCATTGAACTTTTACTTATAGAAGAGTATCGCACCTCCGGGTCATGGATCTTGACCAAACTTATAGGGGTGATTTCTTGAGCCGAAATATTAATTACCCGCTGAATAACTCTTCCTAATGGGCCTTTACTCTGTCAATTTACCAAAATGTACAACAGAAATCAGCGTAACCTGTGTTTTGCAAATCGCCATAAATAACCAGTTTTTGTGCTGCGTTATGAGATTCCACATTGCACTGAATATTTATATATTCAACACAGTCATTATTGTGCATTAGATTGTTGAAATTTAACATCCCAGCTATAGAAAATCACTTTATTCTGCGCCTATTGACACATTGCTACTAGTAATAATATTAAATATTCAGTGCAATGTAGAATCTCATAACGCAGCACAAAAACTAGTTATTTCCTGGCAATTTGCAAAACCAAGGTTACGCTGATTTCTGTTGTACATTTAGGTAAATTGACAGAGTAAAGGCCTGTTAGAGAGAGTTATTCAGCGTGTAATTAATATTTTGGCTTAAGGAATCACCCCTATAAGTTTGGTTAAGATCGATGACCCGGAGGTGCGATACTCTCCTATTAGTATTTACCAAACTTCATATTATTGAAGATGTCCAGTTGTTTTATGTTGTAAATGAACGTTGCTGTTATTACCTTGGTCTCCGCCCAATTGTTGTAGACGTTGCACTTCAATTTGAGCTGCTCGAGTTAATTCGGTTTGGCGCCGCAACTCTTCTGCCAACTGCGCTAATCGGTCAACCTGATTTTGTGGTTCCGCATTTTCATTAATTACACGCGCTCGTGCTCTTCTTTTCATTCCTATAATGAAGAAAGTGAATAAATTGACGTTTATTGTGGTTTTTTAATTCGCGATTGAACTTCGTACCATTTCGTCTCCTGTTCCGCCTTTGGCGTTTATTCAATGCAGGTACTGCTCTGGGTAGCTCTTCCGGGGCCATGGGCTGTTCAACAGCCCTTGCATTTCTATTGCGTTGCCCTATATATCCAATTTTGACAAATATATGAAGGGATTAGTTTTACAACCACATGAGTTTGTTTTATGTACATGCTTGTACCTTGTCGTATGTTGAGGTCCACTTCGTGAAATACCTCCGCAGGCGGGTGCTGCAGCACCAGTGGATCTACAATTTCGACCAGAAATAGCATTAATTACTGTACCGCTATGCATAATAGTGGCTAAAATGTGTTGCATAAAAATCTGCAAACTTCAAAGTTGGTCTCATAGTATCTTAACCACCAGCACAGATATTATATACAATGGTATTATGGTATGTATATTTATTATATACAAGAAATCATGGAATAAATATTGCGTAGTGTCAGACAAATAACTATTTCGCAATCGACATTTCTGAAAATATAAGAAACAATTAGAAATAATGATGAAGATCATAAATTATCAGTATTTGTGAAATTCACCAATCACGTGCGGTGGTGGCGTCTCATTTCGGGCAGGTCTGTCCACTAAAACATCCACTTCATGGATGTCGTCATCCGCGTGGTCGTTGGCGTTCGCGTGGATTTCGTCGTTCACGTGGTCGTCGGCATCCGCGTGGATTTCGTCGTTCACGTGGTCGTCGGCATCCGCGTGGATTTCGTCGTTCACGTGGTCGTCGGCATCTGCGTGGATCTCGTCATTTACGTGGATGTCTCCGTCCATGTGGTTGTCGTCGTCTGCGTGGATGTCGAAATCCGCGTGGATACCTCGTCGATCAACTTCTAGGTCCCCATAGTCCACTGGCTGTAGATCATCGACTTCTTCTTTGTGGTCGGAATACGTAAAATGATTGAAGGGATAATGTCAGTTTTGGCACATTGAATATCCTATTCAGCATTCCGGAATTCCGAAAATTTATATGTATATAAGCGTATGATTTTCTCCATGAAAACGAGTCAATAGAGAATAATGAACTAGTTACATTATATACCCATTATTATTACCAATTTCATGTAGGATCTCTGCATCACTGGAACTTGAACTAGAACTGTTATCTTCGTTATCGGGGCCATCTAAAAACATTTGTCAACGAATAATGTTGTTACTAATGGAGTTAAAAAAAAGCAGAAATCGGTATGCAAGACACGGTCAAGTGTCTCATCATGGACTCCAAATTGGAGTCTGTACATAGAAAATAATTCCTCAGAATTACCATTCGCTGGTGCATCTGGTACTTCTTCTGCGTTGTCAATCAGCCAGTGATTAGCCTCGTCGGCAAATAATTCAGGCTCGTAATCAGGATCTTCGTCTGTTAGAAAATAAATTCAATAAATGGTAATGCACTCCGAACTGATCACCTAGTCGGAAGGTCGAGGAAAAATATATTAATGGGGTATCCCCACCTTTAAATGAGTTAACATTCTAAGAAAGAGATTGATATTTTACAGCGAATTTGAGAGTCTGATCAAATCCAAAAAAATCAAGAAGTTTAGGGAGAGTTTGACCCTCATTATCCATACTTAACATTGAATATTATTTTGAGTCTATTAGTAGTTACGCTGAATATAGAAAAATACAAAATTACTCGGTTGTCGCAAAGAATCAGTAGTACCGTTGGATCGATTTTGGAATTTTTGGTCTTCAATTGTTCAGAAGAGATGCCTCTATCATATGAACATAGAACTTTTTGATATGACTATTTTTGGTTGAGATAATAGAAAAAATAGAGAAAAAAAATTGAAGAATTAGAAAAATCTCAGTAAAAACTAAGCGAGTCAGGCAATTTTCGCGATATCAAAAAGTTCTATGTTCATATCCCTGTTGAAAATGTGGACAGAGTTCCGTTTGAAACCCATAGAAAACATGATCCAAACTTATTAGTACCTAATGGAATTCTATACGCATTACCCGCAAGAGATGGAGTAACGATTGAATGTCTATCCGTTTCTGTCGTATTTCTGTCGGCTCAACCATAACGTATTCGTTTCTATGGGAGATTATGTATCCGCGTCTGTCCGCAGTGTTGAACGCCACCAGATCCTATCCGCAACCTCGCGAATAATTCTATCAGTTCTGTCCGCATTCCACACGCACTCAACACTCGTCCGCTTCTATACGTCATTTTCAATCGTGCACCTATCCGCGTCTACCTACAGCCGACCGCCATATCGAACGCTACCTGATCCTATCCGCGACCTCGTGGGTGATTCTATCAGTTTCTGTCTGCATCCCACATGCACTCGACACTCGTCCGTTTCTATACGTCATTTCCAATCGGGTACATATTCACGTTTACTTGCAGCCTACTGCCATATCGAACGCTACCTGATCCTATCCGCGGCCTCGTGGGTGATTCTATCAGTTTCTGTCCGCATCCCACACGCACTTGACACTCGTCCGTTTCTATACGTCATTTCCAATCGGGCACCCATCCGCGTCTGCCTGCAACCGACCGCCATATCAAACGCTACCTGATTCTATCCGCGACCTTGTGGGTAATTCTATCAGTTTCTGTCCGCATCCCACACGCACTCGACACTCGTCCGTTTCTATACGTCATTTCCAATCGGGCACCTATCCGCGTCTACCTTCAGCCGATCGCCATATCGAACGCTACCCGATCCTATCCGCAAACTCACGGGTGATTCTATCAGTTTCTGTACGCATTCCACATGCGCTCGACACGCATCCGTTTCTATTGGCAGTTTAAAATTGCAATGCGAAACCTGGTGGTCGCTCCGTCAACTAATTTTAATGGCGGATGTAACAGTACGAACAGTACAAACGTCAATGTTTTTCTACGTAAACAAACTAGTTCTACAATAATAATTAGTGATAATTAAATATATTCAAAGTAGACTCGGAATAACTCGGAGGAATTTGTTCGGAAATATAGAGATTGTTGATTAACGATCAGAAAAACACGAAAAAACATACGTTCTATCCTTCGATCATATACCGTGACGACGGCGTAACCTTGGTGAAGGCACAAGGTGTGTTTAATTTCGAAAATGGCATTATTCATGTGTCTGATTATTTATTATTCCCGGTTTTGTGTAGCACTCCCATACAGGGTGATTCAGGTTGGACGCAACATATCAGGTGAGTGTATTCCTCCCGAAAATCTTGGACTAACGTCTCTTTACCAAAACTTCCAGGTTCCAATAGTTTCGGAGCTACAATAGATCTTGGTCTACCAATCAGAGGGTTTATAAGTGCCCAAGACAGGGCCGGTTCAAGAGTTTAAGTTGAGCAGAGCCCGCGTCGGATCGATTCTTATCGATCGACGTTCCAGTCCGATTTCTGGATGAGTATGATGGCGTCGTCACCTGGAGATGTCTTCATACGGCATAGGCATCCGTTCTCGTAGTCCAGGTCCTCGGCTTCGTAGTTCTCGTAGTCCAGGCCCTCGGCTTCGTGGTTCTCGTAGTCCAGGTCCTCGGCGTCGTAATTCTCGTAGTCCAGGTACTTCGCCTCGTTTTTCTCGTAGTCCAGGTCCATCGTTTCGTTTTTCTTGTAGTCCAGGTTCTCCGCTTCGTAGTTTTCGTAGCCCAGGTACTTCGATTCGCATTTCTCGTAGTCCAGGTCCTTCGCTTCGTGTTTATCGTAGTCCAGGTCCTCCGCTTCGTAGTTCTCGTAGTCCAGGTCCTCCGCCTCGTAGTTCTCGCAGTTCAGGTCCTCCTCTCTGTAGTTCTCGTAGTCCAGGTCATCAGCTTCATAAGTAATTATTGATGAATAATAGATATTGTAGGAACGACGCGGAGGAACTGGACTACGAGAACTACGAAACCGAGGACTTTTACTACGAGAACGGATGCCTTTGCCATACCAAGACATCTCCAGGTGACAACGCCATCATACTCATCCAGAAATCGGACTAAAATGTCGCCGTTCTGTACAGGTGCCTACGTATAGAAACCCATTCAAATCTGCTCATAAGTTCGGATGAAGGATGCCTGCATCGCCTGCGTATAAGTACGTATAGAAACTCATTCGGATCTGCTCATAAGTACAGATGAAGAATGCCTGCGTATAGAACCAAACAGATGCGGATAGAATTTGTTCCCATATTACAGCAAGTGCGAGTAGAACCATACAAATGCAGATAGCATTCCTGTCCATGTTACACCGAGCTGCATATACAATCATACAGACGCGAATAAAATTTTCATCCGCTGGTGCAGATAGATGCTTGTAGATGACAAGACGGTTTCCATACGTTTCTATTCGCGTTTCTATCTGGCAAAAAACGCATACGAAACGGATAGCATCGAACCTTCTATCCGTTTCTGACGGAATTCTATCCACATTTTTAACAGGGATGATAGAGGCATCTCTTCTCAACAATTGAGGACCAAAAATTCCAGAATCGATCCAACGGTACTACTGATTCTTTGCGACAACCGAGTAATTTTGTATTTATCTATATTCAGCGTAACTACTATTAGACTCAAAGTAATATCCAATGTTAAGTATGGATAATGAGGGTCAAACCCTCCCTCAACTTCATGATTTTTTTGGATTTGATCAGACCCTCAAATTCGCTGTAAAATATCAATCTCTTTCTCAGAATGTTGACCTATTTAAAGGTGGGGATACCCCCTTAACTGGTAAACGGTGAGGCAATGACTACAGGACTGCGTTGTTAAGGTTATTGGAAAGTGAGTTTATAAATTCAAAGTTATTAAAAACTGCAATCCTAAAATCCCAAGCTGTTGATGGTGATTTGTTGAGTTTCTCGGATTGAAGTGGTGTATATGATAGTACTTGAACAGCTCAAAGAACGATCCTTACTACTCATTGATTCCGGAGCTATTAAGGATAAATTATTCTTCTCATCGGTGAACCGCAAACTCTCCTCACGACAAACCACTCACCGGAACAACTTGTATAATTTTTTTTCCTGCTTCTCATATGTAAAGAGCATAAAATCAATAAAGGAAACTTGGCAACTGATCTGTACTTTCTTAGTCTATATGAAAAAAGGAACAATTAAAAAAAAAAAAAAAAGATAGCAATTTCAGATTTTCTTAAAATCAACTGGCGCTTCATATTGAAAGTTTCTTTGTGATTTTGTTCATCATCGATTTGTGGAATAGTGGAAGCAATTGAAACTTGATGCTATGAGTGATCAATCGTAAGAAGAGTTGATCGATCAGAAAAAAATCAATAACTCCAAAACTCATAAACAATGACAGACCGTCGGCCTGGGGGGGGGGGGGGGGGGGGGGGGGGGGGGGTGGTCAAAGTTATGTAATATAGAATAGTTAAATCTGAGAAATCTAATACACAAGCCTCAATGGTCCAGTACTTGGAAACTTCAGTTATCAATAACCGTAAGATAACACAAAGCTGAGGATTGAAAATGAAATTACAGAAGACAAATGTAATAAAGAACAGGACAAACAGTTGTGACAGAATGTGAAAAAGTTTACGGACGAATGTAATACGAAGAAATTAGTTGAAAAAATGGTTTGTTGTTACTTCAATAAACAATATCATATACACGTTTCAAATTTCTAATCGTTACCCAAGCGTATGGCCGCAGGAGGTGCTTGCAGATCGTATTCGGGACCTTGCCTGCCATTTGACTCTTCAGCGATCATTTGACTTACGTCACCTTTCAGAGAGGCAGCTTTTTGGAGGAACTCGTCGACAGTTATTTGGTGCATATGCAGCTCTTTCCAAGCTTAACAAAGGAAAACAAAATTTATAATCAATTATATCAAAATATTCAAGTATATCGACTACTATTAGACTGAAGTAAAATCTTGCGCATACGTTTTCGAAGTGGTACTACAATTAGGACATGCAAGTGAGAAAAAAGTTCAAGTGAGAAAGAAATAAAGCTAAGACACAGCCAGGTCCGAAAAAATGCGTATATAAACGAGTAATCGTGAAATATCAACTAGTTCCTATATTGATTATCACCCACCCTGTACCTATATGATAGAACCATTGCAAATAAATTCATTATTATTACAGTCAAACTATAAACCTTTCGTAAGCCGATTCTGTTTAAAAATGGTCGAGTAGCGTGCATGGCGGCTAATCTGGCAATTGTTGCGCAGCCTTCTCACATCACCCCTTACGTTGGCTGCCAACTTCAGTAGTTTACCTTATCCGGAAAACACAAGTAATTGAAGACTACTCTATAAAACAAAATGCAGTCGCCAGCTGTACTGCAAACTGCACTTACCAACGAAGTCCCATGGCGCAGGTCTTCTTTTCATGTGGTGGCCTAACCGGCTGTGGTAGGACTCTATGATGTTATTCGTTCGTCTCCCAAGCCCATATACACTGAAACCTTCGGGTCTCACAGTTCTCAGCCAATATCGTGTGTAGTAATTACAGAATTGGCTCAGTCTCCTACGGAGATTGGCCGACAAGCTATCCCTCAGAATTTGAAATTGGCGCTGGATAAGGTTGGCGGGCAAGTAAGCTAGAGCCAAAATATTTTTCAAAAATAACTTTGCCTCTTCGAACTCCCGTAAAACGTTTTGGAGGCCGAGTGACTTGGCCTTCTGGATAACTGCCTGAAAGAGGGTATAACATCAGCTGTTGTTTGATTTTCACGCATTTTCACACTGTACGACTGTAACTTATGGCCAAATTTTTATCTCTACCGAGGTCTCTCTTTCTCTTTTACTTGCAGTAGAAGGTTGATAGCATTGTGAATTCCAACGAAGCGTGTGATAAATCATTCTGACAATTTTGCAATGTGTATAGTAATGGAACTTTATTACATTTTTAGGTTATTACTGCCTAACCGAAACAAAAATACCTAATGATGATCAGCTTTAATCTGAATAAACATAGAAAGATGTATGTCGTGATATCATATAAAGTCATCTGTAACCAAAGGAAATGGAAAGCATGTTTTACCGTGTGCTCCTATTCCGATTTTATTTTCATTTCCTAACGTGGCCTAAACTTGTCTTCAATATGCAAATTGCACAGCCCAATCATTAATGAGTATTCCGAAGGTACCTACTCGGTCATAATGCGCATTGCAGCCGGTGACGTGTGCTTCATCCCATACAACACCAATCGCATTACGTAGACCCCGCTCGAAGTCTGTCATCGCCAGACGGATTCGATTGCGCTGCATGATGGTTTCCTTCAAATGACGCAGTACTGCCACATATGCGGACTGAGTTTTCCTCGACATCACTATCCATACGAATGGAAAGCCCTGTAAGATGAAAGAAAGTAAACACAGAATGACATACAAGTATCACCAACCATAAAATGCCTCCATTTGTTAATGTTGTCAGACAGATGACTTGGAAGATACATCTATGAATAATGTCACATCTGCGTAGGGGAAAGGGGTACTCGGTATCGTAACAAATTGTGAACCGAGTGGAAACCAGTTGGTCTTGGACTGTGATGTCTGTTCAGTCAACATTTGTTATTTGATTCGTCATACACGTCAAAACTCAAATTTTTGTAGATTAAGTTTATCTGTATAACCTGCCGCATACTGTACTGATTGAGAGGATTGAGAACAATTGGGCGGGTGGTGGTGGTTTCGAGGAACTGAGTGAGTTTGTCATGATTTCCAAGGTGGGTCTACAGCAAAAAGTTTCTCACGTGATTAAACTTGACGCCCATGATTGTGACCAGTTGGCTTGCATCTGTGATGTCAGGCGTTGAACGAAATGTTCCGTCAATAAATATTTGCGTGACGTCACGCATCTCGGTGTCAATGAAGTTTGCATCATACATCACCGCGTGATGATTGCCTTCTGCGTCGGTGACCAGTTCCACTGATAAGCGCCCATCATCGCCGTACTCCAAATTTCGCTGGAATTCTGGACCTGCTAGTCGCTCGACGAAGTCTTCAATTCGGCGTGGCGGGGGGGGGATACGAACTTTTCCTCCACTCTTTCATCATACTCCGCAGACTATGATATGATACATGCGCCGAGGCTTCAGGATAACTATCAAGGAATATCATAATGGAGTATAGGGTTGAATTTTTGACAATGTATTTTGAAATTCTGAATGACGAAGTTTTAATCACAACTTGTTCAAATTCGAAAAAATTCATCTTAACGACAATTTTTTTCACCCAAGCTATGTCATATGAAAAATATTTGAACCGCTTGACCTACTTCTGTGACTGAACCCAGTGTGATAATACTCACACTATTGCTAAGGAACCGTACAAATCTCCCAATCTGTACCAGTGGGTCCGCAGAGCTGCTTTTATAGCGTCTTTGAATCTGGCTATGTTTTCTGCGTGTGGATCGCTGTGGCAGTGTTGGCAATGTGCGTTGATCAGCTGTATCTCCTTGTTCACTATTTTAGCTGTTCCAAAGCAGCTATTCTTCTTGCAAATCAAGTAACTGAAATGAAATTAAATCGCAAAGGTGTACATTTAGTTTTCCTAGTATTTGTGTAATAAAGAATTCAGTTCGATATTTTTCATGAAATAAATAGCACTGTTTCATGTGGGTATGTAAGTAACAGCTGCAAAGTACGGGCGATAGTTAAAATAGGCTTTATTAAAAAAATAAAAATAAAAAAAAAAAAATTAAAAAAAAAAAAAATTACAAATTATAAATTTTTTTATTTATGCAGTTTCTTTGAGTGTCCACCTCAATATTTCAAAAGACTTTGAAAAATGAATCGTGATTAGTGACATGAACAATTGATTGAAATTTTTTTTTTTCAGAAATTCATGTAATTTTTATAACCATTCTCGCCGCGTGAATCGAGGATAAAAGTTTCGCTGTGAGGAAAAATTAAAAAATGTCCAACCCTGTGTTGTTCTGTTATTCCGCTGTTATTCTTGCGCTGTTAATCATTAATCGAAGTTTTGGAGTAAAGAATATTCGTGATGACGAAAAAAAATAGAAAAAAATGGAAAAAAAATAGAAGCAACAATCTTTCCACTTTTTTTCATAACTGAAAAATGTTCGTCGTTGGCCATAGTATTTTAAAGAATTTATTCAATAAAATCAATCATGGCGCTGTTTCGAATTTTCGAAAATTCAGAACTCAAAAACGGTTGAATGAAAAAATTTGAAAAAAATCAGAGAAGGGTTTTGAACCAAGAGCTAGAGTAAAAAAAAATTCCTATGCTATTTAAATGGAAAATAGAAATCCGCGATGAGCTACCCCTAAATCTTAATATTAAGAGCTCCGCTTTTAACAGGCATCTCCCCCCCCCCCCCAGTATTTCAATGCGAAAATTAAAAAAAAAAAAGAGTAATCGATTTTTTTGAACCGGTCTAATATATATATATATAAGGGTGTTATGCCAACTATATCGCAGTACTGGAAGTCTCGGACTGTCAGGTATAGTCGAAAATTGCCCGATAAACATGAGCGCGAAATATCTGGATCGCAGTAGATAGTCGAAATTCGATCAACGCGATCGTAGCCACGCAATCGTAGCCGTGGATTTCGATGGCTAAAAGTCGAGCGGTGAACCAGATATTTCGCGCTCATGTTTATCGGCCAATCTTCGACTATACCTGACAGTCCGAGACTTGCAGTACTGCGATGTAGTTAAAAATAAAAAATAAATTTTTTTTTTTTTCTTCTCACCAACAGCCTCAAAAGTTTCATTTAAGTAAGAAAACATGCCTGTTATAATATGAGCTCTTAATATTAATATAGAATAACATGGGATAAATTATTTTTGCCTCTTCTGATTTTCATAACTAGCAAATGATACGTTACACAAAGAATCTACATATATATATTAGGGTGGTCGTTAATATAGCTATTTCTGAATTAGATTCATTCATACCCTTCATTCGAAAGTAAAAAAAAAAAAAAAATTTTGACCCCAAATTGAACCCCTTATCTCAATTAGAAAGGGTGCCTGTAAAGGCTTACTTTTTTGTATTTTTTTATTTTTTTTGTATTTTTTTATTTTTTTTTTTGTATTTTTTTTTTTTTTTGTATTTTTTTTTGTTGTTTTTATGAACTATCTGTATGATCGATGGATTTTTAAGCCGTTTAAGAGGTGCCGAAATATTTATTTTATAAAAAAGTAGCCGAAAGTAATGTAAAATCAATACAAAAAAGTAAGCCTTTACAGGCACCCTTTCTAATTGAGATAAAGGGTTCAATTTGGGGTCAAAATTTTTTTTTTTTTTTTTACTTTCGAATGAAGGGTATGAATGAATCTAATTCCGAAATAGCTATATTAACGACCACCCTAATATATATACATGAAAAAAGCCAGTAACGATACTATTACCTCAAAATTATAAATTTTTTTTTTTAATCGTAATTAAGGCTGGCATTACCTTTCCACCAACCGATCGATTTGAAATTTTTTATGGGTGTATTGGGAGTATAGCGGAACTGTTTGCAACAAAAATTAAAGACGATACTTCGACCTTTTTTTTTTTTTCTTTTCCCCCACTCCATCATATCTGAACCCACTAGGTACGGCCTGCCAGATCGACGGTCCTTGCATAAGGGTCTTTTAGGTAAGTATTATCCTGACTTTCATTGACGATAAAATTACCTGACCATTTTGGTCGTCAGCTCTCCGACTAATACGCGGGGTGACAAAGCGAGGCGGCGCGGCGCGCTGAAGATAAAGGATCAAACGCTCGCCGGCCTACCAGAACGGCATTTGCGGCGATATACATTTTTTATAAATTTTTAAGATCATTCAGTTATTGAACCCGATTGAAAAAGATTATATATAATTAAATATGATCATATATAGATTATCTATCGATTATGTATGAAAAATGGCCCTATATATATTATATCGCGTTAGTAATGCCATAAGGTCGTAAGCGACACTATACGACCTTCTGGTTCTATGAAAACCAAAATTTGGCTATAATCGTATATTTTTTTTTTCTTTGCAATTGCGATGAAACCAATGAAAAACACATAGATCTATCGGAATTCCCAAGAAATTGTTTTTTGGCGGATATACGTCCTTCTGACTTCAATTTTCTCGATTTCTTCCTGAAAATAAAGCCAGAGGGTCGTGTCCGCCAAAAAACAATTTCTCGGGAATTTCGATAGATCTATGTGTTTTTCATTGGTTTCATCGCAATTGCAAAGAAAAAAAAAATATACGATTATAGCCAAATTTTGGTTTTCATAGAACCAGAAGGTCGTATAGTGTCGCTTACGACCTTATGGCATTACTAACGCGATATAATAATCCCTACAATACTAATACCTATTAATATTATTGAAAAGATTGATCAACCTGTAATTCTGAGAATATACTTTTTGGACCCATTTGATAGGGGACTTTTTCGTTTGTTTATATGTCGAAAATACATTCCGATTTTTTAAATATTATTTTCGGCATTTCGTCAACTTCACCTTTCCCTGTAATCAAACCTCCATCTTCTAATAGCGCGCGAAAATTTTGTAATATTTAATTAGATTTTCCTGAATTTTTTCAGATTTTAGAAAATGGGTGTTTTTTTTTTAACTTCGATAATCGTATCTCAGATACCGATGCTTGAAAAAATCTGTAAAAAATGGTGTATGTATTTTTTGACAATTAGTTTGAAATAACAAATTATTAAGCAGATCTAAAATGTCACCGCCAGGTCTTGATCGAGATGTCATGGAATGCCCCATATATATATATATATATATATTAGGGTGTGTTGAAAAAAAAAATTATTTTATTTTCTCACGAGCTACCTTTCGAGACGGCAGCGTATATCGCCTAGAAGATTCTCTCGAAATTTCAGCCCAATCGATAAAGATTTAGAGGTGGCTCACATAGGTTTTGTATTTCCAATTTAAATAATACGCTCAAATTTATTTTCGCGTTATCTAGCTGCAAAACTTCTATTTTAGTTCAACATAAGACTGTTTTGCCGACTCAAATGAGTTAGGGTGTAGAAGCCATGAAAAATTGAGAACGAACTGTTACTTTTTCGATTTTTAATATTTTTCTCGAATTATCAGAAAATGCGAATGAATGATGCTCAATTTTTAATTTTTAATTTTTCTTTCGAAATTGTTGATTCATTCAAATTTCCTACTGTGAGGAATTCTGCGGGATGGACTTTTTGAATAAACGGACGGATTTATACGTGGTCTATATTCCTGTACAGTGTTGCGAGTCACTAATTACATTTGTAATGGAATTACTCATTTAATTACCCATTACTTTGGTAATGTGTAATTAAATAAAAATTCAATTACACATTCCAAAGTAATGTGTAATTAAACTCGATTTAATTACACATTACCAAAGTAATGTGTAATTAAATAAAAATTCAATTACACATTACGAAAGTAATGAGTAATTAAAAAAAATTTAATTACAATTTTCACAACACTGTTCCTGTATAGCAAAAAAAAAAAAAAAAAAAAATTAGAAATGTTATTATTTTTCAATTTAATTTTTTTCAAATTCTTTTCCATATGGATGGCAAGTGTCCCTCGTCATTGTCGAGCGGAAAAATGCAGTGTAACGAATAATATTTCAAATTCTCTGAGATGTGACTCAAAATAAATGTGAATGCCTAATCCCCTATCTGTCTATCTATTTGATCCAGAACATCGGAATTTTCAATTTTAATATACTCGCCTATTATTTAGATATGCAGAATCATCAATTCAATGATGATATTTTGGAAATAGGGATTGTACAGAATATTGAAAATCATGAAAAAGTTCCCATATCATTTGTGATGGACATGCAGCGTTTTGATACCGATATCCGATGTAATGGTATATAAAATATCAATAAAATCCCCCCCACTACCGCGCGTCGTGAGAGTTCGTTCCGTCAGTTCCTTCATAAGAGTGTTATGCTTTGTTGTATCTTACACGAATTTTTAACGGTTACGTCTTGAACATTATATACTATGTCTGAAGCTTATAAGGGAATGCGTGAAGTCAAACTCAGAAAGCCGTATTTGGTGGGGGAATGGTGATCTGAGCTGAGTTGCGTTTATGGCGGGGAATGCTCTTGTCTACTGTACAACTACATGCGAACATCTATATTACTCGAGATTTAATACTTTCAATGAATAATCGAAACTGGGAAAGAGGCAATTTTATTCGCAATTCCTAATAATTCGAGAGAAATATTAAAAATTAAAGAAGTAACATTTCATTTTCAATTTCTCGTGACTTTTACGAAACCCCAACTTCTCATTTGAGTCGGCAAAACAGTCTTATGTTGAACTAAAATAAAAGTTTTGCAGCTAGATGATGCGGAAATAAATTTGAGCGTGTTATTTGAATTTTGAATACAAAACCTGTGTGAGCCACCTCTAAATTTTTATCAATCGGGCTGAAATTTTAAGAGAATCTTATAGGCGATATACGCTGCCGTTTCAAAAAGTAGCTCGTAAAAAAAAAAAAAAATTTTTTTTTTTCAACACACCCTAATATATATATATATATATATATATATATAGGGGAGAGGCGGGCAAAATGGGCACTAACGGGCAAAATGGGCACCCCTGAAAATTTTTCTTAATTTAGTCAAAATTGTAAAATGTTCTGAATTTCATTATTTACTTACTGTAATAGTATTTTCCAGTGAATACGAAAATGAATTTAAAACCTTTTTTCGATTTTGAAAATTTTTTCGACAAATTTTTGGGGTGCCCATTTTGCCCGCAATTTTGGAACTTTTCAGGCGAGGGCGTTCAACACTCGGAATTGATCAGGTTATCGTTTTTCGGACAAAATTCGAAGATCCATCGATTCAAACCTGTATTTGAAGCCTTAATTTCTTAGGGTGCCCATTTTGCCCGCCTCTCCCCTATATATATATATATATAAATTAAATATAATTATATATATTGATATATATTTATATTTATTTGTATATATTTATAATATGTATATAATATATATATATATATATATGTATATATGTAATATATATATATACATATATATATATATGTATAATATATATGTATATGTATGTGATGTTCGATTAGATGGCTTCGCATGCAATAGCAATGCGTAGAAATACATTTTCTTCAAACGGCTTCGAAGATTAATCGAGTTTGCAAGCGAGCCCCGCCTTTGTGGATTCTGCCGCATGTTTAGAAAAATAGAAACGACTAATCAACTTTGTTTCACCCTTCGAAAAATTCGTATTACTACCTATGGAAATTTATAATAGGAAGGTTTCAATACATAATTCTGCATTTATGATGATTATTTAATTTGAAAGGCCTGTGATAATCGGGGAATATTTCTGTAAATGTAACTAGTAATTGAGTAAAAGAACCTTATATCATTACCCGATTAAAAAAGATATATATATGTTATAAATATATAAATATAATAAAAATATCTATAAAATATATATATATTCGTATGTATTCATATATAATCGATATACAATATATATATAATCATTTATATCATCCTGCTCACCCTGGTTGACGGCAAATGAATGTGTATACTCGGACGAACTTTTCGCAGATTAACAAATATGATTTGATTAGTGCATAATTACAACTTTTTTTTGTTTTTTAATCTTACATAATTCCTCGCCGAGATCTTCCGTTTTGTTTGTAAATTCGCCCATCTTTTATCCGCGAAGTCAGGGGCAAACGTCTTTGCGGTCTTCGTGGCATTTTATCGCTGAATGACAGTCAAATAAAACAGCACAACGAAACACAAGAATGAATTTCTTTAAAATACAAATGCTTTGAACCATATACTATTAGAATGAATAAAATAAAAATGAAAGAATAACACCCGTCACGCACAGATTGTCTCTGGGCAATCAACACTTAATTTAAATGGTTCATTCAATGGTTGATAATATAATAATTAAAATCTAACAAACTAACACTAATTATTCACTATCCAAAGACCGATTGTGTTTGAGCAATTTAACACTGATTATAATAATTGAAATATTAAGAAAATTATAATAGAGATAATCCAGAGTACGTAAGAATGTCACACTTGCCAAGAAAACACAAAAGTTTGAGAAGATTGCGAAACGCTGCGAACGAACAATAATGCACGAATGATAGAAAACTGTTTGAGTACGCAGATTTTATACATTGTGGTAGTCAACGTTCGTTCGACCTAAACACGCGGTGCATGATCGTCTCAGGGGCGCAAGGGGGCAGTTTCATCTCATATCGGCCAACTCTGGGTCTTTTTTTGTCAAAATGTTTATCGATTTTTTTCGCAAACTAAGGCCATTTTTAAAATTCTAAAAAAAATATGATCGCATTCGTTATTCAATTCTGAAGATGGCGAATTTTTTAAATTGATGGAGCGATATTTCTAAATATTATTTTTACAATTATTTGTTTGGCGCTGCGTCAGAATGCCGCGCTGCGCGCCTTGCTACAACCGCGTCGTACGAGGCTCGGCCAATGGCGTGGCGCGCTGCTTTCCATAGCATGGAATGACGCGTAGCAGCGAGGCGCGCGGCGCGCGGCGCGCGGTAGTAGCGAGGCGCGCGGCGCGCGGTAGTAGCGAGGCGCGCGGCGCGCGGTAGTAGCGAGGCGCGCGGCAACCCGACGCAGCGCCAAACAAATAATTGTAAAAATAATATTTAGAAAAATCGCTCCATCAATTTAAAAACTACGCCATCTTCAGAATTGAATGGGGAATGCGATCATATTTTTTTCAGAATTTAAAAAATTTCCTTAGTTTGCGAAAAAAATCGATAAACATTTTGATTGCTCATAAAAATGACAAAACTATATTTCTCGACAAGTTAAAAATTTTTATCGAAAAGTGTATTTCGTCGCCTTTAAAACGCGTTTTGGAACATCTCTCTACGGTAAAGGGGATCCGGGGTATTAATTCTCAAAACCGCCCGCGCGCCACTTTTACAGTAATTATTCATAACTATAGCGTATAAGAAAATTTTTGACCAACGAAAAAATACGGGTCTACTTTTTTGACGTAGATTTCACGTAAAAAAAAGTTTGAAACGATTCAAAAAATACAAGGTCATTTCTCGGCCGATTTGAGGTGCAATTGCCCAAGGGCGCAATATGCAGTTGCAGGGCTATTATAAGCCAATCAAGTTCTCAAGTCAACATCTCTTTTACATTAACCTTGCACTAATTTTCATGTCGATTTGATTTCCTCTTGCAAATTCAAAATGTTTCGGGCAAGATTCTCATTCTACATCCCTCTCGGATGCGAGCGAATCTCGGGATAACTCAAATAGCAAAAAATTGATTCAAAAATCCACGCCACGCGAGCTTAAAGTTGAAACGCTGCTAGAACCGTGCAAGATAGGGCACAATTGTATCAGGGACGATTTTGTGAAGCATAAAATTTCACACGGTAAAGTCAGCGAGGGCATATATCTACACGGAGAAAAGTGTATAGCAAATTTCCTCAAACTAATATAGTAATGGTAGGATATACCTTCCAATATGACGATCATTCCTATACTTTATACTAAATGTCACCATGCATATAGGAATATTTCTATTATATATGGTGACATTTGGTATAAAGTATATTAATGATCGTCATATTGGAAGGTATATCCTACCATTACTATATTAGTTTAAGGAAATTTGCTATACACTTTTCTCCGTGTAAAGTTGACGGTGGAGCTGTGGGAAGCTTCAGAGCTTTAGCACAGAAAATTATAGTTCATTCGAGCCTAGCAGACTGAAGACCGAGGACTACCGAAAAGGGTTTTCGTGCGGCAGCGATCCGCAGAACCGCTGCCGCACGGAAATGAATCTAGAGCAAATGATAGGGGTAGCTTAAAATGGTGAAAACCATACGTGCGTGTGCAGCGAATTTTTTTTTTTTTTCAACAAGGCTTTCCTAGATACCATATCGCGTGTCTAATGGCATAAGGTCGTAAGCGCCAAAAACGTAATTTAAGTGGCAAAAGGTCGTATAGTTTTTTTTTTTTTTTTTCACGCCATTCGCTCTAAAAATGATCCAAACGTATAGATCAATGGAAAATTACGAGATCCAAAATGTAAAAGCAAAAGGTCGTATAATCGAAATCAAATGGCAGACGGACTCGAAGATTATTCGTCGCGAGTCTGAAATTGGCGGCCCTGATACAATAATGAGTAAATTATTAATTACAGTTAGCTTGCTAGCCATTATCTCGCATTATCTCTTTTAATCAGAGTATTTTGACGATGAGTGGATGCATTATTGTGTGTTTTAAACCTGACCTGTATACGTAAAAGGTTACTCGAACATTATAGAACGTTTAACGGACTAAAGGAGGAGAGGTACATATTATGCGTGCGCGCACACTGTATTGACAGGCATGGTTTGAAAATGTTTTTACTTACCTGTAAGAAGTTAAATTGGAGATCCTGGTACAAAGAGTTCTTCGTTGCAGCTTGTTCTTTTGTATTCTGTAGATATATAATTTTCGTCGTTCGAAATTTCGACCGGCGACCATTTCGAAAGGGTAATCCCGTCCAATTGACGACACTTCACGCACGAGTTTCTGTCATTGACAAAAACAGTATATCATATTTTCGCGCGTGTTAAAGGATTTCTGAGAATAAAAACTTCCCGATGAAAAAAATTCGGATAACTCGGCCGATAAAAATTCACGAAAAATACCTCGCAGCCACGTCGTGGTCGGGTACAAGTTTAGTAGCGCAGATAGTTGAAAGCCGTAAATAAGGCTGTCATGACTGAAGAGGCGCATGGTGCAGAAGTAGTATAGAAAACAAAAGAATATTAACTATAATAATCAGTCGAAAACTGCGGGCAATATTATGGCCAAAGGAGCATAGATCACAGCTTAACACTACGAGTTGTTAAATGCAGTTGAGACGATTACGGTTGTAATTCGTTTCAAATTGTACTTACCTATAAGCTGCAATTCCGTTTGCTACATCACTATTACGCGAACGTGATAATTTTACAAAATTTGCTAGCGTACAATAGTATTTGAACTGTTTAACTTAAATGATCCGTGGTTATACTTACACTCATAGAAAAAACCAGTTAAGTTAGCTATAAAATTTACAGTTAAATAGCACTTCAACTATATTTTTATCATTCTAAAATAATAATCGTTACTTGTATGTAAAGGCCAAGCCCGGCGACTTACGTCTGGATGATATGGACTGAACCATACCTGCAATTTCTCGAGGTATAGAATTCCATACCTGGGAGTTGAGGGGAATTTTTTTTCCGCTTTAATGCTATAGTCGGAAAAATGGAAAAATTGGAGAAATCAGACGTTGGCTCACTTTTTTTAATTTTCTTATGATTTTGTCTCATGTAGGTACTTCCGTCCAGCATTTATATCTATTATCTCGTATTTAAAAGCCTCGCGCCAAAGTTAACCTAATAAATCTAAATATATATCGACTATAATATACTGAGCGATTCTGTGGAAAATCACGCGCCTGAAAGGTAGGCAAACGGGGAACGCCTGAGTTGAGTAGATCAAACATCGACGATTGGGTTTCATTTCCCACGTAATAAATAAAACCCAATCGTCGATGTTTGATCTGCTCAATTCGGGCGTTTTCCGCTTGCCTACCTTTTAGGCGCTTGATCACAGAATCGCTCTGTATATAAATACAGAGAGATATTAACTATACATGAATAATTTATTTCCATTTGAAATGAATAGAAAATATATGTAATACACGGTAAAAAAGAATAACTTGGGCCAAGCATTTTTTTTTTTTTTGAACAACCGACAATCTCTCGCCTTCGGCTCGTGCCGTAAACCTCTCGTTTCGTCAAAACAGTACATCTTTACTTCAGAAGGTGTTAAAATGGGAGTTTTAAAGCCACGCGAAGCGTGCAGGGTAAAACGTCCAAAATCACACGGAGTGAAGTAAAAGCCTTTCCTTACTCGTACTGAAATGTACTATTTCGTTTTCATAACAATAATATACAGGTTGTTATGCTGACTACATCGCAGTACTGCAGGTCTCGGACTGCCAGGGACCTGTCAGGTATAGTCGAAAATTGGCCGATAAACATGAGCTCGAAATATCTGGTTCGCCGCTCGACTTTTAGGCATCGAAATCCACGGCTACGATCTGTGGCTACGATCGCGTTGATCGAATTTCGACTGTCTAAAGTCGAGCGCCCGATCCAGATATTTCTTTTGCGCTCATGTTTATCGGCTTTTCGACTATTCGACTATACCTGACAGTCCGAGACCTGCAGTACTGCGATGTAGTCGGCATAACACACCCTGTATATAGTTATGATAAAAATCTGAAAATAGTTGAACTTACTACTTCAAATCGATCATGTAAAAATATTTAATTATACATAAATATATATCTACAGCTTAATAACATAGTCACGTAAGCGCCATAATTTTGGCCTTTTTTGATATTTATGTGATAGAAACGTATCTCCATTTTTCTTTCATTTTCGCACTCGTCAATGTACTTGAAACATTTTAGCGGTATGAATGAAAATTTGAAACACAGAAGCGTAAGTGCCATTTTTTTTTTTGTGTGAAACAGACGTATGTACAGTCCGGTTCGGTAACAGAGGAACGTATCTCCACAAAAATATGGAGATACGTCACTATGTTACAAATAATTTGACACTCGGAAAAGTTGAGACCGCGTAAGTGTGGAGTTACGACTGTGTCACACAAAAAACGTGGAGATACGTCACTATCATACCGAATTATGGATGATGGCTCTATGCATTCATCAAAGAATTTCCAATGCAGAGAACCATTTTTTGGAGATACGTTTGTCTGACCTCGAAAAAGACCATTTTTGGCGCTTACGTGACTATGTTATTAGGCTGTCGATATAAATATTTATATATTCATCATCATGTTTTGTAGACATTGTTCGTAACTTCGAACGGTCGAAAAAATGACCGCTTCCGACAAAATCATAATTTTGTCTTATGACACAACTATATTGAAAGAATTTATGTGAATTTTTTCAGAATTTTCGGATTGCAATTGTGGATTTTTTCCAAATTCCATCTTCTTCTACAAATCTCCGTATATCTCAAAAGTATATAAGATCATACAAGAAAATTTGTGCGACCAAAAAATTGCATTTTCGAATCAACTTTTTTTTTGGGAATTTTGGGAAAATAGACTCTCGGCATTTACGCTCTCATTCCCTCATTTTTCAAGATAACGGAGTTTTCGATAAAGATTCTTACAGATGAAGAATGAATACGTGTCGTGACTTTGGCTGAATTGGCGATTTCACCTTCAGATTTGCCAAACAAAAATGTTGAAAGTAAGCCATCTTCGCGATGATATACAACGAGGAGTGATTTTTTTTTAAATGTTCGGCGAAAGCCATAACATAGCTACATCCTTAATCTTCGAATCAAGATCATGATCGATACAGTCGGATCAATGACTGAGAAGTAATCACGAATGATCTGACGCATTGATCCGTGAT
The DNA here is from genome assembly GCA_943736025.1 of Tenthredo mesomela. Taxonomy (NCBI): domain Eukaryota; kingdom Metazoa; phylum Arthropoda; class Insecta; order Hymenoptera; family Tenthredinidae; genus Tenthredo; species Tenthredo mesomela. Next base: position 11,344,495 of record OX031018.1, read on the forward strand.
TTTTGGCGCAAAAATTGGGCGATTTATGGCGTGGCTGAGGAGTAGGGAGCCTCCATCCTCAGCCTAGCCAACCACAGTGCAGCTACGATGCTCTGTGTTTCTCAAGTTCATCTGCTGTTTCGCTCGTCACAGTTCACGGGGAATTGCGGAGTAGCCCGCGCTTTTTGGTTAGTCAACGCCCTTAACAACACATCAAACATATTAAATCGCAATGGCAATTGCTTACCATAATTTTTCCCTCAATTTTCAGCCATTGATGAAGCTTCTATTGTTACCCGTCTCCGAGATCACCACTTGGGCTATTTTCCACTGCTGTGACCACAATTTTGGAAATTTTTCTAAAATTCAAAAAGCGTTGCATTCAGGAGGCTTTAAAGATTGAGCATGATTTTTTAAATATTTTTCCCGTCTTTTTTGAAAGAATGGCAATGAGTTGAAGTAAAGCTACGGAAAGAAATGTGTAAAAAGTATGTTTTTTTACATACATTGAACGATAACTCTCCTGATTTTCATACAACAATGATCTGTGGTTGGGCTAACGGGGAATAAGACAAGCTTGAAAATGATTCATATCAAAAGACTGTCCGATTTTTTTTCACTTAGATATAGTGTGTCAAATCCAAGTGCCCCGACTTTACGGCCCGATAGTAGGACGGAAGGATATTTTTTTACACATGAACGGAAAGGCCGATTTCGCTTCCTATTTTCGGGGAGCAAAGAGCAGTTTTGCCACTCGAAAAGTCTTTCCTCCCAGTCTTTGCTCCCCAATATGAAGTTGCGCTAGATTCATCTATCCTCTTTTTTCCTTCATGAAAAAAACAGAAGACGGTGGGACCAACTTCATACCTATACTGTTTTGTTTAAAGCAGCAACCAAATAATAGTACATTATGTCACTAGGCCGATTAAGTATTTTCCGACGAATTTGAGTTTATAATCCGAGCCGAAGGCGAGGATTATGATGAAATTCGTCAGAAAATACTTTTTGGGCCGTGTGGCATACAGAATTTTATGTGTCCAGGCCAAAAACCGCGTTTAAACCGAGCGAAGCGAGGTTAAAAACGCAGTTTTACGGCCTATGACACATAAATGAATCATAACTTTAATTGATTTATCAAAAATTAATCGGTAAAACCACTTTTTCCTCAAACAGGTAGCAAAATCGGCCTCCGTTCATGTGTAAAAAAAAAATATCGTGTGAACCATAGGAGCAACGTTTTCGCTCCCTTGATGTACAATATACTACTATTATGAACTTTGAAAAGACGATCGGTTTCATGCATTTTTATGCCAAGAAGAGCCAATTTTCCAACATTAGGGTCATTCTTTTACAAACCGAACACTTTTAAAACTTGACATTTTAAAATCGTCTGAAGTTTTTTTTACAACTTACATACATCAAATTACTTCACACGTATTTCAGGATTTTGCTGGAAATATTTTTTTTTTTTTAAATATCCGCACATGAATTTTTGATAATTTGCTGGATTTTCTCCCATCTTCTCCTACTTGAAATTCATTATCTCCAGTTGTACTGATCGGATCAAGGTCGGCCTGGTTTCATTTTACACTCTGTTACGTGAGCTTTCAAAGTGTATTTAAAAAAAAAATTTTATTGTAAACAAATTATAATTATTAACAATTTGATTATTTAAATAGTCTAAACATGCCCTTCCCCCACCTTGAATCCATTTTGAAAAACATGATTTTGTTCATTATTCTCTCATCTACAAGATCCATCTTTGCAAAAAGTGGGGTCCCCGTTAGATCGGAAGATATTAAATATTTCCGAGCGCAAGTCACGCAGCGCGCTCTGCGTGCAATCAAAATCTCACACTCTTGCGCCTATTTTCACTTTTTATTTAATATCTTCCGATCTAACGGTGACCCCACTTTTTGAAAAGATGGATCTTGTAGATGAGAGAATAATGAACAAAATCATATTTTTCAAAATGGATTCAAGGTGGGGGAAGGGCATGCTTAGACTATTTAAATAATCAAATTGTTAATAATTATAATTTGTTTACAATAAATTTTTTTTTTTAAATACACTTTGAAAGCTCACGTAACAGAGTGTAAAATGAAACCAGGCCGACCTTGATCCGATCAGTACAACTGGAGATAATGAATTTCAAGTAGGAGAAGATGGGAGAAAATCCAGCAAATTATCAAAAATTCATGTGCGGATATTTTCAAAAAAAAAAAATATTTCCAGCAAAATCCTGAAATACGTGTGAAGTAATTTGATGTATGTAAGTTGTAAAAAAAATTTCAGACGATTTTAAAATGTCAAGTTTTAAAAGTGTTCGGTTTGTAAAAGAATGACCCATTATTGAGAATCATCTTATCTATCAAGTTTTCTGAATGTATACCTTTCGATGTATTGAAACATTTTAAACACCGGATACTTTCGATTCGTTGCTGAAGAAAAAACATGATAATATAATTTCTAAATTATCTGAATTAGATTACTTTTCCAAATTCATATTTTTAAATTCTTGGAAAAATTGATGAAGGTAACGTATCCACGTATCATTATCCGGATACGGAAGCCTCGAGCTATAGCAGTGACTTTGCTAGAGTCACGACTAGCTCCATCTGCCAGCACCGATCGGTGATGCAGGAGCTAAGAAATATGTCGCAATTGTAACCGTTCCGCTTTTTGGTCTTTCCAACTTTTGACCCATCAATTTGTTGGCCTTTCACTTTAGTGAATTCCAATTTTTAAACTTCCATGATATTCGTAATTATAAGATTTTTACACTCAAATGATCGAGTATTGCTATTTTTCTCAATTCCATATTCCGCCGTTCGCAATTTTGATCATTCTCCTAACTGTGCTCCAATATACATCTTTTCCACATTCTTGTGTTCCCAATTTTTTACATACCACTTCAAAGGCTCTCGTAATATGAGTCTTTCTACATTTGCAACTTCGTCTACTTTTGTATTCCATAATTCGGCCCTTCTTCATTTTCATCGTTCCGAATTTTAACCCGCACCCAAATATTGTTGATTCTACTACTATGGTGACCTCTTTGGATGGACATATTTTTATATTGATGGAAAAAAAATTTCTGAGTTTTGAAGCGGTAAAATTTTTTTTTACCATATTGTCTAATATGTTTCAAATATTTTTCAATTTAAACAAAAAGCATTGAAAAGTTAATAAATTCAAAAACATTCGAAAATATTCGAAAATTACTGAAAAATACAATAAAAATAAATTTTGAAAAAAACATCAAAACTTATGAAAACTTTTTTTTTTCACCAATATAAAAATATGTCCATCCAAAGAGGTCAGAACAGTAGTAGAATCAACAATATTTGGTGAGGTAATGAAAGTAGTAAGCGAAAAAAAAATTAAAGTCTAAAAAGGGCAAAAATCCCATGTTAATCAAATGGGACAAGTATCGTCCTACAGGCAGGGGTTAGTGGCAATTGAAAAAATAAAAAAAAAATAGCATAATTCTTTTTAGGCTCTAAACTAATGATTTGGCCCATACCCAAGTAGAAAAAATCAATTCGGGAAATAACGGACACCCTAATATATATATATATATATATATATATATATATATATATATATATATATATATATATATATATATATATATATTACTGAAGAAGCGGGCAATAAAGAATTCTTTATTGCCCGCTTATTGCCCGCTTATTGAAGAAGCGGGCAATAATGGATTCTTTATTGCCCGCTCTTTTCAAGTGGTCAATAAACGGCTACTTTAGGCCCTATTTTTAGGTAAAAAAAACGCAGAAATCATGCATGTGTTACAAAAAATATATTGCTTATCGATTAATAATGAAAAGTGAATTGGGAAATGAAAATAAAAGGAAAAAATAGTTATGGGCTGATGCGTACGCTGGTCCGTAACAATGGCGTTTCCGGAATAGACTTTTCGATTTTTTTTAAATTTAGCCGTTGGTTAGAAAAATATGAAATTAATTCAGAGACCCTTTTGGGTCGGTTGCAACATCATACTAAAAAATTATCCAAATCGAAGGGGGTGAGGTACAAAAGGGGTAAATGTGACGTGGAAAGCCCCATATATATATTAGGGTGGTCGTTAATATAGCTATTTCTGAATTAGATTCATTCATACCCTTCATTCGAAAGTAAAAAAAAAAAAAAAAATTTTGACCCCAAATTGAACCCTTTATCTCAATTAGAAAGGGTGCCTGTAAAGGCTTACTTTTTTGTATTTTTGTATTTTTTTTGTATTTTTGTATTTTTTTTTTTGTATTTTTTTTTTTTTTTGTATTTTTCTTTGTTGTTTTTATGAACTATCTGTATGATCGATGGATTTTTAAGACGTTTAAGAGGTGCCGAAATATTTATTTTATAAAAAAGTAGCCGAAAGTAATGTAAAATCAATACAAAAAAGTAAGCCTTTACAGGCACCCTTTCTAATTGAGATAAAGGGTTCAATTTGGGGTCAAAATTTTTTTTTTTTTTTTTACTTTCGAATGAAGGGTATGAATGAATCTAATTCCGAAATAGCTATATTAACGACCACCCTAATATATATATTGATATATGTACGTGACTTGGATAATTTGATGACATTTCCCGCAACGAATCGGACATTTCGGTGACTATTGGCTACTTCGATGACGGTCATCAAAGAGCCGATGGATTATATGAGCATATCAGTGACTGTCATGAATCTAACCGATTGGATACAGGGATGTATTCTAGCTGATTAATCAATCCGACAATGAAATTTTTGGACTATATGAATTTTGGGCAATGCAGGTAAGTGTCCTCGAACGAAAGCAAATAGAAAGCACGGGTATTGGAGCAGTTAGCGAATAAAACGAACATCTTTTCGGAGAAATCTGAAAACTGCCGATTAATTGTTCAGAATCGGTAAATCAAAGTAATAAGTGTGTTTTTCTTGCATTTGACGAAATATCAAAATGACTAGAACAGTAAAATAGAATTCATGTACACTAAACGTAATGGATTCTGATCCGGACGAGTTGGACAATTCTAGAAACAGCCAATCAGCGCTCTGGATTTTTTCAATCCAGAGCGCCGATTGGCTGTTTCTAGAATTGTCCAACTCGTCCGGATCAGAATCCATTACGTTTAGTGTACTTGTAAATCGAGCCCAGTAACATTTGAATCAGGTGTCACCAAACTATCCGTTCGATACTTGATCGGACAGTTTGATGACAGTCCTCAAAATGACCTCTCCAAGATCGAACGATGAATTTGATGACTCTCTGAATAAAGCACATCGAGCATTTTGATGACACTTATGATGAAACGACGATGAGAAAAATGACGTTGTGCAAAACAGGGCTGAATGACGTTTCATATGATTACAAGATATAAAAAACGAACGTTTTCATTGGAGGTACATTGTGCAATAGATTTTATGAGAATTCTCCAATGGATTTTTTTATTTGTTTAGCCCATTACAATGATTGGGTAAAAGACACCATTTTGAGAATGCCGCGAAGTGACATAGCGCACCGGATTCGACAGAACAATCTGAGTCGAGAAGATATTAAACGCAGCGAGAGTGAATAATAATCCAAGAAATTGTATCATCTTTCATGCACGTAGTACGACTAGAGTCAGATGATGAGAGTTCAGTAAACGAGCGATGTCCAGTACGTGATTTCCAGTGTCGTCGAAGTGCGCTATTCGTATGAAACTATTCGATAACCTACAAATCGATAGCTGGTATGTGTCAATGGATTCCATTCGGCTCGCCTACAGACAGATGTATAATCCCATAGCGAGTAAATCGGTCATAATGCGAGAGCTCATAAATCGTTGAACTCTGTAAAAATGATCAATGTAGATCAGCTCTGCAATCATCTCGCGAGCTGTAAATGCGTGAGGATGAAAAAACGGAGCGTTTGCAATTTTATTATAATCGCTCACGTGGAATCCAATGCGCGCGAAAGTTGATATACGGTGTTTAGCCAAGGGTGATGATTGTAAAAACGGAGATGTGATAACGTTGATGTCACGTCAAAAGGTCCGAAACGAGCTGCGTCGAACTCGATGTATACACATACGGCGGGCCATCCGCTCACAATCCAGATCCGTTGAAAGGTGACAGTTTGTGACATTACTCAGCTTGGATTACGGAGAATAATCACAGATCGGCTTGTTGTATACCTATTCAGCAGTGTCACTGAAATGACCGCTACGTAGTTTCCGCTGTCATCAAAGTGTGCGATCCGTATGGAATGTTTCGATAACCTACAAATCGATGGAGTAACTGCAATGTGTCAATGGATTTCATTCGGCTCACTGGCAGACAAATGTATGATCGCATAGCGAGTGAATCGGTCATAATGCGAAAGCTCATAAATCGTTGAACTCTGCAATGATGATGAATGTACATCAGCTCTGCAATCATCTCACGAGCTGAAAATGCGTGAGGATGAAAAAACGGAGCGCTTGCGATTTTATTATAATCGTTCGCGTGGAATCCAATGCGCGCGAAAGTGAATATACGGTAATTCGCCGAGGCCGATAATTTATAAAACGAGGATGTGATAACGTTGATGTCACGTTGGAGATCCGAGGCATAATCGCGTAGAATAAGGGTCCGAGTCAAACTGCGTCAAACTCGATTTATACACATACGGCGAGTAATCTACCGCTTACGATCGAGATTCGTTCGGAAATGTAGAAGACATAGTGAAAAGTGACAGTTTGTGACGTTATTAAGCTTGGATTACGGGGGATAATTACAGATCACCTTGTCGTATACCTATTCAGCTGTGTCACTGAAATGACCGGTACGTAGTTTCCGCTGTCATCAAAGTGTGCGATTCGTATAGAATGTTTCGATAACCTACAAATCGATGGAGTAACTGCAATGTGTCAATGGATTTCATTCGGCTCGCCTACAGACGAATGTATAATCGCATAGCAAGTAAATCAGTCAAACGGTCAAATTTATTAACTTGTCGAACTCTACAATGGTGATGGATAAAGAACAGCTCAGCAGTCACCCCGTGAGCTGAAAATGCGTAAGTATAAAAAAAACGAAGCGTTTTCGATTTCAATATAATCGCTCGCGAGGAATCCTATGCGCGCGGAAGTTAATATACCGTAATTTGCTAAAGCCGATGATTCATGAAACGGGGATGTGATAACGTTGATGTCACGTTGGAAATCCGAGGTATAATCGCGTAGAATAAGGGTCCGAGTCAAACTGCGTCAAACTCGATTTATACACATACGACGAGTAATCTACCGCTTACGATCGAGATTCGTTCGGAAATGTAGAAGACATAGTGAAAAGTGACAGTTTGTGACGTTGTTAAGCTTGGATTACGAGGGATAATTTCAGATCACCTTGTTGTATACCTATTCAGCATGTGTCACTGAAATGACCGGTACGTAGTTTCCGCTGTCATCAAAGTGTGCGATCCGTATAGAATGTTTCGATAACCTCCAAATCGATGGAGTAACTGCAATGTGTCAATGGATTGCATTCGGCTCGCCGGCAGACAAATGTATAATCGCATAGCGAGGAAATCGGTCATAATGCGAAAGCTCATAAATCGTTGAACTCTGCAATGATGATTTTGTCCAGTGCAGCCCATTTTGTCCAGTTTATCAATCAGTGATCCGACTCGTTGATTTGTGCGCCACGCCATCTCTGAACCGTCACCGATACCTCAAAAACTCTCGAAAACAACTAACTCGCAATCATTCCGATCGATATATATCGCCAAGTGTCAAAAATACGCGTTTTTCATACATATCTTTTCTATTTCAGCATAAAACGGACATGTTTTGGGCCGTGCGTGTTCGCAATTGCCCACAGAATTGCGCGACGTATTTTGTTTCATTGATTTCGGTGCCTAAGCAGAGATATTCCGTTTAATAGCACATTTTTTCACGATGTTTTCAGGACTGGTGGAATTGCCTAGGAAAGCACCTTAAGGTGAACGGCTTCTGAAGCACAAACTTATTAACTTATTAAACTTTAACTTAAACTGAATTTATTCCTAAAGCGGAAACTATTGTACTAAGGCTAAGGCGAGAGAGAATACTAAAGCACGTCGTTATGGCGAAAAGCGGGTCGTAGAAGTGAAGATTCTTCGTAGACAATTTGGCGAGTTGGCTCCCAGTGAGGTAGGTCCAGGTGGGGAACCTATCAGGACCAATTAATTGTCTGATTGGTCCTGCGAGCGACAATGTTCGAACAGTCAACTCGTCAGTTGACCAGTTTGAAGCGTAATCTTATTGCCGGGCGTCAGGCGTTTCTCCGCGCGCTTCACAGCGACAGAACCACCGTTCTGCGGTATCTCAGCTGCGAGATGGCTGGCGGGAGGGTGTGACCTTGGTTCTCGTTGAGCTTTTCCGATCCAGGCGATATCAATCCCTCGGGATGTCCTCCACAGCGGCAATCTCTGCGATAGATGACCTACTGTAGACTTCTGCCAGGTCTAGGTGTCCCATCTGAGTCACCACCTCTTCGTGACCTGACAGAGCACGTAGGACGCGATACTCGTCCACTCTTACGTAGGATGTCCTCTGGCGATACGTTACGTCACTCGTCCAGGTATGGACTCTGCGTGACGTCGTCTTCTGATTGCTGGATCGGGCGATATAAGCTGACTGCACTCGACGTAACAGTCAGATGCTGGGTGACAAGATGCATCGGCTGGCAGGAGGTCTTATGGGGACCCTGTTCACTCCCTAGCGATATTTCTCCAAGGCCTACATCCCTCCCCGTAGATGTGGCGGTACTATCCTGAGTACTGGTACCGTACTGGACTGCATACCGTCGATAGCATCTCCGGAGCGGAAGTTCTTGTAGCGGAAGTTCGGAAGTTGTCATCTTCTGTATCTGCTCTCTCTCTCTTTCTCTCGCGGTACATTAACAGAAAAATTCTTCAAATTAGTCTAATTCTATTGCTTATAAAACAGGTGTGTCACTTGTATCCCGAGGGTCTAGATGGCGATATTCTCTCTCTCTCTTGATATTACTAACAAAATATGTGCCAGAAGGGCTCTAGTGACGGCAGCTAATCTGCAACGTCACAATATATATATATGTGGGGCATTCCACGCCAACTCGACCTGCCGCGGACCCTCACCATTTTTGATTTCTTTTTTCTTCGAGTATGATGAAAGAGAGGGCGAAAAATGAACGTCTGAATTATTTCGGATTTTTTGGGCCCCGGGTTCAAAAGTTGACTTTCTTTCAGGCAGAAATGTACTTGCGGATCCGTTAGTCGTAGGAAAAAATCACCCAAATGAAAAAGTTAGCCAATAATATGAGATCAATAAAACTAATTTTTTTAGAATTTTCAATATTCGTGGATGCTGTTTTTTCGATAAAACACTCTTAATTTGGGATTTCCACTGTGTTAGCCCTCATCGATTTTTGTTAAATTTTTACCATAAATTCTTTGTGAAAATACGAAACTTTTGAGACCATGCCGAAAGTGGTACTAGCTCTGGTTCAGATGCCAGAATAAAATGAATTTTGAATAAACTGAAAATACGAGTGAAATCCCTACTGAAAAATTCCAGGTGAAAAACCATCAGAAAAAGTATGGATGCGAATGGGATTCCATGAAATTCTATAATAATCCACCAGAAATTCAGAAACATGGAATATCCATATTGCTGATCTATGGTTCTCCTGTAGTTGATGCAGTAGTATTCACATGAATATTCCATGGTTTTTCAATTGAATGCAATAGTAGAAATTCATGTGGATGGGTATATAGATTTCCATTCATATATATTATGGTTTTTCATGGTAAAACCCTACAGAATATATAGATTCTCATAGAAAGATAACGGTAATGTCCTGACCTAATCCATGGGTAATACCATAAATAAGCTACCGGCTGTTACCTGAAATTTCTGAAACTTCAACATGTGAATCCATGTGTAATGGTATACACTTCTATGGACAGTCCATAGGAAAATATTTTTATTTCCATGTGAATATGGCTATGATATTGTCTCGTTGTTGACGTGAAACGTTGTGTCAAACGCATCAAATCCTGTATGGAATCAAGAGAAAATAAATAAACTTATCTGCATATAATCGCACAGATTGTTGTAGGAAGTCCCCAGGAAACCATACGATCTCATGGAAATTCCACTGTGACATCATTTCGTCATCCATGAAAAAAGATATACAAAATCCACTGGATTTTGGCTGAAATTTGGCGAAGGAACAACATCTGAATCCAGGAATAACCAGACGAGTCATTGTGGAAAGTCCCTAGGAATCCATGCGATCTTATGGGAATTCCACTGTGACATCATTTCGTCATCCATGGAAAAATATACACAAAATCCACCAGATTTCGGCCGAATTTCGGCAAAAAGGAGCATCTGAATCCGAGAACGACCAGACAAGTTATTGTGGAAAGTCCCTAGGAATCCATACGATCTTATGGGAATTCCACTGTGACATCATTTCGTCATCCATGGAAAAATATACACAAAAACCAGCGGAGTATGGCTGAAATTCGGCAAAGGAAGAACATCTGAATTCGGATTCATGGGGTACTTTATGCATGGAGCATTGAAAAATATCATGGGGTACCGTAGGATATCAGTGGATATTCCAGTATACTAAGCGGGGTTCATGGAAATTTCTGTAGTAACTACTACGGACAATCCATAGGATTTAATATAATATTACACATAGGATTCCATATATCATTACACATGGGATCACATGTTTCTGGACATGACTACAACCACATGGAATTCCATGGATTTCCAGTTCCAAATCCCGGCAGAAAATCCACGGATTCACATGGATTCTCTATATAGATTTCCGGGTGGAAGTCCAGGTGGAATCGTCCATGGATTTCCACCTGGAAATTTTCAGTAGGGATGGACTGCGCAAAAACGATTTGAACTATCTTTGACGTATTGCATTTGTATCATACCACATCGCGTGTCTAATGGTATAAGGTCGTATCCGCCAAAAAGGCGATTTTGGTGGTAAAAGGTCGTATATATATATTTTTTTTTTTTTTTGTTGCGGCGTTCATTGTAAAAGTACCAAAAACACATGGATTCATAATTGAAATTACCTGCAAAAATAAATAAAGGTGAAGGGTCGTATGTTTGGTGGATCCACTCTTTTACCACCAACTTATTCTTTTTCATCACATTTATTAATGGTATAAGGTCGTATCCGCCATTTTTTTCTCTTTGCAATGGTCCAAAAACTTCTGAAACGCAAAAATACATCGATATTTCAGAGAAGTCGGAAATTGAGAAAAAAAAAAAAAAAAAATGGCGGACACGATCTTATACCATTAGACACGCGATATGGTACCATACAAATGCAATTCGTCAAACATAGCTCAAATCGTTTTTGCAGTGCGTCCATTTCACTCGTATTTTCAGTTTAATCGAAATTCATTTTATTCTGGCATCTGAACCAGAGCTAGTACCACTTTCGGCATAGTCTCAAAAGTTTCGTATTTTCACAAAGAATTTGTGGTAAAAATTTCACATAAATCGATGACGGCTAACGTAGTCGAAATCCCAAATTAAGAGTGTTTTGTCGAAAAAACAGCATCCAGGAATATTGAAAAATTCTAAAAAAATTAGTTTTTTTCACCTCATATTATTGACAAACTTTTTCATTTAGGTGATTTTTTCGTACGACTAACGGATCCGAAAATACATTTCTGCCTGAAAGAAAGTCAACTTTTGATCCGGAGGCCCAAAAAATCTAAAATAATTCAGACGTTCATTTCTCGCCCTCTCTTTCATCATACTCGAAGAAAAAAGAAATAAAAAATGGTGAGGGTCCGCGGCAGGTCGAGTTGGCGTGGAATGCCCCATATATACATGTATATATCAATGTAATGTGTAATTAAACTTTATTTAATTACCCATTACCAAAGTAATGTGTAATTAAACTTCATTTAATTACACATTACCAAAGTAATGGGTAATTAAATGAGTAATTCCATTACAAATGTAATTACTGACTCGCAACACTGGTAGCCAGTACAGCCGGAATGTTACAATATATAATTCTATAGAAATATTGGCCCGATAGAAATATATAGAATTTTATAAAATTATATAGAATTCTATATATTTCTATCGGGCCAATATTTCTATAGAATTATATAGAACAATTCTATATAATTCTATAAAATCATTTTTACTCGGGTGCATCGAAAAATATCGTTCGCAACTCGGGCGTAATACTTTATAGCCTCGTGTGATGCCGTAATCACTCGGGCCGGCTTCGCCGACCCTCGTGCACGGCAATCACGCGCGGGTGTAAAATTTTACGCCCTTGATACGAAATATACTTTTTTTTACACATGAACGGAAAGGCCGATTTTGCTTCCTATTTTCGGGGAGCAAAGAGCGATCTTCTCCCTGAAAGTCTTTCCTCCCAGTCTTTGCCCCCGATGTGAAGTTGCACTAGATTCATCTATCCTCTTTTGTCCTTCATGAAAAAAACAGAAGACGGTGGGACCAACTTCATACCTATACTATTGATTGTTTAAAGCAGCAACCGAATACATAAATCATAACTTCAATTGATTTAATAAAAATTATTCGGTAAAACCGCTTTTTCCTCAAACAGGTAGCAAAATCGGCCTCCGTTCATGTGTAAAAAAAATATCATGTGAACCACGGGGGCAACGTTTTTGCTTCCTTAATGCACAATATACTATTTATTCATAGAATAACTTAATTTCCAAAATAGAAGTACATATTCGATGTGAAAATGCAATTTTTAAATCAGTGAATAAAGTCAATCGACAAATAAAAATTATCCGTCGTTGGTGAAACCGGCCATAAGACTTGTAATTGGGAAAAACAATGGCCTCAATTATATTCGACTAATGTATTTAACTCCGAAAATGCTGCCAATTCATTTCAGGCTGAAAATGAATAAGAATTACAATTGTAATAATTTGTAATTAGAAAAAATCCGATAATAAATACAATTGTAATTTGTAATTAGAAAAAAATCTGATACTGAATACAATTGTAATTTGTATTTAGATAGAATTCCGATACTAAATACAGTTGTAATTTGTATTCAGATAAAATTCCGATACTCAATACAGTTGTAATTTGTATTTAGCTAAAAATTCGATACTAAATACAATTGTAATTTGTAATCAGAAAGAAAATCGATACTAAATACAATTGTAATTTGTAATTAGAAAAAAATCCGATACTAAATGTAATTGTCAGTTGTAATTTGTGGCTAGCTAATTACTAATTCGCCCAACTCTGCTCTGGATGGGAACAAAAGAGAACTGCGGTAAAACAGGAGGCTGCTGTGCAGTAAGGGCTTGGGTCAAATCCTCCAGAGAACAGGGTGGATACACGCTGGTATCCGACGCATAGTAGGCATTAAGCTGCTGACTCGAAAAATGGTGGAGAGGCGACGCAAAGGATTTAGCAGAGGTAACAAGACCTAACCGTTTCAGCTCGGCCCAAATACTCGTCACATCCGTGAGTTTACCCCGCCGTTCGCGAAAAAAAGGCGTTCTTGGCATTCTTAACCCCCTGCTTAAGAGAACGTCGCAAGACACGATATGAAGACAGCAACTGAACCCGATCTTTTGGCAGTGGTATATAAATTGTTTTGCAGTCTAATGCGCTGCTCAATGCGCGGTGAAAGCCATCCCACAGGAGGTCTCTTGTGTTCTCGCGTAATTATCGGCGCATATTTATCCAGTGCAGACAGGATAGAACCGCATAGCATCCGAGCCTGCTGGTCGAGACCAACAGCCGGAACTTCCATACTTTCCACGAGAGTCGACGCAAGAGTGGTGCTCAGGGCATCTTGGTCACAATTCCTAAAGTCGCGAAATGTTTTTATTGAGCTCTTGTAGGTTACCAAGGGTAGTTCGTACTCTAGTTCGATCAGATCATGACCTGCGATAAAAGGCTCAGTAGACTTAGCACAAGCTTTCAGCTTGTCCGGTGAATCGATAATTATGACATCTAACCATGAGTCCGAGTGAGATGTATGGTGGGTGCTCCCATGTGGCACAAGAAAGAGCGAATGGCTGAAAATTAAATCTCTAACGCTGACTCGAAATTATCGCAGTTCATGTTACAATTGAGATCGCCTGTTATAATAATATTGCTATAATTAGGGATTAGATTTACTAGCGAGTTTAGAAGGTTGTCGAGTAACAGACCCTTAGGTCTCCGATAAACAATGGCAACGAGTATCCTGTTACGTAACGACTTGACCTCCAGAATCAAAAATTCAGGAGCATTGGAAAACGGAGAGGGGGGAGCAGGCAAGGATTTTTGAATGCAAAGATTTATGAACATAGGCCCCAACCCCACCCCCCGTCTTACCGACTCTGTCGTTTCGCAAAAAACAATAGCTATCAATGTCTATACAGTTGCTAGTGATATTGGCATGTAGCCAGGTCTCGGTGACAGATACAATATGAAAAGATTCCGCCTTCAGAAGTAGCCTAACCTGGTCGATGTGACCATATAGCGAGGTAGCATTAAAGCATGCCACTCTGAGACTTGAGGCAGTGCAGGCACTGTTATGCTGGCGACATAGACTTCTCGCGTCCCGTGTTCGCCTCACCTACAGGCGCCACGATCGCTCACACATAGCTGTGATTGGTCCGCGCTGCGTGTGAGTGACTGTACACTGCTCACGATCTCCGTATGTGAGCCGACACGAAAAGTCTGTGTCGCCGGCATTACTAGAGTCAACGATTTTCGGACGACGAGCAGCGGAAGTTGCAGGGAGGCTATTTTCGTTCCGGTGACTTGCGATCGTATACGAAGGATCGTATGCGACCGCAAGTCGGATGGACGTATTCGTATACGAGTGAAGCCGCACACGAGTGAACGTATGCGAGCGTGATTCGTCTACGAAGGATCGTATGCGACTATGTACGTATACGAATTTGTCGCGCGCGTTTGTTAAAAACGTATACGAATTAGGATCGTATATACGGGGGCGCGTGAACAAATAGCCGTATACTAGTCTTGGCTTCTATCGATTGTTATGGTAACGTTTTATGATGACGAGGAACGAATAATTCGTGAGATGGATTTCTTAATACATTTGATCATAATGACGCTATAATAGATGAGGTAGTCAATAGATTGAATCATCCCCGTACTTGTTATCAAGCAGAAGATGCTTTTGAACTCCGCGATGAAGATTTCCGCAGTATTTTTCGAATCAATAAAAATATGGTTGATGAATTGATAACTTTGGTGACAGATCGTATTCCACCTCCAGTATACCGGCATCAGTACTAGATTCAACTACAAAGGTAAGTGTAATCTATCTTCATAGAATATTTCGAATCATATCTATTCTGAGTACTGACTATACGCAGTGATAGAAAACCAATAACTCGTGTTATGAGTATGAGGCAGTCAGAATGAGACATTAGTCTAATGGAGAGTGAAAATATGTCACGAATTTATGTAAGAGTAACTTGATTAATAAATACTCAAGTAATGAGTGTTAAACTGTGTTGAAACTAATGAACCCAATCCACGATATCCTTCAATTTGTTTATTTCTGTTAAGTTACAAAAAAATGAAGTTTCCACTGGATGAACGGTTTATAAACGTGTAACGGCTTGGGCAGTTTTCTCAAGAGCCCTTGCCCCGCGGGTATTCAGGAGCAAATTTTGCTTTATTATTTGTATTTTTTTGTCCCAATACATTTTTTTGTTTTGCATATCCTTGCTCATGATCATTGTCATCTCACTTGCATGTTTGATTCCGTCATCCAAACTTGCAGCTGGAGTAGGACGTTTCCCTGAAAAACATGAATATTCATTCAAAAATCAAGTTTTGGATATAATTTAATCGCAAGTGAGTAATAATTAGCAATGATAAGCAGATTAGTATATTCTATTCAATAGTTTTGTCTCATGAATGGATGATGAAATTTGTTTAAACAATTATCCATTATTTTCTATCAGATGTCAATGAGAAATGCAATTGTGTTACCTTAAATCGAGCAAAATCTGATTTTGATCGTTATTCGTAAACAAAATAAGTAGAATTATTGATTTTCTCATGCATTTTTCTACATAATACAATAAGCCATAAAAATCTCATCATAGTAGATACCTCGTTTTAACTCGTCTTTCACAGAAATTGTAGAATTTTCTTCATTTTCAAGATGTAGTGGAACATCTTGTTCGCTTTCAGTCTTGAAATTCTCCATTGCCACATCGTTCTTCTCGAGTATTTCCGTCTTCAATGATTTTGAACTATCTGTGAGTTTTACTAGGAAGGGTGGAAAATTATCACTATCATCATTGGGATTTGTTTGTTCCATTTGCTCATTTACTGCAACTGCCCCATCAAATGCCTGAAAATCAAACAATGAATTGCAATTTTAGGAATGAATAAAATATTTCAAAAAATTGGAATAAAGAGAAAAAATTCATTCCAATTCACCATGTCAACAAGCGACTCCTTCAGATTTGGCAGTCCGTAAATGGACACTGGATCTATAGTTGACAACATAAGTTCATCCTCGGGATTCAGTGAAATTTTGACAAGAGGTCCTCCACCAGTTAGACGACGAGAGTTGCCATCTCTGCTGCTGCCTTCTTCACTTTCCCTTTCAGGTCATGATAAGTCTGCGAAATCATGTAATATTATTCCATATACCATTTCACAAATAATTGATTACCAATATATCCATTATCATCTCACCTTTCTCCAAGCTTGCCATTCTTTCTTCGGGCCTTCTGCCCCATTCAAGGCTATGGCAACATCTTGCCACAAAGCTCGATCATTAGCATTCGTGAATGTGTTTGAGAATCTTCCTGATTGCAATTCAGGGTGTCTTGCCATGAAATCATTGAGGATTGATTTTTGTGTTGGGGTTATGCCTCGACTTTTCTTCTCTTTCTCCTGGACTTCTCCATTAATAATATTGTATTTAGACATTTTGATGCAATTTGCGCTAAAAATTTATCCTGTTCACTGCATCCACTTTTATCGTAAAAAATGAATTGAAACTGGTTAATTAGTTGAATAAAATATGTGTAATCATAAAATCTGTGAGTAAAGATGTAGAATTATCAACCAACTTACGGGAATCCATGAAAAATATATCATGATTCATGATCCAAGTCGTAGATTCGTGCGCTACGCCATCTTTCAGTTAAAGGGTTTTTGAAGTATCGGTGACGGTTCAGGGATGGCGTGGCGCACGAATCTACGACTTGGATCACTGAACCGTCACAGATACCTCAAAAACTCTCTAAACACAACTAACTCGCCATCATTCCGATGGATATATCGCCAAGTGTCAAAAATACGCGTTTTTCATACATATCTGCTCTATTTCAGCATAAAACGGACATGTTTTGGGCCGTGCATGTTCGTAATTGCCCACAGAATTGCGCGGCGTATTTTGTTTCATTGATTTCGGTGCCCAGGCAGAGATATTCCGTTTAATAGCACCTTTTTTCACCATGTTTTCAGGACTGGTGGAATCGCGTAAGAAAGCACCTTAACAGAAATAAACAAATTGAAGGATATCGTGGATTGGGTTCATTAGTTTCAACACAGTTCAACACTCATTACTTGAGTATTTATTAATCAAGTTACTTTTACATAACAGAAATGTATTCTTAGTTTTTTTTCTTTTTCTTTTTCTTTTTTTCTCAGGCAAAGTAGGCTTGAATCAGCTGATGTTGGAAAGCTCGACCTCGTGCGAGTCCTGGATTGACTCTTTCTATTGCATTGTCGACTCCTGCATCGTCAGGGAATTGTGCATGCACACCCCACTCAATATTTCCTTCATCTTCTCGTCGCATAACTGGTGGCAAAATACGATTTGCAATGCACATATTGTGCAAAACAACACATGCATTAATTATTTTTGCTGCAAAATCGGGGGTATAATGCAGCACACGTTCTTTTGGGAGGCACCGGAAGCGCATTTTTAGCACTGCATTGACAGGTTCAATTGATGATCTGGTCAGAGTGACACGTCGAGTGTATCGTTCTTCTGGTGAACCCGGCGCCGCGTTGGCGATGGGTGTCATAAACCACGGTCTGAGTCCATAACCAGAATCTCCTAGAAATTTTGGGAAGAAAAATCCTCTAAAGAACCGTGTGAAATCGATATCATTACCAAGCAAAAAGAAGCGATCATAAGCCACGAGTCCATAACCAGAATCTCCTAGAAATTTTGGGAAGAAAAATCCTCTAAAAAACCGCGTGAAATCGATATCATTACCAAGCAAAAAGAAGCGATCAAAAGCCACCAGTCCATAACCAGAATCTCCTAGAAATTTTGAGAAGAAAAATCCTATAAAAAACCGCGTGAAATCGATATCATTACCAAGCAAAAAGAAGCGATCGTGTCCCGCAGCGTGTAATCTTTGTATCAGAGGTAAAACTTGACGATTATTCCAAATGAAACTGTCATGTGTACGTCCTGAGTACCGTGCATTGACATTTATTATCCTATAGTTCGCATCGCAGAACTGTAAAGATGAGAAGCAATGGCTTTACAGACTTATATTAATTTTTCATTGAAAATCCGTTTGAAGAGAGAAATGCATACCAATTGAGTATTTATCGAATGATACCCTTTGCGATTTATATATAAATACTCTATGTCATGTCTTGGTGGGACAATGGCTACATGGGTACAATCTATACATCCGATTACACCGGGGAAGCGATATGAATCATAAAATCTGTGAATAAAGATGTAGAATTATCAACCAACTTACGGGAATCCATGAAAAATATATCATCCACAAATAAAATACGACAAACCCATCACGAACTGCCGATAGCTCTTGTAAATTTCTTGGGAAGTAGACCCATTCGTTAAAAATCTCTGGTTCATTTAAAATATCAACTACTTGGTGAAGACATTTGCTAACAGAAGGTTGGCTGATAGCCATGAAGATATTGAGCCCTATGTCCATCTGGTAACTACCGGAGGCCAAGAATCGCAATGCTGTGAGAACCTCAAATTGAGAACACGAGTTATTAGTTTTCTATCGCATTGCGTAGTCAGTACTCAGAGTAAATATGATTCGAAATATTCTATGAAGATAGATTACACTTACCTTTGTAGTTGGTGTAAGAATTTCGAAAGCTGAAGCTACCGACTTGAGGCCAGAGACTCGCTCGAACAAGAGCGTCGAGTGAGTAGACTCGACGGAGAGGGGAGGTCGGGACAGTCAGTCTGCGACCGAACGTTGAAGCGAGAAGATGTAAACATGAATAAAGAAGAATCAGTATACCGAACAAATAAGAGTCTATTCACTACCATCCTTACCTAAAGCTCCCTAATTTACAACATCTGGCGACCGTGACAGGACGCGGTAGTGAAGAGTGAACAGTTAACAGTGAAAGTGATCTTCCGTGAATCTTGGACGAAACGCGTCTACATAACTTCATCATGGAAAACGCCAAGAAACTACGCAAGGTGCAACGGTCGTTATTTACGAGAAGCCTAAATCTGTTTATTGCGAAATGTCAGAACGCGAATGTAACACAAGCGGACCGACACGTCGCACTACAACTATTGGAATCTAGAATGGCAGAACTAGACGCCGTGAACACACAAATCGTAGATTTATTTATTGCGGCAGATGAAGGAGAGGAAGAAATTCAAAGGGAAATCGAAGCGCATGAAGATCTTTACAAAACCAAATTTTTAACAGAGAAAGCGAAGTTCTTAGAAGCAGAAGCACCAATTCAAGATAACACAACCCGAGCAAACCAGACAAGTTCGCGTGAAAAACCGTTTAAACGACCTACTCTAGAGATACCAAAATTCAGCGGATGTGTCAGTAAATGGCTACCATTCTGGTCTCATTTTCGAAAAATCCACGAGGACTCAAACATTTCGAAAGAAGACAAGCTAGAGTATCTAAAACAAGCGGTAGAAAAAGAATCGAAGGCAGACAACGTCGTGCGAGGGTTTCCGACTACGGCCGAGAATTACGAAAAGGCTTTTAACAGTCTCAAAAATCGTTTCGGCCGAGACGATCTGTTAGTAGAGTTTTATACTCGTGAGTTGCTGTCGTTAGTGCTACAAAATGCATCGAATAAAGGAAGAAAGACAAGTGTATCCAGTGTCTACGACAAAGTATCGGCGCATATGGGCAAATCCACAGAACTTTTAACTTTGATAGATTTTTTTTTTTTTTTTTCCATTTTGCGAGCACACATCTCAGGTTTGGTGTATGTTTTCGAATGACTCATGAGACAAATAATTTACGTCCGTTAACTATTTACAGGCAGGGGCGTGATAACTGGTAGTAACATTGTAAAAAAAAAAACGATTTTCACATGAAAATTTTTCTAAAATTTTTCTACCCCCGTTAGTGAGAAGAATCCTGGTCGAGATCTAAGACGAAAATTCATTTCCGAGAAATTCCGAAGATCAACGGTGTCCAAGTTATCGAATTAAAAAAAAAAAAAAAAAATTCAATCCAAAAATTCAACACCTATGGGTGTCAAAAAATCTCAGACGGTGTGGGATTGACTTTCAGACTTTCAGATCGTATTAAATTGACACCAACGTGTGGTCTATACGAGTCCACGCCGAATTTTTTTGTACAGTGTATGTATCGTTCTAGGGTTGATGACATTATATTCGATTCATACGCAGATTAGTGACGCCACTATTTTTTTCAGTTAATACGGATGACAAACTGTAGTTTACAATTGTGAAAATGTGAAACCAAGACCAGACCATTTCTGATGATCATTTTCGAATTGTTACTGCATGGAAACTATTGATGACACAGTTATGCGACACCTCGCAAAAAATGCCTCTTTTAATTGCAGATGTGTCAGCATTGCTCATTTATCGATACATCAGAGCGCGTACATGTGAAGGAATTAACTTTGCAGACAAAATGAAAAAATTTAATTCATCCTCACATTTTTGTAGCTAAATAATTTTTTTTGCGAGAGGAGCACATCTAAGGCAGAGCGGGTGATGTTTTGGTGTATGATGGAGAAACTAAAACACATTCAATTAAAATGAAAACTGGAAGGGCGCTCGTAGAATATCATTAAAGGTTCAAAATATTTCGCTAGCCTCGCATGCGATTTCGACATTTTCTTCTTTTTCAAAGTTTGCTGCAACTTCACTATATATATTTAAGTAGATTTAATTATGCAAATACGTGTCTAATACTATGTAGAACTAGGCTAAAAAACCTACAAGTGCGAAGTATTGTTATCTTAACAAATATTCTTAATTTTATCGCGCCTCGCTGGGGGTTAAAAGTTCTGTGGATTTGCCCATATACGTGCGCTAGAGACATTGGGAGTCACAACGGATAACTGCGCGACAATGTTATACCCTCTAGTCGAATCGTCGCTACCCGAAGAAATTCTCCGCACTTGGCAACGTTCGGCGGCAAGCAGCAACGAGCCCACAGAAGACGGAGAAGGGACACCGAACCGTCTCGCGAAACTTCTCAAGTTCCTGGAAGCTGAGGTCGAAAATGAAGAAAGATTCACAATGGCAGTCAACGGATTCTCGGTTCAAGCGGATGGCGAAAAGCGAGAAAAGTCCAAGGCGGCAAAACAGAAGACGGATTCACCCCAGGAACAAGCTACAGCGAGCGCTTTATTTACAAGCGAAGAAAAGCGTAAGAAATGTATTTTTTGCAAGAATGAGCACGAAAACGCGTTGTGTGAAAAGGCGAAAAAACTCACTTTCGAAGCTCGCAAAAACGCTATCAAAGATAACAGGTGTTGCTTTAAATGTTTAAAGCACGGACATCGGTCAAAAGAATGTAAGGTAAAGATTTCATGTAGTTGGTGTGGGTACAGACACTCGATATTAGTTTGTCAGTCGATTAATAATAACGATAATATTTCTACAAACAAAACAGAAGGTCCCGACGAAAAGACCACTACCGAACACAACCTAGCGAGTTTCTGTAACCTCCCGGACGTTTATTTACAAACTCTTCGCGTCATATTGTATTCAAAGAACCAAGAAAAAGCAGTTCGGGCCGTGATAGACGGAGGATCACAAAGATCATACATTCGAGCAGATATTGCGCGATTCTTAGGATATGAGTCCGAGGGTAGCGTTGAAGTAGTACACTCATTATTTGGCGGTGTAAGTACCCAAAGTCAACAACATGATATTTTTACGGCTTGTATGAAAAGCACTAGCGGTAATTATGCATGCAAGTTTAAAGTTATGAGTAAGCAAATCATTTGTACAGATATTCCGAGCGTAAAAAAGGCCAATTGGTTCGAAGAAATACAAGATAAGAATATTCTTTTAAGCGATGTAAACTCTAGATTGGGTGATTTTAACGATGCGATCGGTCTCCTAATAGGCGCGGACATAGCAGAGAAACTAAAAACCGGAAAAAGACACGATCTGTCCAATGGGCTTACCGTTTTAGAAACTAGATTAGGATGGACTGTTACGGGAAAAATTCCGTCGCATGAAAGAAAGGATACGGCAACGAAAACAGTTTCGATGTTCGTAAACGACGCAAAAATCTCTGATCTATGGAATCTCGACGTTCTCGGGATTAAAGATCCCGCAGAAAAATCTGATCAACTATTGAGGGAGAAAATCGTTAAAGAAAACTTTTTGAAAACAGTTTCGTTCAACAAAAAGGGTCGATATTCTGTAGGTTTACCGTGGGTCGAAGATCACGCGCCGGTATCTCGAAACTTGGACTTAGCTAGTAAACGATTAGATAACACCGTCAAAAAGTTAAAGAGAGACGGATATTACGATCAGTACGATAAGATATCGGGTGAATGGGATGAAGAAGGTATCGTTGAATTCGTACCAGAAGGTCAGATGAGCTCTTTCGCTCATTATTTACCACACCGACCGGTAATAAAACCAGGAAGTACTACACCGATCAGACCGGTATTTGATGCGTCAGCTAGCGAAAAAGGTTTTCCTGCGTTGAACCAGTGTCTTGAAAAAGGGGTGAACCTAATTGAATTGGTACCGTCGACTTTGTTGAGATTTCGGGAACATGAAATCGCGGTCGTTGCTGACATCCGTAAAGCCTTTTTACAGATCGAAATAAACGAAGAAGATCGGGATTTTTTGCGTTTTTTATGGACTAAGAACGAAAAGGTAGAAGTTTTGCGACACAAACGCTTGGTATTTGGTCTCACGTGCAGCCCATTTATATTAGGAGCGGTACTTGAATTTCATTTCACCAACGTTTTGGAAAAATATAGAGACCGGTGGTACACGGAAATCGTCAAAAAATTGTCAAAATCATTTTATGTAGACAATTGCACGACGAGCGTGAAATCGGTGGAAGAGCTGAATACCTTTATATCGCAAGGGAAAGAAATAATGGCTGCGGGCGGTTTCGATTTAAGAGGGTGGGAATACACTCGT
This sequence comes from Tenthredo mesomela, assembly GCA_943736025.1. Taxonomy (NCBI): domain Eukaryota; kingdom Metazoa; phylum Arthropoda; class Insecta; order Hymenoptera; family Tenthredinidae; genus Tenthredo; species Tenthredo mesomela. The sequence goes on from OX031018.1 coordinate 11,367,866, forward strand.
GATTCAACAGAAAGGGGTACCACGTCCGTATTGGGGGTCCTATTCGATAAAGCTAGCGATACAATTTCAATTAATCCACTGATTCTGAGGGAAGCAGCTGACGAAAAAATCACAAAACGATCGATTCTTTCAACAGCTCACAAGGTGTTTGATCCGATCGGATTCACTTGTCCGGTAACGCTTCTACCTAAATTAATGCTTAGAAATTTGCATGAACAAAAAATTGATTGGGACGACTCCGTTGACGAAAAAGCAAAAAAGGAATATTTACAATGGTACAACCAACTGGACTTTTTAAATAGGATAAAGATTACAAGAAAGTTTGGAACAGGACATTTTTCATTGCACACTTTCTGTGACGCAAGTCCGTTGGCATATGCTACCGCAACGTTTTTAAGAGTAGAGGACGAAGACGATGTCAGTTTAATATTCCTTGCCGCGAAATCTCGAGTAGCTCCAGAAAAAACAACGATACTGCGTTCAGAACTATTAGCTGCGTCAATCGGTAGTCGACAAACACAAGATATCATAAAAGCCCTAGATTATGACAAGATACCGGTTTATTATTGGTCAGATTCAACTACCGTTCTCGCCTGGCTGAATACAGATAAACAGTGGGGCATTTTCGTATGGAATCGCGTCCGCGAAATAAGACAGTTGACGGCCACAGGTACGTGGAAATATGTTCCGGGAGAACTAAACCCAGCTGATTTACCTTCACGCGGATGTCAGGCTAGACAGCTATACGAATCGCGCTGGTGGGAGGGACCCAGCTGGCTTCGCGAAAAGCAGCAAAACTGGCCGAGCCTGATCGGTAAAGTCGACGAGAACGAAGTGAATCAGGAATTAAAAAAGTCAGCACAAATGTCGATGTTGAATACGAAACAACAAAAGATAGACATTAACGAACAATTTTCCTCGTATAATAAAATGATCAGATTTTTCTGTATTATGATAAGATTCAAAGATTTCCTACTGAAAAAAGACTGTAATAAAAACAAAATGATTACTTATCAAGAAATGCATCAGACCGAATTAAAATTCTTAAAAGGTATACAAAAGGAAATGTTTTTACAAGAAAAAGATCAGAAATTAACGACGTTGCAAACATTCATACATACCTTTCGACCCGAATGAGGGCCCTCTTCAGACGAATAGTTTATTACTTTTTTTTTTTTCTGTCAAAATAGAAAAAACAAAATATAAGCACTTATGTTCAGATATAATATCGACAGCTTAATAACATAATCCCGTAAGCGCCAAAAATGGCCTATTTTTCAAACAATTTCTAATAGACGCCAAAATTTTTTTGGAGAAACGTCTGTCAGTTTGCGAAAAATTTTTTTTTTGGCGCTTACGTGACTATGTTATTAGGCTGTCGATATGTAGTTTTAACTAAAATATATAGCAAAGTATTAAGCCCACGTGGGTTAACCTCAAACATTTACATCATAATTTAACAATTATCATCTTACAGGTTGAGCGAGGTTTATAAGTCATTAATCACCAATAATGGTACATGTTAAATCTAACTTGTGATATCTAACTAGTTCTTAGTCCTATTTTATCTACATTTAACTCAAGGTACTATCGACTCACTCTATGACACTTTTACAACCGGTCTTTTCCTCTTTGCTCTCGTCTAATCCACACGTGCTCTGAAGTTTTTCAATTAACTGTGTTACACTAAGATGTTGAAATGGGAGTTGCGTATTCCTCTTGCTCAGGTTTCGCCTGTGTCTACTTTATCTGATCTGGCTTAATTTAAGGTATTCATATATATTCTTTTGTTTTTTGTTATTGTAAGATGATAATTGTTAAATTATGATGTAAATGTTTGAGGTTAACTCACGTGGGCTTAACCCATTAAGTCCCGGACGGACACTTTCTCGTCCTATTTTTCAGCGGCTATTCCTTCTATGAAATCCATCCAGAAAAAATTCATGAATAATCATTTCAGATGCTAAATTTCCTCAGCTTTCAGAATCCGTGCTCAGAATTGACAAAAAACGCAATCGAACCAAGTTATGTCTGTTTATTTAAAAAAAAAACGCGTTTTTTTGATCCAACCTTTATTTCAATCGACATTTTTTCATCGAAAATCGATGAGCACCCCTCTGAGCGATGAAAATTTCACGTCCATGGACCTTCCTCTTCAAAATCCATGAGTCAAAATTATGAAATTCAAGATGGCAGAGTCCAATATGGCGGCTTGAAGCCGGAAATTTTTTTGTATTTTCCACTCACCCGGGCGAAACCATCCTGTTTAATGGAACTCGCGTGATAAGCGGTATACAAGGGTTTTTGGGGTCGCTGATTACGAATCCGTTATCAGATTTGTCGAATTAAAAATGGCGGATCCAAGATGGCTGACGAAACTTTTCGAATTTCGTATCTTTCCGTGAAAATTGGTGGGCGGGGGTTTTCGAGGGCGCTGATAACGAATCCGCTGTCGGATTTGGCGAATTCAAGATGGCGGATCCAAGATGGCGCACGAAAAATTCCAAATTCCGTATTTTTTCATGAAAATTGGTGGGCGGGGGTTTTCGAGGGCGCTGATAACGAATCCGCTGTCGGATTTGACGAATTCAATAAGGCGGATCCAAGATGGTGGACAAAAAATTCAAAATTCCGTATTTTTTCATGAAAACTGGCAGGTAGGGGTTTTCGAGGGCGCTAATAACGTCAGATTCGTCGAATTCAAAAGGAATTCCTGCTTCGCGCTAGCCCATAGCAAAAAATAATAGTTACGAGTTCATCTCCCGGAAAATATGAAAATGAAATGAAAACAAAAAAGCAAACAAAAAAAATTATAAAAAGCAACAAAAAAAAACAAAAAATGGAAAGAGCGAAAAAAAAAAAATTATAAATGGCAAAAAAAAAACATTGTGAAAAACAAAAAAAAAAAAAAAAAATTAAAAAAAGCAAGAAAAAAAAAAAATTTGAAGTAAAAAAAAAAGAGGCTCTCGATTTTGCGTTCATCTCCACGTGGTGAGAGCCGGACAACGACAAAGTCTTTTGACGGCGAAGAAATGCATATTGTTTCTATCTTTTAGACTCCCAAACTGCAAACCTCCGTGTTGCGTCCCTACATACAAATTTTTACTGAAAAAAAATCCTCTTCTTGCGAATTTTCAGTACAATTTCCGCTTTCCTTTTGAATTCGACGAATCTGACGTTATTAGCACCCTCGAAAACCCCTACCTGCCAGTTTTCATGAAAAAATACGGAATTTTGAATTTTTTGTCCACCATCTTGGATCCGCCTTATTGAATTCGTCAAATCCGACAGCGGATTCGTTATCAGCGCCCTCGAAAACCCCTAGGTACCAATTTTCATGAAAAAATACGGAATTTGGAATTTTTCGTGCGCCATCTTGGATCCGCCATCTTGAATTCGCCAAATCCGACAGCGGATTCGTTATCAGCGCCCTCGAAAACCCCTAGGTACCAATTTTCATGAAAAAATACGGAATTTGGAATTTTTCGTGCGCCATCTTGGATCCGCCATCTTGAATTCGCCAAATCCGATAGCGGATTCGTTATCAGCGCCCTCGAAAACCCCTAGGTACCAATTTTCATGAAAAAATACGGAATTTGGAATTTTTCGTGCGCCATCTTGGATCCGCCATCTTGAATTCGCCAAATCCGACAGCGGATTCGTTATCAGCGCCCTCGAAAACCCCTAGGTACCAATTTTCATGAAAAAATACGGAATTTGGAATTTTTCGTGCGCCATCTTGGATCCGCCATCTTGAATTCGCCAAATCCGACAGCGGATTCGTTATCAGCGCCCTCGAAAACCCCCGCCCACCAATTTTCACGGAAAGATACGAAATTCGAAAAGTTTCGTCAGCCATCTTGGATCCGCCATTTTTAATTCGACAAATCTGATAACGGATTCGTAATCAGCGACCCCAAAAACCCTTGTATACCGCTTATCACGCGAGTTCCATTAAACAGGATGGTTTCGCCCGGGTGAGTGGAAAATACAAAAAAATTTCCGGCTTCAAGCGGCCATATTGGACTCTGCCATCTTGAATTTCATAATTTTGACTCATGGATTTTGAAGAGGAAGATCCATGGACGCGAAATTTTCACCGCTCAGAGGGGTGCTCATCGATTTTCGATGAAAAAATGTCGATTGAAATAAAGGTTGGATCAAAAAAACGCGTTTTTTTTTTTAAACAAACAGACATAACTTTGTTCGATTGCGTTTTTTGTCAATTCTGAGCACGGATTCTGAAAGCTGAGGAAATTTAGCATCTGAAATGATTATTCATGAATTTTTTCTGGATGGATTTCATAGAAGGAATAGCCGCTGAAAAATAGGACGAGAAAGTGTCCGTCCGGGACTTAATGGGTTAATACTTTGCTATATATTTTGGTTAAAACTACATATTATATCTGAACATAAGTGCTTATATTTTGTTTTTTCTATTTTGACAGAAAAAAAAAAAAAAAAAAAAAAACTATTCGTCTGAAGAGGGCCCTCATTCGGGTCGAAACGTTACCTAACTAATTGTTTTTTTCATCTGACCTGCATTTCCAAAAATAAATCTTCTCACACATACAACTGAGGCCAATAATAAGAACTTTTTATTCATACATACCGACGGTCTGATACGTTTAAAAACTAAGATCCTCGAACGGGACGATAAGTTTCCATTTTTGTGCCCGATATTATTAGATTACAAACATAAAGCAGTAGAACTATTGATTCGCGAAACTCACGAAAACATGTGTCATGCAGGAGTACAAACGGTCATGTGTCAACTGAGAGAAAGGTTTTGGATTATTTGTATGAGGAAAGCAATACGATCCGTAATTTTTAAGTGTATTGTATGCAAAAAACAGAACGTCAAACATGTACAAGTAAATCCAGCTCCGTTGCCAGTACACCGGGTAAAGAATGCAGCCGTATTTGAAGTAACGGGAGTAGATTTCGCAGGACCCGTAATTCTGAGTGGACAGCAAAAGGGTGGGATTTGCTTATTTACTTGCGTCGTATACCGGGCCGTACATTTGGAACTGGTCACATCATTATCGACCAAAACATTCTTAGATTGCCTCCGTCGGTTCATAGGCCGTCGAGGTAGGCCAAATATTATATATAGCGACAACGGGACAAACTTCACTGGGACTGATAACGCTTTTGACAAACTGAATTGGAACGTTATTTCGGAATTCAGCTCGGCAAAACGAATCGAGTGGCGATTTAATCCACCCTCCGCGCCGTGGTGGGGTGGATGGTGGGAGCGGTTGATAGGTTTACTCAAAAATATTCTACGTAAAGTTCTGGGAAAATCAAGCTTAAATTTCGAACAAATGAGTACTGTTCTATGCGATTGCGAAATGATTTTGAATTCTCGCCCATTAACGTATATATCAGGTGAACCCGATGATCTGAAAACGCTCACCTCGGCGATGTTCTTACACGATATCAAAGAGACGGAAACTCCAGATTTAGATATAATAAATAAGCTAGATTTAAATTCGGAGTACAAGCATAAACAGGAAATTAAAGAGCATTTGAGAAAACGATTCCGAAAGGAATACCTTAGTCAGCTGGTTTCTAAAAACGGGGTTAGAGAATCCCGTCAAGTAAAGGTGGGAGATCTGGTGTTAATCGGCAATGATAATCACAAGCGCATAGATTGGCCAGTAGCCCGCATTGAAAGATTGATTGTTGGCCGAGACGGCACAATCAGAGTAGTTGAGTTAAAAACAAAGGAAGGTCAATGTAAACGACCCATCCAACGTATATATCCATTAGAAATAAGTGAGGAAAAGAGCGGGGAAGCTGAAATTTTGCGAAAAAATGAAAAAATACGCAAAGAACCATTAGAACAAAGGTCTTGCGAACCGAAAATTTCGGATTCACCGGAAGTAGTAACTAGCAGTGGGCGTATTGTTAAAAACCCGAATAGATTTAATTAAGTAAGAAATCTTATATTTAAGTTTATGTACTAGATGTAACGAAAAAAGATTTTAAGAGTAAGTCTGAGTCAAGGCCTCAAGGTGGGAGGATGTAAGAATTTCGAAAGCTGAAGCTACCGACTTGAGGCCAGAGAGGGCGACTCGCTCGAACAAGAGCGTCGAGTGAGTAGACTCGACGGAGAGGGGAGGTCGGGACAGTCAGTCTGCGACCGAACGTTGAAGTGAGAGGATGTAAACATGAATAAAGAAGAATCAGTATACCGAACAAATAAGAGTCTATTCACTACCATCCTTACCTAAAGCTCCCTAATTTACAACAGTTGGATCTAGTGCTAATGCCGGTCTAGCTGGAGGTGGAATACGATCTGTCACCAAAGTTATCAATTCATCAGCCATATTTTTATTGATTCGGAAAATATTGCGGAAAGCTTCATCGCGGAGTTCAAAAGCATCTTCTGCTTGATAAAACGTACGGGGATGATTCAATCTATTGCCTACCTCATCTATCATAGTGTCATTATAATTAAACACAATCGCTAAGAAATCTATCTCACGAATTATTCGTTCCTCGCAATCATGAAACGTTACTGTAACAATCGATAGAAGTCAAGACTGGTATACGGCAATTTTTTCACGCGCTTTCGTATACGATCCTGATTCGTATACGTTTTGAACGGACGCGCGCGACAAATTCGTATACGTACTGTGACGTTGCATTTCGCAACAGCCACAGTCGGGTCACCGGAGACGAAAAAGACGTGAGGACGGACATCTCCGGATAGTAGCCAGGTCACAGGTCTTAGATTATTTTGATTATTGCTTATGTTATCTCTCATCTATTCTTTTCTATTCTATACTATTCTATGATACTCTGTAAACTGTCGGTGCTCGGGAAGACTACGCCCGGACGTCGAGGGATTCATCCGACGTCTCTACCGGGGTCTTTCCCGAACTATTAGTTCCTGTCTCTCTCTCGCTCAAAATCTCAGTCGTGGATGCCGCAGGAAAGGTCGAATAAGGACGACTCACAGAGTCATTCCTCCCGTTCCCGCAGACCTCTCAGCCAGGTGCTGGACCATCTTCTCGTCAACTACTTCTGGACGTCTCGTCAATGGTCGAACAGAGCAGGGTGAACACACCAAAGTAGCCCAACCAAGCTTCCCGTTGCCGAAGACTCATCGACCTGGAGTCGAGCTAAACCCAAATCATCGACTTTCTCGTCACCGTCCCGCTATCGTGGTTACTCACGAAAGTTCCCGATAGTAGAACTGCAATCGTGTGATGCAGGTCTGCCTGTAAACCTTCCACACCGTTCATGGGGAAATCTGGATGCAGATCCGGTTATTTGGAGCATCAGAACTTCCGCCAGATCCTCTAATTGGTCAGTTTTTACAGTAAAAGCGCAGCTAGAGTGCACTTCACCGACGATGATTCCGAGGAGTCCCGAGACAACGCAACCGAGCTTGAGCAGAGGAGAGAAGAGGAGAGAAACCGTTGAGTCCCGTCAACTACGTTTGAATTAGCCCGCCGCATCATTCAGCTAACTATATGCTGGACAAATGTTCGAAGTAAGGATGAATTGGACAACGCGTTCCCGAAAGTATGCCTAATCATACTCGATACCTGATTCGTCAAACCAAACTACCGGCGATGCTAGGCTCAACCACATGGTAATCCCTAGGCTATAAAACGTAGGACGACACAGGACTCAGCCTACTTCTACGCTTGTTCGTCCTCACGTCAAGTCTACGATATCCCGAGTATCCCGAGTTATAGTGTACTTTCTTCTATTCTGTTCTTTATCTTCAATTCTGTTCTTCATCTTCAATTCTGTTCTTCATCTTTCTTTATCCCGTATTTCAAGTTAGTTTATTATAATATTTAGATTCAGTTTAGTTCCCGTTTAATACGAGGAAACCTATATTTCATCGATAAGGTAAGACCTATTTTCTGTAAAACCACGAGTTCGCTCACGAATCCCGTTTAGTCTGTATTCTATTATATTATATTTGGTGTGACGTAGGTCACGATAACGGCATGTAAGTCCCAGACTTAATCCCGAGTAATTAATATTGTATTATTAAAAACGGATTCCCGAGTTAACTCGTGTTTAGCGTCTATTTGTGGCTTTCTTATCGTATTACTTTCTTTATTTTCTTATTCTGCTTAACGCATGTTGTAGAGTTTAGTCGCTTATATTATTTTCTTTTCTTTTCAATAAAATAGAATAAATGATAGCAATCGACCTGCAAAATATATAATTCTGGAGATAGCGAGCGTAGAAGCAAGCATTTGTTATTTAATTTCTATTTCTTAGTTCTTAGTATTTGATCTGATTTATTCTGATTTCTTGTGCATGATTATTATTATAATTATTATTATCGTATGACATGTTTTTTTCGTTCAATCTAAAATTGTATTTCGCATTATATCGAGCCGCACTGTTTGAGTACTTTTCTATTGTGCTATTATATTTTCTGTGAATATCCTTTACGATCTAATCCCGGTATTCCCGAATTAATCTGAGACACAACGATAATATTAATAAAAACGAATTCTTTATATCCCGTAAATCACATATTTGATTAAATAAATCAATCAGATATAACATGTTAATTATTCTTGTTTAATTTGGCAACCCAGCCCCTCTACCGTTAATTAATCTGAGCTAACTGGTCATTTCCGCCGTCAATTCTTTGATACCTATTGTATTTTGATCGACGTTTTCACGTCTGGCGCCCAAAATTAGTTTTGTCTAATTTAATAATTAATTAATCCTCACGTACTGACGCCGAAGGTGCACGGAGCTAGGTTCACCCTTTGCCTTTAAAAGTTTCTTCGTTGCAGTACATAGTCGCATACGATCCTTCGTAGACGAATCACACTCGCATACGTTCGCTTGTGTGCGGCTTCACTCGTATACGAATACGTCCATCCGACTTGTGGTCGTATACGATCCTTCGCATACGATCACAAGTCACCGGAACGAAAATAGCCTCCCAGGGCCAAAAAAAAAATCGAAAAAAATCGGCCAATTTTCTGTTGTAAAATTAATAATTATTAAAAAAAAAAAAAAAAAAGCTCTCGACAATACCTGGTGAATTATGTGAAGAAGTACTGTGCAAAATTTCAAAACGATTGGTCCAGTAGATTTTGAGTTATGGTGAACACGGACTTCGAATATGACAAGTTTTAAAAAACGCTCAGCTTTGCACACTGAACAATCCAAAATGGAACTCGATAATTTCTTTTATACTTACACAGAGTCGTCTATGCCAGGTCCATGAAGTATAGAGCTGTATACTATGTCTCGAACATACACAAGGTCCTTTTACATACCTATGAAGACCCTTCCACGAAGAAATAAATGTAGGGGTTATAATAGAGCAAAAAAAGCGCTTTAGGTATTCCCGCTCATATCTCCGTTAATTTTGCTCCGATCGATTTAAAATTTTGACACAATATTCTTCAGACGTTATACATTCATATAAAAAAATATGAAAAAAATGCAGAAAAAAAAGTTTAAATACCTTACCCCCCCCCCTTAAATCATCTGAGAGACTTTATATTGGCGGCCCTAATAATTTCAATCCTAATCTAACTCAATTTTTATTAAGAGGTCTTCGTCAAACCGGACTATACACCTGGGGCACCGTCAATGGTGTTGAATAACTCTGGGTTGTAGATACCGGGGCGGAGGTTACAGTAGTCCGTTCGGATCTTTAAGAATCCACTAAGGACGATTTCCATTATACCTCTTTACGTACAGCTACAGGAGAGACCACTGTAATCCGTTCAGATTAATGTAGCTACATTCATTACTTCACCTCATAAGGTTTATTTAGCTGACATAGAGGACGACGGTATTTTAGGGTTAGATTTTCTTTCATTACAAGAGTGCATTATTTTCACAGCCACCAATTCATTGAACTCTGGTCGTCACCAGGTCCCTCTTTCAACGACTCGTCGTTCTTTTCATTCTTCTTTCGGTGATGCCCCTAGATTGGGAAAACTTGACTCAACTTCCTCAAGATCCTGAGATTTTATCTGAAAATTCGCCAAGAGGTGAAGATCAGGGCATCCAAGAAGAAATGGATACATTTATAAAATCGACTAATCATTTTAAAGATCTCTTGGAAAGGTCTGTGAAAGACCTACAAGGATCTCAAGTTGAAGACTTTAAATCTCTGATGGAAGATTTTCAAGATTCTTTTGACAAAAACTCAGGAGATATTGGACGATGTACGCTGGTGAAACACAGGATTGATACCGGGGACAGCGTTCCTCCCAAGCAAGCAGCCAGGAGGCTTCCTCTCAACGGGAGGGAAGAGGTCAACAAGCTAGTTGAAGACATGTTAGCCAATGACGTAATTGAACCTTCCTCTGGGGGGGCCGGTCGGAATTCCGAATATTGAAAGCGCCGAAAGTGTAAAATACCGATTTTCAAAATACCGAACTTAAATTTTCATACAGTGTGCTAAAACGAACGGTCAAATGGCCGACAGGCAGAAGCGTAGAATGGTCTAAATGCTGAATACAAGTGATACGATAATGATTTAACATACAAGGTATCCCACCGAAAGAGTACGCAAACGACAGATAAATATACCGAATAGTTAAATTTACGAACCGCAAAACTGCCACAATTTTAGTTTGGGACGACCAAAATTCCGAAAATCCAGATTCATGCACAGAGTGTACATCAGGAGCTGATGTTCGTTGACGGAATTATGGAAATTTTAGTGCGCATTTCAAAATTTCAGTTTTCGGAATATTCAAATTTCGGGATTTTACACGTTCGCAACTTTGAGCTTTCGGACTATTTGAATTCGATTCGCTGAAAAGTCGGTATTTTTTAGGTCGGTATTATGTGAGTCTGTTCAGTCATCTTTCGGACATTTTACCTATCGATTTCATGCTATGCGGTATTCTACGGTTCTGTTCTATAAATGTTGGAATTTTTATATTTGATAATTTTAGCAATCGTAACATAAAACTTCGGTATTTTACACTTTCGGCGCTTTCAATATTCGACATTCCGACCCGACCCCCAAAAAGCTTAAGGGGGTATCCACACCTTTAAATGGGTTAACATTCTAAGAAAGAGATGGATATTTTATAGCGAATTTGAGATTCTGATCAAATCCAAAAAAATCATGAAGTTTAGGGAGGGTTTGACCCTCATTATCCTCATATAACATTGGATATTACTTTGAGTCTAATAGTAGTTACGCTCAATATAGAAAAATACAAAATCACTCGGTTGTCGTAAAAAATCAGTAGTATCGTTGGACCAACTCTAGTGTTTTTGGTCCTCAATTGTTCAGAAAAGATTCCTCGATCATATGAACATAGAACTTTTTGATATCGCAAAAATTGCCTGACTCGCTTAGTTTTTAGTGAGATTTTTCTAATTCTTCAATTTTTTTTCTCTACTTTTTCCATTATCTCAACCAAAAATAGTAATATCTAAAAGTTCCATGTTCATACGATAGAGGCTTCGATTCTACAAATTTGAAGACCACAAACTCCAGAATCGGTTCAACGATGCTCCTGATTCTTTACGACAACCGGTCAAAATGTTCATTCTCCAGAAATCAACTTTTAAACTTTTCATTTTTTTTTTTTTTTTTTTTTAATACTTTTTCCAGAGTTTTTTTTTTTCATTCATTTTTGATAAAATCTAGGGTTGGGCTTTGGGCTATACTCGACGGCAAGGTTCTCCACGACGTAGGTTAAGACCGATCTTTTACATGATTTCTAACATATCTCGCTGTCCTTTGGAAAAATTTACCGCCGCGATGTTGGATGCAACTTGAACGACTTCACGCCCTGCAAATAACGTCTTCGGACAAAGCTTCCATACCACGCTGTTCAGCATTGGCGTAACTAGGATTTTTCTCGGGGGGGGGGGGGCTGGCCCCATTCCTCACTTCGCTTTACCCGAATTTATATATCCGAAATTTACAATTTCGTTTTTTTCATCTTTCTGAGGTGGGCACTCAACATTCTAGGGGGGGGGGGGCGTGCTGCCCCCGTAGTTACGTTAATGCTGTTCAGGGACTCGTTGGCATTCTGTGTCTTACCTCCGACACAACGCTTCAGCAAGGCATCGTCGCTTAGGTCAACGAAGATCGGTTTTATCACGTCCATGACGGCCTTCGGGAGAACAGCTCGGTGTTTAAACGTACCAACAGTTCTAGCTGCAACCGCCTGTTGGTACTTAAACCAGGATCTCGGACCCTCCGGGCAGAGATGATGTTGCGGCTCATCGTCACCCGAGTAAAAATGATTTTATAGAATTATATAGAATTATATAGAATTGTTCTATATAATTCTATAGAAATATTGGCCCGATAGAAATATATAGAATTCTATGTAATTTTATAAAATTCTATAAAATTCTATAAAATTCTATATAATTCTATAAAATTATGCTGAAGCCGGACTCTTTCCCTAATTTGAAACGGAAAGAATAACAAAGCATGGGTAGATTTTTTAAGAATCGAGTAAAAATGATTTTATAAAATTATATATAATTAGAGAAGATTATAGAATTATAATAAGATATATATTAGAAGATTATAGAATTATACAAAAGTTATATAGAATTGTATAGAATTATATATAAAAATCCATGTAAGTTTCTTAGAACTTTATATAATTATATATAACTTTATAGAGTTATATAGAATCATAGAGTTCCATAGAGGATCCAAAACAAGCTTATAAGTGGGTTTTATAACTATAAAGTTATATATAATTATATAGAGTTCTATATAGGATCCAAAATAAGCTTATATGTGAGTTTTATAGAATTTTATATAATTATATATAACTTTGCAGAGTTATATCGAATCATATGGAGTTGTATATAGGATCCAAAACAAGCTTATATGTGGGTTTTATAGAACTCTACATAGTTATATATAACTCTATAAAGTTATTATATAATTATATAAAGTTATATGTAATTATATAGAATTCTATAAAACTTACATATAAGCTTATTTTGGATTCTATATAGAACTCTATATGATTCTATATAACTCTATAAAGTTGTATATTAGCACTTTATGTATGAGTTGTATACAATATTTTTTATCATAAATGCGTCAAAAACGAGGTTTCAAGCCTTCGCGGGGGTAAAGGGGGCTTTGAGTCCAAAGATTTTGGAAAAGCTGACTTGTGACAGACCACTGTGCGTGACGGCGGGGTCCAGGGGCGATGCCCCTGGTGGGGTCGAGGGGCGAAGCCCCCGTGGGGGGTTAGGGGGGGGGGGGCTTTGCCCCCCCCCCCCCCCCCGCTCAAAATAGAAACAGAATTCCGATTGAAAAAAAATAATTACTCAAGTTTACTTTATTTTAATGAGTAATAAACTGGCATACCTGAACACAGTTCCAGGGTTGTAAAATTTTTAATGGAAAGTATTTCCATTAACTCATTGAATTTAATTTTTTGATGGAAAATATTTCCATTAACCATTAAATTTAATTTTTTAATGGAAAATATTTCCATTAACCATTAAATTTAATTTTTTAATGGAAAATATTTCCATTAACCATTAAATTTAATTTTTTTAATGAAAAATATTTCCATTAACCATTAAATTTAATTTTTTAATGGAAAATATTTTCACTCACCATTAAATTCATTTTTTTATTGGAAAATGTTTTCATTAAAAAATTAAATTCAATGAGTTAATGGAAATATTTTCCATTAAAAATTTTACAATCCTGAGCCGCTCACGGTCATGCACACAGCGAATGGCTTTCTACTTTCCCGCCAAGTCTATTTAAAAATTAAAAGTGATCCAAGGTAATTTCAGAAAATTCCAGCAGTTGATGAGAATTTTTCCGAATAGAAAAAAATATTCAAAAATTGATGAAAATTTTTCTCATCAAATGATGAAATTTAATTTTTTAATGGAAATGTTTTCCATTGAATAATTAAATTTAATGGTCGATGGAAAAAGTTTCCATTAGAAAAATAAATTTAATGGTTAATGGAAATATTTTCCATTAAAAAATTAAATTTAATGGTTAATGGAAATATTTTCCATTAAAAAATTGAATTTAATGGTTAATGGAAATATTTTCCATTAAAAAATTAAATTTAATGGTTAATGGAAATATTTTCCATTAAAAAAATTAAATTTAATGGTTAATGGAAATATTTTCCATTAAAAAAATTGAATTTAATGGTTAATGGAAATATTTTCCATTAAAAAATTAAATTTAATGGTTAATGGAAATATTTTCCATTAAAAAATTAAATTTAATGGTTAATGAAAAGGTCAATGCATTAAAAAATTTAATGCATTATTTACAACTCTGCACAGTTCTAACTCTAATGGGAACATACATGGTTTAATAATGGTTTTAACAATAATAGAAACAATTTAACTTATCATATCATGATTTTTCATGATCCGCATTTTCCTTAAACTTTTTGGAACCCATATTATTAGAAATATCTCCATTTATCGTATTTTTTCTTCATCAATAGTAACATCTTTATACTCATAACATATATTTTCTTCAATGACTCGCATTTTTTGTACTTTTTATAGAAATATAAAATAACTTTAATAGTAACATCTTACGTTATAAAATATGTATTTTTCTACCATGACTCGCATATCTTTGTTTTTTTTTATTCAACTAACCTTAATATCAACATTTTCACTCATAGTACATATTTTTTTCTCTTTGATACTTTTTCGACTTAATATTAATAGAATATCTTTTTTTTTTTTACCAAACTAACCTCAATATTAACATTTTTACTCATAGTATATTTTTATGTCTTTGTCTTATACTTTTTTAACTTAATATTAATAAAAACGTTTAACCTTTACTGCATCTGCAAAGTAGTTACAAAACAAAAAAATCACATCGTATTATCCATCAATGTTTATGAAAAACTGTTTAGTGACTCGAGTTTTTTCAATGTTCTTGGAACAATCGTAAAACAAATAGATAGGTATACCATTCATTTTTGACCAGTCAAGAATGTTAAATTAGAACAGTTATGCAGATTAAATACATTTGTCACACTATTTGGTGATGCTGTAGACAAGCTGATAATCTTATCATTTGTGCCAGAGGCTGACTTTGTTGAAGTTGATGCTGAGGGTTGAAGATTCTCTGCATTTTCACTAGTGTTCCCTACTGAAAATCGCGGGATGAGATCTGATGTCAGATCTCAGATAAGATGTGATGTGAGATCTGATATCAGCTCACGTGAGATCTCACCTGCAGCTCACATCAGATTCTGGTAACGAAATTGAACTGGGTTTTCATTCTAGATCTCATATATGAGTCTCATGTCAGATCTCTTGTCGGACTGAAAAAGTTTGTAGGAAAAAAAAAAAGTTCCCGTGCCGCAGGACTTGAACTCAGAACCTTTGACTTCGTAGACTCTTACCTTACCACTGCGCCACGACACTGCTTACAACATGAGAAATTTTTCACGTATACATTGAGCTACTAGTGACATTACCTTCAGTTATTTTTAGGTAATAGTCGTAGTAACTCAATATATATGAGAAAAATTCTTAATTTTGTAAGCAGTGTCGTGGCGCAGTGGTAAGGTAAAAGTCTACGAAGTCGAAGGTTCTGAGTTCAAGTCTTGCAGCGCGCAAACTTTTTTTTTCCTACAAACTTTTTCAGTCTGACAAGAGATCTGACATGAGACTCATATATGAGATCTAGAATGAAAACCCAGTTCAATTTCGTTACCAGAATCTGATGTGAGCTGCAGGTGAGATCTCACGTGAGCTGATATCAGATCTCACACCATATCTTATCTGAGATCTGACATCAGATCTCATCCCGCGATTTTCAGTAGGGTTAGACTCTCTTGATGTAAATGTTGCTGATGGGCAACGTACTTGGTCGTCACCCTTTGCGCGTTTTGCTGGAGGTGTATCGACAAAGTTTTGGCTCGAAGCAAAAGGAATTAACTTTACGGATTCCGTTATCTTTTCATTAATCTTTTGCTTGCTGTGTATTGAATCTATTGCGAGAGATGATAATTAAGACGTTCGTTAGATATGGGTGAACGAATTAGCGAGAGAGAGGCCGAGGATGAGTGACCTACGGGATAAATGTGTTTAGGAAAAGCTTACACGGGTTTTCTTTCTCTTTTACTTAAAACTCGTGTCTTTATGTTTTAATTCTCACGATGAGATATATACAGAGGTTTGACCACGAGGCCGAAAGAGTTACAATGTTTCCCACAGGGAGATCTGAGACATACTGATTTTTCATATATGGACTTTGATTTAGTCCGCAGGAATACACACATACATTGAATAGTTCTTACGCTCGGTGCGCAATGAGACGGTAGGCGTACGATTTTACGCAAGTAAACACTGCACGATGGTGTGTGTGCCTTCGATAGGTTCTGGCCGGCCAGCTGATCTAAGCGATCGATTATACTTTGCCCGAACATACCGCCCGCCTCGCTATCGTTCGACGATTGCGAAATCATGATATGCCGCCCGCCGTGAGGGGCTCATTTTGAAGTTTAACCGGTAGCACGCACAATTTTACTATCGGCCGTTTCAATACCGACGATTTCGTTTTCACTGTCACAACGCGAACTAGTCCATCCGATCCTGGGTGGACGTCGATGACCCTCGCGAGTGGCCAGACTGATGGTGGTAGGTTTTCATCCCTGATGAGAACGATGGCTCCGATTTCGATGTTTCCGTTGATTGATTGCCACTTCGGCAGATGTTGAAACGTCTGGAGGTATTCCGTGTTCCAACGTTTCCAAAAATGCTCGAGCATATGGCGTGAGTGTTGCCAATGCGAGAGGCGTTGGACGGGTACGTCCGCGAGCGAGGGTTCTGGCACGGTATTTAGAGCTGTGCCGATGAGAAAATGCCCTGGAGTTAAGGCACTCGAGTCTGTTGGATCGTCCGAGAGTGCACACAGTGGCCGCGAGTTAAGGGTAGCTTCCACCTGCGCGAGGAAGGTTTCAAACTGCTCGAAAGTGAGTTTGGCTTCGCCAATTACCCTTTTAAGGTGAAACTTCACTGATTTCACCCCGGCTTCCCACTTGCCACCGAAGTGAGGTGCTGACGGAGGGTTGAAGCGCCACTGTGTTCCATGTGACGCGAGGATGTTAGCGATTTGTGCGGATTCCTTCGATGATGCCGCGAGTAAGCGACGAAGTTCAGCATCAGCTCCAACGAGATTCTCACCGCAATCGCTTGAGATAGTCGCACAGATTCCGCGTCGCGAGGTGAAGCGCTTATATGCCGCGATAAAGGCTTCCGTTGTACAGTCCGAGACTAGTTCGAGGTGAACTGCTGATGTGGAGAAGCATACAAAAACAGCAATGTAGCCCTTGTAAGTTTTTGGGTTTTTCCCGCGAGAGGCTCGAATTGCGAGAGGCCCTGCGTAGTCGACACCAGAGTGCAAGAAGGGTCTTGCCGGTGAAACGCGAGACTGAGGGAGCTGACCCATCTGCTGGACGCTAAGAGTAGCGCGTTGACGCGCACACGAAACGCAGCGATGGATGTACGAGCGGACCGGTACCCTTCCACCGATGATCCAGAAGCGTTGTCGGATGGTGGCGAGGGTGAGCTGTGGTCCCCCGTGGAGAGTCGCTTTATGATAATGATCAATCACTAACGTGGTGAATGACGATTTTCGAGGGAGAATGAGAGGATGCTTCTCGTCATAAGTTAGAGATGATTGCTGCAACCGTCCTCCAACTCTTAGAAGTCCGTTTCGGTCCACGAATGGAGCGAGCCGAAAGAGTGAGTAGCGCCGTGTGAGAAGCGAATCTTGTTTGAGCAATCTGATTTCGGCTCCGAAGTAGGCGTTTTGACTTGTTGCAACCCAAAAGATGCGAGCGTCCTCTAGTTCGGACGTCATGATCGGGCCGCGCGAAACATTTTTCTTAGGAAATTTCGCGACCGATTTTAATAAGAATATGTCTGCAGCACGTTTGCAAAGAGCGGTGATTCTCACCAATTTCGTTAATGATGAGTAACGATCGATGAGATCCCAGATTGGTAGCGGATCAGTTTCCGCGAGGTGATGAGCTGCTACCTGCTTTCTTTCTTCGAGAGGTTCGTCTCCCTTCAACGTGGGAGATGAGGATGGCCAGCTGACTGAAGGCTTGGCAAGCCATGATGGACCACCAGTCCAGAGTTTTGAGGCTAGAACTTGCTCTGGAGAGGCACCGCGAGACGCGAGATCCGCTGGGTTTTCCGAACCCGATACGTGATGCCACCGAGCACGCGCGAACTCTTGTATTTCGGTGACACGATTGCGGACAAAGTCTTTCCAGCGAGAAGGGTGACTTTTTATCCACGCGAGCGCGACTGTCGAGTCCGACCACAGATGAACCGGAGCTTTCGCGAGATTGAGAGTGCTTTCCACGTGGCGCACGAGTCTAACGAGGAGGAGCGCGGCACATAGTTCGAGACGCGGAATTGTCACTTTTTTGAAAGGCGCGACTCTTGTTTTCGAACACATTAGCGAGACGCGCACTTCGTGAGTGTCGATGTACGTTCGCAAATATATTACCACCGCGATAGCCTCTTGAGAAGCGTCCGCGAACCCATGAATTTCCACCGCTGGAGACTCTGAGCTGAGCCCGATCCACCGAGGGATTGTGATTAAGGAAACATCTTGTAGCTCTTGTCGGAAGGTGTTCCAGCGCGACGCGAGTGGGTCGGGGAGTGGCTGATCCCAGCCGAGGCCGCTTGCCCACAGCAGTTGCATAAAAATCTTGGCTCGGATCGTGATTGGCGAGAGCCAACCTAGAGGATCAAACAGCTGAGCAGTTTCCGAGAGGATCTTTCGTTTTGTAAGGATGTACTCATCCTTTACAGCTTGAGGCGCGAATGCGAATGAGTCGATCTCGGGTCTCCACATGAGACCGAGTGCACGAAAGAATGGACTTTGATCGAGATTCTGCTGTTTTGCGACTTCCCGATCACCTGGTGAAATGTCTACAAGAGTTTCGGGGTGGCTCGACGTCCACTTTTTAAGTTCAAAGCCGCCCGCCCTGAGCAGCTGATTGAGCTCTACTATTTTTTCACGAGCTTGCAGTGGGTTGTCTGCCCCCGAGAGTACGTCGTCGACGTACGTGTTGTCGATAATGACTCGATTTGCTAGGGGATAACGTTGCCCTTCGTCTTGAATGAGTTGATGAAGAACACGTATCGCGAGATATGGAGCGCTGGCAAGACCATACGTTACCGTAAGAAGTTGATACTCCTCGATTGGGAGCTGTGAGTTTTCTCTCCAAAGGATCCGCTGAAGATCCCAGTCGTTTTGGTGAACCAAAATCTGTCGGTACATCTTGGCGATATCTGAGGAGAAAGCGACAGGATATTGTCGCCACCGTAAGAGCACGTCGGCCAGGTCTGCCTGCACTTTTGGCCCGACGTAGAGATTGTCATATAGAGAGAGTCCCAGTTCCGTTCTCTGAGACCCGTTGAACACCACACGTAACTTGGTAGTTGAACTGCACTCGCGCGCGACACCATGATGTGGTAGATAAAACACGCGAGAGTCACTGTTTGATCCACTGGGGGCGCGACACATATGCCCGAGGTCAAGGTATTCGCGAAGGAAGTTCGAGTAAGCTTCCTTTAGTTTCGAATCACTCACGAACCGTTTCTCCATCCGTAGGAGCATTTGAAGCGCGGGGGTACGCGAGTTACCGAGATCGACCGAACTGTCTTTGATTGGTAACTGAACGATGTAGCGACCAGTCGCATCGCGAGACACTGTTTCGCGAAAATGCTTCTCACAGTTTTCTTCGTCAGTTGTGAGTGCGACTGGAGTAGACACTTTTTCTTGCACCCAGAAACGCCTAACGAGATCGATCAGTTCGGTATCTAGAGAGCATTGCAGCCCTTGAACTGCGGTATGAGACATGCTTGCTGCTTCTAACGAAACAGGACCCGATAATACCCATCCGAGCTGGGTTTCTTGAGCGATTGGTGTGCCAGGAGCTCCCTTACGTATTCCTTGGATGAGCACGTGGCCATAAACATCGGCACCGAGGATGACGTCAATTTGACCAGGTTCCGCGAAGCTTGGATCTGCGAGAGTGAGACCTTGTAGATGAGGCCAGTCTTCCACGTGAACTCGGAAAGATGGCAGGAAGGATGTCACGCGAGGGAGTATAAAGGCTTCCACGAGACACGAGAACTCGGTGTTCACACGAGATCTTATCTGGAGTGTCGTAATACCGCGAGTTACTCCGGATTGTTGAGCTCCAACTCCGATGACTGGGAGTGAAGCGTGGCGCCGAGTTGATCGCAATCGCTGCGTAAGCGACTCCGAGATGAACGAGCTTTCGGAGCCTTGATCCAATAAGGCTCGAACGGTGATGCATTCTTCTGTTTCGGGGTTGGAAACGAGAATTTTTGCTGTTGCAAGGAGGACCGGTGAACACTGCGCGTTTTTCGGTTGAGCTGCATGGCTGCTGACCTGTGCTGAGGTGCTTGATGCAAGCTGAGATGATTGGCCTGCGGTAGCCTGTCCTTGCAGAGCATCGTTACTAGATGCTGATGCAGATATAGAGGATCTGCGATGAAGTAGAGTGTGATGTCGACCTTCGCAAGTACGACATCTCTTGTCTGATCGGCAGTCTTTTATTGGATGTGGACCAAGACAATTGAAGCAAAGACTGTGAGATGCGACGAAGTCCCTTCTTTGTTCGAGCGGTTTCCCTTGAAACGATTTGCACGCCGCGATGTAATGATTTCCCTTGCAATAGGAACACGATGATTCTTTTGATTGAACCACGTGAGATTTTGTGGTGGAACCGCTAAGCTTTCCTGGTGATGCCTGCGTCTTGTTGGATGCACTCTGACCTTGGGCTTGTTCCACAGCCTCGAGGGTGTGAATGCGACCTAGAAGGAATGACTCGAGGTCTGTGAAGGCTGGAGGTTCACGAGTTTCACTAACGCGCTTTTCCCACTCTTCGAGAGATCCAGAGTCGAGTTTGCTTATTGTCATGTGCACGATAATGTCATCCCACTGTTTGACTGGGCGACCGAGGGCTTCCAGAGCACCGATGGCTTCGCAAGCATCACTGTGCAGACGTTTGATTTCTGCAGATGATTTCTTCCCGATTCGCGGAATCGCGAAGAGTTTTCCGAGATGAGAGCTTGTGAGTAATCGCTTGTTTTCGTAGCGGGATACGAGAGTGTTCCAGGCACGAGAGAAATTGTCACCGGTGACAGCGATGTTTCTGATTAGTTGAGAGGGCTCACCGGTCAAGCTGGTTTTTAGATAATGGAGTTTTTCCACATCCGAGAGCTGTTTGTTCTCGCGAACGATTGAGTTGAAGAGATCGTGAAAGGGTTGCCATTCAGAAAAACTACCAGAGAACGATGGCAACGCGATAGGAGGTAGCCGTCGTAAAGTCGTCTTAGCCGCTGAAGCTAGAGATGCATCCACTTGAGGAGCGGGTGTCGGTTTGAGTGACTCCAGGAGATCAAGCATGTGTCCCCTCGAGTCTAGGTATTTTTCTTCGCACTGCCCGAAGTAGTCTTTTGAAAAATACGATCGTTGCTCGATCAATGCAAGCTGCTTTTCATCGGCCGCGGATTTGTGTTTGGCCATCAGATCGTGATTCGCTTGGAATTTTGTCCAGGTTGACTCGAGAGCGTTAAGTCGCGATTGCACCTGGCCGTAGGTGATTTTTGCCTCCCCGAGTTTTTGGAGGTTTTATATTGTGCGCGATACGCGCCATAAAAGTTCGTTTTGACGATCGATTAGCTCGCTGAGAGACATGACAGCGAGATATGTCAACAAACGATTCTACGGGAATCTGACTTGAGTATTTAAACTGCGAGAGAGAGATAGACGCGCACGACACGCTTACTTGCACGCACACTACACTCGGGTTGTTGACACACACTGACTACGAGTCTCGATAAGGTGATCAGCGACTTTGATGCGAATTTGAAATTAACCGTTTTCAGTTGTTTTCCACAGGGAGATTTCACTTTTAGCGTTTTCCGCAACGCTTTGGATAAACTTCTCACAATACTACCGTGTCACTCACCCACTAATTCATTCCCCAAGATTCGCGACGATTCAAAGATTGTTCAAATCACTTCGCGACCGATCCGGCTCGAAGGACCAAAATGTTGCGAGAGATGATAGTTAAGAGGTTCGTTATAGCTTTTTCGACTGGTTACACTTTTCTACACTAGGTGTACACTAATCGGTGCACCGCATTTTGCTGGTACCTAATTTTCGCCACACGTATTCAGTGTAGGTGTTCGACTGGCGCGTCGGTGTAACACTTTTCGCTCTGGTGTAGAAAAGTGTAGCTAGCTCGTGCTGGTTCAGTGTAAAATATGGCGGCGCCCAGTGTTGAATTTATCGATGTATTAACCCGTTAGAAACCGAAAAGCCATAATTAAAGCTATCGGAAGAGGCAAAAAAAGTGTAGTAGTACCAGGGATCTAGTATCTGATTTAAAAAAAAAAAAAAAAAAAAAAAAACCGAAAAGCCGAATACATTATAATGCAAGAGCAAATTATAGGTTTATTGGAAATTTTATCCTCATCATCGAGTAGCGATGAAGATACAGCTATGTCAATAATTTATCAAAAGAACCCAAAGGCAAAGATTCAAAATTTTATACAAATTGTACATGAATTCTCGGATGAAGAGGTAAGTTCTCAAGATAGCTGAGTTTCTGTCTCTATTGGAGTGTAAAGAAACAATAAGACAATAATTTTGAGATTTCAGTTTCAGCAGAACTTTCGCTTGCAGAGACAGACGGTCCATATCATAATAGAACAATACGCAGCGTCACCATTTTACCCTTCAGATTTGGATCATGGAGGTACATTGCCTTTATCAGCAGAACATGATATTTTATCTTTTTTATGGTGAGTAAGAACAGTAAAGTAGGACTGAAATAATCTCTTCTTAATTTGAAGCAAATACGATAGTTTGATAATTTATGCACCGAGGGAAGAAAGTGCGTACTTTATTCCCGGCTGCGCGAATAAAGAACGCGCTTTCTGCCCTTGGATGCATAAAATATCGTATGCACCATGGTGTAAAGTGTTCTTCTAGACGAGTGTGAAGGTCACCCTCGCTTCGCTCGGGAGACAAACCTCACACTCGTCAAAAAGAACACTTTATTCCCTAGGTGCATAATATACTATTCAGGTTTAGCGGGAATAAAGTGTCATCTCGAGATGTCGCCCAACGGTTTGGTGTTGCAACTTCAACTACTTTCGAACAAGTCAACAGAGTTATGGAATTCCTAATTAGCATCGCACCAATCATAATTACATTCCCTGTTAACAAGGAAAATGCAGCTTCAGATTTTTATGATGTATGTGTACAAATTTCCACAACCATGACACAATAAGTACTTAAATTAGAAACCTGAAAAGAATAAATCCTAAATGAATCATTGGGTCATCTCAAGTTGGAGTAAAATTTTTTCGTTCCAGATAGCACGCTTTCCTGATACCTTGGGCTGCATTGATGGGACGTCTATTACAATACGAACACCAGCTCACAAGATCAAATCGACATATGTGAATCGCCATGATATTCCAGGTATCACACTACAGGCTATTTGTGATGCAAACAGGAGATTCATTGATGTATCGGTTGGTACGCCAGCAAAAATCCATGATGCACGAGTCTTCCAATTATCAGATATTAGTCCTAAACTACCTGGGATATGTGGCAAACAATACCATATAATGTGTTGTTATGATTCTTGGGTATGTAGCACTGTAGTAGTACGCAAGGCAAAGTCATATACACTATAGCACCTGTATGACGGCTGTGTCACGAGCAGGCTGTGAGTTTATTGTATATAGCGGCCTTTTTGTGTGCGTAATATTTTTATTAAGTAATTAATTAAATAATTAATTAATTACTTAACTTTTTATCTATCCCTGATGTTTCAAATTGAAACAATTTTTGATGAGAAAAATTAACGGACGATCCGGGAATCGAACCCGGGATCTACGGACGCCTATCCGGGGACTTACACCCGAGACCACCCAGCTCGCCCACGGATCACCGCAATTTTTCTCATCTTCTATTCTTGTGCTCACATGTATGTGTTGTTATGATTCTTGGGTATGTACCATATAATACCATATAATCGGTGATGCTGCCTATCCTATCAGGGAATGGTTGCTCGTGCCATTCAGAGACTATGGAAACTTAACCGAGCAACAAAAGCTGTATAATAAATTGTTTTGCTCAACAAGAGTGTTGATTGAAAACAGTTTTGGGATTCTTAAAGGCCGTTTTAGACAGTTGCTGGAAATTCACATGCATAATGTCGACAAGATCTGCAAATTCATACTGAGCTGTTGTGTACTACATAACCTTTGTATTGAACACAATGACGGATATAATTTTGATCCAATTATAGAAGATGATGAAGACGTGTATGATGATAATGATGATCAAACAGAAAGACAGATGAAGATACTTGGAGAGATAAAGAGAAATAATGTTATGAATGGATTACATCAAGATGAGTGAACTGAAGAGATCATGTATTGTACTTTCATACTTCTTTATTGCGCTTCGTGGCATTCAGCTCTTACAACTATTTTATAGAAAATAAAAATATTTTTGTACTAATAACACTGACTAATTTTTTTGGTAATGGCTAGAGGTTACATAATATAATATCAAACATAGTACTTAATTAAGAAATAAAACAAGCATATTACTCAGTTCATAAATAAAATATAAAAAAGAATGACATCTGCAGTCTAACGTAAAATAAAGTCTAAAGTAACTAATGTAATATTTAAACACTTATAGTACTACACTTTTGATAATATGACAGGTCTGAGATACCCATATATTATTACCAGTGTTGTGAAAATTGTAATTAAATTTTTTTTAATTACTCATTACTTTCGTAATGTGTAATTGAATTTTTATTTAATTGCACATTACTTTGGTAATGTGTAATTAAATCGAGTTTAATTACACATTACTTTGATAATGTGTAATTAAATCGAGTTTAATTACACATTACTTTGGTAATGTGTAATTAAATGAAGTTTAATTACACACTACTTTGGTAATGTGTAATTAAATGAAGTTTAATTACACATTACTAAAGTAATGTGTAATTAAATAAAGTTTAATTACACATTACCAAAGTAATGTGTAATTAAATCGAGTTTAATTACACATTACTTTAGTAATGTGTAATTAAACTTTATTTAATTACACATTACATTGATATATATATATATATATATATCAATATATATATATATATATATATATAATATATATATAAATATATATATATATATATATATATATATATATATATATATATATATATATATATATTATATATATATATATATATATATATATATATATATATATATATATATATATATATATATATTAGGGTGGCGCAAAAAAACCGACTATTTTTTTTTTTTTGAGTCTCGGGTGAAAAAATGTTAGTTTTTGATGTTTTAAGAGCCCTCTCCAAAGGACAGCTAAAAAAAAAATTTTTAAGAGGTCGCTCCAAATTTTTTTAAATTTCAAAAATCGTCAAAAATCGATTTTTTTTTTTTTTAATTTTTTTTCTCGTTACGGTATAATTTTACAGTCCAAAAAAAAATAAGTTTCTGAAAGTTTCAGTTCAAAATTTGAATTTTGAAAGGTCGCTCATAATTTTTTAATAATTAAATAATTAAAAAATCTAAAGTATGCACTGATAAATTAAAAAAAATTATGAGCGACCTTTCAAAATTTAAATTTTGAACTGAAACTTTCAGAAACTTATTTTTTTTTGGTCTGTAAAATTATACCGTAACGAGAAAAAAAAATTAAAATTCGAATTAGAAAAAAAAAATTCGATTTTTGACGATTTTTGACGATTTTTGAAATTTAAAAAAATTTGGAGCGACCTCTTAAAATTTTTTTTTTGAGCTGTCCTTTGGAGAGGGCTCTTAAAACATCAAAAACTAACATTTTTTCACTCGAGACTAAAAAAAAAAAAATAGTCGGTTTTTTTGTGCCACCCTAATATATATATATATATTAAACTCGATTTAATTACACATTACTTTGGTAATGTGTAATTAAACTTTATTTAATTACACATTACTTTGGTAATGTGTAATTAAACTTTATTTAATTACACATTACTTTTGTAATGTGTAATTAAACTCGGTTTAATTACACATTACCAAAGTAATGGGTAATTAAATGAGTAATTCCATTACAAATGTAATTAGTGACTCGCAACACTGATTATTACCAAACAAAATGAACATAAAAGTTTAGATCTTTGACTGACCTACTTAAGCTGCGTTCCGTATATACATCTCTGAGCAATCAGAGCACTTCTATCTTTTTTTTTAATATGCGTTAACAAAAAATAGAAGAGCTCCGAATGCTCGGAGATGTATATACCGAACGGAGCTTTAGTTGAGAAACAAAATATTAAAAAGACTGACATGTGCAGTCTAATACAAAATAAAGTCAAAAAAAAAAAAAAAAAAAGACAGTACTAGACCCTTGGTAACACGATAGCTCTAAGATACCCATATATTTTTTTAAAACAAAATAAACATTAAAGTCCGGATCTCTGAATAATAGATTCACGGAGAAAAATTTATAGTAAATTTTCTCATACTCATATAGTAGTTGTGTCATATACTTCCAATATGACGATCGTTCCGATACATTATTAGACCGAGAGCCAGCAAGAAAAACGACGTATGATTTGCGAAACTTTGAAACTTTTTGAGAAGTTAGCCAGTGTTATAAAGAACAGGGAAACGCAAGTATGGCGGCCCGTAGGTGTCGGCGTTGCGCTGCGCAATTTTTTGGATGTTTCAAAAAAAAACTATGCACTTGGGGAATGAGCTAAAAGGTAATTCTTGTTTTATATCATTCATTCGATAGCCAGAGTATGAAGGAGTCGTATGCCATACCGATGCGGCGTCTCAAACTGTCCGCCATACTGAATTAAACGTGTCATTTTTTTTATGTTCTCTTGAAATACTAGCGAAAAGCTAATTTTTTAACCAACGATTCAAAAAGATGTCTCATCACCGATTATGACCATGCCATACCGTTCCGGTGTCCCTAAGTACACGCCATACTGATTCAAAGATGTCGAATTTTACACTAGTCCATGTATCATATGTATCATATACATATATTCGACATCTTTGAATCAGTATGGCGTGTACTTAGGGACACCGGAACGGTATGGCATGGTCATAATCGGTGATGAGACATCTTTTTGAATCGTTGGTTAAAAAATTAGCTTTTCGCTAGTATTTCAAGAGAACATAAAAAAAATGACACGTTTAATTCAGTATGGCGGACAGTTTGAGACGCCGCATCGGTATGGCATACGACTCCTTCATACTCTGGCTATCGAATGAATGATATAAAACAAGAATTACCTTTTAGCTCATTCCCCAAGTGCATAGTTTTTTTTTACACATCCAAAAAATTTCGCAGCGCAACGCCGACACCTACGGGCCGCCATACTTGCGTTTCCCTGTTCTTTATAACACTGGCTAACTTCTCAAAAAGTTTCAAAGTTTCGCAAATCATACGTCGTATTTCTTGCTGGCTCTCGGTCTATATACTCAATGTTCCATGAATGTGAGAAAGACATTCCTATATTCATGGTGACATTAGGTATAAAGTATAGGAACAATCGTCATATTGAAAGTATATGACACAACTACTATATGAGTATGAGAAAATTTACTATAAATTTTTCTCCGTGTTGAAACAAAAATTATCACATTCGAAATTCGGTAACAAAACTAGTTATACTTGAAGTGTTAAAAAACACGGCTATCAAAATAGGTTTTCCAGCGCAAGAGTTAATTATTTTTGCCGACAAGTTCGCGGATCATTTGCAACTTTTCGTTGTGTCGCTTCTCCTTAGCCTCTTCTTTAACATCCTGCAAACGCTGCAATGTTTCTACAATATTAGAAGATTTGTTTCGTTTTTTAATCTTCAAAACATTTTTTGTTGGACTGTTTTCTTTTTCCTCATCAGAGTTATCTTCAACACATTTTCTTTTTAATAATTTTACGCCCTTAGAACTTCTAATTACTTCAGGCTCAATGCTATCATCTAATGCACTGATTTTGTTTAATTCAGATTCGAATTCTATTTGTTCCCTCGAATTTCCTGATTTACTATTGTTTTCTACCGCGGTTTTTTTTTTTCTTATAATTGTTTTATACCTATTTTCAATTTGCAGTGGCGTTTTTGTTACTTTTAACTCATTGTACAGATCTTTCGATATCTGTGCCCACATTATTTTTTTGGTTTTAAATTTTTTCATGGGTCCAATCTTGTCCATGTAGTTGTGGTAACAGTCCAATACGAGACGTGTCTGCGAATCAGTCCACAAATCTGCAAACATTTGATAACAATTAACCCAAGAAATTTTCCATCGGCTAATTACTGACAAGTTCGTTATATTAAAGGTGATTATAAATGTTATATGAGCTATGATATAGGTAGGTCTGTTTATATGTATTACTTTCAGAACATCCTTCATTTCCGGTGTCGGGTATGGGTTGAGTGGCAGCCTCTTCGCTGTCATATACAAGCTCTTCTCTGTAAAATTGTAGGAAACAGAACCTAAGATGATGTTTTAATTATGAATTATTAGGCAATGTTCGGGAAGTCTTTGATATACCGAAGTATATGACATAAGATGTTACACATACTATATATTACGGTAGGTTGGTACCCATACCAGAGACTTGCCAAAAATTGCTTACAGCTACATACCGAGAAGTTTCGTGGACGCGGAACGCTAGGGGTACCAACTCGAAATTTTTGCTATTCCATACGCGTAGGTCATACAGTAAACTGCAGCAGCAGTTTGGTAACTTACCAGATGTTTCTAGTAAAATCACTAGAGATCACTAAAAATCTAGTGATCATTGGTCACTAGATTTCTGGACTAGAAATATAATGACTAGATTTCCAGTGATTTCTAGTGGTTTTACTAGAAACATCTAGTAAGTTACTAAACTGCTGCTGCAGCTCACTGCCCATAAAATAGGACCCTTTTTGGGTTGGTATCCCTAGCGTTCCGCGTCCACGAAACTTCTCGGTATATGTATATCAAATTTCTTGTCACATACTCTGATTCAGATATAAATCGGGTTATTCTGGTGATTGGTTGAGTAACAATTATTTGGCCTTCTTCTGCTAATTGCTTCAAAAGATTGTAGGTACACACATTATTGCCTGAACAAACGCAAAAACATAATTTAATTAGCAGCTGTGAGTAAAAAAATATATTGAGTAAGTTGAAAACAAAATTAGGCAAATTGAAATAGATCTGCAATATCAATAATATAAAATTTTAAATTATGAAATAACCTTTTAAATTGTTGCACCCTTCTTCATCGTCTGATTGTGGGCACAAGTCAATAATTTGTTCATTGACTCGATACGTAATTTTCATTTTGAATAAATTATTTACTTTAACCACTTTTTCAAGAATAACTGAGAATAACGATGATATAGTTACTGGTCCACGTGCTCATAGAACAAAATGGAACAGAAAGAGGATGAACATAGACTATACACCAGTGTAGCTCGGTGTCGCCCCAGTCGAAAACGCTATCCATGCGGTGCTACACTGGTTACATTGCGCATCTACACTACGCACGTTGCACGAGCGTACACCGGTGTATGGCGAGTGTAGTAGTGTACACCTAGTGTAGAAAAGTGTAACCAGTCGAAAAAGCTATTAGATATGGGTGAACGAATTAGCGAGAGAGAGAGGCCTAGGATGAGTGACCTACGGGATAAATGTGTTTAGGAAAAGCTTACACGGGTTTTCTTTCGCTTTTACTTAAAACTCGTGTCTTTATTTTTTTCTCACGATGAGATATATACAGAGGTTTGACCACGAGGCCGAAAGAGTTACAATGTTTCCCACAGGGAGATCTGAGACATACTGATTTTTCATATATGGACTTTGATTTAGTCCGCAGGAATACACACATACATTGAATAGTTCTTACGCTCGGTGCGCAATGATACGGTAGGCGTACGATTTTACGCAGGTAAACACTGCACGATGGTGTGTGTGCCTTCGATAGGTTCTGGCCGGCCAGCTGATCTAAGCGATCGATTATACTTTGCCCGAACAGAATCCTCAATATAACCTTCAGCAACCCTGTCAGATTTCCATCCACCGTGGCGTTTGAGAGTGGTTAGATCTGCTCCGGCATCAACAAGCAGCGTTGCTGAAGTTCTACGCCAACTGTGACCAGTATATAGGTCGGCATCTTCTAATTTCAGATGATTTGCAACTTGTTTTGGCATATTACCTACTTTGTTGATTCCAATATTTTGTAGATAACATTTACCGTTACGATAATTTAAGAAAAACCGATTGGAAGTTGCATTCTTCGGCCTCAAAGATCTGTATCTTTCAACAATATTCATAAATTCATCTGAAATTACAAATGATTTTGCTTTCTGAGTTTTGGTATCTGGAATATGAACTTGAAGCAAAGTTTCCCTTGGCTTGAAGTCATCGATACGAATTTGTCTACCGTTAGATCGGTGAGTTCATGTCTCATAAGTCCTCCGGTTGGTCCAAGAATACACGCAACCTGCAAATCAAATGATAAGCTTAGTTGTATATCAATCAATGATAGGTTTCGTTGAAAGAAGTGTGAATTGCGAGCTTCTCTGAATACAAAATGATCTTCGCCTTCGAACCAGACAACTTTTGGCTCAAAGTGGCTCTACTGAGAAGATCGAGGATTTACTTCTTTGTACGACTATGACTTTAGTCCTTGCTCTAGTACACTTGACGAAATTGATTCTGACGTAGCTACAGTTTTTTGGACAAGTTGGTTATGTTGGTGTTGCGTGGGATTCTAACCTCAACATTTTAGCTCATGACAATTTTGAGGTTAGAATCCTATACAATACCAACATAACCAACTCTTTTGAAAAACTAGCTGCGTTAAAATCAATTTTGCCAAGTGTACTTCTTTGCGAGCATGGATTATATTGCATTCAGCGAATCTTACAGTTTACGTATTATATTATTCATACCTTGATCACTAAATATTCGTTATCTGGCGCTTCATTGACGAATTTCTGAATCTCGCTTGCCGTGAAAACTTTTGACTTCTTGCTTTGAAATCCAGCAGCCTGTCTCTTCAAGAAAGCAGTCAATTTTAGATATTTAGCGATATCAATATTTTCATAATTCTTCAAGGTGCAGTTCAGCATAGAATAGCGTGACCACAACGTTGTTGGTTTGTATTTGTTCTTGTTCAGCAACTCTTTAAAATATACCAGCAGCATTTCCTCCGACGACGAACTTGATTTTTTGATTACTTTCCATTCCTTGAAATGTTGGTAAGCGGTTTCGTAATGTTTTTTCGACTTCTTTGGCAACAAATCTAAAGTAATATTGTTTGCTTCTTCCAAAATTTCACATGGCACGTCGTCATTGTAGTCACTGTCACCAGGATCTTGATTTGAACTCATTGTTTCTTCTTTTGTTTGCAAAAAACGCAACTTATGCCTCAGATCACAACAACAACTGGTGGAAAATGGCGTTGCAACGTCAGCTATGTAACAGACCTAGCCTAACTCGGTTTGCTTCGAGTGCGCATGCGTAATGGTGCACGGTGCTTTATACAAACCAAAGTGCGCGTGCATAGCAAAGCACAGTGCTTTTTACGATTCAAAGGGCGCGTGCGTAGCAACGCACAGTATTTTTCACGATTCAGATTACGCAACAGCGCTAGAATTCGCCATTTTAGGCACGCATTACAGGCATCAAAAATCGAGTTTTTTACGCATGTATGATAAAAAATCATATAGAGTTCTATAAAACCCACATATAAGCTTGTTTCGGATCCTATATAGAACTCTATATCAGTTCCGTCTCTTCCATAAGGGCACGGGGGGCACGGGCCCAGGGGCCCCGGCTTGATGGGGGTCCCGAAACGCGTCTTTGTCGTCGATTAACTTTCACGTAAAATTTTTGTAGTCATCTTTTGTTTTCCCTCACGTTCTTTTGACTTCCTAAAAGGGCCCCCAAACTCTGTGCGCCCAAGGGCCCCCGAGTGGCCAAAGACGGCCCTGCTCTATATGATTCTATATAACTCTATAAAGTTATATATAATTATATAAAGTTATATGTAATTGTATAGAATTCTATAAAACTTACATATAAGCTTATTTTGGATCCTGTATAGAACTCTACATAATTCTATGTAACTCTATAAAGTTATATTTAATTATATAGAGTTCTATAAAACTTACATGGATTTTTATATATAATTCTATATAATTCTATACAATTCTATATAACTTTTATATAACTCTATATAATTATATATAATTATTAGGGTGGTTCTTATTTAGGGCTTGGTGGAATTTAAATGAGTTCGCCCCCCTAATAGATCACAAATAATGTAGAAAAAATCACTGTAAAATTTGAGCTCTTAATTTTAACATTAAGCCATGCCGCAAAAGGCTTTTGTATTTTTTTTTTTTTTCTTCAATTTTGTACAACTAAAGAAATAATATTGGGTTTTGTGCACTTCTAGATCTTTTTTTTCAGGGGTATTCTGGTCTAGAGGCCTAAATTTTAGGTGTTTTTCCAAGTAGAATAAAAAAAAAAGAAAAAAATTTCAACATTTTTACCATCCATTTTTCGACAAGATAATGTACTTTATTGACGATTCAAGAAATAAAAAAATTCAAAAATTGACATTCATTTATAGAAAACAGCGGTACAGAAGTAATGTTTTTTTTTTTGGCATTTAAAAAAAATTATATCAACATTGTTTTTTTGAAAAACTTTATTAGAAACTTGTCAATTAAAAATAAACCAAACAATAAGAAAACAATCGCGACAAAATAAGTGTGTTCAAAAACATACTATTTCAATATTTTATTAGGTAAATAGCCAATTGTTAATAGATGTAGATAAAATGGGAGATTTACGCATGTTTTTGCAATGAGACGCATCGATGTTTCACAAGATTTTTGGTGCCGCAGAAAAAAAAAAGATCTAGAAGTGCACAAAACCCAATATTATATCTTTAGTTGTACAAAATCGAAGAAAAAAAAAAAAAATACAAAAGCCTTTGGCGGCATGGCTTAATGTTAAAATTAAGAGCTCAAATTTTACAGTGATTTTTTCTACATTATTTGTGATCTATTAGGGGGGCGAACTCATTTAAAATCCACCAAGCCCTAAATAAGAACCACCCTAATAATTATATACAATCATTTTTACTCGGGCAGTCGAGGATTTGTGGTGCCATATAGCCTATATAGCTTTTTTCATACCTTCGACCGATTTGGCATTGTTCCTTATGGCGTTTCCATAGTACGACTGGATCTGATCGATGACGTTGTCCGTGAGTCTACCTTTGCCTCCGATGGTCTTGCCGTCCGCCAACTTCTGTCCCCTGAGTCTTGTCTTTAGTTTTCTCATGCGTGATCCTAACCTTTTTTGTACGTGGCCACAATCTTCGTGTTCGGTCCATAGGGCTCTGCTTTTAAGACATTCACTCACCGGTTGTGCCGGGGGCGCGCCGCAAATTGGTCGAAACTTCGGCTTGGCCGAAACTAGCATTCGTGTCGTGTCGGGCACTGTCGGGTATGTTCAAAACGTATTCAGTAAAGAGTAAATACTTGAAAATTGATATAAGTTGTAGTTCTACGAGCTTCTTTCTTAATAATCATGTGTAATAAACAAAGTGATTTCCTAATGAATTGAAGTTTTATTCAATCTGATTATTCTAATCGAATAATTTGTTACCAAGCTAGGAAAAACACTAGATTTCAGCATATAATGAGAATTTAACTAAATTTTAACTTAACTACATAAGTTTCGGTTACGGTTTCGGCCGAAACTTGAAGAGGAGCCGAATATTCGGTTACGGTTTCGGTTTCGGCGGAAAATCGTGTTTCGGTCGGACACTATAAATTACTAAGAAAGACTCTTACCCCCTTCCAAGAATGGAAGAAACTTTAGATCTTCTAGCCGGAGCTCAATGGTTTAGTACCATTGATCTTCAGAACTGTTATTGGCAGGTAGAAATGGATCTCGCCGATAAAGAAAAAACCGCGTTCGTTCCTGGTCTTCGAGGATTATGGCAATTTAAAGTGATGCCCTTTGGTCTGTGTAATGCCGCCGCAACTTTTGAACGAGCCATGGAGACAGCCCTTCAGGGTTTGGCTGGAAAGATTTGCCTTGTTTATTTGGACGACATCATCATACTTGGAAAAACCTTCAAAGAAGAAGTAGAGAATCTACGAGAAGTTTTCCAGCGACTTCAACAAGTAGGACTTAAGATGAGCCCGAAGAAGTGTCACCTCTTCCAGAAAGAAGTATGATCACTAGGTCATATAGTCTCATATACAGGAGTAAAGATAGACCCCACGAAGATCGAGAAAGTTTCAGAATGGCCTCGACCCACAAATAAAGGAACAGATACAAAGTTTTATTGGATTATGCACTGTGACGGGCACCGCCGACGGTGGGGGATTTATTCCGGGCAGCTACGCGACTACAAAGATCAGACACTTCCAACGTTTGATTTCCATTAGAGTTTGGCTATTAAATACGAATTCTTATAATATAGCTTAGTCTAACTGAATTTACGGTATGTTGGGCGCCAGGTACCTTCAGGTACCGCGGTACGGAAGCAAAACTCCAAAAAAACTCAAAATGAAAGAATAATAATAATAAACGAAATGAATGAAATGAAATAAACGGAACGAAATTAATTAAAGATAATAAATAAAATAAAACTAAAGGTTAGGTAAATGAAACGAGTACGGTATTACATGGTAAGCTCAGCGTGAGGGGAACATGGGGGCGAAATAATATAGGGGAAGACTGATATATTTTTATGGTTTATGGATCAAGTCACAAAGAAACCCTTTTATTCAAAATAACGGTAACAACAATTAACCCGAGTAATCAAACACACGATAAACTAATTAAACAATCAAAGCCGATCGCTTAGGTCGGGACGAACGTAAGTTAAACAACTTAAACTAAAATAATCGGAAACAGCTGACTGACTAGGTCACCAATGAAAAAGTAGGACGTTAAACAATATAGAACATAAGGTAAGGTAGGACACAAGATAATATAAACAAGGTATAGGTAATGTAGAACAAATAAAATAACAGAACAAGAAAGGAAACAAATATCTTATGGTACGGTAGAAATAAATAATAGGAGGGTATTAGTTATAACAAATAGGTCGATAACGTAGAGAGATCAAAAGTCCGGAATCAATAATTTGGGGACTTCTAGTAACTAATGAACAAGTCGGTATTACAGAATATTTCCCTAGACAAGGGCAAGGCGTCGGAATCTAATTCCAATAAGTTCACACCAAGATGGCCAAAGGCAACGTTACACGATATACAGGCGTCGGTTACATAATAACAAGCTAACAAAAGGGACGCTAAAACCTATTACAAATAATAATCCGACACATAATAATTGTACCAGCTCAAGGTTTTACTAAGGTCTTAAACCTACTTTTAATCGGAAAGGGACTAGATTAATCGGAATATTAACACGATATCAGATCTACAACCAGTAGATCGATTCTTCCAGAAACACGTGGCTCAACAAGCCGTCGAGATCAATTATCGTATTTTACTACTCAACTGATTTTTCCACGTGGGGATTCTTATTTCTGGGACTTGACAAAATAATAATTACCGGAACTCAGACTAATAATGTTTACAAGAGAATCGGTACGGAAAGATGCAACCAAAAGACAAAGAAATAACAGTAAGATAATTAAATGACGATATGGTAATAAATGACGATAATGACGATACTATAATAGATGACGATAATGACGATACGATACTAAAGGCCGATAATAACGATATGATAATAAATGACGATAATGACGAAACGATAATAAATGACGATACGATAATTAATGACGGTACTTTCTCGAACAATCGATCAATAAGGCAATATTACATATAATTGAGAACACAATAATCGATAATATAATCAACAATCAATAACTAAACGAAACTAAAGCACAACAATTCGATGATATGTTAATGGCGTCACCCTCGTTGAGGCTTGACCCAAGTACGCAATAAGAAATGAATCTCTTTTTATTTTATCAATTTATCATCAATCGAAGGGCTGTCTAGAGTTGGAATCTTACCTTAATTAAGGCTCTTTAGCACTCACTAACAGACGTTACTGAATCTACCAGATCTTAGGCTTTTTTAATTATATCTTCGGAACAAATAAAACAATTCAGGCTTTTCAAACAAAACAAGACTCTACGATACGATATCCAAGCAAGAAGTGAAGCGTCTAGCTCTATCTCTATGCAGATGCAATTTTTGGGGTGGAGGGGGTTCTACGCATCTCATTAATGGGCATATCTTCTTTCCGCTGAGTTTTGTCGCGGGCCTGACAGGGCCTTTTGGCACTTCAAGCTTTCGCCAGGGGGTTGTTAGATGGCTCGTCATGTTCTTAATTGTCGATATCCTGGAAGGCGGAATTACTGCAGTTTGGACCGGTGGACCAAGCCGGTACGGGACAGGTAGAGGAAGGGAGAAAGCTACTCCATGCGATTGATTCTTTATGCAGCGCTCTTCCAGGCATATCTCTGGATACGACGGCAGGGTTCCCCCGGTTAATCACTCGAAAGCCGGGTGGCCCGCCAGGCCGGATGATCCGAAGGGATGATCGTGCTCGTTGTTTTCTCGGAACGGTACGGGACATATGAGATATAGGGAACGGGAAAAAGTATTAGTACATGAACTTATAATTACTACAATGGACCTTGGGCACTTGAGCTGGGACTTCTCGCTTTGATTTCAATATTCTATATTAAGGTGGTCACTTTGGTCTGGGGAAAGAGGAGATGGTTCATTTACGAGGCCTAATAATCCGCCTCGTTACAGCACCTATTACAGAAGATTTGTA
Source organism: Tenthredo mesomela (assembly GCA_943736025.1). Classification (NCBI taxonomy): domain Eukaryota; kingdom Metazoa; phylum Arthropoda; class Insecta; order Hymenoptera; family Tenthredinidae; genus Tenthredo; species Tenthredo mesomela. The sequence continues at coordinate 11,404,808 of OX031018.1, forward strand.
AAAGGATTTGCTACCGTCGCTAGACCTCTTCATCATCTCACTGGACTCAAGACACCTTTTGACTGGAATCAGGATTGCGAAGAAGCTTTTGTTTATTTGAAATCTTGTTCAACTTCCTCTCCGATCTTAGCTTATCCAGACCTTTCATTCATTTTAGATACCGACGCTTCTTTAACAGGCATAGGTGGAGTTCTATCTCAGATTCAAGAAGGTCAGATAGATAGATAGATAGCGATTTATTTATGCCTTAGCTTTAATAAGCCGTCGGGCAAGTACACAGCAAGTTAGAACAAATAGAAATTTATAATAAGACAGACGATTATTTATAATAGAATAATAGAATAATAATAGAATAGTAGAACAGATGGCAAGAAGTCTTGACAAGTAAACTTATAAATCCTAACGTAAAGCAGGTAGTGTGAAGTAGTAGTAGATACGTAGATTTATAAATCGCAACACGAACACAGACAGAAGACAGTGTAGGCAGTAGACACAAAATGACTAAAAACTAGGCTAATTACAAATTAACAACGGGGAGAGTAGAGAGATCCCAATATTCCTAGGCTAAGGGTTCGAATCGCGCGACTTAACATGCGTTAGGAACCTCGATCTAAAGAGCTCTGGTGACGATGAAGAGGAAATATCCGGCGGCAACTCATTCCACAGATGAGCGGCTGATGTTGCGAAGGAGCCCTTATAGACTGAGGTTCTGCACGCAGGTACATGTAGTGTCTGAACTGAGGCTGAGCTGGCGTGTCTTTGAGATCGCCGAACAGAGGGGTCGAGATCGACCAGAATTTCGCGCAGATAGGTGGGCCTGGACGTCGCCAAAACCTGATAGGTGATCACACCGAGGAAGAAAAGCCGCCGGTCAGAGACACGTAGCCAACCAAGCCTACGGCGATAGGGCGTGATATGTACATCCCTCCTCAGATTAAACACGAACCTGATTCCACAATTCACCAGCCGCTGTAATTTAGTATTGAGATGGTCGGTTAGACCATGGTAGACGAGGCAACAGTAATCTAGATGCGGCTGGATCAAGGCAGAAACCAGCATCACCTTCACTCGAAAGGATAGTAGGTAACCACGATGCTTAAGCTTGTGCAGGGTTGCATATACCTTCCTCGAGACGTGCGCGACATGAACGTTCCAAGTAAGATCAGCAGACAGGTGGACACGCAGATTCTTTACCGAAGTTACATACGGAACCACAGAATCATTAATTGTAACTGGGGGAACTCCATCACGCCATAGCCGCTGCAGACTCGGTCTGCTGCCCAGGACGATAGCTTTTGGTTACTGATATTTAAATTTAGACCATTATCAGTGACCCAATCTGAGACCAGTTTAGCATCCTCAGCCAGTCTGGCAACAGCATTGCCTACATCTTCCGGAGGTGCACTCAGGTAAATTTAGAGGTCGTCCGCAAATAGAACACGACAGGTATTACGTAAGACTGTTATTAGATCGTTAATAAAAATCAAGAATAAGAGTGGGCCTAGGACTGAACCCTGTGGGACCCCAGACTGGCTACCTAGAGATGTGGAGAAGCCTCCGGAGAGGTCAAGGACAGCTTGAGTTCTACCAGTGAGGTATGAGTGAAGCCAACAAATGACACCATCCGCGAAACCAACGCGTTTGAGTTTGGCTAGGAGCAGGGAATGATGAAGGTCAGGAGAAAGTTATTAGCTATTTCAGTCGAGTTCTTAGTAAAACGGAGAAGAATTATTGTGTCACTCGGAGAGAACTTTTAGCTGTAGTCAAATGTATTTCTCATTTTCATCATTTTCTTTACGGGAAGAAATTCTTAATTAGAACTGACCATGCTTTATTAACCCTAGCATGCCACACTTATTTTTTTGGGACATAATTGCCACACTCGGGTTTGTGGGACTCCATTCAGATTTTCAATCATAACTCCGACAAAAATAGTCGTATTTCGATGGATTTTTTTTCTAATCGATAGCCAATTAGTCGAGGAATCTGTCTGTGCATTAACCGAATCGTAAAAGTTGGAAACTTCTGAGATATACTCGTTTAAAAAATGGTTTTTCTCGAGAAAAGCGAAGAAATTTTGATTTTTGAAGTTTTGTTCGGGTTTCACAGACCCCAGTGGGGTATGCGAGGGTTAAGGTTGTTAGCTTGTAAAAGCGGTTTCCGACAGATCTGTGTGAAATTTTACTGGTAGATAAGTTGAAACAAGCTCTACAACATGATACGAAGTTCATTGATTTTTGACGTATAGTATTAGTGATGAAATAAATTATTGAAGTTTACATTATTTGCATACGTACATAGGGAAATACCAACTTTTATCACTCTAACGTTTTTTATGATTCAACTAGGCGACAGATTTCAATAAAAAAAACTAGTATGTTATGGATTGAAATTTAACGAACATTTTGAGACTAGAAACAATAGCTATTTATGTATCAAGTCCGAAAAGTGTCACAATCCGGTATGGGTAATTTCTAATATGAGCCGATCGAGTGTGCTGTGTCACAGAAGAATGAGTGTGAATTTATCGCTCGAGCGCAGCGAGGGCGATAATTCACACGAGTTCTTCTGTGACACAGCAGACTCAGAGGCGAATTTTGGAAATTACCCATACCGGATTTGACACTTCTCGGACTTGGCACATACAATATTTTATGCGATCCGTTGTTTGAAAGTTCACTTTTTGGAAAATCAGTGTTATACTCACTTTAGTTTCTAAAATTACTGGTGTTATTGCATCTTTCTGTATCAAAACGTTTGGACTCAGACATTTGACATTTTCAGACATTTTGGTTTATAATGTGTGAACGTAGTAAAAAATAACCTGACTATGTTTATTTTAATGAAACATATTCATATTGTACGATAATATTTTCAATATAGGCTCCTGTCCTATAATATTTCACTATATTTCAGTGGCCTGAAATTGGTCACTTTGCGGCCTAAATCCGATGCTCAAAAAGTGAACTTTCAAACAACGGATCGCATAAAAGTATTTCCCGTGTAATAAGAAAGATATTGTTAGTTAAACTCAAGTCTCTCGTCGATATTTGCGTGTGAATCAGACGCTGATGTGATGGATGTGGCAACAGCGCTTACGTAGCTCAAACGGACGGCTCGAGCGGATTATTCCGTTATGTACACGCAATGTTGCCACGATCTATTATAACTTCGACTCAATGCGCGTGTGCCTATGCCTAAAAGAAATGTGAACTGTACCTTGACAAAAGTTTGACAACTTGGCCGTTTTGAAAAAATCTTAATAAATATTAGAAAGACTTTGTTTAACCATCAAAACATTTTGCATATCATAGAATGTCATTGATAGTGTGTATATTTGATTTTGTGACTTATTTATTACTGTAGTCATTCTAGAATTATCGTCAACTGAAATAAACTTTTGGCTGTGACTATAACAAGCTAACAACCTTAAGGGGGTATGTACACCTTTGGAGGAGTTTAAATTTCCAAAAAGAAATTGATTTTTCTCTGCCACACGAGGACTCTGACAAAATCCAGAAAAATCATCATGTCTGAGGAGGGTTCGACCCTCATTAAGCATATTTTACATCATGTATTACTTTCAGTCTGATAGTGGCTACGCTAAAGATAAGAAATTACAAAATGACTTGGTTGTCGTAAAGAATCAAGACCACCGTTGGATCAATCTTGAAATGTTTGGTCCTCAATTGTTCATAGGAGATGCCTCTATGGTATGAACGTAAGAATTTTCGATATTGGAAGACTCACTTGAGTTATTCGATTTTTCAGATTTTTTTTTTCAATTCTTGAATTCTTCTCACATTTTTTCCAATATCTTAATCAAAAATGAGTTTATCAAAAAATCCTACGTTCATACCATAAAGGCATCTCCTACGAACAATTGAGGACCAAGCATTCCAAGATTGATCCAACGATACTCCTGATTCTTTACGACAACCGGTCAAAATATTCATTCTCCAGAAATCAACTTTTAAACTTTTTATTTTTTTATTTTTTTTTTTTTAATTTCTACGTCTCCCAGAGAAGAAAATGTAGCTACAGAAAATCAAGTTCTAAGATTTTGCTAATGATTAATATGCTGGATCCGCAGTTGCTCTCGTGTCGATGTGTTATGAGTCGAGTCTAGACACATGTGCCAGGCGGAGGTTTGTGATGAGTTTTGTCCTGTTCTGTCCAACCACAGTGTCCGGTAGGTGTCCAGTAAGACTGCTAGAAAAAGAATGAATTGCTTCAGGGAAAATCTGGTGAAAATTTTTCAAAACATAAAAATTCTTCAGAATTCTTGATTTTCAATATTTTGAGATTCAGAAGATGCTAGATATTGACAATTTTTGTCAATATTTCGAAAATTCTCTCATCTTTCATCAACCATACCTTTTTTCTTATAATATTTATCAAACTTTCGCAATTAATATATGATAGAAATACTCATCTTTTTAGAAATCTGAATATGTAGTCTCCTGGCATCGATTTCAAATGCACTTTTCGATGGATAATCTTCTTTCGATTCCGAAGTCTCATCTCAGACATATATACACTGTCTTTGTTCAATATTGAAAATTACTATTGGTTTGAATTCGTAATGAAAACACGACATTTTACAAACAAGTGGACACCTAACCTCGAAAAAATGTAGATCGCAGCCATGTGTTCTGTCAATTATCACAATTCAAAAGAATATTGAAAATTAAATATGTATAAAAATCATAATTACAAAGAATTGAAAAATCACAGAATAAAATTCAAAAGCAAGATATATGAAAACGTCAAAAAAAGCGAGACAGTGGTGTTGGCGGTACTGTAGATAGTGTAGAATATTTACGAGACGAATATGAGCTTCCGCGCGCCGCGGCGCGGCGCTTTTTCGCAACTCGGGACTGTCATGGCTATAACTTTTCAAATCCTCTAGATTTTCTGACGCCAATTTATTTGCAGGTAAAGTAGGTCACTAGCATTCAAAAAAAAATATAAAAACAAAAACGATTTTTTGAAAATTCAAAGGTGTATATATACCCCCTTAAGATGGTTACTTTCTTTTAAAGCACCAGAAGGTCAAGTCGCTAGATGGATAGAGACCTTGGGTTAATATGAGTTCGAAATTCGAAACCGAGCTGGGATTCTTCATGGAAACGTGGATGCTTTATCCAGAAGACCCTGCGATGATTCATCTAGCTGCAAACAGTGTATTCGTTTAGAAAAGCAAGAAATTCCGTCAATTAAAATCAGAATGATTACTCTCGACGGAGATAAAGAAGAGTGGCGGACTTTACAAGAAGAAGACGAAATTCTTTCACAGCTCAGAATTTGGAAAGAGTCTGGAACTGGACCAGAATGGCAACAAATTTCAGCTGCTCGTCAACATCTTAAGATTTACTGGGCACAATGGGAATCAATCCATATTAACGAAGGATTTCTAAGCAGAAAATGGGAATTACCAGATACAAAATATTATAGATGGCAAGTTTTAGTCCCGAAGAAGAAAGTTTCTACAATCCTTCCTGAACATCATGATTCTCCTTCCGGAGGTCATTTTGCGTCAAACGGAACACTTGGAAGAATTAGAGAAAGATATTTTTGGGCGTCTTGTCGACGAGATGTAGAAAACTGGTGTAGAACCTGTGACACTTGTCTAGCTAAAAAAGGTCCTCGAGAGAGAGGAACGAGTAATTTACAGATTTATAACGTAGGAGCACCTTTTGAAAGAGTGGCCATGGACATTTTAGGCCCTCTCCCTCTCTCTAATTATTGTTTTTGCCTATGAAAAAGACTTGCTAGGGTTGTTCAGTGAGCCTTGCAGAGCTGTGGGAGTGCATTCGGTCTATGTGAAAAATTAAATATTGCCTGGAGAACCCTGTTTTACGCTGTGGGTGCGATTTTTATCTTGCTATAGAGCCGGGATTTCGGTTGAAACTACTTCGGCCATATTATATCGTCTTGCTAACTGTCGATCGTGAGTTCCAGTGCAGCCAGTGTGAGTGTGGTGTTTACTCTTGTCTGTCTCTGTGTTGCCGTTGACAGTTCGGCGCTTGGGTGATTCTTCCGCGACTCTACTGTTTTGAACATTGACATGCCTAAGCCTGTGTGTGCCTTATGTTTCGCCGATATCGACAGAGTAAATGAAGGCATATCAGTTGGGGCCGCGTGTGCTCACAACTTTCATGCTTTTTGTGTGAAAACAAAACTGGTCCTGTCAACCTCGAAGGATGCTGCTGCTGCAGTGCGCAACATCTGCCCTGTATGTCAACCGAGCTCTAACACTAGCTCCGAATACCTATCCACCCTCAAGTCCATTAATGAGCGACTCGGCAAGCTGGATACCACTATGGCCAAGGTTGATTCGCTTGCAGCTGATGTGATAGGATTACACGCTAAATTCGACGCGTTGGTCGCCGATAATACTCTTTTTAGAAATGAAATTGCTGAAGTTAAGGGCGCTGTTTCGGCCGTCAAAGAAGATGTGGCTGGCCTTGCTCAAGAGGTCGCAGGATACCAGGACCGAGTGAAGAAGATCGAGAGCAAGCTTGCTGCAGAGCCCTCTAGCAGACTAGCTCCGGCTGATGAGGCATTACTGCTCCGCTTGGCGTGCCGTGACATGGAGACTCAGCTGATTGTTACTGGTGTGCCTGAAAGTCCGAACGGGGACGACGACACGAAGGCTCTGCTGCCGAAACTAGCTCGTGCCTTGGATACCCTCATTCCGTTGTTTGACGTAGTTAAAATGGAGCGCATGGGTAGTTCTGGAAGTAGAAGGAAGAGGACGTCTGGTTCTGGTGCTTCTCAACCTCGTGTTGGAGGTCGGGCGATCCTACTGCAACTCTCTACCAAAGAGAAGTGTGATCGAGTGCTGGCTGCTAAAAAGATGAAACCGAACCTCACGGCTCCCAGCATTGATGAGAGTCTGCCGGACAGCAACGTCTATATTAACCGTCATCAGCCTGTACAGCTGCGCCAGCTTCGTGATCGAGTCCTCAAGCACTTCCCGGCTATCCAACCCAAATCTGTCTGGATTGCAGACGCGGCTGTCTTCATACGAGGTAGCGCAGATTCAAGACCGGAGAGGGTACTGCCTTCTACTGACTTGTCGGCTCTGTCTCTGTGACTTTTTCGATCTATTGCGCCTGCTGCCAAACGTCATCGCTTACTTAATGGATGCACATTCTAGAAGGCCCCGTAGCCTTGGAGTATTCGCTTTATTCGCGAATCAGCTCCGACTAAGACCGAATATTGCTATGCGCCGTGATATGTCTCAGCTGAAGTGGATACGCTACTGTACTGTGGTCTCTATGTGTATGTGATTGTATGAATGACTGTACTGAATTTAATTTAATTTGAATTAGTTTAATTTGATTTGATTTATATCTATAATGATCTTAGTCCTTACTTATTATTTTCTCTATAATGATCTTACTATTAGTCTTTACTTATTATTTTTTCTATAATGATCTTACTATTAGTCTTTACTTATTTTTCTTATATTATTATACAGATTGTATTCAATGTGTATAACGTGATGCCTGTGGCCCTTAGGGAGTCTTACTCCAGGGTCAAATAAATAAGCTTTCTCTCTCTCTCTCTCTCTTTACTTTTAATTATATGCTTATATTTAGTTAAGTTGCCTAGCTTAAGTGCTTTATGTTGTATTATTTTTATCTGCTTGTTATTGTATTTTGCATTTGCCCCACGGACAACTGACCAGGGCATAATAAATGAATCTATCTATCTATCTATCTTTCGTAGAGGAAATCGTTATACTTTAGTCATTCCCTGACGACTTTTGCGCAAGGTTGTGAGAAGGTTTATATACCGATATTAAACGGTATATTTCCGGATTTACCACGGGTAATCACTTCAGAAATACAGTATATTTGCGCCTTTCTGCATACCGTATTTTACCGGCACTTCTACCGTATTCACGGGTACTGAACACAGTTTTCATACGGTATAAACACCGTTACCGTACCCTGTGTGAACCGACAAATTTCCTGGTCCCTTCAAAAAATTAGGTTTGACCGCAGTATGTGTACCGTAGTTCGACGGTTTCGATACCGTATTCTCACCACATTCATACCGTATTCTCACCATATCCATACCGTATTCTTACCACATTAATACCGTATTCTCACCACATTCACACCACATCAATACCCTATTCGAACCGCATCCATACCTGAAAAAAAAATTCAATAAAAAAAATCGGGAAGTGCGAGACAGCGACGCCTTGGCGGCAGAAGACATGTAGCGAATTTCATTGAGAAATAGAGCTCTTCAGCAGATCTCAACCAACGTCGGGATAGCATGATTTCTAAAGGAGATTCCCTGTTTGCCTTCGTACCAAAGCGTCGCTCTTTTCTGAGCAAGACATATATCGGACTATTCTGTACATGGTATTTATTGATGACAGGAAATTACAATAATTCATTTTCTTCGCTAATGAGTAATTTAATTAAAAATGTAATTGGTGAGTTGCAACACTAGTTGGGAACAACTGCATTTTCCCGTCCGTAGTATCACGGTCTTCCATGCCTCGCATGACGAAATAATATCGTCGGAGGCGGCCTCGATAATTCAGCAGCCGCATACTCGGTGTGTTTCGAGTACATTTGCCCTCTCACATCATCCATGGTACCTGCTTAATTTCAATAAACGATTTCACCCAATTTTCAATAATATTAAGATTTAATAATCCATCAGAACACGTTATAAGACCTTCCGTGGTGACTGGAACGAGCTCGGTACTTTGACGCTTTCTTCCGGGATCACCACATGTCCCGTTGTATCGCTCGTCTCCAGCACACACTCCTTCGATGTAGTCACCAACCTTCTGAAAATTATTAACACGCTGCGGAATGTACCTACTATTTTCTAGGTTATGTCTCTAACTTTTCATCGTATTCCAACGCGGGTATATCGAGGCATTGTACAACGGCTTTACGTAACATCAGAGATGAACGCTACATACACACGAGAGTCAAGGAAGTTTCACCAATTTTTTTGACGACTGATTTCAACACAAAGCTGAGTAACTATGCCAATACGTGCGAACGAGTATACCGCTTTGACAGGTCAACGCATGGCGGAGCGAACGCCGCGACGCTTATCGTCCTGCTGGAGAACTACCATAACGGTTTTAACGTATTTCATGAGTCATAAATTTCATATACTTTTGTTTCGCTGAATTAGTAGGATTTTTATATAAATAATATATATAAATAATATGATATAAATTTATTATTATTTATTCATTTTCATTCACGTTATTTTCACATAATAAATATTATTTTTATACTGATAATCAAATTGCTGTTTGAAATTATTGCAGTACAGAATCCCAATATACCCAAAATATTTTCCACATTTTTTTTTACAACATTGTTCAGGATTTCATTCCAAGGCGTGTACAGTGTTATACGCTTAATACGCTTAGGTGTGTTATACGTTTATGAATTATCCGAAAAATATCTAGATCCTTTGGAAAAATAACTTGTGAGCAGAAATACCGTCATATAACTAAGGTACACAGTACCGTATTTTTGGTAAAAAAATACCGTCGTACAACTGGATACATACGGTATTTTTGGAGTAAAAATACCGTCATGGAACTCGATACATACCGTATGTTTCGAGAAAAAACACCGTTTATATATGATTTACATACGTGACTCATACTCTGTTCGTGCGTACCTCATCTGCCATTACGACTGTGAACATTCCGCTTCAATACCGTATTATTAGTGATTACCTACGGTGTATAGACGGTATGCATCCGAGCTCAAAAATACGGTATTTATTCCTACAACACACAGTTTTACTACGGTGCGGTTACTCTGTTTATACCAATACCACGTGTTCACGGTTGATATACCGACGTTATACGTTGGTCAAAAGCCGTCAGGGTTGCCGATTATTTTACTAAATGGCCCGAAGTGATTCCTATTCCTGATCAAGAGGCTGAAACAGTAGCCGAAGTATTTGTTTAAGAATTTATTTGCCGCTACGGATCACCATTGGAATTTCATACTGACCAGGGTCGAAATTTCGAATCTATTCTTGTAGGTGAAATGTTTAAAGTTCTGGGAGTAAGAAAAACTCGTACGACTCCTCTGCATCCTCAGTCAGACGGAATGGTCGAACGTTTAAATAGAACTCTTCTGCGTTATCTCTCCTCTTATGTTGAAAAGGATCAAGGGATTGGGATGACTGGATTCCACTTTTTTTATTGTCTTACAGATCAGCTGTTCATGAAACGACGGGTCAGACGCCTGCTTCTATGCTGATGGGAAGAAACCTTAGATTACTTTCGGATTTAGAAAAGGGGCCTATTCCTTTTCAAGAACCTCTTCGTTCTGATTTCGTCACATTTCTACAAGAAAAGTTAGAAGATATTCATAATTTTGCTAGGGAAAAGATTGGTGTAGCTTCCGATCGTACTAAGGCTCGGTGTGATATTGGCTGGTATCAATAAAACGAAGTAGATACTAATGCTTCAAGTATTAGCATCTACTACGAAGCATGTAGGGGTTAATACTTCACCTCGTAGTAAATACTTCCAGGGCCGGAACTACACTGGGGCAGGCGGGGCAATGCCCCGGGGTCCCCGACCCGAGGGGGCCCCCTGGCCGAGGATGAAAAAAAAAATTTGAAAAAAAAATTAGATCAACCGGATCTAAAATTGAAAAAAAAGTTGAATAAAAAATAAAAATCCATTAAAAAAATTCATAAATGGCGGGGGAGGGGCCCCAAATTTTGTTTTGCCCCGGGGCCTCCTCAGTCCAAGTTCCGGCCCTGAATACTTCACTTGCGTAGTAGATGCTTCCCTCGTGTAGCACATGCTACGCGAGTGAAGTATCTGCTACTCCCAAGAAGCATTTGCTTCAATACTGTAGTATCTACACTATAGTAGTAGTATAAAATAATTTCTGGATATAAAATACCGAACATCAAGTTGCGGTACACGTGTTCGTCATATTCCCTCCGATTATTATAAACTTTTATCCGTCGTCTAATATTCATAAAAGCGGCTATTTCCACTTATTTAGCGAAGTAGCCCGTCTGCGAAGTTGCTCGGACAGCAGCTTCACTCAAACTGTAGTAGATACTACGCCCGGCTCAAAAACGGAGTACCTACTTCGAGCTGGGAGTAGGTACTACGGAAGCGAAAGCATGCTACGCATCTGAACTATCTACTCCGAATCCGAAGCATCTGCTTCAAGCATTAGCATATACTTCGTTTTATTGATACCAGCCATTAGGTCTCGAAATCTTCAATTCGGACCTGGAGATTTGGTTTGGTTTTTTCAACCTCGCAGAGAAAAGGGTCACTGTCCTAAACTTCAGTTCAATTGGGAAGGTCCATATACAATTAAAGATAAAATAAATGAAGTGGTTTATAGAATTCAGCGTTCTCCATGCAATAAAACGAAGGTAGTTCACCTGGATCGTTTATCTCCTTACGAACGGAGACAATCTTTTCTAAATGACTAGTTTGACTCCTTCTCTTGTACTTTACGCAGATTTCCTTTCGACATTTTCATTCTTCAGTTTTTAGGTTTGGTTTCTGGCTCTGAATTTAGCTTCGTAGGTTCATTTAATCAAAGATCAAATGAATCGATTATCATTTTTTGGTTTTTTTTCTGTTATCAGAGTTCGCTCAGGTGTTCTCGACATAGGCTTCTGAGCTCCGTTCGTATCTTTTTCTCTTATTTCACTTCCAGCGAATGGGTGATTCATGGTCTCTCCTATAGTTAGCTGGTGTAATTTTTCTTTCTTTCAAATTTTCAATACAGCTAAGAGATCCGAATAGATCCAAACTAATACTTTTCAAGATTTTCAGATTTTCTATTGATCTAGTATTCTGAGGTTGGAATTTTATGCCGGAAATTCATCCATCCTGAACCTTTTCTTGGTGTTTTTCCCGTCCCCCTCAGATAAGTTCTTTCCAATTTTATTAATCTTGATTTCCACACAAATCTCACATTTGTCTTCCCATCTAGGTCGTTTTATTAATCAACTGTTTGAAGAGGTTTCGTTCTTGGCGGATTTGGGATAGAGGATCGTCCTGTTTTTCCCAAGTTCCTGTCCCATAAGCCGACCCGACCTACTGCCCCCCTTTTGCAGGATCTAGTTTTTCCCACCACTCACCGCTCTCATCCTAGTCCTACGTTCATCCGAGCTCTGCTTTCAAGAAGTTCTTCTTTCAAGAATCCTCTAAGGAACATATTTATATTAAATTCACACTTTGATAATTTTTAACGCTCAAGCTATCTTCCCAAGGTCTTTTGGTGTGGTTTTTTCCCTTGAGAGATTCGGCAAATGCCAGATAGTTTATGGGATAGTGTCAAATCTTTATTTTACTTCCACACAGGCCTTCCCAAACTGAGCACCTAAACACAATTTGGCTACTAGACACTTTGTTTTTCTTTCTTATTTTTGATTTCGATTTTGACTTTAACTTCAGCTTTTAACTTTTTCAAGAGTCGGGTCACCTCTTTTCCTGGGGGGGGGGGGGGGGGGGGGGGGGTAGTGTTACGGAGGTAGATTCACCTCTCATTTGTAGTGTACATGGTCTACCCTATCAAAAAAATCCACATGGGAAACCATGTGCGTCTCCCAGGAACCCAGTTCCCAGGAGAATTTTGGCAGGGAACCCATCTGGGATGTGGGTCTCCCAATAAGATCCCATGTGGGATGTGGGTATCCCGATAGGACCCATGTGGGATGTGGGCAGCGTTGTGAATTGTACGATAATTATCGTATTCATACGATAATTCCAGGCTGTGTACGATGTACGATACTGATTCATTATCGTACGCGAAAATACGATTATTTCGTCATTTCAACGGCTTCTATAAAAATTTTACAATCCAATACAGATTTGAAATGCGCGCGACTCCAAAGTCTAACTTCTTTGGCCGAAAGAGCACTAGTGGCGCGCTATCGGTGGCACCTAGCGGCTGGAACTATTAGCAGCTGTTTCTAGCCTCGTCAGTCATCACTCTCGTTAAGTTTAGTCGTGGTTTGACCGTTCACCGTTTTCACAGTTACGCTTTACAGGTATGTCACAGATCACAGATGTGTTGGGCACACGTGACACTCGCCATGTTTCCGAGGGAATTTCGAAAGTCCGAAAGTCGGTGGATTTGTTACCGATATATTATGTAGTATACATTATGTTTCCAGATTCATAACAGGCATGCTACTGAATAGAAACGTAAAATAAGGTAAAGCAATATGGATTCTACAAGCGAAAATGAAACGGATAAGCCTAGTACACCAAAGAAGAGACGTCTTAATAGAAGAGAATTACCTAAAGCAGAATTACCGAAACATAGACAACAAAAATATACAAAGAAATGGGAAGAAGAGAGTGATTTTAAAAAGTGGATCACACCTGATACTGATGACTCCCTCAAAGCCAAATGTAAATTTTGTAATATAACCATGACGGCTGAAAGATCTGTTTTGAAGTCGCACATGAAAAGTAAACGCCATGAAACCAAAATGTTAGGTTTAAGAAAAAATTCTGTATTGACTGATACCTTTTTGAAAACTGCGAATGCAAATGAATCAACTATGGTTCGAAAGGCAGAATTGAAACTATCAGCATATTTCGCCGAACACAATATCGCTTTCAATGCGGCTGAACATCTAGGACCCGTTCTCAAAGAATGTTTTCCTGATTCCGAAATTTGTAAAGAAATAACAGTTAATCGAAAAAAAACTACAAACATTATAACGAAAGTCATAGGCCCCAATATAAAAGAGGAACTTGCGAATAAATTACGGCACAAGAAATTCAGCATACTCACAGATGAATCTACGGACATATCGAGTACAAAGACATCATGTATAATGGTGCGTTATTACGATGACGAAAATCGCCGCATTCAAAGCAGCTTTTGGAAACTACATCAAGTTTTTTGTACTGGGAGTATAAATGTAAACGAGGGCGCAACAGCGTCGAATTTGTATAAGGGTTTGAAAGCAAGCATGAGTGAATTCAATATACCCGACGATAATATAGTTGGATTTGGCTCGGACGGCTGCAATGTTATGATGGGTGTACATAACTCTGTAGCTAGTAGATTCAAGGAGAATTGCCCCGGAATTGTGATTATGAAATGTATCTGCCATTCCGCACATCTTTGTGCAAGTGAAGCATGTAAAAGTCTCCCGAGCAGATGTGAAGAGTTAGCTCGGGCTGTGTACAACTTTTTAAAAGGTAGTTCGAAAAGATCTGCACAATTGGTGCAGTTTCAAGAATTCTTCAACCTGAAGCCGCATAAAATGCTACATCCATCACAAACTCGCTGGCTATCTTTGACTGCCGTCGTGAATCGGATGTTGGAACAATGGCCAGCATTGACGCTTTACTTCACTGACATGTCTGTCTCGGAAAAAATCGTAACCGGACAATTGGTACTGGAATGGCTGCGGGATCCTTTCATCAAATTATTCTATTACTTCCTACAATGGGTTTTACCTAAATTCACGAATTTAAACACCTATTTTCAGTCATCACGAGTTGTCATTACAGAACTAAAGGCAAAGATCGAAGAACTGTATAGAGACCTGCTGCTGTGCTTCATGGACAATAATTATGTGATGCAAACCGAAATACAAAATGTCAATCCTGGAGCATACGACAAACATCTAGGCGATGCCCAAATGTATCTTGGAGTAGGCGTGATGAACCAGATGAATGAAGTAGATATTCGCAACAATCCGACGCTATTAAAAGATTTCTATCAACGATGCAGACGGTTTTTCGAGGTAGGGGCTAAAGAAATTCAGAAGCGTTGGGATTTCGGCGATCCAGTTATGGCGGAAATCGCAGCATTGAACCCGAAGATTGCTTTGAGTTTAACTGCGCGGGTAAAGACGCCATCAATAGTGCCACTGATAAGGACGCTGCCACGAATATCATCGGATGATGTCCATTGGCAGCAATATCTTGACGACCAATGGCGTAAATTGCCGCTTGTAGATTTTCCGGCAGATATTTCGGAAGAGAAGGAATCGGATGTATTCTGGGGAAAACTTCTAACCTGGAAAAACCCATCGGAGGAGAACGAGTTCTCAGCGCTCGCACAATTCGCCTTAGATGCTTTAGTCATTCCTCACGCCAACGCAGATTGCGAGCGCATTTTTAGTAAAATCAACTTGATAAAAACGAAGACCAGAAATAGACTGATGACTGAGACGATAAATCAGGTTGTTATTTCATCTGATAACATAAAACGTAATCCCAAAGGTTGTATGGGCTTTCAACCGTCTAAGAATATGGTCAACAGTATGACTTCATGTACACTGTACGGAAAATCTAGTCATGCCACCTCCACAACCACAAGTTCAGTGCAATCTAATACAGAAATAGATGAAGACGACATCGAATTTTCTATGCCGCTGTAACCCAACTAACTACCTAAGTGCTATATCGGTCCTGTAATTAGTTCATAAGAATTATTGATTTCATAATTCTTTCAGTTTCCTTTGCAGAAAACACAAAGGACTAGTGAGGACTGAGGTCTTAATTTTTTATTACTTACGTATTCTTAATAACTAGTGAAAAAAAAGTTAGATTTTATTTCAGTTTTCACGATGGATCTCAAACTGTATATTAGCATCGTTTATTTTTGTTGTTTTTTCAATATAATTCGTAAGAATTGTTTCATATTGTTATTTAATTTCCTGTTCTATCAAGTCCCATTCCTCGTCTGCCAGTAAATTATTGCAGTTCCTTCCCACTTAGTGCCATTCTAGAAGATGATTATACACATATACAGCTCGATTTCAGGGCCATACCGCTTGACTGAAATATACATGAATTATATAGAAAACGAATTCACTTCATGCTTGATTCCATATTCCGAAGCAAATTCGTAACTTCCCGCTCAGTTTTAAATTCAAACATCACATAGCAATAATGGTGGCAGCATGATGGCGTCACGCTGACTCACGGAATGAAAATGAACTCTAATAAAATTGTGAAATTATATTTTTCACAATGCTGATATGAATATAATGTCGTATCTGTAATTATTACGACCAAAAAAAAAATAGACCACATCGATAATATCCAAATACAAAATGTACGATAATTTTCTAGAAGATACGATAATTTTTTCAGTCGAGTTCCATTACTAGACAACGACTATTTCACAACGCTGGATGTGGGTGTTCCCATAGGACCCGTGTCGGAGGTGTGAGTCTCCTGATAGGACCCATGTGGGATGTGGGTATCCCCATAGAACCCATATGGGATGTGGGGTATCCCCATAGGAATATACCTCACACACAGAATATCAGTCAAATAATTGAAAAATAAAGTCTTATTTCGTGGGAAATAAAACCCAATCGTCGATGTTTGATCTGCTTAATCAAACGACCGACTTTTGTTGCTAGTTATATATACCTATATTATTGATTGAATACAATTTTTCTAGCGAGCCTACATGAATATGATATCTATAGCCTATGTAGGCCAGTTGATATGTAGATTTACAGTTTTAACTAACCTAGATTGGTGGTATACCCATTAACCACATGGGTGTTGAATCAAATCTTGTGAATTCATGCGTATCTAGGTTTCTCACCAGAGCAACATGGCCTACCAGCAACCTATGTAGCTCCCTAACAGCCCCATCTAGGTTCCTATAACAGACCCATGCGCTTTCCCAATACCCCATGTGGGTATATGACAAACTCATACGGGTTCCTAGGAGTCCTACATGGGTTCCCAACACTCCCATGTGCCGCCCCGATGCCCTATGTGGGTGCCCAACTAACCTATGTAGGGTCGTCAATGCCCCATATGGGTTCCTAGAAGTCCCACATGGTTCACCAAAACTTCCATGTGGGTGTCTAACAAACACGTGTTGGATCCCAGACGTCCCATGTGGGTGATCAACAAACCCATGTAGCCTTCTGCGACTCCCACATCGATTTTCACGACTCCCATGTGGGTTTCTAGCAAAACTATGTGGGTGACCAACAAACCCATGTGGGTTCCTGCAAATCCCACATAGATTTTCAAGACTCCCATGTGGGTTCCCAGCAGAACCATGTGGTTTCCCAGAAAAACCATATGGGTTCCCATGTGTCCCACCTGGATTTTTTCAATAGGGTACCCTTACGGAAAAAAAGTACTGAGAGCTCAGTACTTAGTACACAACCCGTTAGTACTTAATTCACAAATCTCAGTACTTAGTACACGAATTTTTAGTACTTAGTACTTACGCTACAGTACGAAGTACAGGGAACTAGTAGTACTTAGTACAGGAGTAGAAGTAATAAGTACAGGAAACTAGTAGTACTTAGTACAGGAGTACTAGTACTTAGTGTAGTGGGATTCTTGGAAATGTAGGTCGAATAAAACGTTAAAGATTTAACTTCAATAATTTGTCAACGTTTCGGCCTCAAGTGTGGGCCCTCCTCAGGACAGAACGATTCTTTCCTTTATTCTACAATACAAAGAATTTCGTTTACTTATAAATTTAAAACACATACTAAAAAAAAAACAAAAAAAAAAATAATGCAATTTGAACTTAAAGATTAGCGGTTGGTTTAAAGATGACAGTACTGACCTATAGACACATGATAGAATGATAATATTACAGCGGGATTCCAGAGATAATCAAAACATAAACAAACACAGTTACACTGAGATTTAATTTTGCGAAACTTCCACTTATCCATTATAACTGATTGAAAGATTAAAAGATTAAGAAATCAAGAGATCTTTTGTAGTGGATACAGTTAACAATAATGGCAGCGAAGGAGAAAACGGAAGTCTGGTTTGTTGATATCGATCATTATATCCCCCGGAAATCTAAATATTAACTCGATTACTAGGTCATCCATACATAGAGAGGCAAACGCAATAAAGGTAGTCAGATGTCGGTCACTCATCATTAGGTAGTTAGATGTCCGAAATAAGTCTCACGTACGTATCGCTTAGTTTCTCTACGTCCTGTCGTAAGTTGACCGGATCAGAATGACTCACAATGTTACACATCTCAAGAATCATCCTTTTATAGTACACAGGTTCTTCGTGTAGAACGCTTACATTGTTATAATCAAAGCAGTGGTCATGGTCAACAATGTGTCGGGTTAACGAACACAAAAAAAACATCAAAGAGAGTGTTGACCACTATACTGCTTTAACCCGACACATTGTTGACCATGACCACCGCTTTGATTATAACAATGTAAGCGTTCTACACGAAGAACCTGTGTACTATAAAAGGATGATTCTTGAGATGTGTAACATTGTGAGTCATTCTGATTCGGTCAACTTACGACAGGACGTAGAGAAACTAAGCGATACGTACGTGAGACTTATTTCGGACATCTAACTACCTAATGATAAGTCAGGGTAAATCCTCTCCCCTAGAACCTGAAGAATGTCGGGGTCTAGGTCTATTTCCATAGGCACTTTGGAATTATCCTGAGGTTGTACCTTTGGAGCTCCGTCATTATTAGTGACTGAGGGAGTTATTTGCTGCGACGTAACTGTTGAGGATTTATCTCGCCCTGTATGCTGAATTTGAGAATCTGGGACTTGAGCTGTTCGTGGGCTCTGTAACTGAGCAACTGGGACATAACCTGGGATTCCAGTTTCCTCAACTCGACCAGTAGCCTCCTGAGATTTTCCACTGTGACTCGAACCTTCGGGATCTGATCCAGCAGGACTCTTTTCTGTTCTATGATGTCGATAATCGTTTCGTGCACGACTACGTCTGTAGTTTAGCGATTGAACCGGACTTCTACTACGTAGTCGGCTTCTACTTTGACTGGGGTGTGGTCTGCGATGGTCTCGAGATCTGTAGTATCGTTCAGAACTCAGACTGCGGTCTGAGTAGCGCCCACGACTAGTGGAGTGATCAAAATAATCACGATACTCGTAGGAGTCATAACTTCTGTCCCGGTCAGTCCTGTGGTAATTGTCATGATAGTCATCCTGATATGCACGATCATTATCGTCCTCACCTCTGCGACTACCTAGGTGTTAACAAGAAGAACCATGCTGTATACTGACTTTTATTGTTGTTGATTTTTTGTTGTTGGTTGAACCATAACTTCAGTAAATCCATGTCAATGTCAGTTGGACCGACTTGACTGGTGATTATCATCAAGCTTCGGTTGGACCGAAGCCTGAGACAAGACCCTTATCACACCCCGTTGGACCAGATTGATAGGGTTATGTGTACCACGTACCTTTGTGGCACACCTTCTTGCAATAATGCCTCAATTATTCAGGCCTGATAGTTACCATGATTCAGTTGGACCGAATAACGGTTAACTTAACCTGAAACTTACCACGATGTTGCGAACGATTTTCACGTTCTTGGCGTTCAACTTTCTTTTTTAATTTTTTAATATCTCTTCTTAACTCGTTCTCCTTATCATCATCTTTCGATGACTGTTTATTCTTCTTGGTTGGCATTTTCTTGCTGATAATTTTTTTACATGTAACGCTTTCGGCACAAAGAAAAGGAATGAGGAACACGCGAACCAAGATGGTAGAGGTATAAAAGATTCTATACTTTCAAGATTGTGGCGACATCGGTATAAAGTAGGGGTACTACATTTTGATCTCGAGGAAGAGGCGCGAAATACAATTATGTGATCTCATTTTATTTTAGAAAGTATCTGTCAAAATATCTAGATAGTCTTGAAAGTATCTGTATCTATATCTAGATACGTTTAGTATCCTTGTATCTGTATCTGTATCTAGATACATTTCACTGTCACGTATCTGAATCTATCTAGATACATTCCAGAAGTATCTTTTACAGCATTGCTAGATAGTCTTGAAAGTATCTGTATCTATATCTAGATACGTTTAGTATCCTTGTATCTGTATCTGTATCTAGATACATTCCAGAAGTATCTTTTACAGCATTGTTTAAAACCTGCTAGAACTTGCTCATCCCTACCCTCTCACCAAATACGGAAAGGGCTAGTTAACACCATAAAACAGGGAAGCTTAAATACCTGGGCCAGCCTAGCCCTCCCATCAGTCTACTAGTAGTAGTGCTCCGGACCTTCTCGAGTAACAATCGTTCAGTTCTTCAAGCAACCATGAAGTACATCATCGATATGAGCCATTCCACGTCAGACCGGACAAAATAAATCAAAAAATTACCTCGATGTTACCGATTTCACTTTCATTTTTTTTAAGGGTTCTATGGAACAAATAAATTGATCAAACAATTTTTTGTTTTTTTTTTGGCCCCTATTTTCCAAGTTACACGGGGGTGAAATTCAGGAAAAAGAGCAAAAAATCGAAGACATACTCCTCTTCAAACGGTCATATCTTTGATTGTATTTATCTTAGAGACTTCATCTAAGAACCATTTCAAAGCTATTGAATGACACTATTATAATATATTTATTTAATTTCGCGGTAACAAACAATTCTATTTGTTATAAACAAATATATTATTCAAACGTGATTTTCAACGCAAATACCGAGCGATAAAATTATCAAAAAAATATGAGCGTATTCCTTGATCAATTCTCTACGAAATCGTTAAGTCAATTTCATGGAGAAACGATGGAAACTATATTAAAACGATTTATTTATAAGCGACGGCGCGCGCTGCCACCCAAAAACCCGGCTCAGGGGGCTTATTACGGTTCTCGAGTGAGTTTACTCACTTCTCGCATTTTCATCTCACGTGAGTTTAGTCACCCTATTACGGATCTCTCGAGTGAAAATGTGAAGTCACTAGGCACTTCTAGGGTTTTTTTTCACCTAGTAAACTTTTGTCTCCAGTAAAGAAACTCGTATTCTTGTTGTAAGAATACCAAAGTTTATTTTCCACAGCAATACGTATACTGACTGTAATAAAATTTCGTATCCCTCTGAGCATAATACCAAATTCTAAATACAACGGACCTAACCTCACTTTATTGGCATAGTGAATATTTGTTGCAGAGATGATAAGTCCCATTCTTGCAACTTTTCGCATACCCAAGAATCCATATAATTTTTTAATTAACACGTAAAATATTTCTCCAACGATACGATTAGGCAATTCACAAACTAACACCTGCTTTTAACCTCCAAGACTGCGAAAAAGGAGGGAAATGATGGCGCCACCATTACGATTGCCACGGTAAAATACAGTGTGGTTTTCGCCTCAGAATTATATTTGGTATTGCTGTGGGAACAATACCCGTATCCCTCCAGTAAGGATACATATACTTACTGCAAGAATACTCGCTCAAAAATACTTTGTATCCTCGGAGGAAAAATACTTTTTTTTCAGTGTGTACTAAATTCGATTTATAATGCATAGAATATTTAATTTTGACAAAGATTAAAATATAATTTGCAGAAACAGAATTCATCAAAAAACAAAAAGCAAATGATAGACACAGCAGAGATCATCTTCCCTTCTGGAAGTGGAATTTGGGATGATTCTTACTAAAACTTTTTTCATTCTTATTAGTGAATCGAATATGTACATATTCTTTATAGAGATATGACATCACATATTTACAGGAGCCGGAAGACAATTTTCATGTTTTTGATGCTGAGTCTGAAATAGAAGATATTACGATAAACTTTGCACAAGATGAAAATGCTGATCCCTCTGCAAAAAATACACCGCAGGCAGATGATTTGATACGTCAAGGACAAGGCAATGATCTATATACTTTTTTAACGTAGATATATTATATAATTCAATACAATCTAGAAATAATTTACAATTCTGTTTTTTATTCTTCAGGAAAGAACACAGCCAACAAAAGGAAAGAAACTAATGCCAGTGCTGCTGTAGAGATGATGCGCGAGCAAATGGAAATCGAGCAGGAACAGTTGAAAGTCTCTAAAGAAAAAATGTCTATAACAAAAGAGAAATTAAAATTTATGAAAAACGCAATCACCGAATGCTTGAACACCTTGACAAACATCAACGATAATCTGACACTTATTAGAGAAGCCATTGAAAAAATAGTGCCATCACATTTAGAATAATATATTTTAATAATGCAAAAAAGTACAAAACGTTTGTGATAATTGTTGCCAAAGATTTTATTACAATCGCTATCATAAATAAATTTTAATTAATTTGTATATTTACAATTGGTCTTTCTTCTTTTACACATATCCACTCGCATAGCGAGGAATCATTACAATTCTGAACTAATTATATTCTGAACGAATTGTAAAAAATTGTAAAACATTTGACCTCTTACTCATTGTATTCCTAATTTTCATCTCCGTTATACACGTATACATATTTTATCATGAACGTAAGGTTTTTTGCATACAGGAATACATAACCTCCTAACGTGCCAATACCTGCTCCAAACGTGTTCATAGATGCATTTTCACAAATTTCAAACAAATTCCTGAATAATCGTTTAATTTGTACATCCCATTTTATTTTATTTTTTTATATTGTGAACGTAAACTATTGATAAATACAACCTCAATAGGCATAAGGGTATTTGTCTGTAAAATCGACGAAATTCATTTTCCGTTATACTAAATGGGTCTGCTGTATCGCGTAGTGTTCGTCGTATTCTGAGCATTCGATTTTCCCGATTTCGCATTACCATTACGACACTAAATTATTCATTGTACAAATTCACGCGTATCAATAACTTTAACCAACAAAAATGGAGCGATTTTCAATTTTTGAAGGAACCGATAGAACTTCCAGCCAAATTCAGGCATATCACGCTCACGAGCATGCGCACAACGGTTCTCGACACAGAATTTCGTGTCGAGTAAACTCACGCGGATAATCTCGTCTTTTCACCTAGTGAGATTCACCGTAATAGGGTGAGCTACTCACTTTCGTCATTTTCACTCGATTCAAGAACCGTAATAAGCCCCCAGGTACGTGTGGCTAGCATGAGAAGGCATCGGTGGGCATGTTCACGGTCATATCTTTGGTTGTTTTCATCCGAAAGACTTCTTCCTAAAACCATTTCAAAGCTATTGAATGCCACTATTTCTATACAGGGTGATTCAGAATGCGGTACTTTCCTTAGACCGGTGGATTCCTTGTCAAAATCTAAGACCAAAATTACTCATCCTAAAATGTCGAAAGCTAAGTCGTTTTCAGGTAGGAGTAGTTTAAAGTAAGCCAAAGTAAGCCAATACGAGAGCAGATACGAGAATGGCTCAGCCGCCGCTACGCCGTTATTGTTGGCCCACCACCGCGATCTTGCAAAGAAACGACGATCAGACGTTACATTCATAGTTCGTTAATATTCGCACGCTTCTGTTTCCATTGCATCGCCTGTATAGCTTAGCTACATACAGCAGACCAGCCACGTCTGATCAACAATAACGGCGTAGCGGCGGCTGAGCCATTCTCGTATCTGCCCTCGTATTGGCTTACTTTGGCTTACTTTAAACTACTACTACCTGAAAACGGCTTAGCTTTCGACATTTTAGGATGAATAATTTTGGTCTTAGATTTTTACAAGGAATCCACCGGTGTAAGGAAAGTACCGCATTCTGAATCACCCTGTATATTGTAACGTATCAGGCTACCCACGCGTGTGCGTTTACATTTAAATCAGCAACGGTCAAGCGGCGACTAGACGAATCTAGAAGATTCGGTCGCAACGACGAGCTGAATGACGTCACGACGGGTATAAAAGGCGTGACGCCGCTCAGCTCACCAGCAATTCCATGGTATAGCACCTGATTGGTATAGCACCTGTTCGCAGTCACCTGGACTATCTACGTTATTATTTTACCGCCTCTCCGTATCACGTTATTGCTGTGAGTGAGACCTGGCTACGCCCCGAGTACCCTGATGCTGCTGTCTCCTTGCCGGGCTTCTTCATTCTCCGGAAAGATCACGTCGGCAAGGCGGGTGGGGGAGTTCTACTGTACGTTCGCGACACTTTCCGCGGTAGGGTTCTCGTAGCGTCCCCGCCTCTGTATGCTGCGGCCCCTGAATATCTTGTCGCCGAAATTTCTGCAGCTGGCGTGCCCCCCTTCTTAGTTGCGGTGGTGTATCGCCCTCCTAAAACAGCTAACCTTGCGGCGTTTGCTGACGACTTCGACCGTTTCTCCGGCAACTATGCTTTCTCGATTGTTCTCGGCGATTTTAATGCCAATCAGCTCTCTAACTCTTACGAGTCTGAACATGTGCGTTCTTTCTGCCGCGCGCGCGCT
Organism: Tenthredo mesomela; assembly: GCA_943736025.1. Taxonomy (NCBI): domain Eukaryota; kingdom Metazoa; phylum Arthropoda; class Insecta; order Hymenoptera; family Tenthredinidae; genus Tenthredo; species Tenthredo mesomela. The sequence goes on from OX031018.1 coordinate 11,428,965, forward strand.
CTTTACCTCGTGCCCTTCGCGCCGACCTTTCACACGCTCGCTGCTGACTCCCTACTCGACTTGTGCTTACTTAGCGATCGTGATGCGATCTCGTCGTTCGGGCAGTCTGAGGTTCCCTTCATCGCGGGTCATGATTTAATTTTCGTTCGTCTCGCTCATGCAAATCCTCCCGCTCGCAAGCCAATTACAACTCGCTCTTACCGTGACTTCTCCGCCGACGCTTTTCTCCGCACTCTCGACTCCTCTACCTGGGACTGCTTTCTCAATCCCTCGTCCGTTGACGTGCTACTGCAATCTGTTCAAGACAACCTCACCGCGGCGCTCGATATGCATGCTCCTCTCCGCTCCTTCACCCCGAAGCGTAGCGCCCCACCCTGGATCACGCCAGGACTCCGGGCTCAGGTACGGGCGAGGGATGCCCTTTACGGTCGCTACAAGCGTTGTCGTTCACCTGCGGCACTTCTAGCCTTTCGCAGCGCTCGTGACGCCCTCCACAAGCTTGTCTCGGATGCTCGCGCCCGCTTCTACGCTGAACGGCTCTCCAACTTGCCCAGCTCTCGTGCTCTCTGGAATGAGCTCAGGTCACTCGGGCTCGCGGCTTCCCGTAGTGGCGTCTGTATCGGTTTCTCCGTGGAGGACCTCAATGCTCATTTCTCTGCGGTCTCCCGTCGCCCCGCCGCGGCGCAGGAGGTTGCCGACTTTTTCTCTGCTCTGCCGGCTCCCGAGTACGATGACTCACAGTTCTACTTTAGTGATATTTCTCCTAGGGCCCTGTCGGACGCCATCTCCCATTTTAGCTCACAGGCCAGGGGTGTCGATGGCATCTCCCTTCGTAACGTCAGGGATGCTCTTCCGGCTCTCTTCCCGTTTCTCCTTCTTCTCTTCAACCAGTCTCTAAGCCTGGCGGTTTTTCCTGACCAGTGGAAAAGAGCCCGAGTCACACCGTTACCTAAGGTCAAGTCACCTGCTTCTCTTCAGGACTTCCGTCCTATAGCTAATCTCTGCCTGCTCTCGAAGGTGCTCGAGCGTCTCGTCCTAGTTCAAGTCATGGCATACCTCGAGCGGCGCTCCCTTCTGGATCCGCGACAGTCGGGCTTTCGCAGGGGCCTCAACACCCAAACCGCTCTCCTTCGGCTTGCCGAGGACGTCCGCCGCGGCATTGACAACCGCCTTGTCACTATTGTAGTCCTTTTCGACTTTCGTAGGGCCTTCGACTCCATACCGCATTCTCTTCTTCTCTCCAAGCTTCGTACTCTTGGCTTCTCTCGCCATGTGCTAGCCTGGGTCGCTAGCTACCTGCTAGGGCGATCTCAAGCTGTATGCGGTCCCTCTGGTGAACTGTCCTCCTGGGTTCCTCTTGATCAAGGGGTACCACAAGGCTCTGTTCTCGGCCCGCTTCTATTTGTTGCGTTCTTCAATGACCTCTCTGTAGTTCTCTCTCACGCCCAGCATCTTCTGTACGCCGATGATCTTCAGATCTACGTACAGTGCCCTATTGGAGAGGTTTCTGAGGCCATATGGCGGCTCAACTCTGACGTGGCGGCAGTCCATCGCTGGTCTACTGCCAACATGCTGTCCCTGAACCCCCTGAAGACGCAGGCCATAATTCTCGGTAGCCTTCCGTTTGTCACCCGGCTCAACTCTACCGATCTTCCGTCGGTGTTCCTTAACGGAGTCCGCATCCCTTTTTCGCGCCACGTCCGTAATCTCGGCCTCCTCATGGACAGTTCGCTCACCTGGGTTCCGCAGGTTGACGCAGTCTCTAGTCGAATTCATTGCTCGCTCCGTCAACTCGCAGCCTCGCGGCGCCTGCTCTCTTTGCCTCTCCGTAGGTATCTCATAACTACGCTCGTCTTTCCACTGATGGATTATTGTTGTGTCGTCTATAATGATATTCCGGGTGTACTTAACACTCGACTGCAGCGTCTTCTAAACGGGTGTGTTCGCTTTGTGTGCGGAACTGCCAGGGACGAGCACGTGACGCCCTATCGTCGCGAGTTAGGGTGGCTTTGCGCGCGGGATCGCAGGATTTTCTTTCTGTGCTCCCTCTTCTACGTAGTCTCTCGCTCCGGATCACCTGGCTACCTTCGCGATCTTTTTGTCGCTCGCGCCGAGTCTCAGACTGGCTCCTCCCGGCATGAGAGGGGTGAGTTTGTCATCCCTCATTTCGCTACTGAAGCCTTCAGAAGGTCTTTCACGGTCTCGGCCCTGTATTTCTGGAATTCGCTTCCCCCCGCTCTCCGCTCTGGTCGCTCGCACCAGGTTTTCAAATCGGCACTTCGGCAGTATCTCTTTGATACAGAGTTGTCTCGCGCCGCGTCTCCCTTCGCTATTTCTGTGTAGTTTATAAGCTCGTTAAGCTAGTTGTCTAAGTTATGCTAAGCTAGCCTCTAATTTACTTTACTGTTCTCTGTTCTTCTCTTATTCTCTTATTTCTGTTTATTGTTTTTCTCTCTTACTCGTGTTCACTGTATTATTAATCATTTATGTATTATTATGCTGTGATCTTGCCCAATATTGTCATGGGCAATAATAAAAATATCTATCTATCTATCTATCTGATTGACTCAATACGCTCGTATTGTTCGGACACTAAAGGCATAGCGCCTAGTGATCCATTAGCTTCACATTATTACTTCAAATATAGTTTATAATACCACTTGTTCAAGTAGGATCCAAAATATAGCACAGCTTCGGGATAAAGAGAAAGAATAGTAAAGAAAAGTAAAATAAAATATTATTGAAATAAATAGAAAAATCAGAATACAAAAATCATACGTCAAATCGAATATCGATTTCCTTGTAAAACATAGTATCAACGTAAGTAAATGATAAGCAACATTGTAAATATAAAATAGGGTTGCAACCGTAGGTTAAATTGAATGAATAAATGAATTCCTGAATATAAAAGAAAAGCAAGTTAATCAGATGCCAAACCCCTTCTCCGCCATTTCCAGGTTCTAGTTTAAATCTTAACGGAAAGCTAGATACAGCCTTGGTGGATCTCCGATCTACCCAGGTCTGGCACAGCTAGTATTTGGGAATAATTAACTTAATAAATTAATATTTAAAAGTTAAGAGGGTATAGTGCAGCCTTAGCGCGTTTACGTACTCAGGTCTGTGGGGAGGCGGCTTCAGCTACACGGTAGCTCAAGTCCGTAATAGGCACGGCTAATGTTAAATAGTAGAAGTCTCAACAAAAAAATATAAATCGAGTAAAGAACACACAATAGCAAACCGGTTCGCGTCACCTTCGGTGACGCTCATCATCCGATAAGTTACAATATTTATTTGATTCTGCGGTAACAAACAATTCTATTTGTTATAAACAAATATATTATTAAAACGTGATTTTCAAAGCAAGGGCCACGCGATAACATTCTCAAAAAAATATGAGCGTATTCCTTGATCAATTCTCTACAAAATCGTTAAGTCAATTTCATGAAGAAACGATGGAAATCATGTGAAAACGATTAATTTATAAGCGACGGCGCGCTGCCGCTGAAAGACCCGGCTCGGGTACGGTTTTTCGGTGGCAGCGCGCGCCGTCGCTTATAAATAAATCGTTTTAACATGGTTTCCATCGGCTCTTCATAAAATTGACTTAACGATTTTGTAGAGAATTGATCAAGGAATACGCTCATATTTTTTTCATAATTTTATCGCTTGGTATTTGCGTTGAAAATCACGTTTGAATAATATATTTCTTTATAACAAATAGAATTGTTTGTTACCGCGAAATTAAATAAATATATTATAATAGTGTCATTCAATAGCTTTGAAATGGTTCTTGGATGAAGTCTCTAGGATAAATACAATCAAAGATATGACCGTTCGAAGAGGAGTATGTTTTCGATTTTTTGCTCTTTTTCCTGAATTTCACCCCCGTGTAACTTGGAAAATAGGGGCCAAAAAAAAAAAAATTGTTCGATGAATTTATTTGTTCCATATAACCCGTAAAAAAAATGATAGCGAAATCGGTAACATCGAGGTCAGAAAGCTGTCCGGTCTGACGTGGAATTGCTCATATACAAGGCGTCTGCGCTGAGAACGGGCAGTTCATGCCGAAAGAGGTTGCGGTTGTCGCCTACGAGAATAAGGCTATGGCTCACTGGATCATCGCACCACCACACTCCATCGGCGAGCTCAGTTCATCAAGACGTTAGCAAAACAATTGGCTGACAAGTAACCACCACGGAATAGAATGGTTTGAGGGCGATGTGACGCATAAACAACTGAATGCGAATTTACGGGCTGTTACGCATATGGCGAAGAACATCTTCTGTCGCGGGGTGCAGAAGGCTAAATTTCTTCAAGAGGTGATGTCACGTGAAATCGTAAACTTGGAACGTGGTGAATGTGAGTGCCCGGCGTTCAGAGACCTGTCATCGGACAAGTAATTTCTTCTGCACTCTGCTGCTCGAAGGAACTTCAACTGTGCATTGCGTAACGCTATGAAACTGAAGAAGTGGCTGCACTCACGTGGGTTATCCAAAAAAGCATCTCTTCAATCCCTTTCCGTACTAGGTTGCTAAATTCGCCTGAACAACCTGGGGATAGGGAGAAAGAAACTGCGAACAATCCTCTCGAGCAAGGAGTGGACGAATGCGGTCCCAACGGTATAGAAGAGATATCTGCACGCATGAAGACTGCCTGCCGAAGCCTGTGACTGAAGATCTCACAGTTTTTCCATCAAATTTGCCAGTGAGTCCACAACTGGCAGAGAGGATGGATACTTCTCAAATTTTGAGCGCGCTGGAATAAGCACCTGCCCGGACGAAGGGAGTTTACCCAGCTGATCAGATTCCGTTGCACTGGACATATCCGAGTGCTATCGTAGCAAATACAGATATCCATACGCGACCCGGGACACACTGGATTGCTTTCCATGTAACAGCCGCTGGACAAGGCGTATATTTCGATAGTTTTGGACTACCCCCAATATACCTCAGCACATCAGGGCTCTGCGTCGGAACTGTATAGTCTACCGCTGGAATGATAAATAGCTACATAGTTCTTCCTTTCTGGTGTGTGGACAGTTCTGCATCATGTTCTTATATTACATGACGCAGCGCTTTACTGTCGAGCAATTTACAAGTATCTTCACTTAGAATCTAAAGAGGAACGATAGATTAGTCACTTCATTTTACAAACGCTTAAGCCTAAATAAATTTAAACGTAGAATACAAAGCAGTATCAACCGTGTAAACTGTATCCAGTGTTGTCGCCGTGAAAATGCCTAAGCGTTCACCGTGAATATCCCTCTTTTCTTTTTTACTTTTCATCACCTATGGTGATTTAAGAAAAGTATTGGTTTCGGTCGAAAAGTGGATTTGCTAATTTCAACGAATCTTTACGTTTCCTACCCTCTGGAATCCGAAAAACAGGTTTTTAGAAAATGTCGGTCAGTCCGGCGGTCCGGCGGTCTGTCGGATGAATCCGCGCGATGATCTGGAAAACGGCTTGATGGAAAATTCTGAAATTTGGAGGACTTGACATTCGAATGACGAAAATGAAAAATTGCCATATCCCATTAAATTCGAACGTTCGCTTTTATCGGAAATCAATTGATTTTCAATTTTATATGTGTATATTTTACTTTTTCTTCCTTTTACTTTTCATTTCTGATATTTCCAAATCAAAATGATGTTTCTTCGAATTCAAACCAATCACTGTATCTTGTATTCAATACGTTTTTGAATCAAAATATTTTTTTATATCTTTTTTTTCTTTTTCATCTTTTTTTTTTTTTCATTCACTTTTTTCCATTATATAATTCTTTTTTTTTTTATAATTTGATTATTTTTATTTTTTATAATATTGTTATTGTTTGAATTTTTTACTTTTCTGGGATCTGGGAAACGGTTGGATGGAAAATTCTGAAATTTGGAGGACTTGACATTCGAATGACGGGAATGAAAAATTGACATATCCCATTAAATTCGAACGTCCGCTCCTATTGGAAATCAGTTGGCTTTCAATTTTACATGTGTAGACTTTACTTTTTCTTTGTTTAACTCTTCATTTTTGATATATTCCAAATCAAAATGATGAAAAGTGCTGCGAAAAACACCGTCTTTTTCGTCTTTACTGATTTTTTTTTCTGTATCATAGTTGGAAATAAGTATTTCCTGTTCACTAGTAATTCCCTTTGGAGGGAAACTTGATTGTAACTGGTCAAAGTCAGGTAAAAAGTTTCAGGAAAATCGAAGGTGTCGCAATTCAAAAAATATTGATTTTTTATTCTAATCCAAAAGATCTTAGAATTGTGTCGATGAAAAAGTTTGCAAACATTTTTTTTCAGAAAGCTCAGACTTATTGACACATTTTATGCCTCCATCATTTTTAGAAAAGAATCAAAACTCTGGAAGTTAGAGCCAGTTGAAGAAAGTCTATTTACGAAAAAGTTGGAAAATCGGAAAATGCATAAAATCAATGCAGGTGGCCTAATCGAAAAACGGCCAAACAGGGGTACTTTTTTTTCGACAGACGAACTGAGAAAAAAATTGACATGAAGATCGGCGTTGGTGACCTTCACCGATTAGGTGAAATGCCATGGAACCCCCCATGTATAAATATATATATATATATATATATATATATATATATTGTAACGGAGTTTTCCAGAGCTCTAACTCCGCACCCTACGGCGTTCCTTGATAAAGATAATTTGACAAAAGACTAAGATATAGAGAGTTGGGCGCCAGACACTGATGTGTCGTTTTTCACAAAAATCTACTAACAAATGCGATATTCAAAGATACTACTAAACTGCCGGAACGACGGCCTTAAAGCGTCAGCTAACTCAGATTTTCTGCGATAAGGGTAGAGTGGGTGGATTCACCTTAACAATTAGTCAAATAAAATATAGAACACCAGATATAAAAGTTCCTTCAATGGAATCTAACGATCCCGTATATTGTTCCGTAGATAATTATAATATAAAAGTGATCAAACACAAATGACCGAGTTCAGAGAGAATGACAGATATTCAATTTACATAGAGATAGTTTTCAAAATAATAGTACAGAATAATATTCAAGAAATAGACAGCGTTGGAATAATGCGGAACAAAGAATATAATATTAGTGAGTCTTATTGCGTCTCAGCGGTAACATAAAAAACATAAACACGCCGGTTAGCTAGCTAACGCCGTAGAAGCGATACAATGCAAGGTACTCTACTTTTCAGGCTGCGTATCACCGAGCGATACGATACTCTCGGCAAATTTTCTAATAGCGGCGAGCTAGCGGTATTTATAATAATTATTCAAAGATAATTAACGCAATAACTAATATGAACGACTCGACAAATACTGTAGACTAAATTCGCAAATACAAGGGAAATTATGAATTCTAAGAGATACAGGTGACCATAATACCTCGCTTAATCAGCCTCAAATTAATTAATTGAGATGTATTCTCTTTTTATAGCGACTCTACGGCGGTAATTAAACGAGCTATTAATCGATATTAGATAACAAGTTACTTAGATATTACACACGAATCAAGATAGCAAATTAATCAAATAAACAAGGATAATCAGAGCTAGCAAAGATATTCAAAGGTAGCGCAGATTTTCGGAGATAGCGAGGGTATTCCCCAAGATAGCGGAGATATTTAAAATAAATCAGAATAATAGAATAATAAAGAATTATAGCTAGAACAACTTACACTATGACTTTCTACGTCAGCCAACCCTTGGGGAGTTGGATTACAAGCGACACACCATGCGATATTATACTACGTATTACTCAAATATATTATAATAAATCAAAGATAGCGAAATATAAGATACAGAACCGTCTCAAGCGAGAATGTAGATCAGAATAAGCAATCAAATAAGCGTTAGCAAATCATAGGCAAATTAAGCAGCGATATTAGACTAATTAGCGAAATATAACCAAGCGTAAAGATAATCAAAATGGCTGAAGGCAACTATGTAGTGCTTTTACTGAATTCAAATCAAATAAGAGTTCAGCGGTAGCTTTTGTGGATGTTTCTAGCAAGTAGCGATCATAAAGACCTTACCTTAGTGTAGAGCGGCTTCTGAAGCACAAACTTTAACTTAACTGATTTTAACTAAACTTATTACGAGAGCGGAAACTATTATAATGCGAGAGAGCGAGAGTTCGACACGTCTGTTTTAGACAAAGCTGTACGTAGAAGTGATGATTCTTCGCAGACAATTTGGCGAGCTGGCTCCCAGTGAGGTAGGTCCAGGTGGGGGACCTATCAGGACCTCCTAATTACCTTATTGGTCCTGCGAGTGACAACGTTCGAACAGTCAACTCGTCAGTTGACCAGAATGAAGCGTAATCTTATTGCCAGGCGTCAGGCGTTACTTCACGCGCTTCACAGCGACAGAACTACCGTTCTGCGGTATCTCAGCTGCGAGATGGCTGGCGGGAGGGTGTGACCTTAGTTCTCGTTGAGCTTTTCCGATCCAGGCGATATCCATCCCTCGGGATGTCCTCCACAGCGGTAATCCCTGCGATAGATGACCGACTGTAGACTTCTGCCAGGTCTAGGTGTCCCATCTGAGTCACCACCTCTTCGTGACCTGACAGAGCACGTAGGACGCGATACTCGTCCACCTTTACGTAGGATGTCCTCTGGCGATACGATACGTCACTCGTCCAGGTATGGACTCTGCGTGACGTCGGCTTCAGATTGCTGGATCGGGCGATATAAGCTGACTGCACTCGACGTAACAGTCAGATGCTGGGTGACAAGATGCATCGGCTGGCAGGAGGTCTTATGGGGACCCTGTTCACTCCCTAGCGATATGTCTCCAAGGTCTACATCCCTCCCCGTAGATGTTGCGGTACTATCCGTAGTACTGGTACCGTACTGGACTGCATACCGTCGATAGCATCTCCGGAGCGGAAGTTCTTGTAGCGGAAGTTCGGAAGTTGTCGTCTTCTTTTTCTCTGTCTCTCTCTTTCTCTCGCGGTACATTAACAGAAAAATTCTTCAAATTAGTCTAATTCTATTGCTTATAAAACAGGTGTGTCACTTGTATCCCGAGGGTCTAGACGGCGATATTCTCTCTCTCTCTCGATATTACTAATAAAATACATGCCAGAAGGGCTCTAGTGACGGCAGCTAATCTGCAACGTCACAATATATATATATATATATATATATATATATATATATATATATATATATTAGGGTGGTCGTTCATATAGCTATTTCTGAATTAGATTCATTCATACCCTTCATTCGAAAGTAAAAAAAAAAAAAAAAATTTTGACCCCAAATTGAACCCTTTATCTCAATTAGAAAGGGTGCCTGTAAAGGCTTACTTTTTTGTATTTTTGTATTTTTTTTGTATTTTTGTATTTTTTTTTTTTTTTGTATTTTTCTTTGTTGTTTTTATGAACTATCTGTATGATCGATGGATTTTTAAGACGTTTAAGAGGTGCCGAAATATTTATTTTATAAAAAAGTAGCCGAAAGTAATGTAAAATCAATACAAAAAAGTAAGCCTTTACAGGCACCCTTTCTAATTGAGATAAAGGGTTCAATTTGGGGTCAAAATTTTTTTTTTTTTTTTCACTTTCGAATGAAGGGTATGAATGAATCTAATTCCGAAATAGCTATATTAACGACCACCCTAATATATATATGGGGAGTTCCACGCCATCCGGGACAGCCTCTGACCCCGACCCCTCTCGATTTTGTTCATATTTTTTTCTGATATTCGGTAGACTGAAAGAAGTGCTCGTGATTTTTTTCAAATTTTTATCTCAATCGGTTTTCGATTTACATATTTTTGAGAATGTTCAATTCCTGACATCTTAAAATGTTTGAACGCCTATATTTCTGGATCTATCAGTCGGATTACAAAATATGACTATATGAAATTGATCAGAAAGAAGTGTAGTATTTAAAAAAAGTATTTTGGGATAATTGTGTCTTGTCCTTCGTAGTGAATTCTCCGTTTAAACATGTAAAATCGATTTTTCTCAAAGTATGACATGATTCATAATTTTCAAAAAATTCTCAAAAATACTTCGAGGAAAAACAAACATTTTGAGCTATGGCCAATCGTGGCTTTCTCTCCCATCCAATGCTTTTTTTCGGATTCAAAAAATGTTTTACCCTAAAACCGCTCGTACAAGAACCGCTTGAACTTGGCTTCGTGTTTCATTGATTGTTTTTGATAGAACTTATTTCTTAAATCACACTTCTTTATAATTTTATTCATATTATACCACAAATCTCGCTGCAGTGACACGTTCAAGGAATAAGTTTTATGAAAAACGATGAATGAAACATAATGCCAAGTTCGAGCGGTTCTTGTGCGAGCGGTTTTAGCGTTCAAAAGTTTTTAAATCCGAAAAAAAGTATGGAAGGAAAGAGAAAGCCACGATTGGCCATAGCTCAAAATGTTTGTTTTTCCTCGAAGTATTTTTGAGAATTTTTTGAAAATTATGAATCATGTCATACTTTGAGAAAAATCGATTTTACATGTTTAAACGGAAAATTCACTACGAAGGACAAGACACAATTATCCCAACATACTTTTTTTAAATACTACACTTCTTTCTGATCAATTTCATATAGTCATATTTTGTAATCCGACTGATAGATCCAGAAATATAGGCGTTCAAACATTTTAAGATGTCAGGAATTGAACATTTTCAAAAATATGTAAATCGAAAACCGATTGAGATAAAAATTTGAAAAAAATCACGAGCACTTCTTTCAGTCTACCGAATATCAGAAAAAAATATGAACAAAATCGAGAGGGGTCGGGGTCAGAGGCTGTCCCGGATGGCGTGGAACTCCCCATATATATATTGGGGTGGTCCTTATTTGGGGGTCGGTGGAATTTTGTCCGTGCCGCCCCCTGGATTAGTTCGAAATAAATTCAGAAAAATGTGGGCCAAATGTGAGCTTTCTAGCTCAACGGGAAACCGTGCCCGTAAGCCCGTACTTTTTCCCGTTTGAATAACATAGGATTTTTCATCGAATGAATGCATTTTTTTTTACAAACCTATCGTTCATCGGAAAAATCTATCATTCCGTCACTATATAGTATTATAGTGTGTAAGTTAGTGCAAATTTTTTAGGTCACCCGAAATCATATTCCACAGAGTAACTGCACACACAAGACGACGATTTCAAAAAGTTACAACTATATTCATCCGAAAAGGCTCATATCATTTTTTGATGATGATTTCACGGACAAAATTTAAATTTAAATTCAAATTCAATTTCAATTTTCAATGATTCTCGGCGACTGTTTGAAAATTTTGGGTCATTTGTAGTTAGTTATTTTTTGGGAACGATAAAAACCAATCCATTTCATATTTATGCTATTTATTTATCAATATAACAGAAATATTTGTTACGTATCCCATTCTATTCAATACCTCTCTCACTCTCAACACCCAAGATATAACATCCTGTATGCATCCAGTCTCACCACCTCTAATCAGAGGAAGTCTCACCCTTACATTCCAAGAAGTCCATCTCTACCTATGCTCCCATAAAACTGCACCTGCACGAACGCGCCCATCCCCGGGGCAATGGAAATGATGACCTAACGATTCAGCTCATCATCAGCTCATCAGTAGCGAAGATTGACAAAGGCACTTGCAAGTAAATTGTCAATCAGAGCAGTCGCATATAATTCAGCTCGCATTATAAATTCACTCACCCATCATTTAATCTTACAATTTATAACTCATATATACAAGGTGGTCCATTTTAATTGATGCAGGCGAATATCTCGAAAACTAACAATTATAAAAGAAAAAGTTTTATACAAAACTTAAAGGGTTTCGAGGGGGAAAGATAATGCTGATATGTGTTGACTTGTGGACTTCGCCAATTCCGAGATTTCGCAAGCAACTTCGGATTTTAGATAGGGAACACATGTTTTGGTTTGGGGCATCTGATAGCGCGATCAAAAACTCATTCAAACCCGCAAGCAAAAAAAATTGGAAAAAAAAAAATTTGCAAAAAAAATTGGAATAAAAAATTTCGCGAAATTTTTTTTTTTTTTTTGCAAAAGATTGCTTTTTTGTCCCTAGCTTTCGAACACATGCATTGTTTATCACTCTAGCTCGAAATTTCTCTCGCCAATTTTGAAATTGGAAAGTTTGAATGTACCAGATTAATAAAAAAAATAATTCGTAGATTCGTAGAAAATCTCTTTTCGAAAAGTTTTGGAGGAAAAACATTTAAATCGAAGTATTGTTACAAAAAAAAAAAAAAAAAAAAACGTCGATAAAGAAAAAAAAGAATTTATTAAAAATTGAAATTAAAAAGATAACAAAACCTTTACATATCCGCAGGTTTGACGTTGGTGTAGAGGCTCAAGTCCGACATGAACTGGAAGATGTTGTCAGTATAATTAAACAATTGAACGAACTTACCTTAAGTGAAGTTCGATCCAAATTGTATGAACTGTCTCGTCCGAATAGATCAACACGTAGTCACGCTAGTTGCACTACTTACCACCACAGTTAAGTTTAAAACTAAATGTTTTTTGGGGACTCCTGGCAGATGTCGCCCCGATACGTGAAGCCATTATATTTTAAAGCTTTAAAATCGCAGCTCGAATTGCATTCATTCGGGAAGGGATAAGAAATCTATATTTTTCGGGTGGGACTTGATCTATTCGGACGAGACAGTTCATACAATTTGGATCGAACTTCACTTAAGGTAAGTTCGTTCAATTGTTTAATTGTATTTCACTGTCTCGTCCTCTAGATCAACACGTAGTTGTTTAAAGCGCTGCGATTTAATTATTCTTCCATCCTCGTGTTAAACTTCTTTATTTATTGTTTGACATAAGATTAACAATTATTCTTAATCAGATATAGCTACTATTATATATATAACAACTCCGCTCCACGTTTTTTTTTTTTTTTTTTTTTTTTTTTTATGCGTTGGGGCGAGTTGAGTTAACATTAACAACAGCCGACGCGAAATCGGCGGATTGTGCGAGTGGACGATTATAAAAACGTCCGAACACGCTAGACTTTTGAGTCCATCCTGCCGCTTGTCTGATAACTTCGATATTTGCTCCGTTGCGGGAAGCTGCTGAAGTTGCTGCGTGCCGCGTGCTATGAGCCTTATATATTGTTGTATCGATTCCGCTTTCTTCTATAAACTGCTTAATCCAGCGGGCAATAGACTGAGAAGAAGCCGCCTTGTGAGGTTTTTTGAAGGTGATTAACAGAGTATCATCTTTGGAACGTAGGCTAGCCGTTCGTTTAATGTAACATTGAAGAGTCAACGCGGCACAGAGGCTTGGTTTTTCACCAAAGAACGGAATGTTCAAAAGTGGTTGATTTCGATTAATTCCTGATGTCTTTATACGATCTGGTATTTTTATTTGAATTAACTTTGCGGAAATTGTTATATTTTCGATTTTAATTTTAGAAAGTGTTTGTACGCGTTGGGCAGTAATTAGTGCTAATAAGGTAACCAATTTTTTGGTAAGATTCTGTAATGACAGATCTTCATTAGGGTACAGAGAAGCTGCATAATCTAAAACTGGACCAGGGTCCCAGGTTGTGGAGTATCTAGGTTGTTGGGGCTTCAGCACTGCAATTCCCTTAAAGAATCGCAGTACCCTTGCGTCTTTACCCAGGTCATTTGACATTAATAGCGATAAGGCTGATCTGTAAGTATTCATTGTACTATATGAATTAGTATTTTCGTATATCTCCATGAAGAACTTCATAATACATGGGATCGAATAATCAAAGGGAGAGACCTTGGCTTGCTCGCAAAAGTTCCACCATAGCTTAATAGCTTTATCGTACTGTTTCATTGTACTCTTCGTTAAGGATGCCATCATGATTGTAGCCGCCTGTTCTGGGACTCCTTTCATAATGAACGCCTTCCTGATAATTGTGCAGCAACCAGGGTAAGCGTCTTCTCCAGAGGGTGGGATCCTCTGAAAGGACAGGTTAACAATTTTTGTTGTGGTTGAAAAAAGATAATCTCTGATACTGCTAACGATTTAAAGAGAGGGAACCAAGGCTGAGCAGGCCAATATGGAACTACTACTACACCTTGTGCCTTGTCTACTTGAATTTTTTGTAACATCCGTAGAATTAATGAAAACGGAGGGAATGCGTAAAAGAAGAAACCCGACCAGGGTATGGTGAAGGCATCAACTGCCATTGCCTCTGGGTCTCTATGCCAAGATATGAATTTACGACATTTCGCGTTAGCATTGGACGCGAATAAGTCTATGTCAAACTTCGCGAATTGTTGCTTGATACGCTCAAATGCCCAATCAGCTAATTCCCACTCTGTTTCACCCGGTAATACCCTAGATGCTTTGTCTGCTTCTGTGTTATCGCCTGATTTAATGTATGACGCGAATATCCAAATGCAACGATCTTCGCACCATTTCCAAATCTGCTTGCTCAAGCTACTGAGTCTTGGGTACTGAATACTGCCCATTCTATTAATATATGATACTGCTGTCGTATTATCTATCCGCAAGAGTATTTCGCAAGAGTGGCACGCCTTCGCGAAACATTTCAAGCCATGAAAGGCTGCCATCAATTCCAAGTAATTTATGTGGTTTGCTCGTTCCTCGAGGCTCCACCAACCGTGGGTTTTCTTTTTGTTACAATACGCTCCCCACCCCGATAACGACGCATCCGTGAAAATTTCCAACACAAACTTATTTTGTTTGATTGGGTTATTAGTTACCATTATGTTCGCAATCCACCAGTCTAAATCTGGCTTCAAACTATCAGCAAGTGCCATTTTTTCCTCAAAATTCCCGCCTGATCTTGTGAGGGCTAAAAACCTCTCTCGTTCCAATGCTTTTGTATATAACCACCCATAGGCTACTGCTGGTACGGCTGACACTAGGATGCCTATAAATTGCGCTAATTCTCTAATTCAACATGTTTGCTTATCTCGAAACTTCAGAGCAATTTTCAAAATAGCCTCTCTTTTATTCGGTGGTAATGAAACGCAAAAACTCTCAGTATTTAGTATAAATCCTAAAAACTTGCATTGTCTAGACGGAGTGAGTTGACACTTATCTATGTTTAGAATGAATCCTAATGATTCGAATACCTCTCGTGTTGACTTGACATTCTGTAGGCATTCTGATTCAGATCTCGCGATTAACAAAAAATCATCTAGATATGCTACCGAACTTAGTCCTGTTGATCTTAAGTAATGGACGACTGGCTTTAACAGTTTTGTGAAGACATAAGGAGCAGTGCAGAGGCCAAACGGCATACAATTGAATTCTAGTAATTCTCCTTCGAAAGAGAATCTCAAATATTTCTTAAACTCTGGAGCAATTGGGATTAAGAAATATGCATCTTTAAGGTCGATTGATGCCAAATAACAGTTTTTTGTAATCAAACGCAGGGCCGTTCTGACGTCCTCTACTTTGAAATGTGGAGGCGTGATAAACTCATCCAATTTTCGTAAGTTAAGGATGAATCTTTTATCTCCTTGAGGTTTGTCGACTAAAAAATATGAAGATACGAACTGGCCCTCGCATGGCACACACTGTGAGACTGCTCCCTTTTCTTTAAGCTTGCCTACAGCTCTTTTACAGTTGGCTTGCTCCTGCAAAGACCACTTTGGTTCGATAGGGGTTTTATTTTGAATAACCGCTTGGTCAAACGGTATTTTATACCCTGTGACGTACTGTAGAATGGACTTATCTGATGTCTGTTTCTTCCAGGCTTCGACAAAGTATCGGAGCCTTCCTGATACGCCACTTACCTCTACCTCCGATGCTGGGTTCTGGATTGATTGTGTTGGTAACGAGGCTTTTGCCTTTCCTGACGAGCACCCATGTAGCTCCCTCGGGAAAGGCCCCTCGAGTTTAAACGTAGAGGTCTTGAACTCTGTTTTGCCCTTTCGCCTGCGGATGTCTTGAACGCAGAAGCCTGCCCTTTCTTTGCCCCCGGGTTCGGTAGTGGCTTTGTCAGTTCTTTTCCAGATTGTTCTACTGCCTTAGCCGACTTGAGCTTCTCTGCTAAGTCCTCTCCGAACAGTAACGTATCCACCGTGCCCCCATCCGCAATAGACTTAATTAGGGGGTTGAGACCCGGAGTGATAAAGGATCTTCTGGTCATTGATAGGTCGTGATGCAAATCTGTAAGAATCTTTCCGGCATCACTTAATAAGGCAATCATTTCAGGCATGCTTTTTTGTACTCCAGGACATAACCCAACGGCAGTTACCCCTGCGGCTAGTTGGGTCTGCGAGGTAGTTTGAAATTGGTCTTTTTTAATAGATATTCCACCCATGGCTGATTTTACTTCTGGATTTAGAGTTGGTGCCTTTAGCAATGGACAATTTTCTGCTGGTGGATACTTATTTGTTAACTCTTGTTTGATTTCCTTGGACAGGCCTGACCTCAAGATTTTTGTCCACATTTCGGCCACCACCGTATAAAACTCTGGTCCTTTTACGTTATCCTTTAATGGATCACCTCCGAGCAAGTTCAAGATAACCTCATTGCTTCCATCTGGGTCTTGGTTATTCTCTGTGTTGAGGGCTCTAGAGGTCTCTTGGCTCATACTGGAATTTGGCACCGTCCCTGTCTGGTTGCCCTGGATTTCGGAGCACATAGTGAATCCAGCTCCACGACCTGGTAGTTCTCCTGCGATACGGTCTCTGTCTTCTGTGTATGAATAAAGAGAACGATTTGTAACAAGGCTAGGACGTGACGTTCCTCTAACGAAACGCTCACCGTCACTATAAGTATACTGACCACGATGTGACAGGCCTCGCAGGCTTTGCTCTCCATCGTCTGAGTCATGACGGCTCTCTGAACGTCTTTGATTGGAATATTGAGACTGACTTTGATAACTTCCAGAACGACTATGATGTGACAGGCCTCGCGGGTACTGCTCTACATCATCTGTATCGTTATAACCATCTACACTTTCTTCTCGAGAGTCTTTTGATCGCGATCGATAGCGCTTGGCGCGTCGATTGCTCGGCGACGCGTCGCGATTCTTAACCTCTTTCAGCAATCGCCGCAGTTTTCTCAAGGTTTTACGATCCTCATTCTCACGATCACGTCTCCTCTTCTTGCTTCGTCGATATGAATGTTCCGGCGAATTATTCTCCTTTTCTTTTTCCATTTCTTCCTGATTTTCCTATAAAACTTGTGAAATAATACGTTGTAAGATGTGGTAGTGAGATGCACAGAAAGACGTAATGGTTTCACGTATCGGGGCGACATCTGCCAGGAGTCCCCAAAAAACATTTAGTTTTAAACTTAACTGTGGTGGTAAGTAGTGCAACTAGCGTGACTACGTGTTGATCTAGAGGACGAGACAGTGAAATACAATTATGTCGGACGAACTAAGGCGGTTAGTTGTTTGCGTTATTGATCTACGATTTTTTGTTTTACTAATCTGGTACATTCAGACTTTGAAATTTCAAAATTGGCAAGAAAAATTTTGAGCTAGAGTGATAAACAATGAATGTGTTCGAAAGCTAGGGACAAAAAAGCAAGCTTTTGCAAAAAAAAAAAAAATTCGCGAAATTTTTTATTCCAATTTTTTTTGCAAAATTTTTTTTTCCAATTTTTTTTGCTTGCGTGTTTGAATGAGTCTTTGATCGCGCTATCAGATGCCCCAAACCAAAACATGTGTTCCCTACCTAAAATCCGAAGTTGCTTGCGAAATCTCGGAATTGGCGAAGTCCACAAGTCAACACATATCAGCATTATCTTTCCCCCTCGAAACCCTTTAAGTTTTGTATGAAACTTTTTCTTTTATAATTGTTAGTTTTCGAGATATTCGCCTGCATCAATTAAAATGGACCACCCTGTATATATATATATATATATATATATATATATACCCTAGTAACCATCTGTTGCAAGATGCTTACATATGAACCACTAACGTCTGTTTCCGCATGCATGCTATGAACTTGCGCAAGATGTTGATGATTCCAAGTCTTTTGAAATGATCATACAAAAGTCTGCTGCAAATCTGCCGAAAGATGCTTGCGAAAGAGGATATGTCCGAGTTTCTTGCAATATTCATCCACAAGTCTGCCCTGCTCAAAATCCCAGACAGAAAACCGGATAGGCGGAATTGTATCCGCCTGTATACGTCCGAGTTCTAGTTTTTGTGTACCTGAAAACTTCTGGTCCTGTCCGGAATTTTGACGGTCCAATATTTTCTCGTGTCAGCATTCCTATCGGGTTCTATCCGGAAAGTAACCCCGCCCCACAGTGGTCCCAAATCCCAAATATCCGGCCAAAACTCAAAATATGAAGTTTCTATTTAAGGAATTTAAAGTACTGAGTCAGGTAGAGGGGTATATTCCCCGATCCTTCCAAGGGTCAGGTAGTGGCAAATGTCGCATTCAGCCCATGGGGTGTCATTCGTAACGGAACCCTCGAGAAGGTAGTATCGACCACGCACTAGCCTCTGAAAACTACGCTGTGTTTAAAGTTGAATAACTGTGAGTGAAATTGACCAATTTTAATTTTGCAAAATGGAACTTCCACCGGAAAGTAAGTACATTTATTATATCAGTAGAGCTTTTCATATCAACGACACACCGAGCAATCACATATGTAAGTAGCTTTGGTGAATTTAGGTGCCCGCAACGAAAAAAAATTGTGTATAGGTTGAGTAAAAGTTAATAATTCTACAGAATTCTACGACCGGTCGGGTCTCACATGATTCTTTACACTCTTCAATAGAACATATCCAAAAATTAGCTGCCTAAAACTGCCTTTTTCGTTTTGGTAAATTTTTTTATAAATAGACGCAGGTCTTGACCTCAGGCGCGCGGCGCGGGTGCGACCGACGCGACGTCAAACGATTGGTTCTTCCGATTGGTTTGCTGGAAAATGTTGATTGCAATATTATTATTAGTCTATCGGATTCTACTATCATTTTCATAACGAAGTTAATAATTCTTCAAAATTATGTATTTTTGTCTCACCATTACATTTATTTTATAACGCATGCATGAAAAAGTTGCTTGTTTGGGGCTCTGGAGCGGTTATATTGTGGCACTTTTCTGACGTTTGAGTAGGCGATGCCAACATGAAACAATATTGCATGCCAAACGTGCGCACTGCGTTTTGCGCACATCGAGCGTGCACAACATGATTCTTGTTACGCACGGCGTGCGAACAAGAGCATTTTATAATCATTCATCCCTGTCGACGCGATACTCCGTGCATACTGCTGAATCGATTCGATGTTTTTGGTATGGTTGTTTACATTGACAACAGAGCCCCACAAGCAACTTTTTTCATGCATTTGTTATAAAAAATAGCGTTCGATACTCCCGCGAAGTGAGGCGTTTAGGGTTGTCCGATGTCTTCAGCACTCACCTTCGTCTCGGCTGCGCCTCGACTACGGTTCGTGCTGAAAACATCGGACACACCTATAAACGCCTCACATTTCGCGCTCGTATCGAAATCTACTATTGTTTCAGGCTCTCAGAATAGCAGTGAAGAGACTGGTTTTACTCGAAAGGAATTATTTCATTTGTTGGTAAACCATTTGAATGACAATGCTAGCAAAGCCCACGAAATCATTGAAATAATAAATCTGGTGAATTTTATCGCTATCTGTACGAATACACCTTCTAAGCTGAAATAATGTAATATTTATTTTAATTTTTCATTAAATGAGCATTATCTTTGAATTTGTATTAATTATTCCTATACTTTACCAAACTCCTATATCCCACATATATGTAATACATAATACATTCCTTCGTTCTTAATAATAGATTCGTAATCGGCGACTTGGAAAATCCGCAAGTATGAAATTTCGTAGAGATTGATTCAATTTTGAAGGAAGTGATCCGCAATTTTGGGCCGCCATTTTGTTTTTGTTCGAATTGGACGTCAGATTCGTAATCAATAGCCTCGAAAATCCCCCGAGTACCAAATTTCGTTAAGATTGATTCAATTTTGAAGAAAAGGATCCGCCATTTTTGGCCGCCATTTTGTTTTTGTTCGAATCTGACGTCAGACTCGTAATCAGCAACCTCGAAAACCCTCCGAGTACCAAATTTCGTTGAGATTGATTCAATTTTGAAGAAAGTGGTCCTTCGTTTTTGGGTCGCCATCTTGTTTTTTGAAAATTTGATCTCAAATTCGTAATCAGCGGTCTTGAGAACCCCCGAGTAGCGAATTTCGTTCACATTCAACAATACCTTCTAGTTTTGGCCAGCTTTTTGGGATTTGGGACCACTGTGCGCCCTAGGCATTTTTCCTGTATGGTTCTATCCGGATCCATTTTCAAAAAATTGAAGTTTTTTCTTTTTTTTTTCTTTTTTTTTCGTTTTTTCGTTTTTTTTTTCTTCTCAAGTATATAGATGATATTTTCCGCCTCTATATATACTCACCAACTCCGATAAGTGGTACTCGCGAGAATATCGAAAGCGGTGGTCGCCGCCTTACGAGAAAATATTGAAGTAATGTACATTACATGGAAACCGGAAAGCTACGGACAGAGCCCCGATTCCAACTTTGAAGATCTTTGTCCGTATCTATCCGGTTTCGGTCACGCAAATCATAACGTGATTATATTTACATCAAATCTTCAAAGTTGGAATCGGGGCTCTGTCCGTATCTATCCGGTTTCGGTCACGCAAATCATAAAGTCATTAAATTTACATCAAATCTTCAAAGTTGGAATCGGGGGGCTGTCCGTATCTATCCGGTTTCGGTCCCGCAAATCATAACGTGATTATCAATTGATACGGCACGAAATCGGCTAGAGCCCCAATTCCAACTTGGAATATTTGCTGTATTGATAATCACGTTATGATTTGCGGGACCGAAACCGGATAGGTATACGGATAGAGCCCCGATTCCAACTTGGAAAATTTGATGTAAATAATCACGTTATGATTTGCGGGACCGAAACCGGATAGGTACGGACAGAGCTCCGATTCCAACTTGGAAATTTTGATGTAAATAATCACTTTATGATTTGCGGGAACGAAACCGGATAGGTACGGACAGGGCCCCAATCCCAACTTGGAAAATTTGATGTAAATATCACGTGATGATTTGCGGGAGCCAAACCGGATAGATACAGACAGAGCCCCGATTCAAACTTAGAATATTAGCTGAGGTGATGCGCTTGTTCCGGAAACAGTCCAGACAAAACCAGTCTAAAAACCAGATTAATTTTTTCAACCGACAGGATGCCGATTGGTCCGGATAAGTTACCCCGTCGCAGATTTTCCGAGCCGGATTGAATGCAGACAAGGCTCGCGCAGATTCCAGACAGGAATTTTCGACCGGATAGGGCACAGACCACAGACAGACAGATACGCGATCTGGTCTTGTTTGGAAACTTGTCCGAAAAGCTATCCGCTCCTGTCAATTTCAGTCTGGGATTTTGAGCAGGGTGCTGCAAATCTGCCGAAAGATGCGTGCGAAAGAAGATTATCTAAATTTCTTCCAATATTCATTCACAAGTCTACGGCAAATCTGCCGAAAGATGCTTGCGAACGAGGATTGTCGAAATTTCTTACAATATTTGGTTACTAGGGTATAGGTGGTTTTACCACAAATCAAATGTTATCAATAAAAATATACCAATTCACTGTGACCACCTGTCTCTTAAAACCCCGGTTACCTCACGGTGTAAAAACGAGGAACGAACTCATCTAAATACATAACAATTGTGGCAGCTCACTCTCTCCATATTCATAACAATAGTGGCAGCTCACTCTCCCCTTATTCATAACAATGGTGGCAGCGGAACTACCTCGTTTACCGGAAAATACAGTGACAAAATAAGTGAATTCTACGAAGCGACATATATGTGACACGAGTGATTACTGATTACCAATTTTCAAACGCACGATTTCTAGTGGAAAATCTTCCATACCTTAAATCATTGCAACAAGTCATACTAAATCTACAAAATCACGAAATCTACGAAATCTACCAAATCACTAAATCACAAAATCTACTAAATCTACAAAACTACGAAATCTACGAAATCTACCAAATCACTAAATCACAAAATCTACTAAATCTACCAAATCACTAATTCTACAAAATCTACCAAATCCACAAAATCTACGAAATCTACTAAATCACTAAATCAACATAAATCAACAAAATCTACCAAATCCACATAATATAAAGTGCATATATTATATACGTAGATATCAAAGTGAGAACGTAATACACTGTTCTTCAAAATCAAAGAAAATAACTCAGCAATAAAATCAAAGTTGCTAAAAGAAAAGAAGTCCGACATCATCCTCAAAGGCACCTAGCCCCACAAAGATTCATCTGAATCCAACGATTAGCGATCTCGCTACAACGAAGTGCAGATTCCTGAGCCGTGACATCTACACTCTTCTCGACGACATCTCGACACCTGACGCAGCCCAACACAACATCTTCATCTCCAATATCAACTCAGATCCATATTAAACATGAAATTTTTCTTAATCCTGATCATCGGCTCGTAAGTTATCTTCAATTATAATAAGTACACACATACCTCAAACGAAATAATCTAATTCACAAATCGCAAAATGCCTGACGAAAACGCAGAAACCTCATACTGGTCTCTTAAAGACTTATTAGATACAATCCCCTACTTTAATGGGAAAAACTTGAATATTAATAACTTCATAAGAAGCTGTGAAAATGCCAAAACTCTTGTGAAACCAACTCAGTGCCCTATTTTGACGCGAATGATCAGAACTAAAATCTATGGAACAGCTGAATCATATTTAGGAAGTAAAGAATATGATACTATTGACGAAATCCTAACGGTCTCAAAACAAGCTTTCTTACCAAAGAAAACAATTTTCGAATGGCAAGCAGAGTTGAACAATATCCAACAAAAAAGCGACCAACGTGTTTTAGATTTTAGCGCTAAGGTCGAAGACCTACAACACAACACAACACAAGCGATCTATTGATATATAATAATACAGGCACAGGTGATACTGCTGGAATGATTGCAGCAGTTCAAGCAAATGTACTTAAATGCTTCGTTAGAGGCTTGATCCCGGAAATTGAAATTCGAGTAGCCGGCTCAAACCCGACCACTCTGGCTAAAGCCATCGAAACGGTGCTAACAGAAGAACAAGAACTCCTAAATCGAACATCTCATAACACAGACTATAACAGACGCCCTCCTAACCGACCAAATTCACAATACCCCCCTAGATTTTGCAATCATTGTAATCGACAAGGACATTCAATAGACGACTGCAGAAACCGACAACAACCTCCAGACAGACGCCCTCCCAACCAACCAAACTCACAATATCCCCCTAGATTTTGCAATCATTGTAACCAACAAGGACATTCGATAGAAAATTGCAGGCGACGCGCCTACAATAACCAACAACCTCCTAACCAACAGCGACAGTCTAGCCAACAAAATACACAACACTCTTCGTTATCCCGCAACTATTGCAAGCGACAAGGACACTCAATAGAGAACTGCCGAAAACGCGCCTATAATAACGCACAGAGACAACAAAATCAGAGTACTTTAAACTCGAACTCAGTCCGCCGGGAGAACGTGCCGACGGACCCAACACAAACTTAGCCGCGTTCAACCACACAATAAACCACGTCCTCGAAATAGAATCAGAAGCAACACATGGATTATTGCTGGTCGTCGAAATCGATATAAAAGAATTAGAAACAAAATCAAAATTTATAATAGACACGGGTGCGGACTTAAATATCGTCAAAATCAATTCCCTAAAAGAAGACGCCGAATGTGACGGAACTAAAATACGGAAAATGATAGGAATAACAGACGGATTTACTAATACTTTAGCGGAAACCAAATTAAAAATCAACAATAAAGAACACGAATTTCACGTCGTCCGCGAAGATTTCCCGATAGCTCAAGACGGTATTATCGGACAACCCTGCTTAAAATTTCCGATAGAATTCTATCCGGATTTCGCGCTTTGCGGATAGAATTCTATACGTTTTGTATTTGTATCTATCTGCATCGTATCCAGACCGAAAAATTCTATGCAGGTTATATACGGGTGTTTCGGAGTTTTACCCGGATGGAGATATTCACTCATCCCGTATGTATCCATCTCTATTCGCACTATCTCCGTATCACCCGGAACTTATACGTTCGTGTCCGTTTTTTTCCGGGTTGCGATTTCCACGAGCCCGGAACTTATCCGTCTTTATTCGCATTGTTCCCGTATCACCCGAAACTTATACGTACGTATCCGTCCCTCACCCAACAGCCATTTCCGTTCACCCCGGAATCTATCCGACCTCATCCGCGCTCTATCGGTATCTCAGACTCTCAACGGAACCTATACGTACGTATCCGTCCCTCACCCAACAGCCATTTCAGTTCACCCAGGAATCTATCCGACCTCATCCGCATTCTATCGGTATCTCAAACTCTGAACGGAACCTGTACGTACGTATCCGTCCCTCACTCAACAGCCATTTCCGTTAACCCCGGAATCTATCCGACCTAATCCGCACTCCATTGGTATCTCAGACTCTCAACGGAACCTATACGTACGTATCCGGAAAATGATTGTGTTTTCGTGCTTTACGGTAAAGAGGAATATGAGTGGTTAAACACAGGTTCTTGAAAAGAAATTCACAATAACGTATATTGCAATGTAATAGAAAATATCTTTTATTTATTACATTCATTAGACGCACATCACAAGTTTTGAACGTCTACCATTGAAGAAGAACAATGAAGATAATAAACAAGAATATCGTTAATACAAGGATAATTAACACACTTTCCCTGCAAAATAAACGTCGCCGTAGAGGGACATAGGCCTATATTTGGGTAAGAAAGATATACATTTTTCTTAACGGCTAGTCTAGTATCTCTTACTATTTTTTTGTCAAAAATCTGCATCGTCATTATCCAATCGCAAATAACACCCCTGCTAAAAATTCCATACGTAGTACTATGAATACGGATACAATTTCTATCCGACCCTGGACGCCTTTATACGAACTATTACGTGCGCGTATTTGTCTCTGAACTGCGGAAAACAACTCTATCCGAGTTGATCCATGTGATTCAGAATTCATCTGTTTCTACGTTTCTATCTGCGACGTCGGATCAGAATTCTATCCACGTGTCTCCGGTTCAATAAGAATTTACCTGATATTACGTTTTCATCCGCAGGCGCGGATACAATTCCAGGTCGATTCTATCCGAGACTTTCGCAGGTTCTGACCGATGCTATTTTATCCGCAACGCGGCACAGAATTTGATTCCGTTTCTATCCGCTGTTTGTGGAAATGCCAGCTCATCCACTCGTATCCGCGGGCGCGGATACAATTCCAGGTCGATTCTATCCGAAACTTTCGCAGGTTCTGACCGATGCTATTTTATCCGCGACGCCGCATAGAATTTGATTGCATTTCTATCCGCTGTTTGTGGAAATGCCAGCCCATCCACTCGTATCCGCGGGCGCGGATACAATTCCAGGTCGATTCTATCCCAAACTTTCGCAGGTTCTGACCGATGCTATTTTATCCGCAACGCCGCATAGAAATTGATTCCGTTTCCATCCGCCGTTTGTGGTGTGACGTCCTAGGTAATTCTGGTAACTACCAGAAGGCGTCCTCATGAAAGTTTAACTTAGTCGGCTGGAATCCGTTTGTCGCTAAAGCTCTAATGAGCACTCCAGCGAGAATTGGACAAGGATGTTACGTAGATCAAGGGATTTTGGAGATGATTTGGTATATAATGAAATTAAGATGCAATATGTAATAAGAGCACCTAATACTTTATTAAAATTAAAATAGACTAAATATGTGATATATATAGATATAAGAAGTTGAAATAGACTGAGCTACGGGGTTGTACAAGTTACTCGAACGAGTCCCAAGATAGAAGTGTCCGACTCAGGCGGATCTCCAGGGAGGGAGATCCCCTTTTTCACACAAGCTTGCATTCGTACATTTATATACATCTATACAGCACACATCTTAACCTAGCCTTAAGGGAGTAAAGAATATCAGTGGAGGGGCAAAGGCGCTACAGCCCTCCCGAACGGAAATATATATATGCGAAAAATATATGCGACATATTTGTTTTTTGCGCTAAAATATAAGTAACATTTATTTTTTATAAGTTTGATATAAATGTCAACATACATGTAGTGACATGTGTGTCGACATAGATGTCGACATAGATGTCAACACTATGTAAAATTCATCTAACATATAGGATACATATATGTAAATGCGTACATACAGAGATGTTCTGTGGAAACAGGTCAGTCTAATGGAGTCGCACTTACTTTTTTTTCGTCAATGACAACGCTGTCAAAGCGATCTACTGATTTTTCATATGCCTATGACTGATACCTTCAGTCGACGTAGCGGAAGCTGTCACGTCGTAGGTTATGAACTGTCATATTAAAATAATGTTTAATTTAATTATTATTAATAATAATAATTAATAATAATTATTAATAATTATTAATATCAATAATTATTAATACTTATTATTAATGTTATTAGGTTTGATTATTATTAATAATAATTATCAATATTATTAGGTTATAAATAATTGTCTTGGTGAAATTTACACATCTGGTAGTAATAAATTTAATAAGTCAATAGCACAGGATATCTATTCGTTACGAATTCATTTCAGGTGTGAATTCCTGTTTATTTACCACATTAGTTGCAATCGAGCATTTCTTCGGTGACTGACTGACCCGTTGCATCTCTTCGACAAGTAGGGTTACGAACATAGGGATGTGGATACCATACATCGAGCAATATAATATACAATATTGTGTAATAAGTTCATAATACAACGGTATACGATACTATTTCATAGATAAGTAGTGATAAATTATTATTATTGATTAGTAGTGTTAAATTGATTGCAGATGTCAATATCTGTTTATTTCAAACATTGTAAGATTAAAAATAACTGTCTTGATGAAATTTACACATCTGGTAGTAATAAAGTAAATTTTCTAAAATTCAACACAATTTTCTGTTTATTCAGTTATAACAATAAAATTCAATAATTCGTAATACATGTGAAGGAAATAGAAAAAAAAAAAAAAATAGCAATTCAATAACGCTGTCGAAGAAAGGGTGAACATGGCTTTGCAAAGAATCCGGGACCACCGCGTCCAGCGATGGATACCGTGCGGAATATTGTAACAACCCATATTAGTACTATGAGTACGCGAAGAAAACGGGAAAAAGCCAGCGTCGAGAGTGGCTCAATATTCTGTGAGATGATGAGGAACAAGCTAATAGGAACAATAATATAAATTCATTTTCCACTCGATGAAACTTGAACACGCATTGATGGACCAACACACCACTTATGCAGGACTGTTTTCGTACTTATCAAGCTGAGAAGACATGTAGAGTATTGTTTCATTCAGCGGAGATGCCTCGTAGGATGAAACACTTCCACTGAATCGATACGATATTGCTCGATGAATGATATTCACATCACTTTGTTCGTAACCCTACTTGTTGAAGAGATGCAACGGGTCAGTCAGTCACCGAAGAAACACCCGGTTGTGAATAAAGTAGCAAATAAAGAGAAATTCACACCTGAAACGAATTTAGAAAGAATCAATATCGTATGCTATTGCCTTATTAACTTTATTACTACCAGACGTGTGAATTTCACCAAGACAGTTATTAATAACCTGATAATGTTTGAAATAAACAGAAATTGAAATCTGTAATCAGAAATAGATAACCGTTGTATTAGGAACGATATCACAATTTAATTACACAATATTGTATGCTCGATGAAGATATTCACCTCGCTACGTTCGTAACCCTACTTGTCGAAGAGATGCAACGGGTCAGACCGAAAAAATGCTCGATTGCAACTAATGTGGTAAATAAACAGGAATTCACACCTGACATGAATTCGTAACGAATAGATATCCTGTGCTATTGACTTATTAAATTTATTACTACCAGATGTGTAAATTTCACCAAGACAATTATTTGTAACCTAATAATATTGTTAATTATTATTAATAAGAATCAAACCTAATAATATTAATAATAAGTATTAATAATTATTGATATTAATAATTATTAATAATTATTATTAATTATTATTATTAATAATAATTAAATTAAACATTATTTTAATATGACAGTTCATAACCTACGACGTGACAGCTTCCGCTACGTCGACTGAAGGTATCAGTCATAGGCATATGAAAAATCAGTAGATCGCTTTGACAGCGTTGTCATTGACGAAAAAAAAGTAAGTGCGACTCCATTAGACTGACCTGTTTCCACAGAACATCTCTGTATATGTTATAATATATGCGAACATCTTTGGATTTTGCGCACATATATGTTATAAGTGCGACATATATGTTGCATATATTTTTCGCATATATATATTTCCGTGCGGGCTCCCCCGACTATGAGGGCTGGGCCTTGCCCCTTCTTGAGATCGTCCCGTTTTCTCGAACCTTCTTCCCAGAGCACTTATCGATGCGTCTGGTCTATATTATCATCTATTGCCGAGTTCGATTCTCACGAACGTTGGTTCGTGAGAACGTAAACAAATGCAACGGACTTCTTTAAGTGTTATTTACGTTAAACTCTGAAACCTAAATATTATATATAATCTTTATTTCAAGTGTTCTTTAAATATTAACAAAAGTCCGAACGAACGTTCGGTTTCTCATCTATAATTATTTTATATTATTCATTTGAATATCTAATTGGACTTTTATTCGAATATTAGCGCGCAAATCAAGTGGCGTCACCTATCAAACTACTAGATTACTGCTGGTGACGTCACAGTGGAAATGCCAGCCTGTCCGCTCTTATCCGCAGGGGCGGATACAATTCAAGTTCGATTTTATCTAGAACTTTCGCAATTTCAGACCGATGCTGTTTTATCCGCAACGCCGCATAGAATTTGATTCCGTTTCCATCCGCCGTTTGTGGAAATGCCAGCCTATCCACTCTTATCTGCAGGCGCGGATACAATTCCAGGTCGATTCTATCCGAAACTTTCGCAGGTTCTGACCGATGCTATTTTATCCGCAACGCCGCATAGAATTTTATTCCGTTTCCATCCACCGTTTGTGGAAATGCCAGCCTGTCCGCTCCTATCCGCGAGTGCGGATACAATTCGAGGTCGATTCTATCCGGAATTTTCGCAAGTTCAGACCTATGGAAATAAAATACTCAAACTGAACGGGTCCAGCTCATTGCCTAACAATCAGCTTATGTAAGCTAGGACCTATCTATAAGACCATCTCTGTTACGTATTTCTGTACATGTCAGTTGATAATTCGATGGAATTTGTTATACCTGTTCAGAAAAAATATCGATAAAAATAGTATCAAATCACAATTTGACTCATACCAAGAAATTTCAATTCAAGTGGGTTTCAAATTAAATAAATCTGTTTTAATGTGTCGGTCCGGGTCGGTAGATTTTATCTAATTGTCAGTCATAGATCGGAACAAATCGATACAATTTCTGTCCATTTTTTGTTTCGTGCAATGGAATGTAGTCAAGATTTGCGGCAGTCAGTCGCCGCCAAGTACCCGTAGGAAGGCGCTATAAAATACTGTGCTGCTCGAGAATTTACTAGGTAGAAAATATAAGCGAAAGTAAATGTTTTCCTGAGTTCAGGTATATTGCACAATCCTGTCGACTGATGAGTATTTACTAGTAGAAATTTTATACTTATACGAAGCATAGGAAATTAATAAGAAGACGCAACATGATCTATCAATAGGTAATTTGGCGTACGTAGAGCGCGCGACTCCCAATGCGAGCGACTGTGGAAATGTTCTATCGATGGCTCATATCGAAAAGAGCTCGCAGCTCAGCAATACAGGAAATGAGAGCGCAGCCCTGCAGAGCAAAAGAGAAGAGCGTATCCCGGCCAAGCAGGTAAGATGAGCGTATGTCACAGCGCGTCTAGGGGACGTCAACTGGACTGTTTTTCGCAGCTTCGACAGATGTCATGATTATGAATTCGTACTTTTAGTTTACAGGACAAGATTAATTATTCGGACTTGTCGTGTATCAGTTTGTTTCGAAACATGGGGGTTGTATGAGATATGAGATAAAATTTATGGCTTAGGTAATGTGACTGGTCATTGATACTGTCAGACTTATGACACGTGTTATTTTATTCACTCTTTTCTTATACTTCCATCCTAATCAAAACAATGTATCTTCACAACGGTCAGAACCTTTTATATAAAGACTATTTTCAGTGCTAGAATACGCTGTTTTTGCGGATTAGTTTGTCGGAGTGACGTTTGATAACTATAGGCTTATCGTATTGATGACTGGTGGAACCTTCCCTAAAAACTGAATCAAATCAACCCTGGTACTGTACACGTGGGTCGTCCGCGTCCTAGGTTTTTCTACGCATTTAGTGTATCTGTTCAATTCCTTGTATTCAACCGACCAATATCATTAGTGTTTCAATTTATTATCAAAACCTCAAGGAACACATGTGATTTTGGTCAAAATTCTTTGCAAATATTCAGTTCGCTCAATGTACAGTGAACGGTTCCAGAGTCAACAATCGGATTGTGATAAATTCACTAATCCATTCTGAATCATTACCTCATCTTGGCACCGTTAACGCACAATCTTTATGCAAATTCATGTAGCAATTTTGAACAGAAAACGCTGTTGAATACTATAGGAAAAGATAGAAATACACGAGCAGCGAACCTACGGGTCTACGGATGAAGCCGGATAGAATATGATTCGATCGGATATAAACGGATACATTGACACCGTGATTTGATTCACTATAAAAATGGGAAGGATGTCCATCCCGTTCGCGGATCAAACCGGATAGTAAGATTTTCTATTTGCACCCTTAGTAGATTCGCGGAACAGAAAACGCTATTCAATACTACAGAGCAGGATAAAATAACACCAGCAGCGAGCCTACGGGTCTATGGATGAAGCCGGATAGAATAATATGATTCGATCGGATATAAACGGATACACTAACACCGCGATTCGATTTACTATAAAAATGGAAAGGATGTCAATCCCCTTAGCGAATAAAACCGGATAGTATACGATTTTCTATACTAACCTTTAGTAGATTTGCGGAACAGAAAACGCTATTCGATACTATAGAAAATATTCGATCCGTTTGTATCCGAGATTTTTAGCAGGGACAGCTGCATATTGCATATTGATAGGTATACATATACCTGTATCACCTGTAATTATCACCTACCAAGGGACGTTAATCTTAGAGGTATATGGTATATATAGGTACGTTAGTCTGTACAAGGTACGTTAATCTTAGATTGATTGATTGATTGATTGAGTTTATTTATGCCTTGGAAGACCTTGAGGCAAATTTAGTACAGAAATCATCAGATAGAATCCAGAGCATGTGAAAATTTTGAATAGGCACGACAGCGTGCTCAGCGTACAACATCCTTAGTAAATAAGCTTGGCAGTAGTAAAAGAATAAGATAATGATAGGATGCGTAGGATGTAGTGCATAACCAGCATCACTAAGTCGTGATATTCAAATATAAAATCAAATATAAAATAAAATATGATATAAAATAGGTAGAGCTAGTATTTGAGGTATAGAGGTATATATATATTTGTTAGATATATATGTATATTTTTACTGTATCGATGCGTGGACACTGTATACCTATGTAGAGTACCACATCATATATTTCCAATACTTTTATATGTATACTTTGCATCAGAGGCAGAGAATATAATGTACCGATTGATAATCGTCTGACTTATGTACACACACACACACACACACACACACACACACATATGTATATATACATACCGTTATGTGTGAAAACTAAGCCCCTCCCAGTTTCGACACATGGAATGGGACAGACTGTATATCGTATGGGCCATGCTTACAGGAGTTTTACGATATTGTCGAGACTCTTGAGAAGGACAGAAGGCTTCAGCAGAGCTTTGAACGCGGGTACATTCCGATTTGCTCGTAGTAGACGTGCTTTATTGAATTTCGATTGTGTTAGGCATCCTCGAAATGTAAGTTTCCTCATCGACCCTCATTACTACACATTTATCGATTAAACGCTCAACGCGCATGAGTTTAGTACCGTCGTCTCCTACTACTCTCAGCAAATGGTCTAACGTAACATCGGCGATATCTGGGAGGTCTCTACGCTCTTCTGGTTCGCAACGTACGACGACGTTTTCGACATTAAAGCACGCAACTTGGGCAATCGCCGTTTCGCGATACTTTATAAGATACAAAACTTGGACAAATTTCCCCGTCTTCGTGCGGAAAACAGTGTCGTCGCTTTTCCTCGTCACTTTATCGAACGCTGAAGCGTAAATCAACATGCCTGACGAAACACAACGTTTAAATGCCTCGACTTCATGTTGTGGAAAATTAAGAATTTGAGGAGCTGCACCCGGGTATGTGAGACCATTTCCCAAGAAGACAACGGACCCTAATGCAGTTCGAGCATACGATACGCCTTCCGTTCTTCCAAACAACGATTGGAGAAAACGTAAACAAGGAGGAGGTACGTTCACTGCATCTTGTAAGAGACTGCGGTGAACGCCCTGGTGGAGGTTTCGGATAGGACTTCAATCCGGTCTCATCCGAACTATTCCGATCCATTGCGAAATCTGTCACCTTAACAATACGGAATCATCCGAGTCATTCCGAAGCAGGTTTTTAATCCATCTCAATCCGTGCATCGACTTCAAGTTCAATCCAAATGAATCCGACACCAATCCGAAATTCACGTTCAGTCCTATTCAATCCGTACGTCGAGTCCTTTCTAATTCGTCCGTTCAATCCGAGCGAATCCGACACCAATCCGAAACTTACTGTCAATCCTATTCAATCCGCATAACTAGTCCGAGCGAATCCGATACCAATCCGGAACTCACTTTCAATCCTATTCAATCCGTACAACTAATCCGAGCGAATCCGACACCAATCCGGAACTCACTTTCAATCCTATTCAATCCGTACAACCAATCCGAGCGAATCCGACATCAATCCGGAACTCACTTTCAATCCTATTCAGTCCGTACAGCCAATCCGAATGAATCCGACACTAATCCGGAAACCACTTCCATAATAAATAAAATAAATAAATAAATAAATTTAAAAAAAGCAAATAAATATTTATTCATAGTTAACAAATTATCAGTTGATCCAAATGATATTCGGTTGAGTCAAACAATGACTATACAAGATGAGTTCACTAAACCCAACATCATTCGGATCAACTGATATTCGTTAACTATGAATAAATATTTATTTGCTTATATAAAAATATATACGTTCTTTAACTATAAAGAAACTCTTTTCTCTGTGCAGTCTGGACGCGCAGTTCGAAGTGCGCATTCCAAAGCTGCCGTATGAAGTCTTTGTACGGCAGTTTTGATGCGCAGTTCGAAGTGCGCGACAGATCGCGCCATAACCTCACTCTTCGTGGTTACAAGTGTGAATCTCAATAGGCGTCAAAGTGACTTTTCATCCCTATTCCGAAAAAAATATGGTATGGAGCGCACCCGTATACGGTTTTTGACTCGAACAATAATTTCAGAACTCGCTTACGGCTCGCCCTTAGCTCGTCCTGAAATCATTTTCCTCGCCGAAAAACCATTGGTCTACGGGCATGCCACATAATATACTATTTCATCGCCTCATCAATTCAAAAGTCCATTCGGAATGAGTCTGCTGATAAGGACAACATTTATAATCTCCTTTCGTCGGTACGTTATCTCTATATAGTTCAGTTCCTATATGAAGGGTTGAGCACCAGAGTAGTCTAACCCACATTGTTGATCAAGCTCATTTCAACTGTCATTAGCCATTTGAAATAGGCCTTATCGATAATGTGGGCTAGGCTACTCTGGCTCTGAACC
The DNA here is from genome assembly GCA_943736025.1 of Tenthredo mesomela. Taxonomy (NCBI): domain Eukaryota; kingdom Metazoa; phylum Arthropoda; class Insecta; order Hymenoptera; family Tenthredinidae; genus Tenthredo; species Tenthredo mesomela. Next base: position 11,462,838 of record OX031018.1, read on the forward strand.
CTTCATATATGCATTCGAAAGTGATTGAAAGAAATTTTTCTTAATTTATCAGTCTGGTTGTCTGGTTTTTCAGATTGACTCGGATTCAAACAGATTGGAATCTCCGCTTTTTCAGATTGACTCGGATTCGGTCGGATTCAAGCGGATTGGAATCTCCGTTTTTTTCAGATTGATTCGGATTCGGTCGGATTCAAGCAGATTGGAATCTCCGCTTTTTCAAATTGACTCGGATTCGGTCGGATGCAAACGGATTAGAATCTCCGCTCTTTCAGATTGACTCGGATTCGAACGGATTAGAATCTCCGCAATTTCAGATTGACTCGGATTCGGTCGGATTCGAATGTCCGCGATTTCAGATCGATTCGGATTCGGTCGGATTCGAACGGATTGGAATCTCCGCGATTTCAGATTCGGTCGGATCCGAACGGATTCAAGTGGATACAATCCGGATTTTTAACTGATTCATTCGGAATAAAACCAATTCGTTCGTGGACAGATTTCGGAATGAAATGGATTCAAACGGATAGAAAAGTTGCCCTATCCGAATCTATCCGAAACCTCCACCAGGGCGTTTCTTTGTATCGCTTTTCTACTCATCTGTTCAGTAACACTTTTCGGTCCTTGGACACATTTTTTCAAATCGTGTATTGTACTTTCAAACGGAAAAGCAGAGGTCGCCCACAGCGGACCACAAGACCTAACGCTCTGTACAGCATGCTTGACAGTGTGAAGGTTAAATGTTACATATCGTGCGCCGTACAACACTTCAAATATTATGACAAATCTTTCCAAATTAGCACTTGCCGTTGTCAAATCCTGATCGCTTATACTTGTTTGAAGAAGCGTGAACGTGCTCTTCACATACAGAGCTAAATGCTGCAATGCGTAAGGGTCTAGAATTCCTGTTAAGCATGGAATTGCATAAAAAAGCAACCAGCTGCGCCATTTGGAGGCCTTCCACTTGCATTTTTCCGTTTTTAACGGTCGCACAAGTCTGTGTACTTCTTTGGGAGGGGTCATTTTCATGAGCCGTTCATCGACGACGTTCATTTGCGACTTCGTCAGTCTGATAATACAATCGGGATCGCAGAACATGTTCATCAATTGCAGCATAACTCCGAATAAATCAGCATGTAAATAATCTCTCGAAAACTCCCAAATAATGTCTAATGTTTTCAACTCGATTAAAACTGAATAACCCCTTACACCCCGCACAGTAGATTTTTTCTTTTTTCCCGTATTCTTTTGGATCGCTGCTTCAACGTCACGTATGTGATCTCTATGTGTTCGAGTCATTGAATCGGGTTCTTCCATCAGGAAACGCATACAACCCTTCACGTGCTCACCCTTTGAATAACACCACGAGCAACCAAAATACCCATTGAACTGTAATCTGTTCTGCAGCAGCGGTCTGGCAACGCTGTCGACACCGCAGTACAATGGCTGTAGTACGAAGTGCACAGTTTTTCCACCGACTAACGCATCGAAACCTACCGTACCCAATCTCTGTAGCATCGTCACGAAAGGTCTCATGTACGTATTCATCATATCTGGAGACGGTTCCTTTCGGATGACACACATACCGGCCAATAACGGGTACCGAAACCTAATGCGTGGAGACAGCTCGTTGATTATTAAAAGTATGGGCCAAAACGCACGCTTCGAACTATTAAACAGCGGTGCACCATCTGTATTAAAACCGCAGGTGAGAAGTCGCGAGTCACGTGGTGTTTCGGAAAGTATTTTCTTGTACAGACTACCGTCGTATACGTCTTGAATGGAATTAAGAGAACGCGGCACCTCGGGATCCAAAGTTGCCAAATTTTTTGCCAGATCTTCGTTAACTACCTCATGATGGAGCAACGACGTTATTTGATATTCCAAGTCGAGTGACACGAAGGAATTCGGTGCGTCCATGGCCAGGGCATAATTTTTCTCGCATTTCTGACACATTGTTGGGTGATTTTTGAAACGGCCCTTAGACACAGGCGGTTCCAATTCGCCGTAACACAGCTCACAATAAAAGTGATACAAGGTTGCCTCATCGGGTGGATCGAAAATTTTACTCAAGTAATAATCTGTAATGTCCCAATTAGCAAACCGAGGCCCCGCAAACAATTTGATTGCGTCGATCACGCCACGTCTAGCTTTTCCGTTTAACGCAAATCTGTTGCACAATCCAAGTACAACTAAAAGCACTTGCCAACATCCCATGTTAGATTCTGGAAACATAATGGTATCACCTGCAACGGTGTGCAGATAGTCTTCGAGCTTGTCAGCAGTGTAATTGTCGCGATTGAAGTCGGCTGGTATTGGCGACGGCGCACCATCGTCGGTAGGTACAGGCGATGATGACTCCATCAGCGCTGAATCCTCATCACCGGAACTAATATTATCATCATGCTCAGATTCAGATAAAGAGCCACCTCCTTCGGCATCATTACAATCCGAGATTTCATCGCTATTTGACGTAACCGTCGCGGATTCAACGTTCAGCGGAAACAGCTGCTGCATTGCTACACGCTGGCACTCGTCCTGCACTACGGGAGTATCAGAAATGAACGAATCAATAATAGTTATAAACGAAGAGTAGCGTCATACACATGTAATAGATTCATTACCGCAATTACGGGAATGGTTACAGTCACATTCGCGACATATACATATATCAGGTATGCTATATCTGATTTCTGTAACATATTTAGTTATCCTTTAACGACTTATCGCCTTATACAGGCATGTAGTCGATTTCTGTAACATAATGTAGCGCTCACCGGAATCAGACGACGAATACACGTCATCAGTAGATTTTCGAACTCCTCGCGGATTTGTACTGGAACCAGATGGCTTCGGCTCTGCATCCGCACTGACATCTTCCTGCTGCCTTTGCCAATTGGGATCATCATCTGCGGCTGGGTGTGCACCGTATAATTGCCTGCGTTCTGTAGCAGAAATCACGTATCCGAAATTTAGATCACGTTCATGACAAGCATTTATTGCACGTATATCTCCACGCATACGTGTATCCGACAATATTGCATTTACCTTCGGCAAGCTTGCGTTCGAGAGCTTTACGTTTTCGTCGGATCGTACGTTGGGACTGCAGTTTCATGCCATCAGGGCCATACACGCTCCGACGACGTTTAATGAACGGTAATTCTGTTTCACTCATTTTTCAGGATCTTGAAAATAAACACCACCTATTACACCCGTGCACATACAAAAAAATGTGTAATACCGACAGGACTACATCAGCAGAAGGCGCGCCATATATTATATTCATGTGAGGACTCGCGTAAATATACTCTCAGATGGGATTTCGGATAAGGTCCGCATACAATACGAATTTAAAAACCGTATACACATACGGATAGGGGTCGAATTATCTGTGTGACATTTACACTAGGAACAACACCTAATCTGACAATGCTACCTTGGACAAATAGGGGAAGTGCAGGTATCCCCGGACATTTGAAATATTGAACAATAGAGAAGAAAATGTTGACCAAACGACACGTCTCAACAATCGTGTCTACGCACTACGGACACGCTGAGCCGTGTCGCTTTATTTATGGTTTTGACTATATTGTTCAATATTTCATGTGTCCGGGGATAACCGCACCTCCCTTTAGATTGATGTATACATGCTTATCGTTGTTTCGCTCTTCCTGTGAGTCCTCGTAATATTTGGTGTAGAAACACACTTTATGATCGTCAAATAAGGTCACTGTCACTATTTTATTCGCGCAGAGGCATTTTCATTTATTTTAATACTGAGACTCCGCATAACGTGCACTCACGTATATACCATATGGATTATATTAAGCGTCCCACTTAAGTTTTTCACGCAAAAAACTACAAAATTGATTATAATACGCACTATATTATAAAAGATCTGGCACTGAATGCATAATACTGTATGTCGCAGCCATTTTCTCAAGTGTAATATACCGCAACGATCGATAATCGATATATCGTCTCTCATTCTCGGTCTGCCCGCGAGAGGCGTGGGGATAGCTGGATGTAACTATGCAAGTCATCCGCGTTACTCTCGAGTGATTTATGTTTATTATTATATAATTGTCAGCATGATATACACCGTAATTATACATTTTAATGTTAATTATAATATGTTATCTCATATGACATCATGAATAGATGGTAATTTTTGGTTAATGCCATAACAGCAAGCAACGTTTTGACATGATCCACTTCCGCTCGTAACGACGAACCTCCATGGTCGGTCATTCATCGTCGTGCGATATTTGCCTACATTAATTCGTGGCCCATGATTCGCCATCAACACATTATTGAAGTGCGGTATAACAAAGTGCGTGGTTAATATATTGAACGTAATAATGGAATCTACAAGTGATTCACCTGCGGATGCAGTTAAACTCACACACGCGTATGTGAAATACGTTAGCCTGCAGTGCCCGAATGCCGGGAAAAAACATTCTCCTAAAGAAATCGTGTCGGTTTCTAGAATCGAGAAATTTGATAATCCAACAAAATTGGGAAATCGAGCGTATAATGTGAAATGCGGCGAGGTCCATTGTCGAGCCACTATCTCGATCGTCGGAGGTAAGTTTGTATATACTGTAACGTATCCAGCGCTCACACATAGCCAGATCACACGGACAAGGAGACGAACACCACCTTGCCGATCAGCAAGCGTCACGTGACGGAAATATTTGATATATAAGGCGGTGCGCGACACACGACGATTAGCGTTAGTTGAGCCATAGCGGTCGGCACGTCTCATCAAGACATTATTATTTCGCCAGTCAGCCAGAGCGGCGACTGAGCATTAAATTCATTACTCAAAATCCAGATCTATTTAGCTAAAGCAGCAGTAGAATCATTTATTCAAACTAATTTCCAATTCATATAAATATTAAAGCAAATTTATATCGTAGAGAAATCAAACAAACAAACAATTCAATTCACAAAAATCATAAGTAAACTCAAAGATCTATTGACTAAAAATTGCATTAGAATCTAAACTCAAAAAGAATATAAAATCGAACTCACAAAAGCAAAGCAAAAGCACAAAACAAAAACGCTCTTAGAATTAAGGTAGAATTAAAGTAGAATAAGCAATTAAATAAGAAATCGAACCATTTATAACAAAGTAAAATTTATTTGAAAATTAATTAAACATTTTGCACACGACCAGATGGTCAATATTTCAGTAGAAACATAGGAATCTGTTCTTTATTTTCCATTTTCCTCAATTGCATCATTTAATCTTTTCGTTTCAGGTAAAATCGTGATTAGCTAGAAAACAGCTTCGGTGTTGAAGTTTGATAGCTACGATAGTGTTCAATCACTATCCTAGTCAACGCCGGATTTCAACATTTTTACGCCCTAAGCCCGTAACTTCATGGCGCCCCTATTTGAGATTACTTTTCAGTTTCATGATCATAAGTTACGCGATTTTTTCCCATGCTTCAAATCAAATTTGGATATCATCTAATAACAATAACAGCACTTTTACCGAAAGCATAAAAAATGTTGAATGAATAAAGTCATAAAGAAATAAAGGTTTTATTGCACTTACATAACATTATTTCATCGTCAGTACATGTATCACAATAAATCGACAAAATAAAATTATGATTATCTACGTACACACAATAAATCAAATGGTAGTAAGTTTTCTAATCAATGGAGAGAGAGACACTGTCTTCTTGCTTTCGTCGCTGCAAATTGGTCAATCATTTCTTCGCAGTCAATTTTTTGTAATTTTTCAGCGTGGATTGTTAGTAACGCGACGGCATTCAATCTTTCTTGGCCCATACTAGCTCGTAGATAACTTTTCACTCTTTTCAAGGTTGAAAATGAGCGTTCGCCTGAACAGTTCGTTGCAGGCATGCTGAGAAAGATTCGCAATGCTATATCTACATTCGGATAGATATCGCATAACTCATTCTTTCGCAAAATTTTACACACCTGCAGTGCCGTAATCGAGGTTTGATTGTCGTCATGCAGTATGGTCCTCAAGTGGCTGCTGAGGTGAATGCATTCCTCGCGTAAACTTTCTTCCAAGTCTTCGGGGTATTTGGACACGAGGTCCATAGCACCAGTTGCTATTTCGTTCGAACTCCACGTCAAGAGCTGATCTAGGAAGTTGAATTTTTGTTGCAGCTGACCGTAAGCTCGACTTCGGCGCTGCAATTCTACACTCAAAGTATCAATGATAGCATTGAATATGTTGATTCTGAAATGTTCTCGACCATTCTCCGGCTGCGTATCACCTTCTCTGGTTTCGTCGGCTTGAAGTTTTCTAGTCCTTCTGCGACGCGAATCATATGCGTAATTTTGCAATCCACATAACGATTTTCCTTTATTTTCGTAATGTGTGAAATGATCAGGACAACTTCTCAAGTCTTGTAGGAATTCAGCGAGTGATGAATACAATTGCAGAACGGTTGTTAGATCCATTCGTTCTTCCTGGAGTTTTTTACTTACGCTATTGAATCTCTTCAAAATCACATTCCAAAGAACGACCAAGAACGCAGTTTCCAGTCGTTGTAACTGAGACAGGATTCCTCTAGCCTCGCAACGTGTTTTCGGCTTCTCTTGTTCATCCTCAGCCATGCCTCCAAGAGCTTCGATCACGCCAGTCCATTGATCATGTAAAGCGTAACAAGCGTCATACCTGGCAGACCAGCGAGTCGCAGAAAGTTTCTTTAGTACTCGGTTGACGTGCGAAAGAAGGATTTCCCAGCGGTGTGTAGAAGCTGTGAAAAAATTGTACAACTCTTGCAGTGTACAAAAAAAATCTGCTGCTTCTTTAATTGATTCAGCCGCGCATTGTCCCACGAGATTTAAAGAATGACCGGCACATGGAATATAATCAGCCAATGGATTCAAATTGCGAATTCTCGTTTGAAGTCCAGAGTAACAGCCAGACATATTGCTGGCATTATCATAAAATTGTCCCCGACAATCTTGGATATTTAGATCATACTGACGCAATGCGTTCAAAACTGTGTCCGTCATCTGCTCAGCTTTATGCCCGGAATTTGCTATGAACGCTATGAATCTCTCGACTGGCTCACCATTTTCTGTGACATATCTGATAATGAAAGTCAGTTGATCAACATGTGCAATATCAGGCGTTGAGTCAACGCTTATCCCAAAGTATTTGGAAAGTTTTGCTTCGGTTAGGATTTCGTTTAATAATTTATCATGAATCAATATGATAAATTCTTCGTAAACTGTTTTCGATAAATAGGATGTGCGTCCACTACCTACGTGAGCATTTCGTTGCAGGTGCTTGGCAAGAAATGGATCAAATTGAGCAATTAACTCCATTGAAGCTAAAAAATTCCCGTTGTGTGAACTTCCGATCTGTTCGACGTCCCCTCGGAATGGCAAGCCTCTTCCAGCTAGAGATTTGACGACTGCAACCACTCTTCTTAAGACGTTTCTCCAGTATGATATTTCTTCATTCATTTGTTGGATCAGTGCGTTCTCCAGACGGGTTCCTACATTGCCTCTTGATTTCAGACTGCCAACGTTCGTTCTGTGATAAAACGAATTTTCATGGCTCTCAATGCGTGCCGTAGCGTTTCTCCAGTCACGGAAACCTTCTCCAGTGAAACAATTCGTTTCTCGTCCAAAAAGATAGCATGGCGTGCAAAATACTGCCCCTTTACTTTTTGAAAATATAAGCCAAGATCGAGGTTGACTTTCCCCATTCTTCATTCGTCGTTCAAAAAGTTTGAGGGAAACATATCTTGTCTTGTCCGGGTAAACATTTTTGGAACTGCTGAAATCCATATCCATGTTTTGTTTTACGCCGTGGACTGTTACGAAATCGCGAGTAATATCGTCGCATTTCCATAAAGCTGGATCCTCGTTCAGTTCGAAAGCAATCTCAGCATCCTGAACAGATTCATTCGCAGGACCAGGATGTACAATTTGCTCCACGGATTGGTCGGTAGACTCAACACCAACCTCACGAATTTCAGCGTTTGTTTCGCTTAAATTTCCACCGTCCTCTTGAACTATGACAAGCTTTTCATCGCCAATCTGTCACACGTCGAATAAATTCGAATAGAATTAATAGAAATAAAAACATTTTTGTAGAAGTCAACAGATTTTTTGATAAATACTACTTTTCGTTACTAGTGCGAGAATGATCTATCGCACGCGTATCGGACTTTGTTTTTCAACACAACGCGCGTCGAGTTGAATTTTATGCGCGCGAAGCGTGCGAAAAACCGAACTTGACGCACAGCGTGTTAAAAATGTATTTTTCCCGGTGCCTGAATTTCAGTTTTTATCCTAGAGCAATTAAACCCGGGTGTAATGCATGAAAAAAAAAATGTTTCAACTCCAGGCGTTATTGCTGTATTCAATCCGCGAACAAACATTTATTCATACATTATGTTCTTGAGCCTATGACTGTTCAATTTTACACGTATACTTTTAAAGTAAAATATCATCAATTTCAGAAGCATATTCGATGGAAGGCATGGCAGGTAACATGAGCAGCATTCATCTTTAATTTTTACGACGTTAGTTTTCTTTTAAAAAATAAGCGTTTCAGAGAGCTTTGATTATCAATGAAAAATGGACTATTGTTCAAGGGTGGCCAACGCCAGGCTGATGACAAGTAAAATATATAGTAAATAAAGGGAAAACATAGTGAAGAATATTATTTACCACGTGCGGTTCATCAGAACGTGAAGATATGGTTGGCGAATCTTTAAAGAAACCTTGAATCTTTGGCATCTTACTCAACAGATTCTTTTCTCTTTCTTCTTTGAGCAGTTTTCTTTTCTTGAATTGATATCCACTTAATTTTTGCCGATCACTCATAATTGTAAGAAAAATCAGTATATTTGCTGATACTCGTTAGCACTAACAAATAACCGCCGTCTAAAGACTAAACGCACTGGTTGCGCTGAAGGTAAGCTCTGCGAGATGGTTCAAACTTGCGTAAGCTGCGGGCTTCAACTCGAACGAACTAATAAGACACATTTGAGTCGAAACTCGTTGTAGAAGACTATGTTTCAACAAAGTAACCAATACTCGCCGAATTGGACTTCATATTTTCGCTGTTTTCTTTTCTACTATATTTCATTACCTACGTGCGCATGAAGAGAATTCTGTAAAGTGCTTTGTAATTATAGCGTTTTTTTTTTTTTTTCACGTTCTTTAGTGAAATCTACAGTAATTCAACGTAAAATATAGCAAACAAATTTTCTCAGTGTCTATTCATTCTTTTATTAAGAAAAAAAAAAAAAAAAAATCATGACGTCGCGCCCGGCGCCCCACCTACCCTGGCGCCCCTAAGCCCGGGCTTCGCGGGCCTAGGCCGAAATCCGGCGTTGATCCTAGTCTGGAAAACTTCGATATCCCAAGTCTGTAATACACAGCTTCGGCTCGTCTGACCCAACAGCTACGATAATACCAAAAGTATTATCCTAGTCTTGCAGGTTGGACAAACCCCAAGTCTGTAGGGAGTCAGCTCTGTTAGAGTAAAATCTATCCGAGTCTGCATTAGGGTATATAAGGGTTTTTCAACTTTCACCCAAGAGGAGCTCCAAAACATCACACCCGTGACAAAGAATTCACGCGGACTAGCTTAATTCCTCTGGCCTTCAGCTGGAGGAACATAAGCATAGAAAGTTACAATACATATAGGGTGGTCCAAAAAAAAACATTTTTTTGTTTTTTTTTAAAGTCTTATCATCTCAAAAGTTTCGTTTGGGTATAAAACAAATTCTCCTTAAAGGGCAGCTCGATATCTCAACTCTACGAGGAGCTCAACGATTTTCCGGTTTCCCATCTAAATAACACATGAAAAATTTATTTTTTCGTTTTTTCTGCATAAAACTCCGAAAAAAAATGTTATTCCAATTTTGATGCACATATTCTTGTAGGGAATTCAATTCTCTACAAAAAAGGTCTGATAAGGTTTTCTTGTCATCTCAACAGGTTAAAAGTTATCAGGCTTTAAACCCCTGCAACTCAATTAAATTTAACCAGATATAATTTCAGAACGATTTTCAAATTTCTTCAAATGTGGAATGATTTCTGTCTAAAAATAATCTTGAACTGTCGCAAATATTTATTCATACAATCACAAATTCACAGTCTACTTATGGATTAGTAATTACAATATTTTTAAAATAATATTACGCTTTTAATTATAAATAATTATTTTTGTTACGATTAGGATATTTTTTTCTATGATCAGCAACTACTTGTAATAGATATTGTTTTTGCTCTTCATTTTCCGGGCCAAATTTATTAGTCCTGTTACAAGTAGTTGCTGATCGTAGAAAAAAATATCCTATAATTGTAACAAAAATAATTATTTATAATTAAAAGCGTAATATTATTTTAAAAATATTGTAATTACTAATCTATAAGTAAACTGTGAATTTGTGATTGTATGAATAAATATTTGCGACAGTTCAAGATTATTTTTAGACAGAAATCATTCCACATTTAAAGAAATTTGAAAATCGTTCTGAAATTATATCTGGTTAACCCATTAAGTCCCGGACGGACACTTTCTCGTCCTATTTTTCAGCGGCTATTCCTTCTATGAAATCCATCCAGAAAAAATTCATGAATAATCATTTCAGATGCTAAATTTCCTCAGCTTTCAGAATCCGTGCTCAGAATTGACAAAAAACGCAATCGAACAAAGTTATGTCTGTTTATTTAAAAAAAAAACGCGTTTTTTTGATCCAACCTTTATTTCAATCGACATTTTTTCATCGAAAATCGATGAGCACCCCTCTGAGCGGTGAAAATTTCGCGTCCATGGATCTTCCTCTTCAAAATCCATGAGTCAAAATTATGAAATTCAAGATGGCAGAGTCCAATATGGCCGCTTGAAGCCGGAAATTTTTTTGTATTTTCCACTCACCCGGGCGAAACCATCCTGTTTAATGGAACTCGCGTGATAAGCGGTATACAAGGGTTTTTGGGGTCGCTGATTACGAATCCGTTATCAGATTTGTCGAATTAAAAATGGCGGATCCAAGATGGCTGACGAAACTTTTCGAATTTCGTATCTTTCCGTGAAAATTGGTGGGCGGGGGTTTTCGAGGGCGCTGATAACGAATCCGCTGTCGGATTTGGCGAATTCAAGATGGCGGATCCAAGATGGCGCACGAAAAATTCCAAATTCCGTATTTTTTCATGAAAATTGGTACCTAGGGGTTTTCGAGGGCGCTGATAACGAATCCGCTGTCGGATTTGGCGAATTCAAGATGGCGGATCCAAGATGGCGCACGAAAAATTCCAAATTCCGTATTTTTTCATGAAAATTGGTACCTAGGGGTTTTCGAGGGCGCTGATAACGAATCCGCTGTCGGATTTGACGAATTCAATAAGGCGGATCCAAGATGGTGGACAAAAAATTCAAAATTCCGTATTTTTTCATGAAAACTGGCAGGTAGGGGTTTTCGAGGGCGCTAATAACGTCAGATTCGTCGAATTCAAAAGGAAAGCGGAAATTGTACTGAAAATTCGCAAGAAGAGGATTTTTTTTCAGTAAAAATTTGTATGTAGGGACGCAACACGGAGGTTTGCAGTTTGGGAGTCTAAAAGATAGAAACAATATGCATTTCTTCGCCGTCAAAAGACTTTGTCGTTGTCCGGCTCTCACCACGTGGAGATGAACGCAAAATCGAGAGCCTCTTTTTTTTTTTACTTCAAATTTTTTTTTTTTTTTCTTGCTTTTTTTAATTTTTTTTTTTTTTTTTTTTGTTTTTCACAATGTTTTTTTTTGCCATTTATAATTTTTTTTTTCGCTCTTTCCATTTTTTGTTTTTTTTTGTTGCTTTTTATAATTTTTTTTGTTTGCTTTTTTGTTTTCATTTCATTTTCATATTTTCCGGTCGATGAACTCGTAACTATTATTTTTTTCTATGGGCTAGCGCGAAGCAGGAATTCCTTTTGAATTCGACGAATCTGACGTTATTAGCGCCCTCGAAAACCCCTACCTGCCAGTTTTCATGAAAAAATACGGAATTTTGAACTTTTTGTCCACCATCTTGGATCCGCCTTATTGAATTCGTCAAATCCGACAGCGGATTCGTTATCAGCGCCCTCGAAAACCCCTAGGTACCAATTTTCATGAAGAAATACGGAATTTGGAATTTTTCGTGCGCCATCTTGGATCCGCCATCTTGAATTCACCAAATCCGACAGCGGATTCGTTATCAGCGCCCTCGAAAACCCCCGCCCACCAATTTTCACGGAAAGATACGAAATTCGAAAAGTTTCGGCAGCCATCTTGGATCCGCCATTTTTAATTCGACAAATCTGATAACGGATTCGTAATCAGCGACCCCAAAGACCCTTGTATACCGCTTATGACGCGAGTTCCATTAAACAGGATGGTTTCGCCCGGGTGAGTGGAAAATACAAAAAAATTTCCGGCTTCAAGCCGCCATATTGGACTCTGCCATCTTGAATTTCATAATTTTGACTCATGGATTTTGAAGAGGAAGGTCCATGGACGCGAATTTTTCACCGCTCAGAGGGGTGCTCATCGATTTTCGATGAAAAAATGTCGATTGAAATGAAGGTTGGATCAAAAAAACGCGTTTTTTTTTTAAATAAACAGACATAACTTTGTTCGATTGCGTTTTTTGTCAATTCTGAGCACGGATTCTGAAAGCTGAGGAAATTTAGCATCTGAAATGATTATTCATGAATTTTTTCTGGATGGATTTCATAGAAGGAATAGCCGCTGAAAAATAGGACGAGAAAGTGTCCGTCCGGGACTTAATGGGTTAAATTTAATTGAGTTGCAGGGGTTTAAAACCTGATAACTTTTAACCTGTTGAGATTACAAGAAAACCTTATCAGACCTTTTTTGTAGAGAATTGAATTCCCTACAAGAATATGTGCATCAAAATTGGAATAACATTTTTTTTCGGAGTTTTATGCAGAAAACACGAAAAAATAAATTTTTCATGTGTTATTTAGATGGGAAAACGGAAAATCGTTGAGCTCCTCGTAGAGTTGAGATATCGAGCTGCCCTTTTAGGAGAATTTGTTTTATACCTAAACGAAACTTTTGAGATGATAAGGAAAAAACTTTTTTTTTTTGGACCACCCTAATATACATATATATATATATATATTGATATAACCTCAAATCTGACGGGTGGAAACGCGATAGACACCGGACAACCGCAGAAATATTCTGCTGGCAAACTTAAAACACATCGATATAACCATAAATATTACGGATAGAAACGCATAAGCCCAAACAAAATCTTGTATTTTCGAAAAAGCTAACTTATTTCGCATTTGAGTCGGATCGAAAAGTTGTTTGCTTATTAAATGAAAAAATATTTTCGGAATACTTCGAGACCAGAATATTTAAAATTGGACTTATTTCTTAACAACTGACTTGAGTCAGTTTGAGTCAGTTTTATTTTCGGCGGATTAATTAAAAAACGTCTTGAATTAATAATCTTATTGATCAGAGCCGAATGGATGTAATGCAGTACCGCCGGGGATGCATCACTGTGGCCCAATAGTCTTCATATATGGTATTTTTCACTCACGCGCCGTTACTCGTACTGTAACTTTTGGCGAGTATCTTGAACCCGAAAGTTGAGAGATACCCGCAGTTATTGTGAGTTCTTTACCTATATAAAAAGGGATTTAAATTATTAAAATTATTAGGGCTTTTCTTTGAGGTACGTAGGTAGGGAAAAGGATGGGTTAGCCACCAAAAGCCACCTATGCAACCTTGTGAATTTACTTTATCTCAGGACTTGGGTAGATTACTCCACCAAAGCCTGTTCCCTTCGGACTCTGGTAGACCAAAGCCGATCCTTCTCCTATTCGAACAGAGCCGGGAAGTGAATCCAAGCCTGCTTTCCTAAACACAAAACCTATTCTTTACTCGGATCCGGGAACCTTGCGATTCCAAGACCGTGTCTCAGACTCGGAATCGTATTTCCTTGGCCCTCGGACGCGGGAAGTTAATCCAACGCCGTTCGCACTAGGAATGATCCAAAGCTGGTCCCTATAGGCTTATTCAGGGATGGAAATTGATTAGTTAGGAGTCAGTGCTGAAATATCCGACAAAGTTCAAATAAGAAAATAATAATTGTATTCAAATGAATTCTAATAAACTAATTTTTACAATGATTTACTTATTCTACTCCTATTCTAATTTCGTGACTCTAGTCGCGTTTGTTTGTTTGTTCCGTTTAGGTTTTCGTTCTGTTTGTATATTCTATTTTTATATTTTAGGCTATGCGCGGTTATGTTTTCTGTTATGATTCTATTTCGATTCCATTATATTGTTCTCCTATTCTCTTCTATTATATTTTAAATTGTGACCAATGATATTTTATCTAAAGGCAATTGATTTGATTCTATTTGCTTGAATTTATGTTAGACATTTAGCGCTAGACGCTCTAAAGCTATGTAAGTGAATTTAATAAATAATATGAGTCGCACCGGTGCTCTACCTGACTACGCTCGGAGTTATGAGTCGCAACGGTGCTATACCAGACTACGCTCGAATATTGGATGTTATGAGTCGCAAGGCCTCTATGGCACAAATACGCTAACGAGTGATTGCGTGAGCTGTTTATATACTCTCTATCCCCACTCCCTAGCGTGACGTCAGACACTTGGTCGAACGTAGTGGATTAGTGTAATCCTTTCCTTTGTTCGGTCTTTGGCGATATTCGATGTGCACTATAGCTGGATATGTTACAGTACATTTATATATTTTGTCTCTTCGTTTGATCCATTTAATAAGCACTGTTATTTCTGCTGTATATCTTTCTCACTGTATTGTCCTTCAAATGCCAATATTGCCATGGGTAAATAAAAAAATAAATAAATACATACATGCATAGTGCATACATATGGCGTAATATGCATCATGTATCATGTAGCACGCGGATGTGTCTAGCGTTTCATCAAATTCGCAGAATCCAAGGCCGACGTCGAACAGAAGATTTCTGCCAAGAGACCGCAATTTGCGAACCCAAAGATTATACGGAACGCTTCCGACGGTTCGTCCACAGCCGAAATCAAAATATGCGCTTCTGTTGTAATTGATAATATTATCGCCTCTGTGTGTTAACGCACCACGGCAACCTATATAATAATTGTTCACAGGATAAGAAGAGCTCATCTGCAGCACGAATCATTGTAGAAGCAAAGACAAAAGTGTTGGCAGCAGTGAAGTTGACGAAACTGCAGGACAGTGATGATCATCGCACACTGAAAAGCAAAGCCGCTTTAAAACAGTATAATAAACATTTGAACAATAAGTCGGATTTGGTTGAAGAACCCTTCAGTACTAATAACAAGAGCTGCGATGAGAGTATTAGCGAAGATAGCGGACATCCCTCATCAGCCGATGATAGTACTAGCATAAAGGGCGCATAGAAGTCGGCGGGAAAAGGAAACAAATCTTTCGAAAAGACACTCACTAGAACCGACGTGAAGAAAATTACATTGGCCGAAGATCGTACGAGCGTAAAGGGCGCATCGAAGTCGGCAAGAAAAGGGAACAAATCCTCCGAAAAGACACTTACTGTAGAAGACGTGAAAAACATTACATCGACCGAAGATCGTACAAGCGTAAAGGGCGCATCGAAGTCGGCTACAAAAGGAAACAAATCCTCCGAGAAAACAGCTGCTGTAAATGACGAGAATAGAATTATTTCGGGTACGCCTCTGCAGAGAAGTACCAGTGCGAAAGAGACAATCGGTAAGGGTAAAGACGCTCGTACATTTGCGTCCCTAAGCAATAGTCGTCCGATTGAAAAGAGCACAAGGACACCGGCTGGAAAGTCGGTGAAAATCACACCAAAATCCGCCACGAAAACGACTGGAAAGAAGACACTTTTTTCGGGTAAGATAACGATATGTAAAACACAAGACATTGTCTCTATAAATGGCACAACATTGTCTCACGACCGTTCTCGGCGCCGTCTGTTGCTAGAATGAATATCCATCTCAGCCGGCTTTGCAGCTAATCTCTAGCGACCCTTTTGTTATTGTTGATCGGCTGGCGGTGTCGACCGTGTAGCCAATCGCCAGTGTTCCGAACTTTCTCGCTTCTTGGTTGCTTAAGCCATATTCCTAACATTCGGCCATCCTACCCTTGTGGTTGTCCTCAACCACAACCCCGAGTTTGGCATAAACGCTGCGTGGTACTGCCCTACACCTGAAACACAAGAAATGTTTTTCTCCTCATCCTCACTGAGCTGTTCGCTTCCCCCGAATCACTGTACCCAGCGTGAGCACTTTACGCCCTTGGTGTCTCACAACGCCTTCTGAATATTCAGGGTTCATCTTTCGAGTAATCGCCGCGACCTCCGGTTCATTACCTCTGATCGCCCCATATTCCTTCGCGTTGTGAGCCCAATCACCTTTTGACCCGTGCTCACGCTGGATCCACCAGTGCTAGCTAGGATATGTTGCTCCTTGTTTGAAACCGCAGTATTTGAGAATATTATGCCAGACTCGCCAACAATCGCATCTCATCTTGGTAAGTGCTTTCATCGAAAATGTTGTTCGGGCTACTATCATTCGCCACATTCGCCTCACCATCAGCGTTAGCTCGTATATTCTGTAAAATTGGCAAAGGCGAACAAATGAGATATAATAAGTAAACTAGTCACGTAGACACTGAACAGTAATTCGTGACCCTTTCAATTAACCTCCTCGCATCGCTGTGAGAGTGATCAGTTCTAACAGCGAAACGAAAAACAAGATTGAGGGTCACAGAAAGTATAAAAGACTAATAAAGGATCAAGGGTAATCAAGTAACGGATATGTTGGGACCACTCATGCTTTGATTGTCTGTATCTCTTGCCGTTTCACTCAGGCTTCGCTCGGTCTCCTGACTAATCATCTATCAGGTCCGGTACCGCATCGTAACCCGATGGACTTATCCTACGCAGTCATAAGTGGATCTCTGACCTTATCTCTCAGCACTCCTCCACGTCCACCCTGTACCGGTTATACTGCCATGGCCCGGATATGATCTGGTTACTTCACAACCTATGCAAACCACCGCCAATGGGTGCTTGATCGAATCCACGATCTTCGCAGTTTCCCTGCATAGTTGTTACGTAATACGCTTAAGGCGCCAGTCGTTACGCGATCTTAATGAACGGTCACGTGAATGTTGTCCAGAACCACACATCCTTAAACCCATCATTACCTCTCGGTACCTCGGCTTATACGTGACCCCATGGTTTACCCGTAACTTGAGTCTCACTGCAGGATCCCTTGCACACCCTCACACGCTCACACTCACACTTCTCGAGTCAGACACATTTTGACACCTCATCCCGTCCTATTCCCTATTAACTGTTAATCGGGTAGCAAACCCGTTACACCGTCACTGAATGCACTAAGAACTCCAGTGTAATATCACTTGCACCGTTATGCATTACTCTCTGCACTGCCCATGAAATATAATCGGACAGATC
Source organism: Tenthredo mesomela (assembly GCA_943736025.1). Taxonomy (NCBI): domain Eukaryota; kingdom Metazoa; phylum Arthropoda; class Insecta; order Hymenoptera; family Tenthredinidae; genus Tenthredo; species Tenthredo mesomela. The sequence continues at coordinate 11,480,306 of OX031018.1, forward strand.
AGCCATTTAACCTTGCTACTGTAGGACAGGTGTTTCACATAAAATATCACGCTCAGATCGCGTCACGGCTATTAATCACCAACGGATGTGTTCAAGCGCGCGTGTATCCCACTTCTGATGTAAAACACAAGACATTGTCTCTATAAATGGCACAACATTGTCTCACGACCGTTCTCGGCGCCGTCTGTTGCTAGAATGAATATCCATCTCAGCCGGCTTTGCAGCTAATCTCTAGCGACCCTTTTGTTATTGTTGATCGGCTGGCGGTGTCGACCGTGTAGCCAATCGCCAGTGTTCCGAACTTTCTCGCTTCTTGGTTGCTTAAGCCATATTCCTAACAGATAGTCTAGTACCTGACAACCAAAATAGGTGTCTCATTTCTAGATAGATCTGTAAATAAGATACCTGTTTTGATTTTCAGCGATCCGTTCACCTGCAGGAAGTACCATTGAGAAACCGAACATCGGTGCAGAAGAGAGCAACGGTGCTGCACAGTCTTCCGACAAAGATTATACCCCCAAAAAGACCCCGACGACGCCGGCTATAAAATGTATGATACAACTAAAAAAAATACGCAAAACACGGAAAAAACTGCAATAAGGGATAATTCGTCCACCGATGATTCGTCCATAAACGACCACCATATCAGTAAAAACAAATCCGATCTGGCATTTAATCGTCGTACGCTAAAAAATGATGAGTTAATGGTATCAGAAGACGATACGGACGACGAAACACAGCAGCTGTGTGATATTGACAGTGACGCTGAAACAACTATGCTGTCAAAACGCAGGAATCCCGAGAAAGAGGTTATCGCTAAAGATGACTTGAATGATGTTATAGACAAGGTTGTCGATGTATATAATATATATGTGCACGATTTGTCGACCATTAACTCTTCATGTAGTATATCAATGTAAATATGTGGAAAAAAATGTATGCTTGCAGCTACTGTGTGAACTGAACAATAATGAAGCGAAAGATGGTGATACGCAGGGTGCGGAAATAGCCGAAACGGGAGAACCGTCGTCACGCGCGAAGCCGAGTTGTAGTAAACTCCGGATGGAAAATAGCTTGCTTGGAATGTTAAATTTCAGACTACAACGGGATGTTCTGCTGAATTCCAACCAAGTTCGAAGTATTTCGTTGAACTTCATATCATCAAGAAACTCTGTAGTCTCGTATGCTATACATATCATGATGCATGCCCATAATAATACTTATTGTATTGATCACGGGGTATAAAATGCATGTACAGTATATGATTATAATACTTCTAGTTCACGTATTAGTATTAACTTCGTCGATTGTAACGTATTATTGCAGCCACGCTGGCAAATGTCGACCTAGAATCGCGACACTCTATCCAGCAGTGTATCAACAGTGGAAATAAATTGGATATCGGATTTAGAAACCGCATTAACGGAACGGTGAGTCGTCAATACTTATGCATGATATTTAGGCGTTAAACTATAAGTACAATATATACATCTATCCGTACATGATAATTGTAGACGTTTAAGGGGACCCGTACAGTTTGAAATTTTGCAAAAATCGTTTTTTCGTTTTTTGCGGTATATGCTATCTCAGGGTCATATCTATCTCTAAAAAAATTGGCGTCGACGAATTCGTAAAAGTGACAGAGTTATCGACCGAGATTCATAATTGAGCTTTGGCGAACTGGCGCAATTGGCGCTGTCGCTTTATTTACATGTCGCTCACATGTTTTGTGACCGGCCATTGTTTTCTGAACGCTTTCTGAAATCGTGTCAACGTTCCCGCTTTTTAAATCTGTTCCGATTACAATAAATGAAAAAACAGTACTTTTCAGTACTAAAAAATCCGCGATTCAATCGTGCTAAAATCTACTTCTGCTACTTGTGTGTGTGACATCAAGTGACAGTGTGTGTGAGGTTTATTTGTGGGAAACCACCGACTAACCTCAAAGTAAGTATCGTATATACGCGTGTGTGCGGTGGAAGTTTTTTTCTTTTTGTTCGCAGATCTAATAAATTACATCTAAAAGGAGAAAATCATTACAATAGACGAAAATATGAAACGGAGAGAGCGTGTTGCCGGCGAGGGCCGCAAAAGATCGCATGGCCGGCCAGCAAAAAGAGCAAAGACTTTTCATCGCCCTGCGACGGCCGACAACGAAGTTCCAAATACTTCAACAGCTTGCGACGAAAAGATAACTGGCGACTACATAGCCAGCCAATCAGTTATATAATAAATAATAAAATAATATAATAAAAATATATCATATAATATAATATAATAATAAATAATAATATAATATAATATAATATAATATAATATAATATAATATAATATAATATATATAATCAATTCAGTCATATTACGGAAATGCTATCCGTAACAATTCCCAGTCAGTTGAGGACATGACTGAGGCGATATGGGCAATCTGGCATCATAAGAGCTCAACGGACGCAAAGCCTCAACATCATCTCTGTCCCAGTGGGAAAGACTCATGGTGTCGATACAATAAGGCAGTTGCGGTGGGCACAGTGGATGAGTTCAAGCACAAGAATTCCCTCCCCCAAGTCGTGATGGACGCGATCAAGCCTGTCTTCGAAAATCTCACAGCTCCAGAACTACTCACTCGCTGCGTTGGTGGTAAGACTCAGAACGCTAATGAGTCACTGAACAACGTGATTTGGAAATTCTGCCCCAAGAGAGTGTACACAGGACGGAAAATAGTGTCTATAGCAGCAATAACTTTCTCCGAAGGAGCCACTGGGATCCTGAAGGTCATAACTGCACTTGAAGTGACCCCAGGATCTAACGCAAGAGCTCAAATGATTCAGACTGACCAGATACGCTTGGAACAGGCTCGACGACAGGCAGCTGATAGTACTCGATAAGCCCGAATCGCTATCAGAAGACTGCGGCTAGGTCAAAATGAGGCTGCAGAAGCTAGGGAAGGACCGTCATACGCTGCCGGAGCTTTTTGAAGATGGTACGTTAGAAATATTACTTTGAAAGTTGGAAAGGAAAAGAACAATTTTTTTCGTCGAAATAAAAAATGGTCACTTGAGTCAACATTTTTTTACAAACAACTTTTGTTTGTAACAATTTTTGATATCTTGAACTTTTCTAGTAGTTATTTCCGATTTTTCAGTGAAAACTTTAATCGGAGGATCACAAGAGCAACACCACCCTCCTTACTTCATTTTAGTCCGCTCCGAAATGCCGTGACGCAGATATGTGCGTTTGATTTTTTCACACAGTGAAAGTAATTTTTTATGTATCTGTGTCGAGTCTCCTAAGTATACTTAAATTTTGTATATTAATATAACTTTTCGTGTATTTATAACGTTAAATGTGTGTTTCATGATATCATTATATGTTTTTTTGAATGTACATTAAATTGAATTCTTTTTGGAAGGTCATGTTCTAAAATTTGTATTGGGGCAGGTTGTCTCAGGTTGACGGGGGCTGGTAATCATATGTGACGACCAACACCATACACGTCTGCTGTCTTTTTTTATTGACTTTTTGGGTTTTTGCTACATGAACGTTTTTTTTTTTAATATTTCAATTTTTTTGATTTTCAATTTTTAATTTAATTTTTTTTTTCTTGGGTAAAATTAGCTACGTACACCATTTTGTTTTCCACAAAAATATTTATTTTATTTTATTAAGCGTTTCTTTTTATATTCCCCCCTTGATTTACCATGTGACTACCTACCCCAGACAATGTGACAACCATCCCTGACACGGGGTTAAAAGTCACACTTTTCTTTTTTCACAAAAATTGTAATATATCCTCGATAGATAATGTTAGAGAAAAAGTCTTTATTTCTTTTTAAGCTAGAATAAATACACTATCCATTGATACATACATGTCACTGCTAAACTGAAAACATGGGTATTAAAAATGCAAAAGAAAAAAGAAGTGACAACCATACCCGGTCTCCCCTACCGTTTGACCGATTTGGCTCGGCTAGGGCTTATTTTTTTCAGAAAACCAATCCTCATCGTATGAACGAGGGAAATTTGGAAATAAAATTTTTGGACCAAGTTATCTGCAAAAAAGTGGCCACATTTTGGGTGAATTTTGATAACTCGCTATAACTTTTCACGTGATTTTTTTTTTACAGATCCCCGCGTTCACACGATGTAGGATTGCGCTCCGAAGAAAATGAGACGTCAAAATGTGAAATTGGACCAACCGTGTGGCTGAAACCTTACGACAACTGATTTGGGCAACATGATTTTTTTGATGTGTAATGAACTTTGGTTAAGTTATAAATGATTTTTGGAGTATGTTGAATTCATTGGTTCAAACTGTACTGCCCTACAAAAAATGTCAGTCAGGAACGGATTGCAATCCGTCACCTAACCGCTCCTGCGAGTCTTTTCGGGGACTTATGAATCCCACTCTCATCCGTCAATGATCCAACTATGTGTCCGACTTTTCTTATCCGTACGACATTCGATGCTGTACGCTAGGCCCGATACGATTTTCAGTACCTCTATCCGTCAAATACCGGACTCCATGGGCGTTTCTCGGGACTTATGAATCCGACTCTCATCCGACTTTCTTATCCGTATGTCAGCCGCTGCTGTACGCCAGGGCCGAATCGATTTTTAGTATTCCTTATCCGAAAAATACCGGATTCAATGCGCAATCGAGTCGGACGCGCCGATTCCGCAGGCTGGCGATCCTATCCGCTACTCTATCCGACGAAGTCTGCGGTTTCTATACGTCCGCCTGTGCGAAATCGTAGCCCCGACGCCGGTACCCCCGGCCGTCGGTGCGCATCCGATTCAATGCGCAATCGAATCGGACGCGCCGATTCCGCAGGTCGGCGATCCTATCCGCCGCCTTATTCGAAAAATACCGGATTCAATGCGCAATCGAATCGGACGCGCCGATTCCGCAGGCTGGCGATCCTATCCGCTACTCTATCCGACGAAGTCTGCGGTTTCTATACGTCCGCCTATGCGAAATCGTAGCCCCGACGCCGGTACCCCCGGCCGTCGGTGCGCATCCGATTCAATGCGCAATCGAATCGGACGCGCCGATTCCGCAGGCTGGCGATCCTATCCGCTACTCTATCCGACGAAGTCTGCGGTTTCTGTACGTCCGCCTGTGCGAAATCGTAGCCCCGATGCCAGTACCCCTGGCCGTCGGTGCGCATCCGATTCAATGCGGAATCCGTATCCCAAAAAACATATCAAATCGTTATAATAGACTGCACGTCTAATCGTATTAATACTGCTTTTTCTTTAAAAAATATCTGAAAATAAACTAAATAAACTAAATAAAATATCTGATACCTCACGTGATATGACTATTTCTATAACGAACTTGAAGACATTTGACTCGCAATTATAGCGTCTCTTTGGTCAATCACCATCAAACAAAACACATGATACATGAAAATATATTATTCAGCAGACGTTAGCTGCCGGTTCGTTCAACTGATCCTCGTCGCTTTTTTGCTTCTCATCCCGCTCCGCATCGTCCGTATCAACGTTAATCGCCCGTTCGTCCAACTGATCCTCGTCGCTTTTTTGCTTCTCATCCCGCTCCGCATCGTCCGTATCAACGTTAATCGCCCGTTCGTCGAACTGATCCTCGTCGCTTTTTTGCTTCTCATCCCGCTCCGCATCGTCCGTATCAACGTTAATCGCCCGTTCGTCCAACTGATCCTCGTCGCTTTTTTGCTCCTCATCCCGCTCCGCATCGTCCGTATCAACGTTAATCGCCCGTTCGTCGAACTGATCCTCGTCGCTTTTTTGCTTCTCATCCTGCTCCGCATCGTCCGTATCAACGTTAATCGCCAGTTCGTCCAACTGATCCTCGTCGCTTTTTTGCTTCTCATCCTCCGCATCGTCCGTGTCGACGTTCTCCGCCGACACGCACTTCTTCCCTTCTCGCTCCCGCACTCTTCTGATATGTCGATTCAAATCCGATATCTTCTTCGCGATGATCGTCGGTGACTTGGTCAACCAGTCCAATATTTCCCCTTCGGTGTGACCGATCGACCTCATCCAATGTCGTGTAATTGCTGTAACCGAGAACACATACAATAAGATTAGGAGAAATGACCCACGAGCATTTTAATTCTTTATCCCTGTAATTCTTCTACTTACCCGATACAGCGTCTAAGCCGAAACTTTCGAGAGCGGGCTTCGCGACCGCAGCAGCTCGCCCCAATTTGGCTCTTTGCACATTGCTGACCGTTCCTGTTACGGACGATACCCTCAACACGTCATCTGTGAATATCATGCGAGCTACGTTCGCTATAAATCTTGATGGGTTGACGTTGCTTCTTAACCGTAATTGGTCGTACTCCCTCTCATTAACCCACACCCCGTATCCTGCGTGTACCTGTAACATGAAAGCGAACGTAAACGCACATCCGAATGCATTAATCCACGCACGTAAGAATCTTTTACCTTTCCAGCAGCGGGGTCAACAAACCCAACAGGCAGGTCTTCTCCTCGTGCGACACGCTTCTTCCAATCAACCATTGACACCTTCCCCGCATTTTCAATCGTCGCTGCAAGTACACTCAATCGACAGTCAGTACCAGTATGTGCAGACAGAAAGTAATGCACAGTCCTCACTGTACCCAACTCGTGAATAACGAACGAAATACCTTCTAATTTATCGCAATGGACGAGAAGTCTCTTTTGTAAATTCATATTCATATCTCTCAGCATTTGATTCTCCATCCGCGCTTCACGTAGTTTCAGCTTCAACGCTGCAGGCACCTTGTAACTGTCCGGCAGCCGCCAACGACCCACCTGTAAGCACCATATTTTTTACACACTGTCCAACAAATATACATTACCATTACGCGATCAGGAGTTGGTCAAAAAATCGTGTACCGTACTAATTACCAACCGTGTGTGATGCATCATTAGCTGCGTTATCATTGTCGCTTGATAGGGCTCCTCCCGTCGTATCCATCGGATCCCCTACGGTGAGCTGCCCAGTTTCCGTGTCACTGTCATCCGTTTGCGCTTCGTCGTCGGTCGGTTCGACTTGCTTCCTGCCTGGCATCCGCTCATCGCCTCGTGGAATTATTACTGTAGCTGCATCATCCGAAAACTCAGATTGCTGGTTGACCTCCTCGTCGGCATCGCTTCTGGCATCGGTTTCCGTACTCGGTTGAGACTCCGCCTCCCTAGCCACCTTCCTTTCACTCGTCATCTTAGCCGCTGATAGCGCAGGGCTGGTAGTGGTAGAGGCCTTTGAAAATAGCGAGAAAAATGATTGTTGGGGCTATTGGTGTGACAAGAAGTGACTACTCCGAAAAAAAAGCGGAAAAAAGTGAGAGAAGTGTCCACTTACCAGCCCAGTTAGCGAGCGTGTCATCTCCTTCGGCAATTTTGCAGTTACTTTCGTCGTGCCCTTACGCCGCACAGTTTCATCGCTGGAACTCCAAGGTTGTCGAAACTGTCCGTCGGATTCGTCACCGCAGACCTTTGTTTTCTTATTCGGTAGAGACTCCGCCTCCCTAGCCACTTTCCTTTTACTCGTCATCTTAGCCGCTGATAGCGCAGGGCTGGTAGTGGTAGAAGCCTTTGAAAATAGTGAGAAAAGTGATTGTTGGGGCTATTGGTGTGACAAGAAGTGACTACTCCGAAAAAAACGCGGGAAAAAGGGAGAGAAGAGTCCACTTACCAGCCCAGTTAGCGAGCGTGTCATCTCCTTCTGCAATGTTGGAGTCACTTTTGTCGTGCCCTTACGCCGCACAGTTTCATCGCTGGAACTCCCGGGTCGTCGAACCTCTTCGTCGGATCCGTCACCACGAGCATCTGTTTTCTTACTCGGTTGAGACTCCGCTTCCTTAGCCACTTTCTTTTTACGTGTCATTTGATCCGCTGATAGCGCAGGGCTGGTAGTGGTAGAGGCCTTTGAAAATAGTGAGAAAAGTGATTGTTGGGGCTATTGGTGTGACAAGAAGTGACTACTCCGAAAAAAACGCGGGAAAAAGGGAGAGAAGAGTCCACTTACCAGCCCAGTTAGCGAGCGTGTCATCTCCTTCTGCAATGTTGGAGTCACTTTTGTCGTGCCCTTACGCCGCACAGTTTCATCGCTGGAACTCCCGGGTCGTCGAACCTCTTCGTCGGATCCGTCACCGCGAGCATCTGTTTTCTTACTCGGTTGAGACTCCGCTTCCTTAGCCACCTTCTTTTTACCCGTCAGTTGATCCGCTTGTACCGAGCCTTTGTCACCAGTGCGCAAACTTCCCGATTTCGGGTAAACGGTCAATTTCTGTAACGCACGATCGCGCGCTATCTGCGTCCTAGAAATGTCAATTGACTTCGTCGAACCCTGCAAGTATAAATTGAAGGATAGCTGCGCGTTGAAACTATCTTCGAATTGCACGGGTAATAAACATTGTGAATCAACACAGCGCATATATACCCCTACGCTCTCTTCGGCGGCCGACGACAATTCCGAAGCCCCCTTGACCAGACGCGGTGGCGGAATAGTATATTATGCACCGAGGGAAGAAAGTAGGCTGTGCGCTCCCGCGTGTAGTTGCCGCCCGAGCGTAGCGAGGGCGGCACATACGCGGGAGCGCACTTTCTTCCCGAGTGCTATATACAATTTTTTCTCATTCCCAGCGGAAAGTTCGTTCACGCTAAATGTATCTCATTATAGTCTGAATATTTATATATATATACATATATATACATATATATATATATATATATATATATATATATATATATATATGTATATATATATATATATATATAATTGAAATTTAAAAGTCCCAATGAAAAAAAAAAAAACATGAATAATTAAAACTTGTTTGTAATGTAATAAAATCTGTGTATCAAAAATCTATGTATCAGTCAAGAAAAACTACCTCTTCAAAATCTATGTATGTTTTACATATTATAAAAAAAAATTTGGTCTTCGAATTTTCTGCATTTTATATGTATTCAACACTTTTATAAACTAAGATTGAACTAATAATACATTATAATATATATATATATATATTATAATGTATTATTAGTTCAATCTTAGTTTATAAAAGTGTTGAATACATATAAAATGCAGAAAATTCGAAGACCAAATTTTTTTTTATAATATGTAAAACATACATAGATTTTGAAGAGGTAGTTTTTCTTGACTGATACATAGATTTTTGATACACAGATTTTATTACATTACAAACAAGTTTTAATTATTCATGTTTTTTTTTTTTTCATTGGGACTTTTAAATTTCAATTATTCGTTTTTTTCATCATCCTTCGTTTTCAATGAATTGTAGTTGTTATTTATTATTAAAGTGTGAATCTCACAATTCTTGAACAATGCACATGTTTTTTTCTCTAGACCCAGACTATCCATATCATTTTCTATGGTGACTTTCCTTTTCTTTGAGTTTTGTGCCTTAAAGTTGTTATTATGGTTGTCATCTTTGAAGTGCATTCCATCTGATGAATTATGTAGGTCATTTATTGATGGTTGTATACTTGTAGATGGCATCTCTGGAAATTTTAAATCAAAACTAGTTAGTAGTTGTTTTTATTTTTCTGTATATGATTTTGAAATATTCACCTTCAAGTTGCTTTGTTATTGTACACGATGTTTTCCCCATATTTCGTTTACGGTTGTCATCTCTGAAGTGAGTTTTATTTAATGGATCATGTTGGTTTAATGCTGATGGTTGCAAAATGGCAGATGGCAATTTTTCGCTACCAGTAGTAGTTACGTTTTTCTTGTTATGGGAATAAGCGATGCAATTGAAAATATCTTCTCTATTCGCTGTTGAATTTTCAATATATCCTTGAGCAACAGTGTCGGAACGCCATCCACCAAGCTGCTTTATTTTAGTAAAATCCAGTCTTGCATTAGCAGCAGCTGTTGCTGAACTGCGACGTAAACAATGACCTGTATAGCCTTCAGGATTTTTCAAGTTCAAATATAGAGCGATAGTTTTAGGGACCTCAGAAATTTTATTTTTGCCAATGTACTGTCGACTGCATTTCCCATTTTGATATTGCACAAAAAATCTGTTGTCCGCTAATCCATCTGGTCTCAATAATTCATATTTTTTAACTACATTATAATATTCTCCACCAACAACGAATCGCCGTGGGTATTCATTCTTCGTGTCTTTGATTGATATAATATATTGTTCCTTTTCATTTTGTACATTTTTAACGTCTTGAACATCTGTGGTATTTATGGTGATCATTTCTTGGCATCTTAGTGCACCGAAAAAACCAAATATGAGTATAACCTGAATCAGAACATACATGATTGAAAGTTAGTCCATATACATGTTGTTATATGTTGTTATATGTTGTTATGGTTGTAACGTGGCAGATTTATATCAGCCACTGACCAGCTCCTTCCTCCCCGCGGAGCGTCCGAATATCTGTTCAGTGTTGTGCGTGTCTATTCTTTATACTCTCCCCAAGGCAAAGGGTTAATTCTATTTCTTATTTCATTGTCTGCCGTAAGTTTTGTATGTATTTTAAAGGTCCGCATCATCGTGAGAGCGTCGTGGGACAACGAGGGAGTGCCGTACGGGGAGGTATGCCCGTGAAGTCACGTCGGGAGTATCTGTACCGACACTAATTATGATCTGAAGACACCTGCCGGTCGGGAGAGGGCCGCACCTCCCGGCCTGACGCTGCCTCCCGTCCCCTTTCCTCCCGTACCGGCCATCCATCGACTGTCGATCATCGGTACAGCGAAAGCGGCGTGTATGGAAAGGCTACCTCCCCCAACGTATGGGGCGCCACCTAATCAGCGCGCCTAATTCCGGTCCCCGATTTCCGCCTTCTTCTAGATAAGCCATTTTTGCGATTTACCTACTTTCTTTTGCGCTCTATCTTTCTATTACGTTTATTTGCTTTTCTTCCTGCTTTATTGTTATAAAAATAGTGCTATCTTGCCTGGTTATATTAGTTTCGCACGTGTGTGCTGCTGAGGAGTGACGAATTGTCAGATATTTTGTTATAATTAACTTAATTGTGTGCCGGTGTGTTCTGCCTGCTTGTGTGCTCTAACGGCTTCTAGTGTAAGGGTGTGCGGAGTGTGTGTGAGCGGATCCTGCCGTCCCGTACCGAGCCAGATAAAGGTAAGCTTCACGCTTAGGCTACGACCACCCGTCTATATTTTGCGCTATCACTTGATTTATCGGAGATTTCTGAGCCTTTATGCACTTCATTATTTATTTCATTCTTGTGCGGTCGGGGAGTGAATTGACGTCCTCCCGACCAATATCTGGGACGGGTTGTCGAGGTCACCATTACGGTGGTAGTAGTGCATATGCATTGTCATAGCTGCATCTTTATCTGAGATTTCTTTATTGTTAACTTTTACTCTTTTTCTATTATCTTTTGTGTTACCTATTGCCTTGGGGTTACCTGTACCTATTTCTCGTGCGAATATTAGTCGTCTGCGACCAGTGCGTAATTATTATTTTCTTACTTGGGCTACGTGAGCCTGTAGTTGCTGTTAATTATCTTTACTTTACTTTCTTATCTAAACTACCTAATTTTGCGTTAATTGTTCACTTATAGAGTTCCATAGTTTGCGCGTTGCTTTAATTATTGTAGGCTCACTCCTAGCGAGCGGTATACCGACTCACGGTCGGACGAAATACGAGTGAGCCATAAGTGTGTGAGTGTGAACCGGCTGGAGTAGTAGTGACGGCGCATCGGTGTGCGCACCACCTCAACTACTCTAGCGACGGCGTAGTGTGGTGTATGTGTGAGTCCTCCCCCCTCCTGCCGTCTCGTACCGACTGTTAGCCGTACTCTACTACGCGCCTAGCATAGAGCTCCGGATCAGCTGTATATTCTGCCGTCCTGTAAATTTACGTGTCGCGGGCTCGATCCTGCCACGTAACTCCGGAGCTCACCTGTCACTTTTTCTCTTCTATTTCTTTAGTTTACGTTCATTAGCTTTGTATCATTCTATTTTGTTTAACACTTTCACTTTTTCTTTATTTCCTCAAATATATAGTATAATTGCCGTTGCGTTTAGTGTGAGTGCATTTATTCTACGCTAATTTATGAATAAGGTTACGATCGTGTATATAGTCTCGCTAACTGAAATTATATTGCTTTTCTTTTGCCTTTAGAGATTTCTTTTCTTTTTTTTTGTGTGTGCCACCTTCTGTACCGTATCTGCTACCGAGCTACAATAAATTGCAACTATCTATCGCTCATCTTATATAGCTTTTGGCAGTGTTTATTTCGACGCCCCCACGTTCCCCTCTACCGCGGCCTAGCCAACTCCTATCTTCCGTTTTCTTTTCAGCTACGTTATCTCGGCACCTCTTAGTGCCTGGCGCCCAACCCATCTGCGTTTCTAGGTTCAGTTCGTGACGTTGGGACGCTTTGTACGAGATTAGTTGTTCTACTAGTTTTCCCCCTCTAGGAAACTGCTCGTTACATGGTATATAATTCATTACTAGCGAGAGAAATTTATAAATACCTTCATAGCTAAGTATATGTTGTCATCACTACCAAACAGAAATTGATTTATTTCAGCAAAGCTGAGAACAATAGATTTTTTGGGCTTGTATCCCTTTGATTCGTGCCTCAACAAAGATTTCAGTAATCGAAATTCGTTGATATTGATATTGTGTCTTAGATTTAATGTAGTCCTTAGCTTGGACCAATGGCTCCAAAGAGTTGAAGGTTTCCATTTTTGTGTCAATTCTTTGAAATAAACAAGTAAAATATCTTCGTCAATTTTAGTTACATTGTTGCAATGTTTCCATTTCAAAAATGCAGCATAAGCTAGTTCATAGTCTGCTCTTGACTTTTTAGGTAATAAATTATTCACAATCAAATTCTTTTCAGCTTCAAAATCTCTTTCTTCAATTTCGTTTGAATCAAAATTTTCATCCTCTGATGATTGTGTTGAAGACATTTTAAACTATCCTAGGGATGTAGATAGTTCGAATTCCCTCGTTACTACACATGTTCTTTCAGCGCGTGTCTCGGTGCTACGGGCTCTGTCTTTGGCTATATACCTATCGACTGGTAACCGCTAACTTCAGGCGTGTATCCAAGATGTGACGCGACCTCATGATGTAACGGCTGATTTTAGTACTACGATTAGTTGCGTGCCTCACGTTGATGTTAAGAAACACCTACGTAACACACGCAACCAGGCGCCACAACAACGTAACACACGCAGTTGCGATCAGTTGATCATAGTATTAAAATCAGCCGTTACGTCGTGAGGTCGCGTCACATCTTAGGTATATGGACTAGCAGTCCATAGGTATCAAAGGGCTTTGTACGAAGCGCTAGACACTCGCGCATGCGCGTGACGCCGAGAAGAAAGTAAAACCAAGGACTGAATAGAGCACTTCTTTCCCTGATCAGCGGGAAAGAAGTACGAACTTTACGGTAGGGGATGAGAAAAAAATAGTTCTCTTCGCTTCAATCTTCCTCTGAACATCCTTCAAGCTATCTACAAATCCGTGTCAACATATCACTTAATCGGAAAATGTATACGGTTATTCAATACGCATTTCATCCGAGTCAATACGGAAGTATCGGTTTCACCCCAACATAGAGTATTCATTATTAAATATTAACTATTATCATTATTATATATTAGTAATTCACGTTACGTATACGGGTGACTGACGCATTAGAAACCGGAATCATGAACAATTAGATGGACGAACCGAGATGCTGTTGGAAATTCACGGTAAATGTAACAATAGACCGACACGTCAATAGACAAAGAAGTAATTCGTAATTCACCAGAAGTAATAGAGAATCAAACGAATTAATGAGAATTAACTGAATAAATAGCAGAGAATTACCTGAATCGATCAGAAACAACAAAAAAAATGAAAATGAATTGATAGAAACTTGCAGATATTTACCCGAATTGAAGTGAATCGTCGAGAATTGATGGCAAACATATTGAATTGATTGAATAAAAAGAACCCTACAAAAAATACGTGATAGGATATGGTGTTTGCGGATAAATCCGAGTATAAAAGCCATATGTAAACTTGGGGTCACAGATTATGAGACGGCTAGTTTTCTGGACAAAACATTTATGTTGGCAACACAAAATATGCAGGTTCAGGTTCTTCAGGAGTTCAGTCTGTGTTTGATAAATGTCTAGTATCAGTAAAGTAGTAGCTAATGAGTTACACGATAGTCTCGGTCAACTGGGAGCATATTTTATACTATATTTTATTCTGTATTTTTTTTTTTTTTTTATATTAGATTATCAAATTATTTTAGGCTAAAAGCGGCCTGAGCAAGTATTCAAAGTCGGTGATGTAGGTATTGATAAAGTCTAAAATGTAATAATCTAAGAATTGTTAGATTTAAAAATGTAGTTCTGTGATAGACGAGTAGTCGTTGTTAGTAGGTATTCCAAGTCAGCGTCCAAAGAATTATTAAAGTCCTGAATTTTACATTATAAGAAGCAAGCAGTCGTCTCCGATAGTATTTTAAGTCTCAGTCTAAGAATGGTCAAAGTTTAGAATGTGAAAGACGAGTAGTCGCCGCAGAACGCATTCAAATTCCCCGCTACAATTCTACCAAAACCAGCTCCTTTCATCTCTGGATTAGTACGAGCTGACTCCTTCTGTTTCTCTGAAGCTGAATTTTTTCTCTATTTGCCTGTTTCGACGGGTGGTTCTTGCAGGGTTCAGTCTGTGTTTGATAAATGTCTTGTATCAGTCAAGAAGTCATAATGAGTTACACGATAATCTCAATGATCTAGAATCTAGTCCTGGACATGGTTTCACACGCAAAATCAACAAAGAATCTGGTTTTTAAGGCACAGCGTAACTTGCATTACCTAATTTAATTGTATTTTTATCAAATCAATTTACCGTAATTTTCAGGTTACAATTTCTTTTGTCATCACTTGAAAAGATTGAAAACATAACCTTTCGCCCGTTTATATGCTTCGAGGGGGAAGTTATGAATGACAATTATTTTCCAACTGATTTACACGTCAATCCATAGGTTATTAGGTTAGTAGGTATTAGGTTAGATTCGACTCATAAGTTCTTCCTCTCCTTTTTTGGCTATCGGGACTGTCACGAGTTATGTGATATTTAGTAAGATTGACTAAGCTTCACGATCGGCCCACTATATAGCGCTGTGGGTTTATTTTGTGTTGCCAACATAAATGTTTTGTCCAGAAAACTAGCCGTCTCATAATCTGTGACCCCAAGTGTTACATGCGGTTTTTATACTCAGATCTATCCGCAAACACCATATCCTACCGGCCATTTTTTGTAGGGAATTCTGTTAAATTAAGAATAATTAATCTGAATTAACAGAAGCAGGTTGAATGAAATGAATCACTGTGAATTATTTCGACCCCAAGAATTAATGTGTTGCTCGAATCTCGGCTTATTTTCCCCTCGGCATATAACGCGACAACAACGCAAACCGTGATACGACGAGGCTGAAGCTAGCAGCCAGAGTTAGCAGCCGAACCGGCGTTCAACGTTGAACGCTTATGTACAGCAGCGTTCACCTGCTAACTCTGGCTGCTGGCTTCAGCCTCGTCGTGATACGGGCGAAGTACTAATCTTTTCATTCGCGTGAACAAAGAATCACAATTCCGCCGTTATCTGTACTCTATACGGTAATGCGGGTATCTATCTGATTTCTATTTAGAGTCGGTAAGGGTAGGATCGGTATGATACAACTACATTACTCGTCAACATAACCTATTACACAAGTTTCTTCTGAAATCATTCGCAATATGAAATTAATGGTATTGACTGAACTATCCGCATTAATGAAGGAACAAATTATCACACGTGTCGAGAATATCCAGTCCAACCTCTGAAGACAGTTGTCAGACTGATTGAACCAGTCCTAACATCCGGCATATATTGCAGGAAGATGAATTTAGGATATTTATCTGAAATTGAACTCAAGCAAACTTCGATGTCTATCGTGGAGTCCTGTCGAGGGACTCAGAGAGTGACTTTGAGTATCGTCAAGCAATAGACGGAGACACTGTATTCATCTGCGGCTCAAGCCAGCTCGATAGAACTCCACGACAGACATCGAGAGGCTTCCTCGGGGCGCCGATGAATACAGTTTCTCCGTCTATTGCTCGACGATACTCAAAGTCACTCTCCGAGTCCTTCGATGGGACTCCAGGGTCCAAGCCGAGGCTTTTTCGAAGCGCCGATGAGTACAGCTTCACCATCTACTGCTCGACGATACTCAGTCACTCTCCGAGTCCCTTGATAGGACTCCACGATAGACATCGAAGGAAATATTAATCAAAAAAATACAATTTACTTACTTCCAACAAGTCCAACGATGGCGGAACAAAAGCCCTTGCCGCACTGTACGCGATAGGATCGTTTGCCCAATTTTTCCGGATTGAAGTTGGATATACGACCAACCGGGACGACTTCCTTATCGGGATGTTTGCCAGAAGATCCTTTGTTAGGACACGTCGCCGTGTACTTGACGAATGCGTGTGTGCAGATAGGCATAATGGCGGCGGGCGTCGATGATTAACCGTCGATCTCAAGTTGGAACCTGCCCACGGACTTCACGCGCGGGTTCACTATATATAACTCCACCGGAATCTTCTATAAAGTTTACCATTGACGATATACACAATAACGGCAACACTTATCACCGAAAACGAGACGTATTGTTAATATATTTTAGATTTCACTATACCGTGGACGCCGGCTGCAACACGTGTCGATGCTTGCAGTGGTAATGGCCGTATAACTCTATACCACAATATGGCGACCGCGACCGACGCGCTCAGCGGCCCGTGTCCGTCAGCGCGCGAGAATTCAAACTCGGAGGTTCACAGTCTGCTACCTGCACCACTTTATACACATTTCGAATCTGTCTTTCTCACTCCCTCGTAATCGTCCGTATCCATATACCTTACTCCTTTTACACTTCGTCAACCGTAATTCAACACCGTTTTGTACTTCAGCCTGGAGCGTCGCCTCACAGGGCGCGATACCAGCGGCACATACATTCCTCATTTCCTGCTTTGCCGCGTGCAATGCGACTTCAAACATCTTCAAAACACCTTTCACAGCGTTCTGGGCAGCCGCTTCAAGTAATTGCTCACTCGCTGCCGGCATATTAGCTGAATGACTATACCATCAGACATGATGACAATATGGCGTCCCTTTGTTCTGCAGGGCACCGTTGACTGAATATTATAAAGACGGTTCCCCTTATGGGACTTCGTGAGCCGGCAAAGTGGGCTCGAAGTGGGCTTGGGGATTGAAGAGTGCCCGAAGTTACCGACTGAAATAGCATTGCAGTATATCTATAGTGTACGAATATATAGATATACTGCAATGGTAATTCGGTCGGTAACTTCGGGCACTCTTCAATCCCCAAGCCCACTTCAAGCCCACTTGGTCGGCTCACGGAATAGCCCAGGGTGAGCTATCTTTAGAATACTCAGTCAACGAGGGCACAGTCCTTGATTCGTCACCAAGTGAATATAACGATCACAGCGGCACTTGTTACAACTCACAATAAACCAAAATCGGTGGAAAGATATCGGAATTATACAGACCGATTTCTTTTTCTTTCTTCAGTGGCTATGTACGCTTTACACCGGTTTCGACTCTACACACGCACTCACAATACCGTCGACCTACTTCAAGTAGGCTACTCCGAATGCGGGCGGAAGTGGATCCGTGAAAATATGACGGCAGCTGACCCAATGAACGCTAAGCTGAATCACTGAACTCTATAATATACTGGAACGCGCACCATAGGAGACAGACGATCGGGGGGGTATCTGTGCTTGTCGCACGCATAGAACGCTACATATGAGTGCGACAAGCACAGATACCCCCCTGATCGTCTATACCTCTTTCTCACCCACTACTATGAGGAGCGCTGTGCGCGTTCCAGTATATTATGGTGAGTCCACAATGGGATATCCGCGGACCGAAATGTACGCGTAGGCCTGACGTCACCCATAAGGTTTTGCCGGGCGGAACTACGCGTAGCTCCGAACCTCCGCGTACTCGAGTCCCATTGTGGACTCACCATTATGGTGAGTCTACAATGGGGCACCAGCGCGTCGCGTTCGACGCTACGTTCTGACGTCACCCATAAGATTTTGCTGGGTGACGTCAGATCGTAGCGTCGAACGCGACGCGCTGGTGCCCCATTGTAGACTCACCATTATAGAGTTCAGTGAGCTGAACGCGTACGTGGCAACCGCAAGCATCAATCCCGTTACCATACACAACAAAATATGAAGCTACGTGTGAATTTGTAATCACGATATGCTCGTAATTATAGGTGTGGAATATATAACGGATATATAACGACCATGCCCCACATGATGACAATATAATAAACCACTCGAGAGTACTGTGACTGCCTTGCGCTGTCAGATCACCACGCCTCTCACGGTCAGACCGAGAAGCGCGAATAACGGGTGGGCGGGCGCCAAGCCAATATGAAGAGATTGTGTTGCATCATTGTTTTTCTCGTCAAATACTTACTGTGGAAATTGATTACTGACGTGTGAGTGTTTGTGGCGTTACGTGATTGCATATTTATAATGCGTGAGGTGAATGTCTCGGGAAAGAAACGTTGAGGTAATATAAAGCGTATACGTGACTACAAGTGTCGCGACAAGTTACGGCGTGTGCAGTGAAATATAAGGAAGTAACAGAGTGTGTGTATGGGGGAGCGGTAACGAGGAGGACGGTGGCCATAAAAACGGGAATCGAAATACGGTAAGCACGTGAATCTAACAATTAGTGCAGGGCAATATTAGTAGGTTACGTTATACGTCACGTTCTTGGTTATCGCAGGCACACTGATAGAGATACGCATAGAAACTGATAAGTACGGATAAGTTTGTATACAAACTGTTTGTATACAAACTGTTTGTGTACAAACTGTTGGTATACAAACATACAGATAGATTCGTATACAAACCTATCAAACCGTACATAACCTACAAATGTATCGGTATCGCTGTCTCGTGTTCGTACAACGGACTTCGGGAAGATGGTGTTAATCTTAAAGCTCACTTCTGGGCGGATTTCATGCGTTTGGTGTATACGTCTATGTAGCGAGCCTTTTGCAGCTGCCTAATTCTCTATTGTATGTGTTTTATCATACACTAATCGATCGTATATTATCAATCGCAGCCCCACGGAATGAGTGACAAGCCGCCGAGAAAACGGCCCGGGCGGACATACGGCCCCGGTGGGTTGAGATTGTCACACCCTGTTACGAAGCGACGACGAGACGCAGAATTGGCCCGTGGCAGGGCCGCAGGTAAGAGCAATATAATCAAATGCACGAATCCGCGGGATGAATACGTGCAATAAATGATTCTAAGTACGTCACCTACATATTGGATTCGTTTATTGTTACAGAAATCGTACGACACGCTGAACTGTATGATGTACAATGCGAACGAGAAAGGCTACAAAAAATTGCGGCGAATGCACGGTCGGCGCTGGATCGGTCAGCTCCGATGCCATCCGGCTCAGGTATCGATTTGCGTACACCGCGCGAGCGCGAGATGGGTCAGCGTTCTGACTTCGGTGAGCTGATGTACATGTACATGTCGCCGCAGTGCGCACGCATATATAATGACTGTTTCCGTAATTGTGGTAATTGGAGTACTGTGTAAATGATACTTCTTCATTTAATTTAGCTTTCATTTGTTTGTCGCAGTAACATCGGGTACGTTGCTCGACGGCGAGGACGACCATGCGCTTCGGCTGTCCGAGGTGACGGATTCGTGTGTGGCGGCTACAATGATCGACGACGACGCAGTTGGAGCTTCTAACGACGAACATGTCGATTCGAGCGATGAGGATGTATCGGGGCAATCATCGTCGCCTACCACCGATGGCGCATCGTCACCGACGCCTGCCGGGTTCGATTGCAACAATTTCACCGCGGACAAACTCAGAGAGTATATTTGCGGCGGCGGCGATGCCGTTATGTTTCCGGAGTCTGATTTGAGAACTTGGCAGGTGGTTATGGTGATACTAGGACTGTGCACTAGGTTTTCACTGAGCGCGAAGGCTAGACGTGCCCTGGTTGACGCTGTGAAATTGTTTGCGGGGCCTCGCTTCGCGAATTGGGATATTAGCGATCATTACTTGTCTAAAATATTTGATCCACCTGATGAGGTTGTTCGGTATCATTTTTATTGCGAGGTCTGTTGTAAGGAATTGGATAGGCCTGTGACGAGGAGCCGTTTCAAGAATCACGTGACGACGTGTGTACGGTGCTCGAAAGGTTATACGTTAAACATGGATGCGCCAAATTATTTCGTATCTATTGACCTGAAATATCAAATAAGTTCCCTGCTTAGCCTAAAGGTCGTGAACGAAGATCTTGCGAAGTGTCTGAATAACTTACATACCAACGAGCGTGATTCTGGTGGTAACATTCGCGACGTATACGACGGCAGTCTCTATAAGAAAGTACTTTCCGAAACCCCGCCTGATTCGACACTTCTCACCTGCATTTTTAATACAGATGGCGCGCCTCTGTTTAATAGTTCAAAACGGGCTTTCTGGCCTATTCTTCTTGTGTTGAACGAGCTGTCACCACGTGTTCGGTTTCGGTACCCGTTGTTAGCCGGTTTGTGTATCGTCCGGAAGGAACCGTCTCCGGATATGATGAACGTGTACATGAAATACTTTGTGAAGGACTTGCAGAGATTAGGTACAGAGGGTTTTGACTTGCGTATTGGTGAAAGGATGGTACACTGCGTACTCAAACCGTTGTTGTGTAGCGTTGACAGCGTTGCCAGACCACTGCTGCAAAATAGATTACAGTTTAACGGTTATTACGGTTGCTCGTGGTGTTACGCGAGGGGTGAACACTTTCATGGATGCATGCGCTTTTTGATGGAGGATATCGAGCCCATGGACAGAACGCATCGCGATTACGTGACTGACGTTAGAGATGCGAACAGAAAGAATCGAAGCCAGAAAGGAAAGAAAAGATGTGACGTGCGCGGTGTTAAGGGTGATTCGGTTCTAACGTCGTTGCAGGAGCAATTCGATATGATTTGGGCATTCGTGAGGGATTACTTGCACGCGGATTTACTCGGTGTGATATTACAATTGTTCAACATGTGGATGGATCCCCAATGTCCTGTCAGACTTAGCAAGGCGCAGGTAGACGAGGTGAACAAACGGCTAATGAAAATGACTCCCCCGCGAGAAGTACACAGACTCGTGCGACCGTTGAAAACCGAAAGATGCAAGTGGAAAGCCTCCGAATGGCGCAGCTGGTTGCTTTTTTATGCGATTCCGTGCTTGAAAGGAATTTTGGATAATTACGCGTTGCAACATTTAGCTTTGTATGTGAACGGTATTTATACGCTGCTGCAGACTAATATAACTGAGTCGGATTTACAAAGGGCGAACAATGATTTACAACGGTTTGTCATTCTATTCGAAGTACTGTACGGTGCAAGATACGTAACTTTTAACGTTCATAGTGTGAAACATCTGGTAGAGTGTGTGAGGCGTACCGGTCCACTCTGGGCGACATCGACCTTCCCATTTGAAAACGCGATACATCAGTTGAAACAGTATGTGCACGGAGCGAAAGGCGTTTGCGAACAGATGACAAAAAAATCGATACAGAGTAACGTGTACCGTAGTCTATTGGAGGAAGAGGACCAATCCCCTGCTTGTTCGGCGTTCCAAGAATCTTTGTTCGGGAGAACCGTAGTCGCGTCGTATGATAGATGTAGGGGTGTCGTGTTTATCGGAAGTGGCTTTCCGTACGGAGATGTGCATCGTGATTTTAGAGCTGTAAATGAGGGTGAGATAAAAGCCTTTCGAAGATGTATTTCGGCAGGTATGGTGATTCATGGCGCGGCGACCGATAAATCCGCATTAAAATCTGACGACACCGTGTTTTGGACAGCGGACGGGAGGTTCGTACAGGTGTTGCACTTGTTGAAATTTCGGAAAACGGCGTTAGCCAAAGTTGTCCGCTTTAAGGTTGCGGAGGTGATTTTGCGTAGCATGGATGAAGCGAGTGAACGATCAGAAAACCCGGTGATTGGAGATGTTGCGATAAATCATTTGTTCAGAATCGAGGCGGACGAAGGTACCGAAATTGTACTTGTAACGCATCTACGTGAAAAAAGTGTGGTTATTAAAGTCGACGATGAAACGTACGTTTCTAGGTTACCAAACACTGTAGAGATCCAATAAAATAGCCGGCATATATTGTAACGGATCAGGCGACCTAGGCCTGACCGTTAACAATTTGAACGCCAACCGTTGCGAGCGTCGAACGATCTAGAACATTCGACGAGAGCGACAAGTAGCGTGACGTCATAGCAAGTATATAAATCGAGACACAGCTCTCAGCAGCAGCAATCTTCGGCAAAGCGACCGGGTTGACTCACCGCGCATCTATTAAATAGCAATTCTACGGTATAGCACCGGGTTGACTCGCAACACTCTCTTTCAATAGTCACAATAGGCAGAGCGCCTTGTGAACTAATAGCTTCACTTCAATATAAATTCTACTCTATTTTATTCGCGAGAATCAACTAAAATTAAATAAATTACAAATATTATTAAAGAAATTAATTTAGAAAAAAGAATATTATTTAGTCAATAGATTCATAGTCATACGAAATCAAAGTATCAAATAAAATAAATCAAATACGAAACTGTCAGAATTCAAAAATAACGAATAACGGAAAACAAATAGTCTTCGATATTAAGAAATTTAGTAAGTAAGCAATCACTGTAAATATAGTTTAGGAATTGGTTGCAACCGCATGTTTTGGTAAAATTAAAATAAATCGAATTTCTTGATTAGCTAAAAGTAAGTTACTCTATGCAGATCCCTTATCCGCCATTTCCAGGTTTTTCTTCATCGATATAACTAACCAAAGCTAGATACAGCCTTAGTGTGTCTCTGACACGCTCAGGTCTGGCACAGCAGGTTCTATTGTTTAGAAAATTGGGAATAAACTAACTTTAACATAATTAAAATCAAAAGGTTAGGTGGGTAAAGTGCAGCCTTAGCGCGTTTACGTGTTCAGGTCTGTGGGGAGGCGGCTTTAGTTGCACGGTGACTCAAGTCCGTAATAGGGAACATTAAATTATTGATATAAAGGTCTAGAACATATAAAATCGAGCAAAGAACTCACAATTACACTCGGTTCGCGATACCGATGGTATCGCTCAAGAACCGAAACGTAACAATATTGATATAGACATAATAACGCTCCTGTACCGCATTTATCGTAATAGGTGATGAATTTGAGAAATGATATTATTACATGATTCCCCGGTATAGGGTATATAGATATATAGGTATGAGATGTATGGGTATACAGTAAGTGAATTATGTGAAGATGTATGTAAAGACTGCTTGATTATTGTGTACGAATCTGCGGACGGAGATTAATGAACGTGAATGGTATGATTTCACAAAATACATGTACGATTCAATTAAATAATTGTTATCAATGACTATTCCCGCTATACACATTCCTAATCCACACTCATCGAAATCTTTATCAGGAGTACCGAAACCACGCGTGTCGGACACCTTCGTGCGAGCTCCGCTCTGTCTCGCACGCGTTCTGGAGAGCTGACATTCGTTGGATGGGCGTGCGGACAGAGTCACCGTGAATGCGGATGAATGACGTGGCAGCGGCAGACACCTTCGTCCGATCTCCGCTCCCGGGACTCTGCCTCGCGCGCGTTTGGAGGGCGCTTGGATTGGTCGGATTGGTGTTCAGACAGAGTCCCCGCAAATGCGAATG
Organism: Tenthredo mesomela; assembly: GCA_943736025.1. Taxonomy (NCBI): domain Eukaryota; kingdom Metazoa; phylum Arthropoda; class Insecta; order Hymenoptera; family Tenthredinidae; genus Tenthredo; species Tenthredo mesomela. Next base: position 11,504,079 of record OX031018.1, read on the forward strand.
AATGACGTGGCAGCGGCGGACACGTTCGTACTATTGTCGCTCCCGGGACTCTGCCTCAAACGCGTTCTGAACAGCTCAAGTTCGTCCGATAGGCGTGCGTACAGAGTCGCCGGAAATGCGGATGAATGACGTGTCAGCGGCGGATACCTCCGTAATATATCCTCTTCCGGGACTCTGTCTCGCATGCGTTTTGGGGAAGCTTAGATTCGTCGGATTGGGGTTCGGACAGAGTCCCCTCAATTGCGGATGAATGACGTGTCGGTGGCGGACACCTTCGTCCGATCTCCGTTCCCGGGACTCTGCCTCAAGCGCGTTTTGGGGAAGCTTAGATTCGTCGGATTGGTGTTCGGACAGAGTCGCCGCGAATGCGGATGATTGACGTGGCAGCGGCAGACACCTTCGTACTATCTCCGCTTCCGGGACTCTGCCTCGAGCGCGTGAGATGGGAGCCTAGATTCGTCGGATTGGGGTTCGGACAGAGTCCCCTCAATTGCGGATGAATGACGTGTCGGTGGCGGACACCTTCGTCCGATCTCCGTTCCCGGGACTCTGCCTCAAGCGCGTTTTGGGGAAGCTTAGATTCGTCGGATTGGTGTTCGGACACAGTCGCCGGGCATGCGGATGAATGACGTGTCAGTGGCGGACACCTTCGTACTATCTCCGCTTCCGGGACTCAGCCTCGAGCGCGTTGAATGGGAGCCTAGATTCGTCGGATTGGTGTTCGGACAGAGTCCCCTCAATTGCGGATGAATGACGTGTCGGTGGCGGACACCTTCGTCCGATCTCCGTTCCCGGGACTCTGCCTCAAGCGCGTTTTGGGGAAGCTTAGATTCGTCGGATTGGTGTTCGGACAGAGTCGCCGCGAATGCGGATGAATGACGTGGCAGCGGCAGACACCTTCGTACTATCTCCGCTTCCGGGACTCTGCCTCGAGCGCGTTAGATGGGAGCCTAGATTCGTCGGATTGGGGTTCGGACAGAGTCCCCTCAATTGCGGATGAATGACGTGTCGGTGGTGGACACCTTCGTCCGATCTCCGTTCCCGGGACTCTGCCTCAAGCGCGTTTTGGGGAAGCTTAGATTCGTCGGATTGGTGTTCGGACAGAGTCGCCGCGAATGCGGATGAATGACGTGGCAGCGGCAGACACCTTCGTACTTTCTCCGCTTCCGGGACTCTGCCTCGAGCGCGTTAGATGGGAGCCTAGATTCGTCGGATTGGGGTTCGGACAGAGTCCCCTCAATTGCGGATGAATGACGTGTCGGTGGCGGACACCTTCGTCCGATCTCCGTTCCCGGGACTCTGCCTCAAGCGCGTTTTGGGGAAGCTTAGATTCGTCGGATTGGTGTTCGGACAGAGTCACCGCGAATGCGGATGAATGACGTGGCAGCGGCAGACACCTTCGTACTATCTCCGCTTCCGGGACTCTGCCTCGAGCGCGTTAGATGGGAGCCTAGATTCGTCGGATTGGGGTTCGGACAGAGTCCCCTCAATTGCGGATGAATGACGTGTCGGTGGCGGACACCTTCGTCCGATCTCCGTTCCCGGGACTCTGCCTCAAGCGCGTTTTGGGGAAGCTTAGATTCGTCGGATTGGTGTTCGGACAGAGTCGCCGCGAATGCGGATGAATGACGTGGCAGCGGCAGACACCTTCGTACTATCTCCGCTTCCGGGACTCTGCCTCGAGCGCGTTAGATGGGAGCCTAGATTCGTCGGATTGGGGTTCGGACAGAGTCCCCTCAATTGCGGATGAATGACGTGTCGGTGGCGGACACCTTCGTCCGATCTCCGTTCCCGGGACTCTGCCTCAAGCGCGTTTTGGGGAAGCTTAGATTCGTCGGATTGGTGTTCGGACAGAGTCGCCGCGAATGCGGATGAATGACGTGGCAGCGGCAGACACCTTCGTACTATCTCCGCTTCCGGGACTCTGCCTCGAGCGCGTTAGATGGGAGCCTAGATTCGTCGGATTGGGGTTCGGACAGAATCCCCTCAATTGCGGATGAATGACGTGTCGGTGGCGGACACCTTCGTCCGATCTCCGTTCCCGGGACTCTGCCTCAAGCGCGTTTTGGGGAAGCTTAGATTCGTCGGATTGGTGTTCGGACAGAGTCGCCGCGAATGCGGATGAATGACGTGGCAGCGGCAGACACCTTCGTACTATCTCCGCTTCCGGGACTCTGCCTCGAGCGCGTTAGATGGGAGCCTAGATTCGTCGGATTGGGGTTCGGACAGAGTCCCCTCAATTGCGGATGAATGACGTGTCGGTGGCGGACACCTTCGTCCGATCTCCGTTCCCGGGACTCTGCCTCAAGCGCGTTTTGGGGAAGCTTAGATTCGTCGGATTGGTGTTCGGACAGAGTCGCCGCGAATGCGGATGAATGACGTGGCAGCGGCAGACACCTTCGTACTATCTCCGCTTCCGGGACTCTGCCTCGAGCGCGTTAGATGGGAGCCTAGATTCGTCGGATTAGGGTTCGGACAGAGTCCCCTCAATTGCGGATGAATGACGTGTCGGTGGCGGACACCTTCGTCCGATCTCCGTTCCCGGGACTCTGCCTCAAGCGCGTTTTGGGGAAGCTTAGATTCGTCGGATTGGTGTTCGGACAGAGTCGCCGCGAATGCGGATGAATGACGTGGCAGCGGCAGACACCTTCGTACTATCTCCGCTTCCGGGACTCTGCCTCGAGCGCGTTAGATGGGAGCCTAGATTCGTCGGATTGGGGTTCGGACAGAGTCCCCTCAATTGCGGATGAATGACGTGTCGGTGGCGGACACCTTCGTCCGATCTCCGTTCCCGGGACTCTGCCTCAAGCGCGTTTTGGGGAAGCTTAGATTCGTCGGATTGGTGTTCGGACAGAGTCGCCGCGAATGCGGATGAATGACGTGGCAGCGGCAGACACCTTCGTACTATCTCCGCTTCCGGGACTCAGCCTCGAGCGCGTTAGATGGGAGCCTAGATTCGTCGGATTGGGGTTCGGACAGAGTCCCCTCAATTGCGGATGAATGACGTGTCGGTGGCGGACACCTTCGTCCGATCTCCGTTCCCGGGACTCTGCCTCAAGCGCGTTTTGGGGAAGCTTAGATTCGTCGGATTGGTGTTCGGACAGAGTCGCCGCGAATGCGGATGAATGACGTGGCAGCGGCAGACACCTTCGTACTATCTCCGCTTCCGGGACTCTGCCTCGAGCGCGTTAGATGGGAGCCTAGATTCGTCGGATTGGGGTTCGGACAGAGTCCCCTCAATTGCGGATGAATGACGTGTCGGTGGCGGACACCTTCGTCCGATCTCCGTTCCCGGGACTCTGCCTCAAGCGCGTTTTGAGGAAGCTTAGATTCGTCGGATTGGTGTTCGGACACAGTCGCCGGGCATGCGGATGAATGACGTGTCAGTGGCGGACACCTTCGTACTATTTTCGCTTCCGGGACTCTGCCTCGAGCGCGTTTATGATACGTCGGATGGGTATTCGGACAGGGTCGCCGCGAATGCGATTACGTACGGATAGAACTGCGTATAGGTTCTTACGAAACTCGTATAGAGTTTTTTGTCAGATAGCGATGCGGATACGTTCGGACGAAAGTCACTGCGATGTGTATCGGACGCTTCTATCGGAAATGTGTCAGAACGTGTCTGACTCTATCTGACATTTTTTGTAGGGTGGTCCCCTTAAGTAGAATCAAAGTTTGGTTGAAAACGAGTTAATGATCCGGTGGCAACGCGTCACTAATCCGCTTCCATGTATGTTACAGATGCATGCGGGCAATGGCTACTATATAAAGATAACGGATTACGATAATCTGCGGACCAAGACCGCTTTGAATCCGTCCAAATTTATAGCAAACATGGCTACATTAATTTTTACGGAAAAAGGTCTTAGAGAATCTTCAGTGACAGGAAAAGTAAGCAACGCTCATCGATTTGAGGATGGACGTCGTATGGCAGCGAAACCGCCACTAGCTCCAGCGGGTTTGGAAGCTGTAGCTGGTAAGTAAAATTATAGGTTGCGAACATTGGAATGCTCGTGCAACACCGCTCATAATCCTGTTGCATGCGTTATTGATTACAGGAATGACGCGTTACTGGATGGAATCGAAGTCGAACAAAACGAAATATACTGAGGGCGACATTCTGGCACACATAGGAAATATGCGATCGGTTATCGCAAAAAAAATTGCCGATATGAATCGACCGTCGAAAGCGAGGGCCACAAAGAAAAGTGCGATCGAGTCAGGCAGCCAGGAGAAAGAGGAAGAACCGCCCCAATTATCGACAGACGAAAAAGGTAGTGAGGATGAGAATGGGAGTTCCGAAAATGAAAAGGAAGAAGAGTCTGATAATGCATAACAGGAGATGATCACTCGGCCCATGAGAGCGAAAATGAGAAAGAGCTGGATAATACAAACTCTGACGAGGAAACACAAACCGAAGGTGTTAACTCGGACACAAACTAGATACCGGATGAAAGTCCGACGCCAGAAATTGCTCAAGAAGAGGCGTTTATTGTGAAGGAACAAAGCTCCCAGGTTTCCGGCAATGATAAACTCAATATTGAGAACATAGAGCCGAATAAAAAGACTAAACTTCCCAATTCTGCGGACGGAGAAGATCGATACGATGAGTCCCAGCGGGTCGTTAAGAAGCAGAAAATACAGAATGATGACGGCGCTGCAGATCTTCTGTCAGCAGAAGAAGGCGATGAGTAATCGATATAACTTATACTACTTATTATTTTACATGTTCTTCTTATATATTATACTACTACTGCACCCTTTGCAGATACAAAACTATCAAAATAATACTACGGTATACTTATACCATTTATTATTTTCCATATTCTTATTTTTAAATTTTCGATGGTAATTTATGTTTTGGATAGGATCCGGATACAAAAGACGTACATTCTATACGGTTCTTATACCCGGGTCCTATCCGAATTTTTCACTGAATAATTTCATTTGAAAAACTTTTCATGTACTTTTCAATGAAAAAGAGGTTTGAGTGTTAAAGGGTGACCAAAGACTGTTTAGCAAAATAGTATTATAATAGTACTATATAGAATATCCTTGTTACATATTTATTATAAAGTTATAACTATAAAAAAAAAAAAAAAAAAAAAAAAAAAAAGAAAGCTACGGCCAAAGACTGTTTAGCAAAATAGTACTATAGTATATCTTTGTTACAGATTTATTATAATTATAAAAAAGGCTATGGCCAAAAACTGTTTAACAAAATAAGACAGTATATATCAGCATGTTCATTGAGAACGTTATACGTTTATTATATATTTTGTTACCACACATGTATAAATATAATCTCAATATTACTATAATACATTTTACAGAATTCGTAACAGTATAAAACCCGATACGGTACGGAAAACTTTATAATCAAGAAAATACTATTTTTAAATATTTTTAAAATACTTGAAACATTTGTTATAGATGCGTACACACTTTTCTTAATTCCGTACTACACTGTAGATCAAAAAAGGCGATACAGTCTAACATTTTGTGACTTTCGAACGATACTGCAAATGTTTCATCACATGAGTTAACGGTGAAACTATATACGTATTCAAAATAAAATTACTTATCCAGAACAGATTTCGTGTCTCGTGTGTAAAATATTTTTTGTAACACATGCATGATTTCTGCGTTTTTTTGACCTAAAAATAGGGTCAAAAGTAGCCGTTTATTGACCGCTTAAAAAGAGCGGGCAATAATGGATTCATTATTGCCCGCTTCTTCAATAAGCGGGCAATAAAGAATTCTTTATTGCCCGCTTCTTCAATAAGCGGGCAATGAAGGATTCTTTATTGCCCGCTTCTTCAATAAGCGGGCAATAATGGATTCTTTATTGCCCGCTTCTTCAATAAGCGGGCAATAATGGATTCTTTATTGCCCGCTTCTTCAATAATATATATATATGAGGTATTCCACGCCGTTTCGAACGGTCAAAAAAATCACCGCTTCCGAAAAAATCATAATTTGGTCCTCGAACACAACTATATCGAAAGAATTTTTGTGAATTTTTTCAGAATTTTCGGATCGCATTTGTGGATTTTTTCCAAATTCCAACTTTTTCTACAAACTTCCGTATCTCAAAAGTATAAGATCCTACAAGAAAATTTGTGAGACACAAAAGTTGCAGTTTCGAATCAACTTTCTGAAAAAAATTTTTTGGGAATTTATCGAATTCCAAAAATACCAATTTTTATCAAAAATACACAAAAATCGATTTTTCAATCAATACGTCACCTTCGATTTGGCTCAATGAGTCACAGAAAATACTCTCAAGTGTAGACAACAACCCTGTATTTTGGTTGAGATGGGTGGCGCAATCGTTTGGAAGATATGCTTTATTAATTTTTTTTTTTTCTGAAATTTTTTCTTTTTTTTTCTGAGAAAAAAATTAATAAAGCATATCTTCCAAACGATTTCGCCACCCATCTCAACCAAAATACAGGGTTGTTCTCCACACTTGAGAGTATTTTCTGTGATTTATTGAGGCAAATCGAAGGTGACGTATTGATTGAAAAATCGATTTTTGCGTATTTTTGATAAAAATTGGTATTTTTGGGATTCGATAAATTCCCAAAATTTTTTTTGCAGAAAGTTGATTCGAAACTGCAACTTTTGTGTCTCATAAATTTTCTTGTAGGATCTTATACTTTTGAGATACGGAAGTTTGTAGAAAAAGTTGGAATTTGGAAAAAATCCACAAATGCGATCCGAAAATTCTGAAAAAATTCACAAAAATTCTTTCGATATAGTTGTGTTCGAGGACCAAATTATGATTTTTTCGGAAGCGGTGATTTTTTTGACCGTTCGAAACGGCGTGGAATACCTCACATATATATATATATATATCTATATATATTGTGACGTGGTATTTTATAATCCCTCGTCACATGGCGATACTATCGAGATTGCAATGATGCGTGACGTAGACAGGGTCTCCAGGAAAAGGAAAAATTAGGGAAAATTAATTAGGATTAACTAACACTCTTTTATTTTTGTAAAATATGTAATCTCGAGATCGATACTCCACGAGACGACTGTTATCATGGGAACTACCGATGAAACGATGACTACCGAACGTAAGGAAATCTCAAATATCGTCAAGGACGACACTGTCGGCGTGCGCACCATATGGTGGTCCATAGGGATCCCAAGGTCAGCGCCTCCTCTCAAGTGGGGAGTCTACCGCCTCAAACTACCGGATGAACGGCGTACAGGGATGTGCGAGGAGCACGATGAAATCCTCCCGTCATCCGGAGATGCTACCGCCTGTAAGAAAGTGCACTATCGACGCGAAGTGCAGCTACCATCAACAACTGCCTCCGAATCTGTAATCGCGACCGTGGTTGGTCAAGAAAACCCCCGGATCAGCTCCGACCTAACGAATTCTTCCGTGAGTAAGGCCCTTAGTATGCTAAACACGAATCTACCACCAATCTTCTTGTGGATCGGCGAATGGTGTCAAGACCTAGAAGAAATATCGGGTAGCCGGGCGAGCGAGGCTCCATGTGAGTCCAGCGCCCGGGGATTTCAAAGGACGGCGGTACTAGGAGCGGTATTAGCAGCGGCAGGGGTGAGGTAGATGTCTCCAACTTACGTTCGACGAACCTGTCGTTACGCGGACCAATTAGCGTGTCAGAATGACACGTGATCTCGCTAATCTGAAGGATGAGCTGCCGATAGAAAATAAGGACTATATAAAGCGGGTACAGCCGCAAAACTGCCTATTCTTCGCTCTGTTCTACGAGACGCAGCTATCGCTATCGACTATCGTTACCAGCTATCGTTATCTACTATCGTTATCGACTATCGTCATCTACTATCGTTATTGTAATGATGGATGGGTTTATTATATCTTTTGAACATTTAAGTATTAATATGTTTTTATTGAGTTTTAGTTATTTTGTGGTACATGGTGGTTTATGTATATGCTCTTATAGCGTCTCTTATTGTACTGCCTTTGTGCTGCCCCCTTGCCTGCCTGCGGCTTCCTCTTAAGGCTCGTCCTCATGTCGCTCGACCTTATGTCGCTCGACCTTAGGGCTAGTCTGTAACTATTACATCTCCCTCTTTTTCTTTTCTTTTTTTTTTTTTTTTTTTAATACAGGTTTTCTTAAATCTATTTTGTTTTTTAATACAGGTTTTCTTAAATCTATTTTGTTTTTTAATACAGGTTTTCTTAAATCTATTTTGTTTTTTAATCATTATATCTTTTTGGTTTGTTTATCAGTCTGCCTAGTCTAGTTACTCTTTGTTGAGATCCTATTTCGACATGTTGCTTTGGTTTGTTTGGTTCCGTTTGTGGCGGTGGCTGTTCATTTTGGACTTCTATGTTGTCTTGGTTCTCTGTGTTGTCTTCTTCTATTTCATAATTTTCGACATCTGAATCTGATTCAACGTCGCGTGTTTCTTTATCTGAGTTTCTAATTAAATGTTTTCTGTTTCTTGTCAGTATTCTTCCATTGTCCATTTCTACTTTAAACGACCTTGGTTTATCTGCTTTGTCTACTATTATGCCTGTTTTTTCAAAGTTTCTCTTTTCTGTGTTTCTTACTCTAATCTTGTCTCCTATTTCTAGTGTTTGTAATTTCCTTGTATGTCTATCATAGTTTTCTTTCTGTATTCTTTGTCTGTTTTTTAGTTCGTGTTTTGTTGTTTTATAGTCTTTTGTGTTGTATCTTTGATTAAATTCAGGTAGTATTCCTGTTACGTTTCTTTTCAATAATATCTTGTTTGGTGAGTTTATATCTTTTGAGACTGGTGTGTTTCTGTATTCTAGTAATGCTAATAAATGATCTTTTCCATCAATGTCCGCTTTTTTCAGTATTCTTTTAATTGTTTGTATGTGTCTTTCTACCATTCCGTTGCTTTGTGGGTATTCCGGAGAGGACATTATATGATTGAAATCCCATGATTTTACGAATTGTTTAAATTCTTTTGAGCTATATTGTGGTCCCCCGTCTGTTATTAAATTTTTAGGTATACCGTATCTTGCAAAAAAGGATTTTAGTTTTCCTATCACTTCGCTACTTGTTGTCTGATTTAGTACCTCTATTTCTACATATTTTGAGTAATAGTCTACTACTATGATATAATTTCTGTTTTCGTACACAAATAAGTCTGAACCTAGTTTTATCCATGGTCCGTTGGGAACTTCATGTGGTAGTAGTGTTTGTTTGTGATTTTCTCGTTTGCATTTTAGACATGCTGTACAGTTTGTTATGTTATCTTCTATCATTTTGGACATTCCTGGCCAAAATAGGATTTCCCTTGCTCTGGTTTTCGTTTTTTCTATCCCCAGGTGACTGTAGTGTAGTTTGTCTATCATTTCTTTATGGAGGTTTTTTGGTATGACTATTTTATTTCCTTTGAAGATGATGTTATCTCTCATATGTAACTCGTCCTTAACTTTATAGTAGGGTTTCATTGCTTTGGGTATTTTGTTCCATATAGGCCATCCTTTCTTAATATACTTTTCTAGTAGCTGCAAGTTCTCGTCATTTTGAGTTTCTGACCTTAATCGGTTGATTTTTCTCTCACTTATATACTCCTTATAGTCTATTAAGAATATTTGTACATTTAAGTCTCTATCGTCTTCTGTTTCTTTTAGATGCGCCCTGGATAGTGTGTCCGCTACATGCAGGAATTTCCCTGGCTTATATTCTACTCTTATATCATAATCTTGTAATTTCATTCTCATTTTTTGGAGTCTCATCGGGACTTCAGCTAGTGGTTTGTTTAGTATAGGTACTAGCGGTTTGTGATCGCTCTCTACTCTAACCTGCTTTCCTGCCACATATTGCCTGAATCTTTCACATCCAAATAGAATGGCGTATAACTCTTTTTCTATTTGCGCCCATGTTTTTTGTGTTTCTGTGAAAGCTTTTGATGCATATGCTACTGGTAGGTTTTTTTGTAGTAATACCGCTCCTACGCCTGTGCTGCTTGCATCAACACTTAGCGTGCTTGGTAGTTCTGGGTCGTAGAACTGTAATATTGGGCTTGTTGTTAGTAGTTTTTTCAATTTCTTGAACGCTTTCTCTTGTCTTTCTGTCCAGATGAAGATTACGTCCTTTTTATTCAGATCTCTAAGCGGTTCCGTATGGTCTGTTACCATAGGTATAAATTTAGAGATATAGTTTATCATGCCTAGAAATCTCTCTAGTTCTTTTTTATTTTTCGGGGTTGACATGTTTTCTATTGCTTTAACCTTTTCGTCGTCTATTTCTATACCTTCTTCTGATATTAAATGTCCTAAGAATTTAATCTTTTTTGCTGCAAATATGCATTTGTCTTTATTGAATTTTATGTTATTTTCTCTAGCTCTATCTAATACTTGTTTCAGGATTTTATCGTGTTCTTGTATGTTGTCTGCCCATATTAGTGTGTCGTCTATGTAGTTTTTTACATTCTTTATGTCGTTAAATATTTTTGAGTATTGACGTTGAAATATTTCTTGGGCTGGCGTAATCCCATAGGGCATTCTTAAAAAATAATAACGTCCGAATGGAGTTTGAAATGTCGTTAACTTCGCACTCTCTTTTTCTAACTTTATTTGGTGAAAAGCCTTGTTAGCGTCAAGTTTTGTAAATATTTTCGCGCCTTTCATGTCTGCTAACGTCTCGTCAAACGTTGGTAATTTGTGATGTTCTCTTAGTAAGCATTTGTTCAAATGTACTGGGTCTAGGCAAATTCTAAGTGTATTATTTTGTTTTTTAACTATCACTATTGCGTTTTCAAATTCTGTCGGTTCTTGTATTTCCGCTATTATACCTTGATTTAACATTTTTTTTATCTCTATTTCATACGCGTCTCTTAACTTGAATGGTACGTTCCTGCATGGTACGTGCCTTCCTGTTGAGTCTGGTTTTAATTTTAGTTCATATTCAAAGTTTGGGATTTCCCCTATTCCTTTGAACACTTCTTTATTTTCATCTACTATCTTTTGTGTCTGACTTTCTTTTTTCATTATGTTAACTCTGGTTATAAGATTTAATTTTACAATGGTTGGGTCTCCTATTATTGGTATTGACTCATCGTTTGCAACGTAAAATTTGATTTCGTGTTCCTTATTTCTAATCTTACACTTTAGTCTTGTTTTGCCTATTATATCTATCTGCGTTCCTGTGTACCCGCTTAGCCTTGGCGAGGCTGGTTCTATTTGTATGCGCATTCCTAGCTTTTCTAGGTGTTTTTTACAAATTATATTGCATCCCGCACCTGTGTCTAGTATGAACTTGAGCTCTTTCTTATAATCAGTGAATTCTACATCTTCTACCCAATTTTTCATTTTTGAGTCTACGTTAATACTGTTTACTTTGACTACGTTTATCATATATTTACCGTCGTCGCTTTCACTATCTGTCTCTTTGTTTTCTACTACATTAACATTATATTGTTTTTTTCTACATACTTGTGCAAAATGATTTGAACCTTGGCATTTATAACATTTAGCGTTGTATGCCGAACATTTACCATAGTCGTGTTTATACCCGCATTTCTCACATACTTTAGAGTAGGTTTCTTTTGATCCTCTATCTGTCGAACCCTTCTTCTGTTCTTTCTTCTGTCGCTGCCAATGTTCTTTCTTCCGATCCTCTTCTTTCGTCTGCTGGGTATCGGTTGGTCCTCTTGCGTTGTATTTCTTGGAGTATTTTTCCTTGCCTTTCTTGACGTAGTTGATCGTTACTTCTTCATTTTGTAGCGTCTTCAGTTGTTTTTCTGCCATCTCACTAGTTTTACATAGTTTTATACATTTATCTAGTGTTAGGTCTTCTTCTCTTAGTAATCTATCTTTTAATTTAGTGTTCATTATACCACTTATAATTTGATCTCTTATCAAACTGTCTTTTAATACACTGAACTCGCAATCTAGGCTTAACTTTTTTAGATCGGTGAGGTATAGATCGAAAGTTTCGTCCTCCTTCTGTTTACGTTGTAAGAATAAGTGTCTATTTATGCTTTCATTCTTTTTTGGTACACAGTACTCTTCAAACTTTTGTTTGGCAGTACTATATACTTCTCTTTGTAGATTTGTGAGTCCGAATGTCTCGTACTTTTCAATCGCATCGTCTCCGATAGCATGTATTAGTATTGCTATTTTTATTTTATCTGTCTTACTTGTACTTTCAGTAGCTTGTAGATAGTTTTCAAATTTAGCTATCCACTTTTTCCAATTCTCGGATATATTTCCTTCGAATGATAATGGCTGCGGCGGCTTCAGGTTGAGTCCTGTGTGTACTTGGTCAGCCATTGTTGCGTTGCCTCGTGTTTCTCTCGTGGCGTCTTTTTATATCGTCGTATTTATTACGTTTTATTTCTTTTTTTTTTTTTATTTAGGTTTACACCGACTGCGCCATGTAATGATGGATGGGTTTATTATATCTTTTGAACATTTAAGTATTAATATGTTTTTATTGAGTTTTAGTTATTTTGTGGTACATGGTGGTTTATGTATATGCTCTTATAGCGTCTCTTATTGTACTGCCTTTGTGCTGCCCCCTTGCCTGCCTGCGGCTTCCTCTTAAGGCTCGTCCTCATGTCGCTCGACCTTATGTCGCTCGACCTTAGGGCTAGTCTCTAACTATTACAGTTATCGACTATCGTCATCTACTATCGTTATCTCGAGTATTATTATACTATCTTGTGGAATATCGTAAAGTTTATATAAAATAGTGTATTGTGTATCTGGTTGAACAACTTAAGGTAAGGTCTTGATTCTTTCTGTGAAGGCACGAGGTCGTTCTGATAAAAGTATGGTTAATTAATTTGGTTATTGAACTAAGAAGTTCGTTTTTGTCTATTGAGCTAAGAGGCTCGTCTTTTGTCTTTAGTCTGTTAATTTATCGAACAACCTCGAGTCTGGCTGAGTTACGTAGATCTTTTAGTGCTTTTTGGCTATAATTTATTGCTTATTATCGATTGATAATTGCCTATCGCTTCTCGTATGGCTTATGTGCTGATTTAGTATGTTATAACATTGTGCATGAAATACTGTAGAAAATTACCTTTCCTGGAGTACCCTGAGCGAAGATAGCCGCGTAGGCTTAGCCTCGCGTTATTGTATAGTTTATTATAGTTTAGTTCGTTATCGTTAATTTTGGTTATATTTAAGTCTGTTAATATTGAGTCAATCATTAATTAAAATACGGTTCTATCATATAATTTATTCTCGTCTGTAAAATCAAGTACGGTACAGTAAAATTAATATCTTTGGATAATTTAGTATCGTAACTATCGATCTAGTATCCTCAGAATTCAGTTAAAGATCCAATCATATTCCGAATTAATCTGTTATCGTTGAACTTGTGATTCGCGTCTTTCGAATGACCGTGTGGTCTCTATTTAGCAGTAGATCTCGAATTATCGTAAATCGGATAGCTAAGCGTAGCTAATTAATTAATAGGGAATCTGTAGAGTTTGTTACTGATTTTCATAATGTAATATCTCAAGCTTAATACGTTGATTTAAGGATGGGTTATGAATAACTTTGCATTTGGGTACGATGTATCGCTCTGTGATACCAAGTCTGGAGTCTAAATAATTAATTTTATATCGAGTCAACTCTGACACATCCTCGGGTCAATCGTATCGTAATTAAGTAAATTCTATCGTGAATAAATGGTTTCTCGTAACAAACTGTCGTATAAAACTTATAATTCTGTACTGATCTCGTTAAATTATCTAATTTAATTAATAAATAATTGACTGGTGTGCTCTCAAATATTCTCAATGAAATAATATTGTTTTTATGGTGTACCCTGCCCCTCTATCTAAGGCTTTGTTATCTGAGCAAGTCGAGTTATCGCTCGTCGCATTTCCGTAAATTTTTGGCTTTATTTAATTTGTCTTATGGTATCGTATCGAAATGACGCAGGAGCGTCTGGCGCCCAACATTCAGTAAGTTTAATCATTAACACGGAAGAGTGCCGAATTGCAGCGGAGTAAAATTTAGGTTTTCCTCGCCTATTAAAAAACTACGTTACAATATATATATATATATATATATATATATATATATATATATATATATATATATATATACATATATATATATATATATCTCTCTATATTATAAAGATATATCGCCGCCGCCGCCGCCGCCGCCGCCGCCACCGCCGCCGTGTCAGACTTTCCATGGCCTCCTCGACCCCGCTCGCTACCCCCCCCCCCCCCCCCCCCCCCCCTTTCCATGGCCTCTTCGACCCCGCTCGGCTCTTTTCGCCCCTCCCCGCCCCCTAACCCTTAGGATGAGTTAGGTCGTGTCAGGTTAGGTTAGGTTGCCTTCGTCAGGATAGAGTAGGTTAGGTTGGTAACCTAACCTAACCTGACCTGACCTTTGAGGTGTTAGGTAACCTAACCTAACTCGGCCAGGTTGGGTCAGGTCAGAATGGGTTAGGTTGCCATGGTCAGGATAGAGTGGGCTAGGTTAGATTAGGATGGGTTAGGTTGTGTCAGGTTGGGTTGGGTTGCCTTGGTCAGGATAGAGTAGGTTAGGTTGGTAACCCAACCTAACCTTACCTGACCTGACCTTTGAGGTGTTAGGTAACCTAACCTAACTAGGCTAGGTTAGGTCAGGTCAGGTTGGGTTAGGTTCATGGTCAGGATAGAGTGGGCTAGGTTAGGTTAGGTTAGGTTAGGTTAGGTCCGGTTGGGTTGGGTTGCTTTGGTCAGGATAGAGTAGGTTAGGTTAGGAAGGTTAGGTAATCTAACCTAACCTTTGTCAGTATCCTAGCGATCTCGGCTCCGCTCGGCTTTTGTTTATCCCTCCCATCCCCCCTACCTCTTGCCCTGGGCCTCCTCGACCTCGCTTGGCTGTTTTCGCCCCCTCCCCCCCGCCCATTCGGCTTCCCTATCGAAAACTATCCTGAATAGCCGAAGATAGCCGAGGACAGCCGAGGAGAGCCAAGGGGAGCTGAACCCGGTCCTTCCCTCGGTCCGAGGGCCCAGGAAAGGGAAAGGGGGAAGCAGAGCCGAGGAGAGTCGAAGAGAACCGAAGAGAGCCGAGGATGGCCGAAGACAGCCGAAGATAGCCGAGAATAGCCGAAGATAGCCGAAGATAGTCGAGGATAGCCGAGGAGAGCCAAGGGGAGCCGAATCCGGTCCTCCCCTCGGTCCAGGAAAGGGAAAGGGGGAAGCAGAGCCAAGGCAGCTGAGGAGAGCCGAAGAGAACCGGAGAGAGCCGAGGATAACCGAAGATAGCCGAAGATAGCCTAGGATAACCGAAGATAGCCGTGGATAACCGAGGATAGCCGAAGAGAGCACAAAATGTCTGACACGGCGGCAGCGATATATCCTAATAATCTCTACACACGACTTCAAGAGATACGAATCCGAGGACCTGGATGACGAGAAATACTCAGTGAATGACCTGGACAACGAGAACTATGAAGCCGAAGACCTGGACACTGGAAATACTTAGCGAGTGACCTGGACTAAGAGATCTACGAAGCCCAGGACCTTGACTACGAGATATACTCACTGAACGACCTGGACAACGAGAACTACGAAGCCGAGGACCTGGACTACTAGAAATACTTGGCAAACGACCTGGACAACGAGGAATACGAAGAACATAAAATCCACGGATTATTTGAATTTCAGAAACAACTGATACAAATTAGAATATGGGGGGTTGGCGCGCGTAGCGCGCAGGGGGGCGAAGCCCCCCTAGTATATATATATATATATTTATATATATCTATATATATCTATATATATATATCTATATATATATATATATATATATATATATATATATATATATATATATATATATATATATATATATATATATGCCGCTTATAAGCACAAAAAACGCAGAAATCAATACATGCGTTACAAAAAATATGGTGTGTACCAAGGGCTAAGTGGGCTTTTTGACCTCGTGTGGTTGCAGTACTCGTCTTCGGCTCGCGGATGCACTCGTCTTCGACTCGTGCTCCCTCGCCTCCGACTAGTACTGCAAACTCCACACTCGGTCTAAAAAAGCCCACTTTACGCCCTTGCTACACAATAAACTAATCATAACATGTCGCTTTTAATAAGAAGTAGACTAATATTTACAGCCATTCACGTCTTCGTACTAATAAGTGCATACGCGATAATTCCGTCCATTTCAGTGTGTAATAATGTGTTGGACCGACTGTCCGTGCAAGCTCTAATAAAACCGGATACGTACCAGGTACGTGGTGAAACCGAACATGGGGGATCGATTCCAAATAGTAACGGATAAAAACCGCGGTATATCACCAGATATACCAGCAGACAGGGTCCGCATTCCAGGCGGATCAACGTGAGGCTGCACTTTGCGGATACAGCCGGATATAATCTGGTTAAGAGGCCTACTCGAATGTAGGACCAATCCTTATAGATGCGTATTGAAAGCCGATACAGATTTGCAGGTGCACTGCGGATAGGTACCGTATTCCACGCGAATCAACATGAGGCTGCAATTTCCGTAAACAGTCGGATAGAATCCGTCTAGGAGGGTAACCTCGCATGCAGTTGAACCAATTTCTTATAGATGCGTATTGAGACCCGATACAGATTTGCGGGTATACTGCGGATAGGTACCGATTTCCAGGCAGGTCAACGTGAGGTTGCAATTTCTGGATACAGTCGGATAGAATCCAGCTGGGGATGCAACCTCGCATGCACGATCAATTCTGTATAGGTCTACGTATAAAGAACCGATATACCCATATATTTCCGGATAGGTACCGCATTCCAGGTGGATCAACGTGAGCCCGCAATTTCCAGGTACAGCCGGATAGGATTCGGCTAGGAGGGTACCCTGCATAAAATTTCCGATAGAAAAGATAGAAACCGGGTACAAAAGCCATGTACGGTATACGGTTTTTATAGGATCCGGATACAAAAACCGTATACCGTATATGGCTTTTGTACCCGGATTCTATATTTCTATCGGAAATTTTATGTAGGGTAACCTCGCAAGTCCTAACCATTGCGTATTGGTCCGGATGAAATACGGGGACAAAAACACTATCATTTACAGATAGGGTCGGAAGGCAGTGAAAAAACGGCTCCAGGCAAGTCCCGGATTGAGCCGGATACACTCCGTAGTTGAAAAAAGTGGAAAATTGCGTATTAATTGTGTATTGGTCCGGATGAAATGCGTGGACAAAAACACTATCATTTGCGGATAGGGTCGGAAAGCATTAAAAAACGGCCCCACGCGAGTCCCGGATTGAGCCGGATACACTCCGTATTGGGAAAAAGTGAAAAATTGCGTATCATTTGCGTATTGATCCGGATGAAATGCGGGGACAAAAGCACTATCATTAACGGATAGCTTCGGAAAGGTTCCGGATAGTAAGGATTCCTATCGGAAATTTTAAGCAGGGAACCATTGTTACATAAAGAAAAAGCTATCATTTCCTATAAAAATAATACACTAACCCTGACAGATACTGTGATTCCCTTCAAACTCCAAAAACATAAACCACAAATCGCAACCCTTATTACGATACCAGGTCGTACCGCTCAAGTAATTCCTCTTAAAGTTTCAAATTCGGAAATCAACGAAGGCTACGTAGATACGATTAATCTAGGTTCCAATATTCACTGCGGTAAAGAATTAGTTACAAACAGTAACGGTCAAGCATGTATACTCGCGATAAACTCAAACGAATCAGCTGTTGAAATAAGTGTGCCAACTGTAACCCTAGAACCCATCAACAAATCTCTGAGTACACTCGATCCCAAAAATTCAATAAACCAATCTGGTACTCTACAAATTTCAAAAATTAACGGTGATATACGAAAATCTCCAGGCATAATTCTTCATTTCATACCACAGAAGATTCAAATATTACGCGGAATTTCAGTCGAACTACTAAAAGCCCTAAATCTAAACGAATACGAGCTAATTACCTACGCAAAAAATGATATAATCGGAGATACCATAAAAGACATAATCCCTAACAGCTCACAAGTAATATATACCACTCAATTATCATGGAAACATATTCCAGTGATATAGACGATACGATCATTACTAATAGGGGAAGGTGGGGCAATAAGACACTCGTAAGGTTTATATTATCATAACTAACTCATTTTGCGATACATATTAATAATTCAAGTCTTCCTACTTCTTTGGGGTATAATGAACAAAATAATGCGTATAAGATATTTTATTAGACGAAGGCTAGTTTATTTTCTTAAGAAACGTTAAATGTTACGTTTTGGCCGTTTTGCCCCGTATGCGGGGCAAAAAGAAACCCACCATGGGGCTAAAGGAAACAGTATATTTTGAACGAAAAAAAAAAAAAATATTTTAAATTGACTGTGACGTAATATTAGGAACTGTCTTCCTCAGTTGTGGTGTCTTCAACTAATATTTTTCTCTGAACTTGAGTTTTTCTTTTCGGAAGTTGGCGTGTTGGTGGTGCCTGGGACTTAGGTTGTTTCTTCAAGATCGCGGTTGTCTCCTTCGAGGAGGTCGATTTCCGTTTTGTTGCCGGTTTTTTTACGTTCTGTTGTTCTAGGAGTTCTTTTCTGTACGGGGAACTTGTAAGAACTGCCGTCTTGCCACGTCGACGATTCGTCCGGGGGTTTGATTTTGTGACCCTTGGAATTGGTATGACGTCGTCCGGTGAATATGTGAATGCACTCTCTTTCGTGTGAGATCTGGTGGGGGAGGTGCTGATAGGAATGTCCGCATTCAAAGTAGAATTCGCGCTCAAATCAGCTGTTTCTGTAGAGTTCAATTGAGAGGATTTGCATTCCAGGTCGAGCAGCCAGGCTGCGGTTCAGTCGACACGGTAGCTCCTTCAGCTACCAGTACGATGTTTGTCGTTTCCGCCGGAAGAAAATCAGCTTCCGTGAAAACATTGGGATTTAGAGGCCAGAGTCTTTCGGAAGCCGTTGATTGCTGTCTGCATGGTCGCGGCTTGCAAAAATGCACTCCCAAACAGACCAGCAATTTCCGATTGCGTTACAACACGTCCTGGATTACAGCGTAGCCACTTTTTCATTTCTGCACTGTAGTAGACGCCCAAAGGTTTCATAAAACTGACATCAAGCGGTTGTAATCGATGAGTGCAATGTGGTGGAAAACAAATAAGAATCACTCCGTTATCTCGTGCTAGATCAATTAGTTCCAGGTTTTTTGTATGAGTCGCATGACCATCCAGTAAAAGTAATACGGGATGTTCTTTGGTAGCACGAGAAAATTGGATAAAACGCCGAAACCACGATAAAAAAAGATCTGTTTGAATCCACCCACTTGGATGACATTCTCTCCAAGCACCAGGAGGAGATCCATTTATTAGATGAGGTTGAAGTCGCTTTCTGGGAAATATCAACATCGGTGGCATATAAGACCCATCTGCTCCGAAGCAAATTTCGGCAGTCACCAACAGGCCTCTTTCTGCTGAAGTAAGAGCACCTACTTGTCGTCTCCCTCTTGCTGCGATGACTTTGGAGTGACTTTTCTGCACGGTCGTTATTCCAGTCTCGTCAACGTTGAAAATCTGATCAGGAGTTAGATGGTGCTTATCCACTACCTCAGTTAACAATTTGAAAAAATTGGAAACGACTACTTTGTTGAAGCCCATGGTTCGAGCAGCAGAAGTGGCTTCTGGCTTGCGGAGAGATAGATCCGGATGTCTTCTAAAAAATCCGTGTAACCACTCTGGTCCAGCCAGTCTACTCTCACGGTCAAAGGGATGCGGCTTCTTATTCCTCTCTGCTAACTCAAAGGTCAGGCCTCGGAGCTCGCGTGTCGTTAAGCCGAACAATCGTGCTTCCATGGTTTTGACATATTCCGCCAACTCTTTTTCTTCGACATCCGTAAAAACTTTGGTGTATGCACCCATTTTCTTCTTGACCGCCAGGTCTCTATCAGGATTACCGCGATATATCTTGACGCGCTTAACAAGTGTCCCTCGCGGAATGCCAAAGGTCTCGGCAGCCTTTGTGTATCCCATTACACCATAAACTACATTTTCAACGGCATCGGCCATTGATTCTTGATCCCAACTCTGACGTTGCGTTTTTCTGACGTAATTTCGCACCATGTTCCTCGAGAATATCAGTAGTACCTAGTCGAATACGATTTGTATTGTAAGAGCTTAAAAAAACCCATTTCTTATAATAAATAATAACCACGGAACAAAAAAAAACGTTTATTTTCTTGCATGGGGCATAAAGACACGGCATGTGTCAATTTCTTAATGTGTGGGGCAAAAAGAAACCTCGTGTCTTTATGCCCCGTCCGCTTTGCCCCCGGATACATCTTGATCTACGGATCGATATCACTAGAATCGTGTAGTAAAAAACCTAATATCAATAGTAGGTATCTTTTAGGTTACGAATTGCTCTTTCACGCAGCATCGATAAAATAATCAAATATACCCGTAGAATAAAATATATCACGCATTGAAAAACCTCGATTTTTTTAACCAAAACCTACGAATCTAAAAAAGTCGTATATACTCACTAGATTTATCAAAATCAGGTCGTCGACCTATGCTCCAGTTTGGATCACCAACTAACGATAAATCATAACTACAGGCGCGATGCTGCGCTACCATAGTAACGGAATAACGACAAGTTTCTTTATGCCCCGGTGTGTCTTATTGCCCCACCTGCCCCTACGCTAAATTCTCTAAAAAATCATCTAAAATCAAATAACACAAAATCAATCTCAATTCCTGACCTATCCGACGAACTAGGCAGACAGAAATGGGATAAAATCTTAGAATCAATAACCTCAACTTTCAACAACTTGGATATCTCAATACAAATCTATGATACTAAATCTAACAATCAAACTCAAAACACAAAAACTAACCCAAACCTGCTGACAATAAACGACACGATCGAAACTAACAAACCTCATATATCCGTCGATGATAATAATAATAATCGTTCTGAAAGATTAACAGTCCTTAAAAACTCAATGCATCTGGACCATTTTAATGACGAAGAAAAAGAATCTATACTCGCTCTCACAACAGAATTCAACCATCAATTTTTTCTGCCAGGTGACAAACTATCAAACACATCCTTAGCTAAACATTCAATTCTAACGACAGACGATAATCCAATCAACGTAAAACAATACCGATACCCTACTGTCCACAAAGACGAGATACAGAAACAAGTTTCCGAATTATTAGACCAAAATATCAGCAAACCATCATCCTCACCCTACAATTCCCCCGTTTGGGTTGTACCCAAAAAACCAGACGCAGAAGGCAACAAAAAATGGAGAATGGTCATAGATTTCAGAAAACTTAATGATAAGACAATAGGTGACGCGTACCCACTACCAAACATAAACGACATACTTGATCAACTAGGAAACGCGAAATATTTCTCAACTTTCGACCTCGCCTCAGGTTTCCACCAAATTCCCATGGATCCGACTGTCGCTCACAAAACAGCATTCTCAACCCCCCACGGCCATTATGAATTCAATAACATGCCATACGGACTGACGAACGCTCCTGCAACATTCCAAAGATTAATGGACCAAGTTTTATCCGGTTTAGAAGGAAACATAGCATTCGTATATTTAGACGACATCGTTAGCTACGCATACTCTCTAGAAGAACACGAAATTAAATTCAGAAAACTAGCTAACCGATTACAATCAGCAAATTTAAGCTTACAAGTCTCCAAATGCGAATTCCTAAGAAAAGAAGTTATCTATTTAGGACATATCATTACAGAGAACGGTGTAAAACCAGACCCGAAGAAAATAACAGCAGTCAAAGCATACCCAGTTCCTAAAACAGCTAAACAGATTAAACAATTTCTTGGACTAATCGGTTATTACAGACGCTTTATCGAAAACTTTTCAAAAATATCGAGACCACTAACTACACTACTGAAAAAAGACGTTAAATTCCTTTGGACATCTGAACATGAAATGGCTTTCGAAACCTTACGAGATTCGATATGCACATCTCCTATATTACAATACCCTAAATTCGATCAACCATTCATACCAACAACTGACGCATCTAAATACGCGATCGGCGCCGTACTCAGCCAAGGCGAAATAGGAGAAGATCTACCGATAGCCTATACCTCACGAACACTGAACAAAGCAGAATTAAATTACTCTGTAATCGAAAAAGAATTAATAGCAATCGTATATTCAGTCCATCATTTCAGACCTTATCTATACGGACACAAATTTAAACTTGTTACCAATCACAAACCTCTTGTCTGGGTCAGCAACGTTAAAGATCCAACCTCGCGATTACTCAGATGGAGATTCAAACTCGAAGAATATGACTATAACGTCGTATACAAGAAAGGCCAGATTAACTGTAACGCAGACGCACTATCACGCAATCCACCCGTAGAAGCTGACACACTATTACCAATAAACGCAAAACGCAACCGAAATTCTAGTTCAGACAATACGCGAACGTAAGAGCGCGCAATCTCCAACGCACGAATACAAATACAAACTACGACCACGAAAGCGTAAACCTCCTTCACCACCACCTACTTCGTCATCATCCGACGATGACCACGTGCCTTACTATAAACAAAAACTCCCTACCTCCAGCGGATCGGGAACCCCAAGCTCTAAAACACCTTATTACAAACGAAAACTTCCTACCTCCAACGAATCATGGACCTCGAATTCCAAAGACCCCCCTCATAAAGAAATACTTCCGACTTCCAGTGAAAAACAGATTTCTAAACCTAATCCACGAAAACTATACTCAGACGTTGTCAAAGAAAAACAAGTGACAATACCTAAATTCACCACCCCACCACAACACAATATACCACCAATCACAAAATCAATCTATCATAAACCATCCTATAAACAATTCCGAGAACTCCTAAAAATATTACCAGACCCGATAAACGAACTTATAAAGGAAACTACTGAAGACCTATTCGTACAAGACGACAATATAGCACATTGCATCCCAGCCGACTATTTAATCGGACAAGGCATAGCACAAGTAATGATCGAACGAAACATTATAAATTACGATGTATTAAAATCAAAGAGTCCCCAAGTAGGTGACATTATAGTAACACCATACGATAATAACAACGTATACAATCTAATCACCAAAACTGAATTCCACGGCAAACCAACGTACGAAACTATGTGCCTAATTCTATGTGAACTCAGACGAAAACTAGAATCAAAAAACGTACAATCAATATCCATACCAAAAATTGGTTACGGACTTGACAAACTAAACTGGAAAACCGTTCGATCAATGATTTATTTCATTTTCCGAAATTCCAACGTAAAAATAACTATTTGCGATTTTAAACCGACCCCAATGACTGTACAGAATAAAGACGATAGCGTTGCAAACCCTAACTCAAATAATGAGAATCCCATGCAACCTGACTACTCAGACGTACCGGGAAACCTCGAAAACAACCATACAGACAATATCCCAGAAAATAATGTGCCCCTCTTTAACGAAAACCAAGAGTTACACAATATCGAAAATACTAATTTTGACAAAAAACGACAAGATCTACCACAAAATCTACCACCTATAAATCCACTACCTCAAGATCCAATTCCACATTACAGTCACACAGACACAACACCAATAGCAACTAATATCAAAGAAACGAATGACGATATCCTTATGAAAAAAGATAACTACGTACACTTGGGGACACGGATTATGAGACGGTCAGTTTTCTGGACAAGTCAGTTATGTTGGCAACACAAAATGAACACACAGCGCCGCATAGTCGGCCGAGCGCGAAGCTAACTCAATCTCACCAAATATCACGTAACTCATGACCTAAGGCTGTTTGCTCATGACAGTCGAATCTAACCTGAGAATACCGCGGAGGACTAACCTAAGAATAATAATTATTATAAGTAATATTATTATTAATAATAACCCGTTGGATTGACGTGTAAATCAGTTTGGAAATAATTGTAATTCATAACTTCCCCCTCGAAGAATACAAACGGGCGAAAGTTTATTTTTTTTTTAATCTTTTTAAGTGATGAAAAAAGAAATTGTAACCTGAAAGTTTACGGTAAGATGATTTTATAAAAATACAATTAAATTAGGTAATGCAAGTTACGCTATGCCTGAAAAACAAGATTCTTTGTGAATTTTGCGTGTGAAAGCATGTCCAGGACTAGATTCTAGATCATTGAGATTATCGTGTAACTCATTATTACTTTTTGACTGATACAAGACATTTATCAAACACAGACTGAACTTCGCAAGAACCACCCGTCGAAACAGGCAAAGAAAGGAAACATTCAGCTTCAGAGAAACGGAAGGAGTCAACTCGTACTAATCCAGAGATAAAAGGAACTCGTTTTGATAGAATCGTAGCCGGGACTTTGAATGCCTACTCCGGCGACTACATCACTCGTCTTTCACATTCTAAACTTTGACAATTCTTAGACTGAGACTTAATATACTATCGGAGACGACTGCTTACTTCTTATAATGTAAAATTCTTAACTTTAAGCTGAATAAATAAAAATGCATGCATGAAAATCTTATGTTCCAGCTGGTTATTCAATAATTATTCAAAGATTAAAACTTTTAGAATTATAATCTAAATAATACCTATTAGAAAAATAAATTAGTTAATTAGTTTTTTTCTTTTATTTTATTAGTTAATTAGTTTTTCGTAGAAGGAGTTCTACGTCAGCGTCCACAGGATCATTAGAATCCTGAATTTCACATCCTCAGAAGACAGCAATCGTCTGTGATAGTATTCTAAGTCTTGCTCTAAGAATTGTTAGCTTTTAAAATGTAATTCTGTGATAGACGAGTAGTCGCCGTAGAAGGAGTTCTACGTCAGCGTCCACAGGATCATTAGAATCCTGAATTTTACATCCTCAGAAGACAGCAATCGTCTGTGATAGTATTCTAAGTCTTGCTCTAAGAATTGTTAGCATTTAAAATGTAATTCTGTGCTAGACGAGTAGTCGCCATAAAAGGAGTTCTACGTCAGCGTCCAAAGGATTATTAAAATCTTGAATTTTACATCCTAAGAAGACAGCAGTCGTCTGTGATAGTATTCTAAGTCTTGATCTAAGAATTATTAGCTTTTAAAATGTAATTCTGTGATAGACGAGTAGTCGATATAGGAGGCATTCTAAGTCAGCGTATAAAGAATTATTAAAGTTTAGAGTTCGATTTTTTGAGAGACGATCAGTCGTCTATGCTTGTATTCCAAGTCTGGATCCAATAAATTGTCGAAATTTCTGAAATGTATGAATAAAATCCAATGATCCAAATCTCGTCATTGTTATTTATGACCAGCGGGTTGTCACGTGCACCAAAATCTTTCAACTTTTCTTCTTATTAATAAGATATTAAAATGTTAAATATTTATAATACTGATAATAATAACTCGTGAATGTATTTTAATATAGATATATTATTATCATTGATAAAAAAGATATGATTTGATATTGAATATAATATTCAATTAATTGAATTGAAAATCAAGATGACTTCACCAACTAATTTATTATTCTAATAGGTATTATTTAGATTATAATTCTAAAAGTTTTAATCTTTGAATAATTATTGAATAACCAGCTGGAACATAAGATTTTCATGCATGCATTTTTATTTATTCAGCTTAAAGTTAAGAATTTTACATTATAAGAAGCAAGCAGTCGTCTTCGATAGTATATTAAGTCTCAGTCTAAGAATTGTCAAAGTTTAGAATGTGAAAGACGAGTGATGTAGTCGCCGGAGTAGGCATTCAAAGTCCCGGCTACGATTCTATCAAAACGAGTTCCTTTTATCTCTGGATTAGTACGAGTTGACTCCTTCTGTTTCTCTGAAGCTGAATGTTTCCTTTCTTTGCCTGTTTCGACGGGTGGTTCTTGCGAAGTTCAGTCTGTGTTTGATAAATGTCTTGTATCAGTCAAGAAGTAATAATGAGTTACACGATAATCTCAATGATCTAGAATCTAGTCCTGGACATGCTTTCACACGCAAAATTCACAAAGAATCTTGTTTTTCAGGCATAGCGTAACTTGCATTACCTAATTTAATTGTATTTTTATAAAATCATCTTACCGTAAACTTTCAGGTTACAATTTCTTTTTTCATCACTTAAAAAGATTCGAAAAAAAAATAAACTTTCGCCCGTTTGTATTCTTCGAGGGGGAAGTTATGAATTACAATTATTTCCAAACTGATTTACACGTCAATCCAACGGGTTATTATTAATAATAATATTACTTATAATAATTATTATTCTTAGGTTAGTCCTCCGCGGTATTCTCAGGTTAGATTCGACTGTCATGAGTGTGACGTGAGGGTGAAACCCGAGCGGAAGTAAAATTAGTTCACGCCACCAAGAGATAATTATATTTATTTAACTTACTTTCTAATAAGTCGGTATATGGGATCTTGCTTACCTAGTTCTATACAGAACTGTACGTTTAATAAAATATTCTACTTATGAGGCTAAATAGGTAGAATGGGGATTAGGTTAAATGAAGGTAAATTCGAATTAAAGTGATTTGTTAACTGGTAAAAATTAAAGTATATTCTGATACGATTCGATTGGAATATGAGAGCGTATGGTTAACAAAGATATAATAAAAGATAATGATTACTTAAACCCTGATGATTACAATTATGATTCGATAGATATTCGTAATACTATAGTCGGATCTTCGTTATACAACTCTCTCTCTCTCTCTATTGTAGTTATATTATAATAATGTAAGCTAACTCATAAGAGAAATAATAGCGCCGTGATACTCTAGGCAAGACTTATTTCGCACACGAATGACTTGCGTGTAAATCAGCCTTATAATCCCTTTTAGCGATTTTCCTAGTAAGAGAGTTTTTGATATGGAAGACTTACACCAAAGACTGTCTTTTGATCACTATGAATATTGGTAAACAATTGGTATTTAAAAGTAAAGACTTAGCGTTGCTGTCTGACTGTCCTGGGGTTGGGTCCCGTCGGATAGAATCGGAGCTGTCGGCTGATAAATAACTCCAGTGGTCTCACCTCGTGGTTAATACGTTCACAACACCAAAACCAAACACTCTGTCTCTGAATAAAGTTTATAACTGAACCTACTAATTATGAAAATTAGAAATATAGTGTAACTACGATTAAAATGTTAATAGGTGAAAATCAACTATTATTTTATGTTGAGATTATTAATGATTATAAAGAAATGAATACGATTTTTGCTGTGAAAAATTATAAATTGTGTCCATGCACTGAAGTTAGCTTTCGCTATTAGAGTTTTTATTTTTACGAGATTTACTAAGTCCTTTAGCGTTGTCACTTAATAAGATTTTCAAACACTAACTCTTGCTCAATTATGAAACCTCGGGACGCGTCCGTGCACTATGCAACTTTTTAGACGAAAGACAAGTTATTCAGTTTGGATGCAGCCACGAGGCCGCCGTTGTATAGCATAGGTGTTACTCCGCGTCGTAATTAGCCTATCAGAGACCTGCGTCTTTACGCGGATGAGTGAAACTCATCGCTCCTGGCCGCTTTACCTAAGACAGCGTTCCGCGGTCCCAATCTCAAGACAGTCTGTCTGTAATAACATTTACCATTCCATGTACTCTGGTTCTTGACAATTCTTATCACACATTCTTCCATACGTTTTAATGAACAGTTTGTTATTATTGAGAATATCCTTAATGGGTTGGTTGATCCTATTTGTTCTTAGAAATATTTATTTATTGAGAGAGAAGTCACATCGAACCGACTATGCAGTGCTGGGTCAGCAAAACCCCACTGCTGTATCCACTCTTAGCTTACCTCAGGATATTAAGTTCTTATCACTAGGACTCGACCGGAGTTCGTGACTTTAAAAAGAGAGGGTTTTGAAATCGAAATATTCTGTTTATGCTCCTTTTTCGGATTATATGTCTGCAATCTTCTCACGGTTTTTATCTGTGGGAACTTAGAAAATATGAAATTTGGAAAAGTGTGGGGCCGTACGTAACATGAGCAAACAGCCTTAGGTCATGAGTTACGTGATATTTGGTGAGATTGAGTTAGCTTCGCGCTCGGCCGACTATGCGGCGCTGTGTGTTCATTTTGTGTTGCCAACATAACTGACTTGTCCAGAAAACTGACCGTCTCATAATCCGTGTCCCCAAGTGTACACTGCATGTCAGCCGACTGCGTTATAAAGAAAGGAGTTGCTAAACAATTAATCGACATCGGAAGTCTAGATACAAATTTTCTAAAATCTCAAAATCCTGAAATAAATAGCGTGATCATAACACCAAATAAAAAAAAAATTTATCTTCAGCTTGGTAACACAAAAGAAATACTACCAAAAATCAACAACGGAAGGAATATATAACACATTAACTATCCTTCGCGACATACTACAAACAAAACACATAAAATTTTTTTCAATTTCCAAATTAGGAAACGGATTCGACAAATTAAACTGGTTCGCAATAAAAAACATCCTCAGAAAAGTCTTTAACTACACAGATATCACAGTTAACATTTGCTTAAACAAGATCAACGTTCCTAAACCTGAACTAATTCAGGATATAATTCGCGAAAACCATGAATCCGTAATAGCTGGCCACAAAGGAATAACTAAAACTTTTAAACGAATCCGAGCAATATACTTCTGGCCAAATATGAAAATCGATATAGAAAATTTTATAAAATCATGCGAAAGCTGTCAAAGACGAAAACTCGTGAGAAATAAAGTTAAACTCCCAATGGTAATAACAGACACGCCAACAACTGCTTTTGAAAAAGTATCCTTAGACATTGTCGGAACCTTACCAACCTCAAATTCACAAAACAAATATTTGCTTACAATTCAAAATAATTTACCTAAATACTTAGAAGCAATACCACTAAAAAAACAGACGGCAATAACAATCGCTAAAGCATTCGCAGAAAATTTCATTTGCCGCTACGGAGCACCTGAATCAATCCTAACAGATCAAGATCCAAACTTTCTCAGCCCTGTTATGAAATAATTAGCTAAAATCTTCCGAATTAAACAAATAAAAACCACAGCTTACCATCCTCAATCCAACGGCTCCCTCGAACGCAGCCATTAGATCTTAATCGATTACTTAAAACACTACATCAACAACAAAAACAACTGGGACAAATGGATACGATACGCGACATTCTCCTACAACACATCGGTACACGAAGGCACCGGTTACACACCACACGAACTAATATTCGGAACACTAGCACGTCAACTATCAAACATACGTACAGACAAAAACACTTCGAACAGATACGAGACTACCTACAAGAAATAATAACCCGACTGAAAGAAACAAGACAGGACGCAATAAAAAATCTTAACAATGCAAAATCAAAATCAAAGATACGATACGACAAACACATAAACACACACATTTTTAAACCAGGTCAGTATGTCTACCTGATCAACGAAACAAAGAAAAAATTAGATGACCACTATAAAGTCCTTACGAAATAACCAATATAATTAACGACGTTAATGCAGAAATCAAAATAAATGACCATAGAACGAAAATAGTACACATAAATAAAATCAAATTAGCTAAATAAACAAAACATGCTAATTCAGAACCCGGATACATCAACATTATATCGACATACATTTTCAGAACTGCACTCGCCGACCCAGACGTCACCGACAGCCTGTACGAAATAACAACGTTCACAGATAACCCAGGAATCTACTACGAGCACATACAAAACCTCAAGACCTACAACGACGAATGGAAGCTAATAAACTTTATTGACTTAGACACACTAAACGAAAA
This sequence comes from Tenthredo mesomela, assembly GCA_943736025.1. Taxonomy (NCBI): domain Eukaryota; kingdom Metazoa; phylum Arthropoda; class Insecta; order Hymenoptera; family Tenthredinidae; genus Tenthredo; species Tenthredo mesomela. The sequence continues at coordinate 11,533,847 of OX031018.1, forward strand.
ATTCGAAAAACTAAAAAAATATTTACAAATACTAACAGAAAAATGCGATTCTTACACAGATAGATGTTCAATGCGTGGACACATAGAAATGCTCCACAACCGAATATCAATAATTTCAGAACAACAAAACCAGATAGGCACCCTCATAGGCCAACACGACGAGACAAACATACAACAATACCTCGGAAAATACCTCAATTACAGACCAAGAAGGTCAGCCCCTTTTGACTTTATAAGTAAAATAAGCAAGACGCTATTTAGTCCATACGCAATACCCCCTTTCTGTATGCAATGGTAGGTCCGGAGCCGCTTAGGGTGTTTTTATATGTTTTCGCGGGTGAGGAATCCGAATCCGTCGGTGGTTTTTTCAAAAAGTTGGGCGAACACATTGTTATTAACAATTTTCAGTGTTTTTTTTTTTTTTTTTTTTTTTTTTTAGAGGAAGGTCTCAATCAATCAAGTCGAGTCAATTATTCTTTTTAGTCAAAATTGCCTGACGTTTCGGCAGTCGTGTTCTGCCCTCATCAGAGGCTGTTTATTGAAAAAAAACAAAATATTACAGAAATTTTTTTTTTCAATAAACAGCCTCTGATGAGGGCAGAACACGACTGCCGAAACGTCAGGCAATTTTGACTAAAAAGAATAATTGACTCGACTTGATTGATTGAGACCTTCCTCTAAAAATTAAGAAGTTCGAGTGTTACCTTCATGATGAATAATTTTCAGTGTTCTTCTGACAAAAATTACATTTTTTGCAAAAACTATTATATTTACGAGAAAAATTGTTATTAGCATTTTTATTTCTGATATTTCAATGAACGAATTCGTCTTTTGTTTTTCCAAATCGGATGATTAGTTCCGGAGTTACGCGCATTTGTTTATGAAAATCGCTGGCTCCGACGTCATCCGCGGCTCGCGCGCGCTTGAAATCAAATAGATTCCAAATTGGTTCTCCTTATATGTTTTCGGGGGTGTGGAGTCCGAATCCATCGGTGTTTTTTTTATAAAGTTGGGCGAACACATTGTTATTAACAATCTTCAGTGTTCTTCCGACAACAATGACGTTTTTCGCAAAAACTATCAAATTTAAGAGAAAAATTGCAGTTAGCATTTTTATTCCTAATGTTTCAATGAACAAATTCGTTTTTTGTTTTTCCAAAACGGATGATTTGTTCCGGAGTTACGCGCATTATAGTTTATGAAAATCGCGTGCTCCGACGTCATCCACGGCTCGCGCGCGCTTTTGTCCGCCGAGAGAATTCTTATTTCAATTCTTATTTCTCACCGACTTGGAAGCTATTACCAAAATAATGAGACGATTCGATTTATTGTTAGCTTTTTTCTCATGCTGTAAGTAAATTGTTCACTTACCGGGTTCACACCGTCAGTATTTACTTATATCTGCAACCTTATCTCACAAAGTACAGTATCTTTGAGGAATGACAACAAAAAGATGTGAAATAGGAGGAGACTTCGCACATTAGTAGTCGATATTAGTATATTTTTTTATTTTATATTTTAGTATATTTTTTTTATTAGTTTTTTTTTTCCTTTTTTGTTTTTTTGTTTTACCGATGGATTCGGATTCCACACTTCCGAAAACATATAAGGAGAACCAATTTAGAATCCATTTGATTTCAAGCGCGCGCGAGCCGTGGATGACGTCGAAGCCAGCGATTTTCATAAACAAATGCGCGTAACTCCGGAACTAATCATCCGATTTGGAAAAACAAAAGACGAATTTGTTCATTAAAACATCAGGAATAAAAATGCTACGAACAATTTTCCTCGTCAATATGATAGTTTTTGCGAAAAACGTCATTTTTGTCGGAAGAAGACTGAAAATTGTTAATAACAATTTGTTCGCCCAACTTTTTGAAAAAACCACCGATGGATTCGGATTCCTCACCCCCGAAAACACATAAAAACACCCTAAGCGGCTCCGGACCCACCATTGCATACAGAAAGGGGGTATTGCGTATGGACTATTAGGAAAGTACTTAAAGTTAATATTAAGAGCTGTAACTTCCAGGGAATTTTTTTTTCGACATTTTCAACCAAATTTCACGTGAGGACTAAAAAAAAAAAAATAGTCGAAAAAAAAAATGATCATACACGGGGTAATATATGAGTTCATATATTATCATGCATGAATAGACATGATCATATCTCAGCATTATTTCCGTATACAGCTGCAGATATGATCATGCATGACAGCATGTATGATCATATCTGAACTCAGATACGATCATATCTGCTCATGTGGGATCATGTATGAGCTCATGCATGATCATATGTGATCATATCTGATCATATCTGAGCATTTTTTCCCGGGTGGTTGTTTTATAGTTCAAATGAGGCCATATTACGAGCGTAATGTATGTACCGAAACCATTCATTCCGGATCCGACCGGATGAAAACCTGGTACCGAAATTAACGAGCTAGCGGGGACGATCCCGGATAGGTGCGGACAGAAACCGGAATCAAAATCGCCTGCATTCCGGATAAGACCGAATGCGAACAGATATCGCGTATCGTTCACATTCCAGATTGGACCGGATAGGAATTTAACGAAAGAACATTTAGGCCTGGCAGAACGATTCCGCATAGGTCCGGATAGAAGCCGGAATCAAAAACCGCCTGCATTCCGGATAAGACCGAATGCGAGTAGATACCGCATATCGTTCACATTCCAGATTGGACCGGATAGGAATTTAACGAAAGAACATTTAGGCATGGCAGAACGATTCCGCATAGGTCCGGATAGAAACCGGAATTAAAAACCGCCTGCATTCCGGATAAGACCGAATGCGAGCAGATACCGCGTATCGTTCACATTCCAGATTGGACCGGATAGGAATTTAACGAAAAAACATTTAGGCATGGCAGAACGATTCCGCATAGGTCCGAATAGAAACCGGAATCAAAAACCGCCTGCATTCCGGATAAGACCGAATGCGAGCAGATACCGCGTATCGTTCACATTCCAGATTGGACCGGATAAGAATCAGATACAAAATTTGGGCATGGCAAAACAAATCCCGCATAGGACCGAACGAAAACCGGAATCAAAAACCACCTGAATTCCGGATAAGACCAGATAAGAGTCCGAGTCCTATCCGGAACCTATCTGACATTTTGAGCAGGGTAGTGCAGTCATCGTTCAGTTTCGTTTTAACTTCACGGTATGAGCAATATTTCTCTTATCGATTTATCGCAAATGAGGTAACCGCAATATTTTAGTAACTTCAAATTAATTTTACAGATGACGAAGATGATGACGATCCAGAGGAAAACGACACCGAATGAATAAGCGTGGCAGCATAAATAACAATAATGATGAATAAAAATGTTTAACCCCTTAATTAATAACAATATAATGACATCCAATGTTTACAATTGAAAATAACTATAGCGTCTGATTGACCATTGTGTGCGCATTTCTCGCTCTTTGCAGGCGCCTGGCGGGGTGTTCGGCTAAATATTTTTGCCTGTCATTTTACACACGCGATCCCAAGGGTTGAATCTAAAGAATTTTTGTCCCAGCCCTCTATAAATGAGACACTTTCGGCAGTTTTTTATGCACGTTCAACGTCACCTGGCGCTCCTTTTCCACCAACCAAATCGCCTGGCAATATTATTATCGAATTCACAACATAATTAGCTACTACCACACCAAAAACCAGCGCTCTATAAAACAGACACCTTCAATTGATTTTTAAACTTTTTTACGGTCTTACCGCGCCCGCACCCACAAATGAAAAGCTGCCAGGCGTCTGAATCAATTGACAATGATGCTAAGGCAGACTGATGAGGTGAGTTAGATCGTTCTATAAATGAGACACCTATTTTGGTTGTCAGCTCTCCGTCTATGTCTTTTACAGTGTCTGGCTGATTCAACACTTTGGTTATACTTCTAGTCAGATATCTTTTCGTTACTGGTTCTCCTTCTGCGAAATTCGCTATCATTCTCCTCTTTGGGAATTATTTTTTATTTGTTGTTATGATTCTTGGGTATGTAGCACTGTAGTAGTACGCAAGGAAAAATCATATACACTATAGCACCTGTATGACGGCTGTGTCACGAGCAGGCTGTGAGTTTATTGTATATAGCAGCCTTTTTGTGTGCGTAATATTTTTATTAAGTAATTAATTAAATAATTAATTGATTACTTAACTTTTTATCTATCCCTGATGTTTCAAATTGAAATAATTTTTGATGAGAAAAATTAACGGACGATCCGGAAATCGAACCCAGGATCTACGGACGCCTATCCGGGACTTACACCCGAGACCACCTAGCTCGCCCACGGATCACCGCAATTTTTCTCATCTTCTATTCTTGTGCTCACATGTATGTGTTGTTATGATTCTTGGGTATGTAGCAATGTAGTAGTACGCAAGGCAAAGTCATATACACTATAGCACCTGTATGACGGCTGTGTCACGAGCAGGCTGTGAGTTTATTGTATATAGCGGCCTTTTTGTGTGCGTAATATTTTTATTAAGTAATTAATTGAATAATTAATTGATTACTTAACTTTTTATCTATCCCTGATGTTTCAAATTGAAATAATTTTTGATGAGAAAAATTAACGGACGATCCGGGAATCGAACCCAGGATCTACGGACGCCTATCCGGGGACTTACACCCGAGACCACCTAGCTCGCCCACGGATCACCGCATTTCAATTTGAAACATCAGGGATAGATAAAAAGTTAAGTAATCAATTAATTATTTAATTAATTACTTAATAAAAATATTACGCACACAAAAAGGCCGCTATATACAATAAACTCACAGCCTGTTCGTGACACAGCCGTCATACAGGTGCTATAGTGTATATGACTTCGCCTTGCGTACTACTACAGTGCTACATACCCAAGAATCATAACAACACATACATGTGAGCACAAGAATAGAAGATGAGAAAAATTGCGGTGATCCGTGGGCGAGCTAGGTGGTCTCGGGTGTAAGTCCCCGGATAGGCGTCCGTAGATCCTGGGTTCGATTCCCGGATCGTCCGTTAATTTTTCTCATCAAAATTATTTCAATTATTTTTTATTAATTACTCCTTTGCAAGATTCATCGAAAGTTTTGAATATTAATTTTGAATTGGTTAAGTTTTCTGTGGCTCCTGAGTCTGCTATAGAGACCGTGCGTGAAACCGATGTCAGCGCCAAATCAGACACTAACGACGAAATTTATCCCACGCGGCAGGAGAATCAAGGAAAATCAGCCTATCAAATGCTTGGCGCGAAAAAAAGGACCAATCGTTTTGAACTACTCCTGCCGATAGGGACATTATATGCTATTGGCCGATACACGGCATCCCTATGAGAGAAGCTGTTGAGAACTCGGCTTAAACTGCCCCCTTTGCCCCTTGGTGGTCCTAGTGGGCATGCGCGGGTCACCTGCTGCGCAGTGGTTACTGCGTCTTTCGGCATAGCGTTGAGATTTTTCGGCCATATTACACGCCCAAAAAATTTTGTCTTCATAATTACGGCATTTTCCAGTTATTAATACCAAACAAAGGACTTAAAACAGTTATAATACAGTGAGAACTAATGTCGCAGGAATCGAGGCACTCGCGAGGTCGATTCATGGACGACACAGACGACGATGCCTCATATGACGATCGCAGCAGCGATACGAGTGCAAACGAGCACGTGGGACGCCTTGGGAAAAGAAGAAATTACTTCGGTTTGGTTGACTACGATGAACAATCTTCTGGGGAAGAGTATCCCCCAAAGAGATCTCGATCATCAGATCCATCTTTAGAGACACTGCAAGATCAGGTAAACGTCCTTTCATCACTGCTATTAAAGGGACCCACAGTGGAGGCGACACGAACACCCAATCGACCCTTTCTGGCCAGACCGACGTCGTCACCGGCTGTACGTACCCTTGACTTGGGAACAAGCAGGACAGATGTGGACGAAAAGCGTCGCATTCGTCCAGCAAGTCAAGAACGCCTGAAGGTCCTTAACGACTTACAGAGATTTGGATCCCCGGAATGGCAGGAGGTCAGGTATTCCAATACACTTAAGAATTTCTCGGCCTCCCCAGGCTTCACCGACTTAAGAATTAATGAAGAGTTGTGCCACTTAGACAAGAGAAGGGACCCTCTTCTACCACTAGATCGAGTTCTAGGTGGTCTGTGCAATGCAGCTTTAGAACAAAGAGAGCTGCTACAAGGCGGACTTCAGAGCATCGTAGACTGGGCTTACACTAACCCATCAGGGATCACCCCGGACTCACTATTCGACAAGCTGTCAGACAGCTTCGGCCCTGGCTCCCGTTTATCAAAGAATTCAGACCAGATTCTCCAGATTATCTGTGGGAAGAGAGCTGAGACCATCGAGGGGAGAAGGGATCGCCTTTTAGATGAGCTGCCCGTTAAGACTACTAAGGCAGCTCTGCGGAGGATTCCCCCGTCTGCCGAGTATCTCTTTAGTAAAGAGAACCTTCAACCATTGGTCCAGTCATTGGGAGGTTCACAGAATTGGCTAAATGTTCCCTCTTACGCTTATACAAAGAAGCCAGCTCCTAGAAAGACACATTTTCAGCAGACAGGTACTGTCCAGTCCTTTCGGACCAGCGGTAAGTCTTCCCGTTTCCCCAAGGAATTTTCCGGCCCGCAGCAGAACTTCCGAAACAAGACCGGACCTAAGAGAGAGCCCAGAGACAAGCCCGAGGACTCCACCGGTTGTAAGCCAGGTAAATGACTATGCAAATTCTCGAGCCTTCAGAGGGGGTCAGTTAGCGAGCTTTCAAAAGAGATGGAAGGAACTAGGAGCTCCCCCAAGCATCCTAAAGATAATAAATGGTACCCAGGTTCCGTTAGTCTCAAGACCCAAGCTAATCCACAGCTGGAAACATTCCCGATTCCTTACCAGAGTCACACCGGAGATGTCCAGACAGATAAAACTACTAAAACTCCAAGGGGTTTTAGAGTATCCAAAACAAGAAGGCCCGAGCTTTATTTCAAAAATATTCTTAGTCAGAAAGAGCAACGGGGACCCCCGCCCCATCTTAGATTTGAGAGGCTTAAACGCCCACGTCAGGGCAAGAAAGTTTCAATTAATCTCACACCACAAAATTCCAGAGTTTCTCCAAGACGGCGACTTCATGACCAGGATCGACGTCTCACAGGCATACTTCCACGTACCAATTGCCGAGCGACACCGACAACTCCTCCGCGTTGTCTACAACGGAGAGTTGTTACAGATGACGAGCCTGCCCTTCGGCCTCTCATCTGCCCCTCATACCTTCGCGGTTATAACCAATTGGGTTGCAGAGACCCTTCGGTCGCAAGGAATGAGGGTGGTCGTCTACTTAGACGATTTTCTCCTAGCCTCCCAGAGTCGGACCAAGCTGTCCTCTCAGTCAGCAGAGGCAGTGGAATTATTAAAAAGTCTGGGCTGGCAGATAAACCACGACAAGTGCTCCCTGTCACCCAGACAGAGGATGGAATTTCTGGGAATCGTCTGGGACACGCAGCGAAACCAGATCAGTCTCCCAGAGAAAAAGATAGAGCGGATACAGAGCCTCGTCAGGAGCGTCCACTCGAAGGGAAGAGCCAACCTCAAGCAGGTCCAGAGCCTCTTGGGTCTCCTAAACTTCGCAAATTTTGCCGTACGCAGAGGTCGTCTTCATTGCCGCCACCTACAAAGGTTTTCAACAAATTTCAGACAGGGTCGGATGAGAGAGTGTCGTCAAATCCCCACATTGGCTCTGGCGGAGCTCGTCTGGTGGCTCAGGGCTGCAACCTCCACATCGGACTTACACAAGTGAGAGATATCAGATTTTCTGACCACAGATGCTGCAGACTCGGGCTGGGGAGCTCTACTCAACTCGACTCTCATCTCGGGGGACTGGACAAGAGAACAGCAGAACTGGCATTCGGATCGCAAGGAGGTGTTTGCAGTTTATGCATCAATAAGACAAGAGGCACAGTCTCTCCGAGGAGCTCACATCCTAGTTGAGTCCGACAACCAAACACTTGTTGCATACATTCGAAAGGAGGGCGGGACCAGATCTCTCAATCTCCTCAACCTCACTTACCTGCTTCTGGAACTAGTGGACAACCTCCAGATCGAATTATCTGCAGCCCACCTCCCAGGGAAGTACAACGGAGTAGCCGACCGCCTCTCAAGGAAGAGAGCCCCTCCAGAGTGGCACCTGCTCCCAGAGGCAACAAAGCTAATATTCGAAAAGTGGGGAACCCCAAACATCGACTTGTTCGCGTCAGCAGAGTCTGCCGTCGTACAACCCTACGTCTCAATGGACTCCAGCGACTCATGCGCCTTATTTATAGACGCCTTCAGCCAACCTTGGAATTTCGACCTGGCTTGGGTGTTCCCTCCTCCTTGTCTCATACCTCGAGTGCTCGCCCACCTGAACAAGTGCAGGGGGGAAGTACTGATTGTAGCACCGAAGTTCAAGAAGACATTTTGGATGTCGGACCTAATACAGAGGAGCAAGGAGCCTCCGATGACGATCGAGAATTTAGCAGAGGTTCTCATAGACATGTCAACACAACTCCACCCACCGGAAGTGGAACGCCTCTGTCTCCAAGTGTGGAGAGTTGGATATGGAGCCGTCTAGTACAGGATTGGACTCCCCAGGAAAAAGATTTAGTCAGCAAAAGCTGGCTTGCATCTACACTAAAGACATACAGGGCTCCTATCAATCGATGGATCAAGTGGTGTAACGAAAACAACATCGATCCTGGACAACCCCAGGGCCAAGACTTGGCCAGATTCCTCGCAAGACTATTCATCACAACGCAGATGGCTTATAACACCATCTTGCTGCACAAGTCAGCCATCGCCACGTTCTGTTCAGGCAAGTCTTCGTCTTCCCTATCATCAAATTTCCTGGTTCATCAGGTCTTAAAGACCATATCGGTGGCTAGACCCAGAGAGGTCAGAACGGAGACCTGGGATGCGCAACTACTTCTAGACTGGTTGAGCACTGAGGCCCCAAATTTATCATTTTTTGAGGTCTCTAGAAGAACAGCAGCCCTGCTTCTCTTAGTCTCTGGACGCCGAATCCACGACTTAACATTACTAAGAATTTCAAGCGACTTTATCACGAATCTGGGGGACGAGATAATCTTATGGCCAGCCTTTGGCTCTAAGACAGACTGCAATCAATTCCGACAATCCGGATGGAGATTAACAAGGCACCCTAACATTCGCCTGTGCCCGGTCACATGGATCAGGGCCCTACTAAAAAAATCAGAGGAGAGACGAGCGATTCAAAATTTAGATGAGCTCTTCATCACAGTTACGGGTCCCGTGAAAGCTGCTTCCAAGACAATCGTCGCAGGATGGATCCGCTCGGTACTAAAAGAGGCGGGGATTGACGCTCCCCCAGGGAGCATACGATCAGCGGTAGCCTCTCGTAAATGGCTCGACAACGTCCCTGTCCAAGAGATCCTGGAACAAGGAAACTGGAGGTGCGCCGAAACATTTCGCAAGCACTATTGTAGACGTATTACAAACCAAAATAACTTTAAGCCATTTTTCACCAAATTTTCTACAGCCTAATGCCAAAGTTTAAGAGAATAGCAATAAAGATATAAAATATAATATAATATAATAAATTAAAAAAAAAAAAAAAAAAAAAAAAAAAGAAGAGAAAGAGGAAAGAAAGAAAAGAAATGATCAAAGCATTATGAAGTCACTTTCCTTTTATAAACTACGTATGTCATATATTTGCAAGGGACGAATGTTAATACATATAATAAAGACTGATTCGTTGTTATTCTACTTAGGAAATCATCATTTTCCCCATTTGTCAACCCTTTCAGGCTCACATAGCGTTAAATCGGGTCACCAGCAGAAATCAAACAGGTCTCTCATAGGGATGCCGTGTATCGGCCAATAGCATATAATGCAAGTGTTTTGAATTCCAACAAAACACGTATTATATGCGGAGCCGATACACGGCATCCCAGCAAGAATCTTGCTGGTGAAGAGACACTATGCCGAAAGACGCAGTAACCACTGCGCAGCAGGTGACCCGCGCATGCCCACTAGGACCACCAAGGGGCAAAGGGGGCAGTTTAAGCCGAGTTCTCAACAGCTTCTCTCATAGGGATGCCGTGTATCGGCTCCGCATATAATACGTGTTTTGTTGGAATTCAAAACACTTGCAATTTAGCGGCGCCACTTGTACACGCGCACGGTCTCTATAAACTCTGAGAGGATTCTACTTTGATTGATTCTTGTTGTTTCGGTAAACATAACTTCGGGGTCTGTTCTCGCAACTTTATTTTTAGTACTTTTTGTCACTTCATTGTCAACTAAATCATTCAATTTCTTACCTTGATTAGAGTTGTGCTTGTCAGATGACTTGTCTCGTTTTTGTTGTTTGTATTTGTTATTTCCACCCTTGTCGTATCTCTGAATATTGTTGGTGTTCCTATTTTAAAATTTTCCCTTCTTTGCATTCTTTGTATTCTCGTCATTATTTCGTCTTTTAAATGCTGCTTTGAACTTGTTTTTTCTTGTGCATTGAACTTGTCTCTGGAGTGTCCAGATATTCCGCTCATTGAGCACTCTTTTGCTATGTGCCCAAATCCATTGCACTTATAGCATTATTGTCCTAGCCCTTTGTTGGGACATTTTGCACCATAATGACCTCTGTCACCACACTCATAACACATGTCCAGAAGTTTTCTGGCAAGGCTTACAGCTTTTATAGTGTTTTCGTTGCCTTCAGCAGGTTTTTCTAACGCCTCTTCCTGTATTAACAAGGTCTTTAGTTTACTATATGGCAATCCTTGATCACCAGTTTGTTGGCTCATAAACTCTAGATTTTTAATTGATGGAGCCCCTTTTTGTATAGCACCAAAGAAGATCTCTCTTTTTTCTTTTTCTGATATTTCTTTGCACCAGGACAGTTCTCATAGATTCTGAACAAGTTTTCAAAACCTTCACAGAATTTAACTGCATTGATTTTACCATGTGTGTACTGGAATTCATAGAGTGCTCTTTTGGCAGTGTGTCTATCAATATTTACTTCACTACTTTTAGTAATTTTTAATTCTTTTAGCATTTCTACTGATTTTAGAATTGTAATGATTCCATCATGATAAGCTTCTTCAATGTGATTTATCAAGATTCGCGGCAGCGAATCGCCGCCAAGTATCCGTAGGCCGGCGCGCCAGCCCCGAATCGTTATCCCGAGCACGCTTTTGTTCTTGTAAAAAAAACTGTCATCTTTCGAACCGCTGAATATTTTTTAACAAACCTTGCAGAGGCGTAAGCCCCACTTCACCTAACATTCCTCCAAAAAGTTGAACGAAATTGACCCGGTAGTTCCTGAGATATTGACCGTCGAAGTTGATCGAAAAACACAATCTCCTGGTTCTTCTTCGTCGCAGAACGTTCTTCTTGGGATTCTTGGGACCCCGATATCTGTGTTGCACTTATGAACTTGCAATTTGGAGGGGGTGTTCTTAACACCAAAATCTCGCCCCCTATTGTTTTTTTTTAGCAACATTCGATCACCCATGCCGGAGTAATAACCAAAAAAATAATTATCTTATATATGCACATGGATCTCGACATAGATACATATGGGGAATTCTCCGTCAAAACGTACGGACATAATAATTCGAAATTTTGATTCCATCGACATTTTTATGAGTAATTACACCTAATGAGAGGAGCTTTCATGATTCATTTCGATTTTTTTCGTTCGCGTGTTCTTGAGATATGATTTTTTGAATTTTTATTTTTTGAAAATTCATAACTTCTTCAAAGATTGACCAAATGAGATGTTTTTTTTTTTTTTAAGTTTGGTTTTTAACTATACTTCAAGAAAAAAATTACGAGAAAGCTGAATATTATCAATTGCGGTATGATTTTTCCATTTAAAGATCAAACTTTGCGATTTCGAGAGGTTGGACCATTTTTTTTTTTTTCTTTTCAATCCTCATAAAAGCGCTTGTTTTTTTCACAAATTATGCCGTTGGATTTATCGTGGGGTTACATCCCATTCTATTGTTTTTTTCAATTTTGAATTTCGTTCTGGAAAATAAGGCTTCTGTATCGAATCAGACAGGAAGATTTCGTTAAATTTTGACTCCCTCTGGAACTTGTTCACTTAAGTTCACTATTTTGAATACTAGGGACTATTTTTCACAAAATTTTCGCGGGTTAAATCCCGCTATCAATATCAAATAATCTGTCCATGCTGCGATGTTTTTTTTCTAAGTAAAAAATAAGTAGAAAATAAATTTCAGAGTAGAAAATAAACATCGCAGCATGGACAGATTATTTGATATTGATAGCGGGATTTAACCCGCGAAAATTTTGTGAAAAATAGTCCCTAGTATTTAAAATAGTGAACTTGAGTGAACAAGTTCCAGAGGGAGTCAAAATTTAACGAAATCTTCCTGTCTGATTCGATATAGAAGCCTTATTCTCGAGAACGAAATTCAAAATTGAAAAAAACACTAGAATGGGATGTGACCCCACGATAAATCCAACGGCATAATTTGTGAAAAAAACAAGCGCTTTTATGAGGATTGAAAAGAAAAAAAAAAATGGTCCAACCTCTCGAAATCGCAAAGTTTGATCTTTAAATGGAAAAATTATACCGCAATTGATAATATTCAGGTTTCTCGTAATTTTTTTCTTAAAGTATAGTTAAAAACCAAACTTTAAAAAAAAAAAAAAAAAACATCTCATTTGGTCAATCTTTGAAGAGGTTATGAATTTTCAAAAAATAAAAATTCAAAAAATCATATCTCAAGAACACGCGAACGAAAAAAATCGAAATGAATCATGAAAGCTCCTCTCACTAGGTGTAATTACTCATAAAAATGTTGATGGAATCAAAATTTCGAATTATTATTTCCGTACGTTTTGACGGAGAATTCCCCATATGTGTCTCGGGACCACGATACCTTCCGATAATTACACCAGCACACAAAAAAAAAAAACAAGTGGTTTGTACATTTGACGCCACCTACCTACCGACATATATTTCGACCCGCTGAATCCGAATCTGGAGTCGGTTTGAACCGTACACCCTCAAAATCTCGAGTAAATTGCAAAAAACCGTAAAAAATAGCGAAAATTGGGTGTTTTGGTTATGAAAAAAATTTTGTGGTACTAGACCAAGCATGATTTTCATGTATTTTGATCCGCTGAATTTGAATCTGAAGTTTATTTGGACCATAAGCCGTTTTAAATATAGGTAAATTGCAAAAAATCCTTGAAAATTGCCAAAAATTGCTAAAAATTGCGATTATGTTAACCCTTTGCGGCACACATTTTTCCTTGCCTTCAATTAGCTTGAAATTTGTCACTCGAGGGTTTTCGGGGTCGCTGATGACGATTCCGAGCTCAGAATTTCAAAATTCAAAATCGCAGTTCCAATATGGTGGACAAAAATGTAAAAAGTTGTTTGATGAAAGTCGAAATTGGCACTTGGGGCTTTTCTCATCGCTGATATAACAAATCTAAACTCATAATTTGATGAAGGTGAAAATTTGCACTACAAATTTTTTGAGATTATTGATCACGAATCGATATATTAAGTCGATATATTGAAGCCGTTTTATTGTATTTCAAAAATCTCAATCCCGATTCGTAATCAGCAATCTCAAAAAATTTGTAGTGCAAATTTTCACCTTCATCAAATTATGAGTTTAGATTTGTTATATCAGCGATGAGAAAAGCCCCAAGGGCCAATTTCCACTTTCATCAAACAACTTTTTACATTTTTGTCCACCATATTGGAACTGCGATTTTGAATTTTGAAATTCTGAGCTCAGATTCGTCATCAGCGACCCCAAAAACCCCCGAGTGCCCGTTTTCACTTTCATCAAGCAACTTTTTGTACTTTTCCCAGACAGCACGGGATATCCCATGGATGTCCAAATAACGTCCATTACACGTCCCAATGTCCATGGACTTGAAACGGATATCCATAGGACATACGGTAACGGACGTTCAACGGATATCCAATACGGGATATCCTATGGATGTCCATTCAATGTCCGAACTGGGATGGTCCGTAAAAAAGACATCCCATGGACAGTCGATTCGGGACATACAGTGGATATCCAGCATTGGATATCCATTAGACATACGGTAACGGACGTTTAACGGATATCCAATACGGGATATCCTATGGATGTCCATTCAATGTCCGAACTGGGATGGTCCGTAAAAGAGACATCCCATGGACATTCTGTTCGGGACATACAGTGGATATCCAGCATTGGATATCCATTGGACATACGGTAACGGACGTTCAACGGATATCCAATACGGGATATCCTATGGATGTCCATTTAATGTCCGAACTGGAAAGGTCCGAAAAAAGACATCTCATGGACATTCAGTAGAAACATGCATTTTCGATAGACGTTTAATAAAGATTGTATAGATCTCCACGACATGCAATACCGTGGATAATAAAAAATGCAATCTCCAAAAATTGCGGAACATCTAAAGGGCGTTTATTTTTAAAAAACCGCGTCTTCATCAGAAAATTTAGAGTCGGAGAAACCATAATATTATATACATTAGGGTGGTCCTTGAAGAGGCCATTTTTCGGTTCCAAAATGATCAAAAATAATTTGAGAGAAATTTTCGTTTTCTGGCTCGATTAAAGACGGTGCTTGTGAGCACAAATTCATTTTTCGTTCTAAATTTGGGCAGAAATTAGTTTTTAATATCGACATTGAAAAGTTGCTGTGTAAAATGAAAGCCACCTTAGCCATTTGAACCGTACTCGCGGTATTCCAAAAAAAAAAAACGAATCAAAATGTATTATTATTAAAATATTATTCTTATTATTTTATCATTAATAAGTAGAATAGCTCAATGTTGAGTCTCATTCTAGTTTGAATTCAGTTTCCTAAGTGTAGAAAAAAGAAAAAAAAAAAAAAAAAAAAAAAAAAAATGGTAGAAAATAAAGACTCTGATGAAATGATAAAACTTGAAACAATAATTACTAGATTGGATTAAAAATAGAAAAACGTGCAGCAATTGGAAAAGAGCAATGTGTACTGCAAATTAGGTGACTAGAGAGTGTGTGGTTCAACGACCGAAGCTAAAAATTAAGGGGAGGGGTAACCCTTGCCGGGGTCATTTTAATGTACTTGTTCAAGAGGCTGGGATGAGTGCAGTGGGTAATTGATGTAAATGATGTTATACACTATTGAAAGGTACAGTATTCTTCTTTATTTTGATTGGTGAAACATTGAAAAAGTTGATAAATACGTGAGATATAGGGGACTGAAGTTGAGGCTGCGATTTACGCTTGCCTGCACGGATCACAAGATATTTTCTGAACGAGTTATCCGATTGCGTTCCCCTTCGGTACACATTCTCTCCTGGTATGTGGCTATGTCCTGAACCAGATCCGCCAACTTCTAAACCAGACTTCCGGACTTATAGCCGAAAATAATGATAAAAATGAACCAAAACTGAAAAAACCGCTTCGAAAATTCATTTCTTCCGAACTACGGCATATACAAACATAATTTTGGTTCAGGCGAGAACTGTAAGTGTACTCAGTGTGAAGATATGTCGTTTTTGTGTTTCAGATAACGTACTCCGACGCAATCTTGTGATCCGTGCAGGCAAGCGTAAATCGCAGCCTCAACTTCAATCCCCTATATCTCACGTATTCATCAACTTTTTCAATGTTTCACCAATCAAAATAAAGAAGAATACTGTACCTTTCAATAGTGTATAACGTCATTTACATCAATTACCCACCGCACTCATTCCAGCCTCTTTAACAAGTACATTAAAATGACCCCGGCAAGGGTTACCCCTCCCCTTAAAATGTGACTCGAGTGTAAGTCTCGTTCTTGTTTTCTGAATTAAATGGATTATAAGTTAACGAACTAGCTCGTAATTTGAAATTATTCGTCGTCTGCCCCGTGGACAGTTTTAAAGATTTTGCGCCAAAAAGTTTAGACAGGAATCATAGCCCTGTTGGAAATGTGGACAGAGTTCCGTTTGAAACCCATAGAAAACATGATCCAAACTTATTAGTACCTAATGGAATTCTATACGCATTACCCGCAAGAGATGGAGTAACGATTGAATGTCTATCCGTTTCTGTCGTATTTCTGTCGGCTCAACCATAACGTATTCGTTTCTATGGGAGATTATGTATCCGCGTCTGTCCGCAGTGTTGAACGCCACCAGATCCTATCCGCAACCTCGCGAATAATTCTATCAGTTCTGTCCGCATTCCACACGCACTCAACACTCGTCCGCTTCTATACGTCATTTTCAATCGTGCACCTATCCGCGTCTACCTGCAGCCGACCGCCATATCGAACGCTACCTGATCCTATCCGCGACCTCGTGGGTGATTCTATCAGTTTCTGTCTGCATCCCACATGCACTCGACACTCGTCCGTTTCTATACGTCATTTCCAATCGGGTACATATTCGCGTCTACTTGCAGCCTACTGCCATATCGAACGCTACCTGATCCTATCCGCGGCCTCGTGGGTGATTCTATCAGTTTCTGTCCGCATCCCACACGCACTCGACACTCGTCCGTTTCTATACGTCATTTCCAATCGGGCACCTATCCGCGTCTACCTTCAGCCGATCGCCATATCGAACGCTACCCGATCCTATCCGCAAACTCACGGGTGATTCTATCAGTTTCTGTACGCATTCCACATGCGCTCGACACGCATCCGTTTCTATTGGCAGTTTAAAATTGCAATGCGAAACCTGGTGGTCGCTCCGTCAACTAATTTTAATGGCGGATGTAACAGTACGAACAGTACAAACGTCAATGTTTTTCTACGTAAACAAACTAGTTCTACAATAATAATTAGTGATAATTAAATATATTCAAAGTAGACTCGGAATAACTCGGAGGAATTTGTTCGGAAATATAGAGATTGTTGATTAACGATCAGAAAAACACGAAAAAACATACGTTCTATCCTTCGATCATATACCGTGACGACGGCGTAACCTTGGTGAAGGCACAAGGTGTGTTTAATTTCGAAAATGGCATTATTCATGTGTCTGATTATTTATTATTCCCGGTTTTGTGTAGCACTCCCATACAGGGTGATTCAGGTTGGACGCAACATATCAGGTGAGTGTATTCCTCCCGAAAATCTTGGACTAACGTCTCTTTACCAAAACTTCCAGGTTCCAATAGTTTCGGAGCTACAATAGATCTTGGTCTACCAATCAGAGGGTTTATAAGTGCCCAAGACAGGGCCGGTTCAAGAGTTTAAGTTGAGCAGAGCCCGCGTCGGATCGATTCTTATCGATCGACGTTCCAGTCCGATTTCTGGATGAGTATGATGGCGTCGTCACCTGGAGATGTCTTCATACGGCATAGGCATCCGTTCTCGTAGTCCAGGTCCTCGGCTTCGTAGTTCTCGTAGTCCAGGCCCTCGGCTTCGTGGTTCTCGTAGTCCAGGTCCTCGGCGTCGTAATTCTCGTAGTCCAGGTACTTCGCCTCGTTTTTCTCGTAGTCCAGGTCCATCGTTTCGTTTTTCTTGTAGTCCAGGTTCTCCGCTTCGTAGTTTTCGTAGCCCAGGTACTTCGATTCGCATTTCTCGTAGTCCAGGTCCTTCGCTTCGTGTTTATCGTAGTCCAGGTCCTCCGCTTCGTAGTTCTCGTAGTCCAGGTCCTCCGCCTCGTAGTTCTCGCAGTTCAGGTCCTCCTCTCTGTAGTTCTCGTAGTCCAGGTCATCAGCTTCATAAGTAATTATTGATGAATAATAGATATTGTAGGAACGAAGCGGAGGAACTGGACTACGAGAACTACGAAACCGAGGACTTTTACTACGAGAACGGATGCCTTTGCCATACCAAGACATCTCCAGGTGACAACGCCATCATACTCATCCAGAAATCGGACTAAAATGTCGCCGTTCTGTGCAGGTGCCTACGTATAGAAACCCATTCAAATCTGCTCATAAGTTCGGATAAAGGATGCCTGCATCGCCTGCGTATAAGTACGTATAGAAACTCATTCGGATCTGCTCATAAGTACAGATGAAGAATGCCTGCGTATAGAACCAAACAGATGCGGATAGAATTTGTTCCCATATTACAGCAAGTGCGAGTAGAACCATACAAATGCAGATAGCATTCCTGTCCATGTTACACCGAGCTGCATATACAATCATACAGACGCGAATAAAATTTTCATCCGCTGGTGCAGATAGATGCTTGTAGATGACAAGACGGTTTCCATACGTTTCTATTCGCGTTTCTATCTGGCAAAAAACGCATACGAAACGGATAGCATCGAACCTTCTATCCGTTTCTGACGGAATTCTATCCACATTTTTAACAGGGAGAGTCGAACTTTATTGCTTTCTAAGTATCCGACCAACTTTCTGAAATACCTATACCACATGTCCATTCCTACAGAACCGTAGGGTTCTTTACAATTTCGCCCTGTAGAAAGCAAGCAAGTGCGGTGGAAAACTGCGAGCCCCCGTTAGTGGGTGAGAGTTATTTTTCCAGTGCCTGCAGGCAAATATCCGCACGTGTGTCATCTTACAGACCGACGCGACTGCTCATACTAGATATACTAGAGTTCGAAGCGAACTATGTAGGATTTATATGCATTTCATGAAATTTTGATTACAGATAATTTTCTTTGTTTTCAATATTTATCTATAGGTATAAGCTCAAAGTAAAAGGCGTATGTAATGCGGAGAAAAAAAATAATGACTGAACATCAAAATCTCTGAACCGGCTCACATCGATCACGAAATTCTAAAAAAAAAATTTAATCGCAAAGGATCAGTGCATATCATAGCATACCCATACCGAAGAATGCAGGCACGGCTAACTTTTCGAGTCAAATAGCTTATTACTTTTCGAGTGGTCAGCCGAAACTTAAAATACCACATGGCCACCCCTCAGGTCTTTTCAGGGCTATAACAGGGTCCGGAAGAAACTATACATATACTGTTAGCCTCTCACAGCCCTTTGTTTTCACGTACACTTTTTGTTGGTAATCCGTTATTTTGAATTTTTTTTACATTTATTTATAAACGGCAATGAAGGTCTGAAGATCATATTCGTATTCGAAATGTTTTAACGCACAATTGTGGTTGGAACTGGTTCATGTACAGTGAATTTATCGTTGAAAGTAGTTGATGTACAGTGAATGTGAATACGGCAGAACAAGTAAGTAAAACATTTAATTATCGGCTTAATTTACTTTACAGTTATAAATGGTGATTTGTCGTATATTCGCTAAAATTTTAACAAGTAATTTAGAGTGCACATATACCTGGAACCTAGGCCCAACCCTCACATTGTAATATAACTAGTCCTGTTGAATAAAATAAAATTCAAATGGAAACAGCAATAACCGTTGGGCTTCATACCGGGGAAGGTTCACTCACACTCTCACCAAATTTTTGCCCCTAGCCATCTACACAACCCAGACGTTTCGTTGTCGGGTCAGTCGTCGGAATTGTGCATTTCAGTAAACACATCGTCAGTCGCCTCGTGCGAACACAGTACTAATTTTTAAATTATTTTGTTAATGTTTCCATATTTCAATCAAATTCAACTCAGGTTTCTATTAATTTCACTGAGAAAGTATACACAGTTGTAAATCATAATTGTGCGATCAATTATCTAGTACAGGGGTCGGCACACTCATTAGTCGAAAGAGTCTAAGCTTTTAATCCACTTAACTCGGTCACCGGCACTAATCCTTTTAACGCCATTTCTTGGATTTTGGTAGGTATGAGTGGGGATATGCAGGTATGAACAGACCTAGACAGTCTAACGCAGTTGTTGCCGTCCCAAATAGACCGCACACCCCTTAGTTCCTTTTATTTCTCCTGAACGCTGCCCCTACCATTGCATTTCCATGTAAGGACGACTGACCGTTTTCAGGTAGACCGAGGGGATTTACGGTCGCACTAATTGACACTTAGAGCCGGGCTGGCTCGGCGAGCCGGCGTGGCCGACTCCTGATCTAGTATATATACAGATTTACACATATATATATATATATATATATATATATATATATATATATATATATATATATACATATATATACATATACTTGTTCGTACTTTAACAGTATTCATAATGAACTTTGAATGGAATTTCAATTCGAATTCGCACATGCAACATATATAATATAGATTTATAATCAAACCAGACGATAATTATGACTTATTGGTGTTTGTGTACCACAGGTAACAGAAGTATAAAAATTCGCTGGTAACTGCCCGAGTAACTGTACGTATGATTTCGTCAAAAGCGCTCTACATCTCCTCATTGACAACGAACTGGCGTCCTAGTATAGCTGGCATGGTACAAAGAAGACGAATGTATTCGGAAAGCTGAGACTTGCTGATCTGTTGATACGTAAGTTTTGAACATATGCATTTGTACCTCACACGAATCGGAGAATTTGTTCTATGCTGTGTTAGAGCGGAAATTATTATCAAATTGAAGCATTGTCTACGAGTTCGTTTAGTCATGAGAATTTGTACCCAGATAACAAAAATGCCCGCACAGTGCGTGCAGAATGGCGCGCATGCGGTGCGGATCAGTCCGCACCGCGTGAGTTCAAATCACCACGCAGATGTGTCCTCCATGGAGACGCATATGGGTCGCTCACCGTGCGTCGCACGCGTGCGTGCACCATGCGATCACGCAGTGCGAGTTCATTGAGGGTTTCAAAACGCGGCGCGTGAAGAAGTAGGGTTAGGTTTCGCTTTTAGAAAATGACCGTTGTATATCAACGTGGATCTACTTACCAGAAGTTGATCAGAATGCAACTGCCTAATAGACTGCTCTTTCCATGAAAACTAGTTGAACCGGTAGATGAATTCGATGAAACGAAAGCACTACAGATATCATTTATCAAACAAGCTCTGAGCAACACGTGTGTCTCTGCACGAAGATGACGGACGAAGTCAAACATATTCGAATCAAACCTGCAGTAACTATCATATGTTCATTCGAACGCACATGTTGGTGCGGGGGATTTTGGATACAATGATTGTTATAGGAATGAATTATTTTTTGATCAATAATTGTACTGAAATAAATTGGTATTGAAGATTAATAGAAATATGCAGTATCAAATTCGTTTATACAGAATTTCAATTTTTTAGATTAATAATTTCGTTCTTATCAATAATTTTTATATTTTTCACTATTTGATCAGTTCAAAAATGTCTTTCTATTATTTTACCATATTATATGTATAAGTACAGTGCGGATTTTCAAAAATTTCTATATTTTGACACAGCTCATATAATATTCAAAAACCGCATTAGGGCTATTGGTGATTGCACTGTGCCTGCATATTGTACGCATTGCGGGGTCGCACTATACCAGCATCCTGTGAACGCACGTGTGATAGCATATCACGACTCAAATCACTCGCACTTAGCCCTCCATCACATTGCCGTTAGCGAGTGCCTGGGGCCGTGATGCGTTTTCGCACGCACTCCGTGACGTGCACAGCGTGCGGGCAACGTGCGATCGCACGTTTGTTATCTGGGTATATTTCATTGATGAACCATTGCAATAATGACTAAAAGTAAGCCTATGCATTTGCCAATAATGGGTGTTATTAGGATATGTTGAAAATGCTTAATTTTTATTACAGGAGCAGATACTGTTGAAGTAGATTTGTTGATTCAACTATTAAAGTATAGATGGCACAGCATGCGCGATCAGGAAAAGACTCCTGCTTTTTGTTTGAAACAATTACTTCTTCTCCTTATGTTTTTCTAAATACACAAATATAATAACTTTAATTTCTTTTTACTCTTATTTTATTCCCGAGTAAAAATGATTGTATATAATTATATATAATTATATAGATTCTATAATTCTATAATTATATATAATTATATAGAGTTATATAAAAGTTATATAGAATTGTATAGAATTATATAGAATTATATATAAAAATCCATGTAAGTTTTATAGAACTCTATATAATTAAATATAACTTTATAGAGTTATATAGAATCATATAGAGATCTATATAGGATCCAAAACAAGCTTATATGTGGGTTTTATAGAACTCTATGTAATTATATACAACTTTATAGAGTTATGTAGAATTATGTAGGGTTCTATACAGGATCCAAAATAAGCTTATATGTAAGTTTTATAGAATTCTATACAATTACATATAACTTTATATAACTATATATAACTTTATAGAGTTATATAGAATCATACAGAGTTCTATATAGGATCCGAAACAAGCTTATATGTGGGTTTTATAGAACTATATATAATTATATACAACTTTATAGAGTTGTATAGAATCATATAGAGTTCTATATAGAATCCAAAATAAGCTTATATGTAAGTTTCATAGAATTCTATATAAATTACATATACCTTTATATAATTATATAATAACTTTATAGAGTTATATAAAAAACTATGTAGAGTTCTATAAAACCCACATATAAGCTTGTTTTGGATCCTATATAGAACTCCATATGATTCTATATAACTTTACAAAGTTATATATAATTATATAAAATTCTATAAAACTTACATATAAGCTTATTTTGGATCCTATATAGAACTCTATATCATTATATATAACTTTATAGAGTTATAAAACCCACTTATAAGCTTGTTTTGGATCCTCTATGGAACTCTATATGATTCTATATAACTCTATAAAGTTATATATAAATATATAAAGTTCTAAGAAACTTACATGGATTTTTATACATAATTCTATACAATTCTATATAACTTTTATATAATTCTATAATCTTATAATATATATCTTAATATAATTCTATAATCTTCTCTAATTATATATAATTATATAAAATCATTTTTACTCGATTCTTAAAAAATCTACCCATGCTTTGTTATTCTTTTCGTTTCAAATTAGGGAAAGAGTCCGGCTTCAGTATAATTTTATAGAATTATATAGAATTTCATAGAATTTTATAGAATTTTATAGAATTTTATAAAATTACATAGAATTCTATATATTTCTATCGGGCCAATATTTCTATAGAATTATATAGAACAATTCTATATAATTCTATATAATTCTATAAAATCATTTTTACTCTGGTTTCTACTAATAAAATAACTATATAATGAATTACAACAGGTTATGGGACCAGTGTACGCAAAAGTATTAAAAGTATTAAAGTATTTGTGTGAAGTGAAAAATTGAAGTAAAGAAAAGTGTGGTGAAGTAGCGTGGCGTCTTTTTAGCATTTCAAGATGGATTTGACGAAGCACGTGAAGCCCTTGGTCGGTGAGACAGATTGGCCAATATGGAAAAGGAAAATGCGTGATTTGCTGGACTACCACGAGGGAGCTTTAGATGTAATTGAGAAGAAATTAGAAAAACCAAAGCCCTTAACGGATGAAGCAACTGAGGCGCAAATCAAAGACCACAAGTTGATAAGCGATAAGTATCGAAAGGCGAATAGTTACGCCAAATCGATGATTTCAAGTCAAAGTTCCAATTATTCAAGTTGACAATTCTGCAGCCGTGGGACTGGCACAAAATCCAGTATTTCATCGCAGAACAAAACACATCTCAATCAAGCACTTTTTCATCAGAGAAAAAGTATCCAAAGGGAGACTTGCGGTTCAACAAGTATCCACGGAGCAACAAACAGCAGACATCATGACGAAACCGTTACTGAGGACTCGCTTGAAGATTTTATGCGTGAAAATGGGACTCGTTTACAAAAGACAGATAAACAAAACATGATTATGTGTGTTGTTATATTAGGATAAGCAAAATTAATATTTTTAAATCAACAAGGGAAAGTGTTGAAGTAGATTTGTTGATTCAACTATTAAAGTATAGATGGCACAGCATGCGCGATCAGGAAAAGACTCCTGCTTTTTGTTTGAAACAATTACTTCTTCTTGTGTTTTTCTAAATACACAAATATAATAACTTCAATTTCTTTTTACTCTTATTTTATTTCTACTAATAAAATAACTATATAATAAATTACAACAGATACGTCCAACTCCGAATACACGAATGAAGAGTGTGAAGAAGCAATTAAAAAATGGCTCAGAAGAACTAAGGGGAGGAGTGATGTGGACAAGAAAAAGCAAAATTCCGCCGGCAATCTCCAAGCGCCGAACCATCCACAACCTTGATTGACTTTTGTATCGATTTTAGGGAAAAAAAACCCACTTTAAGACGAAGAACGTATTTTTTTCAAATAGGATCTAGGCTAATTTCGATTTATTTTTTACAAACATTGGCTGAAATTTTGAGAGCACACTTCATTTGTTATTTTGTATACTAGAAAGTTGATGGCAGCAGTGAATTGTTGAAAAAAAAAATTAAGGGTATATGAAAGGCGTGTTATACACCTCGAATTTTCGGCTGCCCGTTTCCCAGCTAAAACACATCCGATCGATGTGAAATTGATATCAGTGACGTCGAAAAAGTGCACGGAGGGCATGACGCTCATGGATTTTCGAGAATCGATAGTGTTTCGGGTGTTTTCATATTTATAAAGTACAACGTCAGCATCAACGATTATTAGTTACAGAGCACTCTTGATAAAAATCTGTGAATCTTGTTTTGATTTTCGAAAATCCAAGAGCGTCATGCCCTCCGTGCACTTTTCCTGCGTCACTGATATCAATTTCACATCAATCGGATGTGTTTTAGCTACCAATTATATTAATAATGGGGTAATACCGGTCCGTATAGTAGGACTATTGCATCGCCTATGAGCTGCTTCTATTCGTATTCATATACCTAGAGTATGTGTATTATTCAAGTAATAATATTCTTCGCTTATTCCATTTGAAAAATTCCGTATGTTTGTAAATATTGAGGGCAACAGCTGTCATAAACTGATAATGATATTATGAGTAATTTATTCCTTTCATTTGTGAATGTTAAGATAGTAGGAACCTAGACATTAAACGAGAAGTTTTTGTTTTCAATATGACAGATTTCGTGTGTTTGTAAATATTTTGGTCATCATCTATGTATAATGTATATAATTACTTTCATTTGCGAATTTTATAATAGTATGGAACCTATAGACATTAAAAGAGAATATTATGTTTTCAATATGACAGATTCTGTGTATTTGTAAATACTTTGGGCATCATCTATGTATATAATAATCACCTGATAATAAAAATTCAGTAATTATGCAATTAACATTCTTCGCCTCTAAATTCGCTTTTGAAGAAAACCCTCTACGTCCTCTATAATATACATAATATATTAATAATTACGATCAAATAATTGAGCCGAGTTATTGATCTGTGGACATTCTATAGACATTCAATGGACATCCATTGAGGACATCCACTGGACGTCCGCTATAGTTCCGACCGGACGTTCCATGGATATACTGTACATGTGTCCTTTGGACGTCCCGAGGACGTCCAAAGTATGTTCGAGGGGTGGTCCCATGGATGTCCAACGGATATCCACTGGATATCCGGTAAGGACATTTCATGGACGTCCACTGGACATCCAACTTTGTGTCAAACGGACGTCCATCGGACGTCCGATGGATATCCGGCGGACTTCGGCGGACATCCATCGGACATCCGCAATGTCCAGCGTGGATGTCCATAGGACGTCCATAGGACGTCCGTGTGCTGTCTGGGTTGTCCGCCATATTAGAACTGCGGTTTTGAATTTTGAAATTCTGAGCTCGGATTCGTCATCAGCGACCCCAAAAACCACCCGAGTGCCCGTTTTCACTTCCACCAAGCAACTTTTTGTACTTTTGTCCGCCATATTGGAACCGCCATTTTGAATTTCGAAAATCTGAGCTCGGATTCGTCATCAGCGACCCCAAAAACTCCCGAGTGACAAATTTCAAGCTAATTGAAGGGAAGGAAAAATGTGTGCCGCAAAGGGTTAACATAATCGCAATTTTTAGCAATTTTTGGCAATTTTCAAGGATTTTTTGCAATTTACCTATATTTAAAACGGCTTATGGTCCAAATAAACTTCAGATTCAAATTCAGCGGATCAAAATACATGAAAATCAGCCTTGGTTTAGTTCCACAAAATTTTTTTCATAACCAAAACACCCAATTTTCGCTATTTTTTACGGTTTTTTGCAATTTACTCGAGATTTTGAGGGTGTACGGTTTAAACTAACTCCAGATTCGGATTCAGCGGGTCGAAATACACGTTGGTAGGTAGGTGGCGTCAAATGTACAAACCACTTTTTTTTTTTGTGTGCCGGTGTAATTATGGAGAACAGGTGAACTTGAGCTGAATTTCCGAGCAAGCTCCGAGCGCACGCAAATTTTTCAAATTTTCAGTGCGGCCAACTTCCTTCCTATCTTCACATTTTACCATACGCTATTTTGTGATATTTTTATATCTATATATACCCTCCTAACAGAACCACGGAGAGACAACGCTGCCGCCGGGGGGGGGGGGGGGGGGGGGGGGAGATGCCGGTGCGGTGCCACAGGAGAGAGGTATAGTCCACTGTGTCAAATTTTTCTTTCCATTCTTACCCTGTGTAACTGAAATACTCAAAATGATTACATTCCCATCATTACCACAGTTTGACCCGCGAGACATGAGCGAGGGGGTGAAGCTGTGAGGCAGCGGCGGCAGGACCGCCAAATGAATCTCATCAATTTATTGTACAAGATTGCAAATCCTTATCAGCAACGCCGGCACAGGAAACCGAAGCCCGCTGGTCCTGACCCCCCTGGTCCCAACCCCCCCAACCCCCCTGGTGCGAACCATAACAATAATTAATAATTGATCAATAATAATTCTGTTGCAATTGAAAAATAAAATAAAATCTGTTCTGTGTTCATTCATATATGGGCTATTCCGCGTCAACCGGATCAGTCATCTCTCAGATATTTTTTTAATTTTGCATGTCGATTGTCCTCGGGGAGTTAGATTTTTGTGCCAAAGGATTTTTCAATTAGTGCAAAATTCGTTGAGTTATTTGCATAAACAAATTCGAGCAAGGTTTTTTTCAAAAATTCATAACTCCGCCAAAAATGACACTAGACTAGATTATTTTTTTTTTTAGTTTACGCGGAAAGAGTCATAGAATGTATAAAAAAATAGGTACTTCGAAAAAAGTTTGTTCATCCATTGTTTATTTAACAATTAAGTTTTCAAAGATTTTTAAAACAGTGAGCAACACGACCAAAAATTTTTTTTTTAATTCTGACATGTTCCTTGAACTATACTACAACCTGTGAATTAATTCCAGAGATGTGTTTTTCTTCGTTTTCGAGTAAAAAATCATTGAAGGTGTCGATGCGCATGAAATTGCGGCGCGCCGAGTCTCTACGTAATGGCGGGCGGCCGATTGCCGTCTACCGCTACTCCGCGGTGGCGTCGCAGCGTTAGTTTAGAGTCATTTTCACGATGTAGGACATGATTGAAAAATCTGAAAAAAATACTGTACCCTCACAAGGCCTGCTCGAAGCGATAAGTGAAGTTTCAAGAATGTGTTTTTCACCGTTTATCTATTACAGAGATTCAAAATAACGGTTACATACCATGACAATCCACATGCAAAATTAAAAAAATATCTGAGAGATGACTGATCCGGTTGACGCGGAATAGCCCATATATATATTGTTACATTTCGGTTCTTGAGCGATACCACCGGTATCGCGAACCGAGTGTAATTGTGAGTTCTTTGCTCGAATTATGTTTTCTAGACCTTTAAATCAATAATTTAATGTTCCCTATTACGGACTTGAGTCGCCGTGCAACTAAAGCCGCCTCCCCACAGACCTGAACACGTAAACGCGCTAAGGCTGCACTTTACCCACCTAACCTTTTGATTTTAATTTTGTTAAAGTTAGTTTATTCCCACTTTTCTAAACAATAGAACCTGCTGTGCCAGACCTGAGTGCGTCAGAGACACACTAAGGCTGTATCTAGCTTTGGTTAGTTTTATCGATGAAGAAAGACCTGGAAATGGCGGATAAGGGATCTGCATAGAGTAACTTACTTTTTTAATAACCAAGAAATTCGATTTATTTTATTTTACTAAACCTAGCGGTTGCTACCAAATACTTATCCTATATTTACAGTGTTCCTTACTTGCTAACTTTCTATATTGTAGACAATTTGTATCTCTAAGCGATGTTTGACAGGTTCGTCGTTTTTAAAGGAAGATTCCGATATTTGACTTTATGATTTGATTTTCTATATTCTGATTAAATAATATATTTTCTTTTATGATAATTTCTTTTATTGATATTTTGGATTTTATTTGATTTCTGTTGAAATTTGCTATTTGAATAGAATAGAATTTATATTGAAATGAAGCTATTAGTTCACAAGGCGCTCTGCCTATTGTGACTGATGAATAAGAGCGTTGCGAGTCAACCCGGTGTTATACCGTAGAATTGCTGTTTAATAGATGCGCGGTGAGTCAACCCGGTCGCTTTGCCGAAGATTGCTGGTGATGAGAGCTGTGTCTCGACTTATATACTGACTATGACGTCACGCGACTTGTCGCTCTCGTCGAATGTTCTGGATCGTTCGACGTTCGAATTGTTAACGGTCAGGCCTAGGTCGCCTGATCCGTTACATTGCCCCCTTCGATCATTGGCACTTCTGACGATCTTCGATTGTCGGCAGGACGATGATCGATTTATCGTTTTTCGGTGTTGGTGCAGTGCGTGGTATAGTCGTGACTGTGACGTGTTCCGTGGATTTAGTTCTGTGCACCCTGGATCTTCGGTGGTGTTCTATAGAAATGCACCTCTGCAGGTGCTCAGCGATCTCCTCCTCTTCAAAAAGAATCCCCGTGCACTGAGATTTTTCTGCGTTGGATTCGATCTACCGAGATCGACATTGGCGTCATTTGCATATATGAGGAAAGGAACTCGAACCCACAGGTACGTCGATCTCGCTCTATTTGGTCTTGTCTTTGTCTTTCGTCTTATTACTTCATTGTATCGTCTGTGTCGATGTTATTGTCGTTAATCCTTGTCTCTTGTCTGTTCAGGTATTCGCCGGTGGATCTTGAGTTGACTCGGATCGTGAAATCGACTGCGTATTAGTAACATTTGATATTCAGTCCCATAATATCAGTGATGACTGCAACTTGTGCATCGCCCCCTGGCTCCAAATGGTACAGACCTTCTTCTAATTTCTTCTTGTTGTGCAACTTGATTTCGATTAGTCGTTTCATGATCGGATTATCCCCTGGATAATCTGCATACGGTCTAATCTTATCTGTCAAAATCGGTGCTTTCGTTATATCAGGTGTTGTCCGAATCCATGTTAAATTTATTAATCCGTCAATTTTTCTTTCTTTTTCAGAATTCATCCAGCCGAGGATCTTCATCTGCGTGGTGCGCGTGAGGTGAAGTTGAGTGCGCTTCGGATTTTTATAGCTTCCAGCTGGATGATGCTCTACCGTGTCGTGCAGTGTAGTGAAATTTTTGTTTCGATCTTTTCGCGAGTTATCTAAATCTACTTCTAACTCATAGTGCGTAAAAGTGACGTTTTTGTTTAAATCGGTGCTCTGAGCTATTTTAAAGTCAATTAGACACTTAATGTTAGCGTTTAAATCGGTATTGACATTTTTCGGTTTTTGTTCTAATTGAGTGTTTTGACTTAATCCGATTAACGGATTATCCGGATTAGTTTTGTCGGTTTTTTCTAAATCTAACTTATTACTATTTCCTATGCTAGCTAGCTGATTGTTTTTCTTTTTATCTA
Organism: Tenthredo mesomela; assembly: GCA_943736025.1. NCBI lineage: Eukaryota > Metazoa > Arthropoda > Insecta > Hymenoptera > Tenthredinidae > Tenthredo > Tenthredo mesomela. The sequence goes on from OX031018.1 coordinate 11,563,551, forward strand.
AATCTAAGTTTTCTAATTCTACTAAGTTGACGAAAAATTCGTTTCCTGTTCGAATCTTGTTTGTTTTTATTTTCTCGTTGCCGTGACTTTCGTCATTCGGTTCTTTGTTTTGGTTTTTAAATTCTACCGGCTCTACTGGCTCGATTTTATTTATTTCGACGATTTTGTGTTGACATTCTCTGGGTTTAAACCCGTCAATCTTTTCCGCGGTTTTTACTTTTTCGTTCGACGTTAATATTATTTCTTTTGGTGAATCGAATTTTTCGTCCACTTCATTTTTTATTTTATCATCTAACTCTGCTAACTGTTTTTTGTAAAGTTTTGATTGTGCTTCCAATCTCTCTCTAAAGCTCATTTCTTTTTCCATTAATTTTTCATTCTCTAATTTTTCTTGAACTCTTTTTTGTTCCATCGACGCTAGATCATCATCTAATTTTTTATTTAATTTATCTAGGAATGACATAAAGTCATCTGACGCTGAGTTTGACGTGTCGCTGTCGACATCGTCGTTTGTATTTTCGTTAATAAAGAAATTATTCATCTTATTCGCTGTGTTTTTCATTTTGTGTTTATGCCTATCCGGATCCTTGCCCCCTAGTCCCTGATCTACAGTTAGACTGATGCAAGATCCCTTGTCCGCCATTTCCTGGTCGTGACATCGGATTTTGACGTAATCCACAAAAATGACTCTACTAGTAATGAAGTTAAATTAATTAGTGCAACGAAGTTAAGTTAAATTGAATAAATGACTCTAGATATCTTTTAAGTAAGTTTTTTATTAAATATTGATTATAAAAGCCCCTCAGTTGGGCGCCAAATGTTACGTTTCGGTTCTTGAGCGATACCACCGGTATCGCGAACCGAGTGTAATTGTGAGTTCTTTGCTCGAATTATGTTTTCTAGACCTTTAAATCAATAATTTAATGTTCCCTATTACGGACTTGAGTCGCCGTGCAACTAAAGCCGCCTCCCCACAGACCTGAACACGTAAACGCGCTAAGGCTGCACTTTACCCACCTAACCTTTTGATTTTAATTTTGTTAAAGTTAGTTTATTCCCACTTTTCTAAACAATAGAACCTGCTGTGCCAGACCTGAGTGCGTCAGAGACACACTAAGGCTGTATCTAGCTTTGGTTAGTTTTATCGATGAAGAAAGACCTGGAAATGGCGGATAAGGGATCTGCATAGAGTAACTTACTTTTTTAATAACCAAGAAATTCGATTTATTTTATTTTACTAAACCTAGCGGTTGCTACCAAATACTTATCCTATATTTACAGTGTTCCTTACTTGCTAACTTTCTATATTGTAGACAATTTGTATCTCTAAGCGATGTTTGACAGGTTCGTCGTTTTTAAAGGAAGATTCCGATATTTGACTTTATGATTTGATTTTCTATATTCTGATTAAATAATATATTTTCTTTTATGATAATTTCTTTTATTGATATTTTGGATTTTATTTGATTTCTGTTGAAATTTGCTATTTGAATAGAATAGAATTTATATTGAAATGAAGCTATTAGTTCACAAGGCGCTCTGCCTATTGTGACTGATGAATAAGAGCGTTGCGAGTCAACCCGGTGTTATACCGTAGAATTGCTGTTTAATAGATGCGCGGTGAGTCAACCCGGTCGCTTTGCCGAAGATTGCTGGTGATGAGAGCTGTGTCTCGACTTATATACTGACTATGACGTCACGCGACTTGTCGCTCTCGTCGAATGTTCTGGATCGTTCGACGTTCGAATTGTTAACGGTCAGGCCTAGGTCGCCTGATCCGTTACAATATCTCATACATTTTTTATTGTCTGTTTACTTCTTATTTATTACATACAAATCCCGTGACTTACTCACAATAATTTAGTACTCGTCGTTGGTTTAAATCAAAAGTAAAATTAATTTTGTTATAATGTCATATAATTCATGTAGAAATTATTCTCCTCATTTATTTTGGGGTGAAACTTTTTCAGAAGTTTTCTAATTTTTATTCGCAATTGATTTTCGATCGTATGTTTAAAATCGGCGATCCGCTAGCTATTAAACTTCAATTCGATAACGTTATCGCTAACCGAAGCGCCATCTAGCCACTGACGCCTTGACTTGGTATCAAAAAAGCCGCTCTTTACTCGTTTATAGACCCAAAGCTTTTGATCACTATGAAGTACGTGTTTTGACTTAGGAGGAGAAGGTGATGAACAAAATTTCTTCATGAAAACGGGTATTTTAAAACGTTGATAATTATATCTCAGCTCTCCGTTCACCGATTTCATCTAACTTTGGCTTAAATGGCAGCTTTTCTTGGCTACATCCTATGGTAAATATTTCAGTTTCGTGTCTATATGCGTGGTGTAAGAAATAGGAAAATACTGTCTCCCCACTACGCCGTTTGGCTGTCGTTCGGATATACAGACTCGGTCGAGTCTCGCGCGGTGCATATATGTCTATAGACAAATTTTTTATAACTTTTTTTTTTAATGCACTTGGCGCGAGACTCTACCGAGTCTCTTGATAATGAGTTTTTATTTAACTATTAAGGATTTTGACAATGATCGGGTATTGTGTTGGGTTCGGTGAGCCAGACTACCTTTCGGTCCGCCGGTCTTCTTATACGGTTCGCCTCGGAGTGGGGGGCGTCGTTCGTGCCTGTCGATCCGTATAAGCGTTAATAGCTTTACTTTATTTCTAATTATTATTTTACAATATTTAGTAATTTATCTTATTATTACTGGTTAGGTAACTATCCCTATGTTGTCTTAACTGGATTCCCTTATTATTTCCTTAACTAATTACTAAATTAATGTCCATCGAAGCTCATCGAACATTGACACGTGGCTTAGAGAATCACCTGTATAGGCTATTTTTCAGCAATTAAACATATGGGGAATTCCACGTGAACTCGACCAATGTTTTTCCCTCACCATTTTTGATTCGCTTCACGATTTTTTATACGATTCTACGATCTCGAAAAAGCACTGCTGAATTTTTTCAGATTTTTCCCTCCAACCGTTAATTTTCAATGATTATTCAAACCCATGTTGTGTGGGGACGGGTTTATAACAATTTGATTAATTTTGAAGACAATTTGAATAGCTTTATTAGTGATACAAGCTGTTTGGCGTTTAGAATAAGAGTGAAAATCCGAATGTGGCAACTTACGTTGCTACCCATCGTCAGCGAGATGCTGACGCAAGGTGTTTTAGCATAGGCGTATAGGACGCCGTTAAAGTGTCTCAAAGGCATGAGCGCAAAAGGCAAGGTGTCTAATATTGAACTACTCTCCACTGTAGTTCGCAGAAACTGGAGATTAATAAGAATAACGAAATGGAGAATTATCGGTATCGCGATGTTTTGTCTTCGGTATAGAAGGCGAGACATCCCGATCTTGTCTATAAATTTATGAATTTGAATTTATCGTTGAATAGCAATGATTTGATTATAACACCTTCCCCCTTAAGAATGAATGTGAAGCGAAGCAAAATATTCATCGGTTAAAATAAATATTTTAGGTGAGGATTACAAACCTTTCCTCAACTGTTATATAGCCATATAATTATTCTTAATACGAACGGTTACAATATTATTCTGTGCGGATGAGAATTTATAAAAGCTCTTCTCAGCCGTTTATTTGATTACATATAGTTATTCTTAATATTAATTATTCCTAATAAGAACGCATACAATATTATTCTGTGCGGATGAGAATTTATAGAAGCTTTTCTCAGCCGTTTATTTGATTACATATAGTTATTCTTAATATTAAAAATCAATATTCCAGGTGAGGATTACAAAGCTTTCCTCAGCTGTTATATAGCCACATAATTGTTCCTAATAAGAACAAATAGAGTGCACTGAAAGAAATTCCCATGGTTGCACACCAATATTTTGTTGAGTTCCATGTAAATTTCTTTGAGTGTGTAACGTATGTTTATTCTCTATGATCCCTATCCATATTCTATTTGAATCGGTTCTATTGGATCAGTTGACTTGTGGTATGGTTTTAATCTGTTTGCATGCACTATTTTATTCTTCCCTTTGATTTTTACCTCATAATTCACTTCATTAATTTGATCAGTGATGGGGTATGGCCCCAGAAATTTTGGATCTAATGGTCCGGCAGTTTCGTTACTCATTAGTACTAAGTCCCCAATTTCGAAGTTTTGTGGTCGAGTAATTTGGTCGTAATAGGCCTTGGATTTTTCTTTGGATTTATCTATGTTCTGTTTCGCGAGGGCTTGGCTGTTCATCAATTTTTCGGAGAGTCTTTGAGCATATTCTTTATATGTTTCGTCCTTAGGATCGTGAGGCACACTACAAGGTACTCTGGCTACTTGTCCGAATATAAGTTCGTAAGGTGATATTTTAGTGGTAGTATGAGGTGTTGTGTTGTACGCGAGGATATAAATTGGGAGTGTTTCGTTCCAGTCGTTTGTAGTAGACATACACCTAAGGTAATCTTTTAACGTGCCGTGACTGCGTTCGAGTGCCCCGTTGGTTTGCGGGTGGTATGCAGTACTATTTAACTTCTTTATTTTTAGTATTTTTGTGACTTGGGTGAACAGGTCACTCATAAAATTTGTGCCTTGGTCTGTAAGGATTGATAGTGGTACTCCGTAGTTAGATATGAAATTTCGTATGAAAGCTTCTGCGGTATGTTCAGCGGTGGCAGCTCGGAGTGGGTAGGCTTGGGAATATTTCGTTAGGTCGTCTTGTAGCGTCAGTATGTAACTATGACCTGACTTTGTAGTCGGTAAGGGCCCAACTATGTCTAAGAAAACCTTTTCAAATGGTTTGCTACTGCTGGTCGTAATCTTCATTGGCATTTTGGTCTTTAGTCGATCGGTTTTATTCTTTTGGCAAGTCGTGCAATTACGAATATATGTTTTTACATCGTTTTTCATTGAATCCCAGTGGTATCTTTCTTTAAGTCGCGTCATAGTGCGACTCACCCCTTGGTGTCCACCTGAAGGGCTGTCGTGAAATTCTTTGATAACGTCTTGAATGTGGTCTTGATTGAGATCGGTTTTTATGTTCGTACAAACAGTTATTTTAATTCCCGATCCTTTAAATATGAATCGTAACATCGTCCGAACCTTATGCCATTTTAAATTATCGATCCCGCAACCGATCCTGGGTATGGAAACTGTTTTGATCGAGTCTATTTCTAATTTTTCTTTGAATTTTATCAAACTTATGTATAAATCCTCATATGTAGGCTTATCCCAGAAGTTTTTCTTTGTCATTATGTAATAAACGTTACGGTCTCGTAAGGTGAGTTTACCAGTCGTGTATAGTTCAGCTGATTCCTTCAAGTTCTCAACATTGCCGTATCTAGTTTTGAATTCTAATGCTATTCCTTGACTCATTTCCAGATCGGTGGAAACAGTGTGTGCGTAGTTATCGATTCGATTGAAAAGGTCATCGTGGATTTCTACGATGTTTGAGTTTTGCACTATCGTTGTTTTTATGAGTTTAAGGTATTCAGGGTACGATGGGAGAGAGCTCGTCACTCTGATAGGACATATTTTGAACACATGATTAGTTGGTGGATCAATAGGATTTCTACTAAGCGCATCTGCGTTCTGATTTTTTATTCCGGGTTTGAAACAAATCTCGTAGTCGAATTCCGAGATTTTTAATTGCCATCTGACTAATTTACTATTTGGATCTTTGATGTTAAACAGCCAAGTCAGGGGCCTATGATCGGTAAATATCTTGAATTTCCTCCCGAACAGGTATGGTCTGAAATGTTGGGTCGCCCATACTATTGCCAGCAGCTCGCGTTCGATTGTGGAGTAGTTACTTTCCGCCTTGTTTAGAGTTCGCGAGGCATATGCAACAGGCCTGTCGTCACCTGGGATACCTTGAGATAAGACGGCCCCTAGAGCAGTATTACTGGCATCTGTCGTTAGATTAAATGTCTGTGTATAGTCAGGGTATATTAAGACTGAGTCGGATATTAGGGCATTCTTTAGTTCCTCGAAAGAATTTTGCTGTAATGACGTCCATTCGAATGGTACGTTTTTCCGTAAAAGTTCTGTCAATGGCTTAGCTATCATCGAGAAATTATTTATGAAACGTCTATAATAACCTACAAGCCCGAGAAATGATTTTATTTTCGTAGGTGTGTTGGGTGTAGGGAATTCCTTGACTGCTCTGGCTTTGTCTGGGTCAGGTTTAACTCCGTCCTTTGATATTATGTGTCCTAAGTAAGCTACCTCTTTTCTCAAGAACTCACATTTATTTGGTTGTAATCGTAAGTTATATTCTTTCAATTTCAGTAATAACCCCCAAAGTTTTTCTGTATGGGTTTGAAGTGAGTCGGCGTAAATTATTAGGTCGTCTAGGTACACTAAACATTTCAATCCTTGTAACCCCGATAGAACGGTATTTGCTAATCTCTGGAATGTAGCTGGGGCGTTTTTAAGCCCAAATGGCATGAATGCGAATTCGAAATGTCCCTTATGGGTGGAAAACGCGGTTTTATGCATATCGTCGGGATTCATTGGAATTTGGTGAAACCCGCTGGCCATGTCGAGTACGGTGAAGTATTTAGAGCTTCCTAACTGGTCTAGGATATCTACTATATTCGGTAGCGGGTAAGCATCCCCTATTGTTTTATCATTCAATTTTCGGTAGTCTACGACTATTCTCCACTTCTTAATCCCCGATGAGTCTAGTTTCTTTGGTACCACCCAGATGGGTGAGTTCCATGGTGAGTTTGAATTTCGAATTGTTCCTTTATTTAGGAGATCTTCCATTTGTCTATCTATTTCTGTTTTGTGGATTTCAGGGTACCGGTATTGTCTAACATGAACCGGTGTGTCATCGGTAGTTTTAATTTTGTGGGTACAGGCTTGCGTACCTGGTAATGTGTCCCCATCTAGATAGAAGAGTTCGTTAAACTTGGTACAAGCTTCTACTATACTTTGCTTTTCTTCTAAATTTAAGTGGTCTAATCTTAATGCGTCTTTTAATTTTTTGATTCTGTCAGCTGAAGTATTTTCGTTTATACAATTAACTGAATGTATCTCGTCAGTTTCGGAGTCTAGAATTCTGTAAACTCTTTGTGGTTCGATATGGATAGTATGATCCGTGTCTGTTAGATTGATGATGCTTGTGATAGCTGTGTTATCGGGTCTAATTGTCACGTAGCTTTCGCTTATTACGACTCCCGGTTGTAACTCGACCCTATATATTGAGCCTTCTTTTAAGGAATCTTCGGCGATGGTTGGGATGTCTGCTAAAATTTCTGTCCTGGCGGGAATCGTGAATTGTTTTTGATTTTGCAATTTGTATTTGAGGCTACCTAATAGCAACTCGGGTTTATCCATGCCTCTGCATCTATAACTGATCAGCACATTATTGAATTGGGTTAAGAGGTGGTTGCCTATTAAACCATCTTGCGTTATGTCTAAGGAATCGTCTACTACGTGAAATTTGATCGGCCTAACTTCGTCTCCTCCATCGAGTGTAAGTTCAATGGTTCCTAATGTATATGCTTGTGAGTCACTAGCTAGACCCTTTAATTTAATCCGCTCTTGTGGGTTTATCTGTGATGAATTTATAATAAATTTCTTCTTGATCAAACATGGGTAGGCTCCAGTGTCTAACATCAACAAGGTTTTAGGTTGATTCAACTCGGGTATTGAGAAAATTACGTTATTTGGTGACCCGATTAAATTTATCTTATGTTCTGGTATTTCTATTTTTCCGCCGTTTGTGTTGAGCGGTTTTCTATTACGGACTTCGTTCCGCTCGTCGACGCAGTCCGTTCCCCAAAATTCGAGGTTCCTACATGGTTTTGATTAGTTTCCGCGGCTAACATAGCTTTCTTTTTGAAACACTTGTTTTCTATATGGCCAGGCTTTTTACAAAAGAAGCACCTAATTCTGGAACTATCGATGGGATAGATTCGCTGGCATTCGTCGCATGTAATCTCTTCTGTTATAGAGTCATAGCCATTTATTATTTCGGAACAGTTTTGTGAGCAGCTGTTTTCTGATTGGTGGTCTAAGTCTGCGTACTGATCGGATTCTGAACTATAACCTGCTTCAATGGTATTTATTGGTTCGGATCTCTGTTTCTTAAAACAGGTTTTTGCTGTGTGCCCGATCTTATTGCAATTTTGGCAAACGAGATCAGTTCTACTAGTAGCAGCGGTTTTTGCAAGATAAGTTATTTGATTTTCGGTTGCCCTCAATTTTTCTTCTTCTGTGGCCCAATTGTAAGCTTGAAGTAAGTCTTTAGGGTTTTTTAATCTTAGGATGTCACGTAGTTTTTCGTTAAGTCCGTAAATGAAACAGTCTCGTGCTTTTGTCGTAATGTTTTTCTCGTAAAATACAGTCTCTTCCTTAGTTCTTACCGGACCAGATTCTACTACTCTTATGCACAGATTTTCTATTCTTTGATAGAAGGAATCGACAGATTCCCCGGGGCGTTGCCTACAGATACTTAGTTCCAATTCCCATTGTCTATTTGTTCCCTTGGCTCCATAAAACAGTAGTAACTCCTTTTTCAGAGTATCGTAGTCTTTAATTTCCCTATTTTGAATCCTTTCATATGCCTTACCAGTGATTTTGATACGTATATATTCGTAAAGTTCTTCTGATTCTGTAGTAATGCATTGTTTGATCGCGCGATCGCATTTGTCAATAAATTCTCTGACGCTAATATCTTTTCCGGTAAATACGGGAAGGAGTTTGGCTAATTTTTCAGCTGATACTGGCATTTTCTAGGATTTCAATTACAATTTCGAATATTACTATTGCTAGTTCGTAAGACTTACAGTAACAGTAGGGTGAGCCAATGCATAACGTTATCAGTGTTGAAAGCTCGAGTTCGCTGTACCGTCGGATCCGTAGTTGGTTGCTCTGGTGTTGGTTTACTGGAATCCTCTTGCGTTTATGTCTTGACGGATCTTGAGGTTTCTTGAGCGCCTCTTCATATAGGGCACGTAATGTAACTTCGGTATAATTTGGTTTGTTGGTCACTTCACAGGGTTTTGTTAACGTTGATTTCGTGTAACGGTAAATTATATGTCAATCCACGGACAGTGATTTTGTTAACGTTGATGTATAACAACGAATAGGGTTTTGGTAACGTTGATTTCGTACAACGGTGAATTATGTGTTAATCCACGCACAGTGATTTTTGTTAACGTTGATGTATAACAACGAATAGGGTTTTGTTAACGTTGATTTCGTACAACGGTGTATTATGTGTTAATCCACGCACAGTGATTTTTGTTAGCGTTGATGTATAACAACGATTAACGAATAGGGTTTTGTTAACGTTGATTTCGTACAACGGTGAATTATGTGTTAATCCACGCACAGTGATTTTTGTTAACGTTGATTTATTACAACGGCCTCTGTTTTCTAATTATTGTCTTCAATCCAATATCTCGCTTCTGACACCACTGTTGTGTGGGGACGGGTTTATAACAATTTGATTAATTTTGAAGACAATTTGAATAGCTTTATTAGTGATACAAGCTGTTTGGCGTTTAGAATAAGAGTGAAAATCCGAATGTGGCAACTTACGTTGCTACCCATCGTCAGCGAGATGCTGACGCAAGGTGTTTTAGCATAGGCGTATAGGACGCCGTTAAAGTGTCTCAAAGGCATGAGCGCAAAAGGCAAGGTGTCTAATATTGAACTACTCTCCACTGTAGTTCGCAGAAACTGGAGATTAATAAGAATAACGAAATGGAGAATTATCGGTATCGCGATGTTTTGTCTTCGGTATAGAAGGCGAGACATCCCGATCTTGTCTATAAATTTATGAATTTGAATTTATCGTTGAATAGCAATGATTTGATTATAACACCCATTTTGAAAACGGCATTTTTTAAAAATCTCGAAAAATTCTCAAAAATATTATTTTTTATTTCGATCATTTTGACACCCCTCCCATGATGGGATCATTATTGCTTCTTTTTTTTCAGTACTTTTAACATTTTGAACAAACGAAACACCATGTTCCAACGTTTCGAAAATTCTTGAAAAATTACCAAAAATTCTGTGTTCAATTCTGAACGTTTTCGCGTGAGACCCACGATGACGGACGGAAAATACTTTTTTTTCGGAAAAATTACTTTTTTTTGTCCGTCATCGTGGGTCTCACGCGAAAACATTCAGAATTGAACACAGAATTTTTGGTAATTTTTCAAGAATTTTCGAAACGTTGGAACATGGTGTTTCGTTTGTTCAAAATGTCAAAAGTACTGAAAAAAAAGAAGCAATAATGATCCCATCATGGGAGGGGTGTCAAAATGATCGAAATAAAAAATAATATTTTTGAGAATTTTTCGAGATTTTTAAAAAAATGCCGTTTTCAAAATGGGTTTGAATAATCATTGAAAATTAACGGTTGGAGGGAAAAATCTGAAAAAATTCAGCAGTGCTTTTTCGAGATCGTAGAATCGTATAAAAAATCGTGAAGCGAATCAAAAATGGTGAGGGAAAAACATTGGTCGAGTTCACGTGGAATTCCCCATATATAATTAGTTCGGGGTAATTATCAGTGAACAGACGTCAGCTCAAAGTATCATTTGCCGATTACCCCGGATCATTTGCTTCTCTAATTGTTTTAATATATTCAATAGAAGCCTATCGAACTCTTTGTCCGGTGAACTACGTGACCCGTGATAATCAAAATTCAAATCGGGCCGTCCCGTTTACCTGATCCTAGTTCGGACCGTCTCAGTATATACAGGCACATTCAATTCACCCCTTTCATGTTGTTCTTTTACCAAACAACAACTTAGGTACTTGTTGTCGATAGAAAAGCCGGTATTCTGTAATTTGGATGCAACGGGCTCCATTGTGCCTTACTGAAAAATTCCAGGTGAAAAACCATCTGAAAAAGTATGGATGCGAATGGGATTCCATGAAATTCTATAATAATCCACCAGAAATTCAGAAACATGGAATATCCATATTGCTGATCTATGGTTCTCCTGTAGTTGATGCAGTAGTATTCACATGAATATTCCATGGTTTTTCAATTGAATGCAATAGTAGAAATCCATGTGGATGGGTATATAGATTTCCATTCATATATATTATGGTTTTTCATGGTAAAACCCTACAGAATATATAGATTTTCATAGAAAGATAACGGTAATGTCCTGACCCTATCCATGGGTAATACCATAAATAAGCTACCGGCTGTTACCTGAAATTTCTGAAACTTCAACATGTGAATCCATGTGTAATGGTATACACTTCTATGGACAGTCCATAGGAAAATATTTTTATTTCCATGTGAATATGGCTATGATATAGTCTCGTTGTTGACGTGAAACGTTGTGTCAAACCCATCAAATCCTGTATGGAATCAAGAGAAAATAAATAAACTTATCTGCATATAATCGCACAGATTGTTGTAGGAAGTCCCCAGGAAACCATACGATCTCATGGAAATTCCACTGTGACATCATTTCGTCATCCATGAAAAAAGATATACAAAATCCACTGGATTTTGGCTGAAATTTGGCGAAGGAACAACATCTGAAACCAGGAATGACCAGACAAGTCATTGTGGAAAGTAGGAATCCATGCGATCTTATGGGAATTCCACTGTGACATCATTTCGTCATCCATGGAAAAATATACACAAAATCCACCAGATTTCGGCCGAATTTTGGCAAAAAACGAGCATCTGAATCCGGGAACGACCAGACAAGTTATTGTGGAAAGTCCCTAGGAATCCATACGATCTTATGGGAATTCCACTGTGACATCATTTCGTCATCCATGGAAAAATATATACAAAATCCAGCGGAGTATGGCTGAAATTCGGCAAAGGAAGAACATCTGATTTCGGATTCATGGGGTACTTTATGCATGGAGCATTGAAAAATATCATGGGGTACCGTAGGATATCAGTGGATATTCCAGTATACTAAGCGGGGTTCATGGAAATTTCTGTAGTAACTACTACGGACAATCCATAGGATTTAATATAATATTACACATAGGATTCCATATATCATTACACATGGGATCACATGTTTCTGGACATGACTACAACCACATGGAATTCCATGGATTTCCAGTTCCAAATCCCGGCAGAAAATCCACGGATTCACATGGATTCTCTATATAGATTTCCGGGTGGAAGTCCAGGTGGAATCGTCCATGGATTTCCACCTGGAAATTTTCAGTAGGGTGGCACGACGATTTGCATTTGACACATCGGAGACGGTGTACTACTACGCGTTAGTGGTGCCAAGCAATGCCGACAATGGTACATTACCTGTGGCGGAGTTCATTTCTAGCGTCCACAACGTATCATATATCACACATTTTCTGTCGCTTCTAAATCACATAATGAAAGTAATGACCAATCGCAACGTCGTCATCCACAAAATCGAAACCGATTTTAGCCTAACCCTGATTCAATCCGCAATCAAAGCATTTAACGATATTCCACTGTTCCGCTAACTGGATATTATGTACGAATGGGTAGACAGCAACTGCGATACAAGCCCCAATCTGACAATAGTCCACGTATGCTCTTCACACCTTTTGCGTGTAGTGATAAAGAAGGCTAAGACTTGGCAGACATGAGACGATCAGCGATTTATAGCCACTATGCTCATTACCAAATTGATCCATTGTTGTGATCTTAAAAGTGCAGGAGATATTTTCCGACAAGGCGTTCTGGTATTTGGTATCGACAAAAAATCCAACGCGATGACCGATATCATAGTAAGTTTAACAGAATTCAGTAATCCTGACGAAAATCCTGATCCTGTTTGTGACGAAGATGAAACTCTCCCTGACATCGAAGAATCTCGCAGTTCACGACAGGCATCTCCGTTTTATTCTTTCTTTATGGCCAGTGCACAATCAGCCCTTCCGTACTGTACCGTACCGTACCGTAGAACGGGCGCACGCGCAATAGCCAAACATCAATGATACTGTTAGTGTGCGCGTGCGCCCGTTCTACGGTACGGTACGGTACGGTACGGTACGGTACGGAAGGGCTGATTGTGGACTGGCCATTAAAAATATATACGATTCGGTAAGAAACAACGCTAGCGTGAATGACAATATCGAGTATATTCATGAAAATTAATATTACTGCCATGAATTCATGACCCTTAAGATTTCTGTATCTGCAAAAATGAACCTATTGTAAGCCGTATCTCATAAACTATAACTTCGAGACAAAAGTATCATTGGACTTTCTTCTGCCTTTTTCAATTATCTGGATGCGGATTTTTTCAAAAGAATGTTTTCACCCGAAATTCACGTAGTTTTCGTAGAATTATTGCTTCAGCACGCGATAGCTTCCAGACGGTCGATTTAAGAAAAGTGGTCACCTCAACTTTTTTCTTCCATTTTTGATTCTTCGGACGCGGAATTTCCGAAAATATTTTTCAAGTTCAAAATTGACGCAGGATCTGCAGAATTACTCCTTTAGCACGCGGTAGCTTCCAGATGGTCGATCCGAGAAGGGTGGGCTTCAAAGTCACGAACGATCGAAGTCCCGAACGACCATAAGTCCCGAATTCGCAAAGTCGCGACCGCTCGTTGTCCCGAACGAGAAAAGTCACGACCGCTCGCGGTCCCGAATGAGAAAAGTCACGACCGTTCATTGTCCCGAAACAGCAATGTCCCGAATCAGTATTTTTCAGAGCACAGAAAACACGTGGGGTTCTACTGTGTATACCGAAAATAAAGTACGTATGGTAGATGAGCTGGTTTTCGCAGGCCTAAGCATAGTTATACCGGTGATTCGCTGCAGCGATTCTCGATATCGCACCGAATTGGCGGTATCTCTCAGCAATTTCCGAATTTAATTTGCGAATCTGATTTTTTTTCAGATTTTAAATAAGCCGAAAAATATTCACGTACATCGATTTTCTAGAACGAACTTTCGACCGTACTTACAGCATTAAATATAATTGTTTAATATTCTCAGATATAGGGAAGAAAAAGCAATGGTGATTTCAATTTTTTTTTTTTTTTAAATAGATGTCAATTAGGGTGTCCGCTATTTCCCGAATTGACTTTTTCTACTTGGGTATGGGCCAAATCATTGGTTTAGAGCCTAAAAACGATGATGCTATTCTTTTTTTTTTTTTTTTTTCAAGTGCCATTAACCCCTGCCTGTTGGACGATACTTGTCCCATTTGATTAACCGGTTCACTGGTGGACCCGAAATCAACGTTTTGTGCCAAAACTGGTGAAAGGAAATAATTTCGTATTCAACATGAAGCCCAAAAAACTTAGGAACATCAAGTTTGATGCAAATCCGTTCAAAACTGACAGAGATATCCACGTTGCACATATATGTGCCCTTACCAGTGAACCGGTTAACATGGGATTTTTGCCCTTTTTAGACTTTAATATTTTTTTCGCTCACTACTTTCATTACCTCACCAAATATTGTTGATTCTACTACTGTTCTGACCTCTTTGGATGGACATATTTTTATATTGGTGAAAAAAAAAGTTTACAAAAGTTTTGATGATTTTTTCAAAATTTATTTTTACTGTATTTTTCAGTAAATTTTCGAATATTTTTGAATTTATTGACTTTTCAATGCTTTTTGTTTAAATTGAAAGTAAAAAAAAAAAAAATTTTTACCGCTTCAAAACTCAAAATTTTTTTTCCATCAATATAAAAATATGTACATCCAAAGAGGTCGCCAGAGTAGTAAAATCAACAATATTTGATGAGGTAATGAAAGTAGTGAGCGAAAAAAAAAATTAAAGTCTAAAAAGGGCAAAAATCCCATGTTAATCAAATATGGGACAAGTATCGTCCTACAGGCAGGGGTTAATGGCACTTGAAAAAAAAAAAAAAAAAGAATAGCATCATCGTTTTTAGGCTCTAAACCAATGATTTGGCCCATACCCAAGTAGAAAAAGTCAATTCGGGAAATAACGGACACCCTAATTTACATCTATTTAAAAAAAAAAAAATTGAAATCACCATTGCTTTTTCTTCCCTATATCTGAGAATGTTAAACAATTATATTTAATGCTGTAAGTACGGTCGAAAGTTCGTTCTAGAGAATCGATGTACGTGAATATTTTTCGGCTTATTTAGAATCTGAGAAAAAATCAGATTCGCAAATTAAATTCGGAAATTGCTGAGAGATACCGCCAATTCGGTGCGATATCGAGAATCGCTGCAGCGAATCACCGGTATAACTATGCTTAGGCCCGCAAAAACCAGCTCATCTACCATACGTACTTTATTTTCGGTATACACAGTAGAACCCCACGTGTTTTCTGTGCTCTGAAAAATACTGATTCGGGACATTGCTGTTTCGGGACAATGAACGGTGGCGACTTTTCTCATTCGGGACCGCGAGCGGTCGTGACTTTTCTCGTTCGGGACAACGAGCGGTCGTGACTTTGCGAGTTCGGGACAATGAACGGTAGCGACTTTGCGAATTCGGGACTTATGGTCGTTCGGGACTTCGATCGTTCGTCACTTTGAAGCCCACCCATCCGAGAAGAGTGGTCATCTGAACTTTTTTGACTTTTTTGCAGAAATGTTTATGGCACGTGAAGTTCAGAACTGTTTCTCTTAAAATTTACTACACGGGGGTTCTTGGAGTCACTGCGGTATCTTAAATGTGCAAAGGTAGCATGGTAATCGGTTCCTTATTGGGGGCTGAAAATTTCGGAAATGAAAATTCATTTGAAAAAATCCGCATCGAGATAATGGAAAATGGAAGAAAGAAGTGCTTATAAACATTTCTCTCAAGTCCACAGTTTGCGAGCTGCCACGTGCTAAAGTAGTAATTCTGCAGATCCTGCGTCAATTTCGCACTTGAAACATATTTTCGAAAAATCTGCGTCTGAGGAATCATAAATAGAAGAAAAAAGTTCAGATGACCACTTTTCTCAGATCGACCGTCTGGAAGCTATCGCGTGCTGAAGCAGTAATTCTACGAAAACTACGTGAATTTCGGGTGTAAAAATTCTTTTGACAAAATCCGCGTCCAGATAATTGAAAAAGACAGAAGAAAGTCCAATGATACTTTTGTCTCAAGGTTATAGTTTATGAGATACGGCTTACAATAGGTTCATTTTTGCAGATGCAGAAATCTTAAGGGTCATCATGAATTCGTATTTTATTTGATGGAGTTTATTCTACCCTACTATGCGCTCTGGTCAGCCGTTGTTATCAGCAAGTTCTGCCTGTATAGAGACAGTAATGCTACTGTAGAAAGCTGGTTCCGAACAGTGAAGGATGATGTTTTTGAGAAAAAAAAAAGGCATTCCAGCTCCCAGATTCATTTCAAAAATGGAATCCTACTTGCTCGGACGTACTCGACGCAGGGTGTCTTCTTTGAAAGCCGAAAGGCAAAAGAAACGTAAAAACTTAAAAAATTCTGTTGAAAACGCTACAGAGTTTTGGCAAAGAAAGGGTAAAAAGGGTAATATGTACTTCAGGATGCCAAAGAAAATAAAACATGTACCGAAGCCTATGTTAGAAGACATAAAAGATCACGTTTCAGATTACGATGCGGATACTCCGTATTCCATTCCTACAGGGTTACACTCGTCAGACGATGACGGTGATGTGCTTCTTAACAGTAAAAAAACAAGTAAAGAAGCCTATGTTGACAGGCGAAATGGATCACGTTTCAGATCACGATGCAGATACTTCATACTCCATTCCTACAGAGGTACACTCTGTAGAAAAATACGATGATGCGCTGCTTGACAATGAGCAAACTGACCACAATTCTCCGCAGTCAATCGATGACAGTGTTGATACTGAAAACACTCTATTCTCGACCTCCATAGGATATCCATGGGCAATTCCACCTCAAATCGGTTAATTTTGGGTGTTTTTTAACCTCGTATTTTTTGAATCGACTTAAACTTTTTGGACGTGTCATCTACGTCAAAAAAGTAGACCCGTATTTTTTCGTTGGTCCAAAAAGTTTTTTTCACGCCAGTTATGAATTATCGAATTTTACTGTGAAAGTAGCGCGAGGGCGGCTTTGAGAATTATTATCTCGGGTCCCTTTCACCGGAGAGAGATGTTCAAAAACGCGTTTTGAAGGCGATGAAAGACACTTTTCGATAAAATTTTTCAACTTTGCTAAAAAATTTGGTTTTGTTATTTTTATGAGCAATCAAAATGTTTATCGATTTTTTTCGCAATCTAAGGCCATTTTTGAAATTCTAGAAAAAATGTGATCGCATTCCTTGTTCAATTCTGAAGATGGCCATTTTTTTACAAAAGATGGAGCTATTTTTCTAAGTATTTTTTTTTTTTACAATTATTTGTCCGGCGTTCGACTACCTCTCGACTACCGCGTCGCGTCGTACGGGGCTCGGCAAATGGCGTAGGGCGCGCATTTCCATATTTTATTCTTTGCATTTCCAGTGCGATATTTCAATGGATTTTGAACGAAATTTGCAATTGCGACAAACATTCGACGAATATTTTCATTAGTATGGACAACCGATGAATTCCAAGAATCTCATAAGCGGCCCCAGGTATAGGTCCTAGTGGCTTACAGCCCTCGTAAGTAGACTGGTCATACTTGGTGCACTCGGTCATACTTGTGTGCACTCGGTCACTGGCTTTGCATAGGTACACGGAAAAGGTTTCGGGAATGCTGCAGCGCCAAGCGGCGGAACGGTGAGTTCCGCGTGTCTAAAGACAGTTGCTGTCTCTGCGACGGAACGCTGCAGCACCGAGAGTGCTGAGACGGCAGCCGTTTCTCACGCGCAGAACGCAGCCTTCTGCAGAGTGGAAAGGAAATAAGCTTCAATGGAATCTAGCATGAGCGGGAATTGAATAAGTTTGATAGCGGACGCAAATTAATGGGATTGGAGGTTCTGCGGTATTGGAGTGGATTCAAATATTGTTTTATTACATACAAATTTTATTATAGAAGATATTACAAAATATATCTCGAAACAATGAGATTCGTACATTTTTTTATGACAAACAGAACAGGAGAAGCTGTCGGTAAATCTTTGTGGGCAATTAGTTCGTAAATTTCTGACGGCTCTACAATAAACGCATGTAAATGATCATCAAAAGTTACATCTATACACACTTGAAGGTAGAAAAAGATGTTTTTTCAACATGCCCATGTAATAGGCCCTTTTTCTTGCATGTAAAACGAATAGAAAATCGCCCATTTCTAGCGTCGACTTTATTACCTCCCTAGGGAGGTAACATCCATTATTTCCATAGGAAGGTAATGGATATTATTTCCACAGGGAGGTAATGGATATTACCTCCCTAGGGAGGTAATGGATCTATTGCTACCTTCCACATATTTTTCACCACACCTGCATGGAAAGTACGACTTTCGCTCCCTTGCGTGAGCGGGAAGTCGTTCTTTCCGATGCAGGGGGTGGTGAAATAGTATATTACTCACCTAGGGAGGGAAAGTAGGCTAACCCAAACTGCGTGTGAGATTGACACCCGAGCCGAAGGCGAGGGTGGTAAACACGCAGTTTGGGATGGCCTTTTTCACTCCCGTGTGAGGTATACTATTTTTCGCCACCCCCTGCATCGGAAAGTACGACTTCCCGCTCACGCGAGGGGCCGAAAGTCGTACTTTCCGTGCAGGTGTGGTGAAATAGTACATTGTACAACAAGGGGGGGGAATGGGTAATTTCTAGCGAGGGTCAGATGATGTTGCACGAGTCGGAGTCGAGGGCGCCAAAGGCGCCTGAGACAAAGATGAGTGCAACGTCATCACCCGAGCTTGAAATTACCCTCCCCCCCTTGTTGCACACCGTACTTTTATCAATGAGTGCATGTATAGGCCCTTTTTCGCGCATGTACGATGGAAATTTTGGAAATATATATGTTAATATATATAGCAATAGATCCATTACCTCCCTAGGGAGGTAATGAAGTCGACGCTAGAAATGGGCGATTTTCTATTCGTTTTACATGCAAGAAAAAGGGCCTATTACATGCACATGTTGAAAAAAATAGTATGCCTCACACGGGAGTGAAACAGGCCATCCCAAACTGCGTTTTTGTCACACTCGCCTTTGGCTCGGGTGTCAATCTCACACGCAGTTTGGGTTAGCCTACTTTCCCTCCCTAGGTGAATAATATACTATATATATATATTAGGGTGGGCCAAAAAAACTTTTAATTTTTTTTTCTTCAGTTACTATGAAAACATTGTTCAAGATGATGAAAAAAAAATGCTGGTAAAGTTGGAGCTCTTAATATTAATATTCAGAGGTGCCTCATCGCGATTTTTGATTTTCCATTTAAATAACACAGGAATTTTTTTATTTTTTTAATTTGGAATTTCACTGCGTCCTAACAAATAAGCGTGTTGTAAAAACCAATACATATTCTTGTAGAGAATCGAACGATCTTCAAAAAAGGTCTGATACGATTTTCTGCTAGGTCGAAAAAAAAGTCGTCATATACCGTTTGAGGTTGAACTGTAACCTTGAATAACTTTCAAACGAGTTGACTTAGTGAAAAATCGTATCAGACCTTTTTTGAAGATCGTTAAATTAAATTTTTAAATGGGAAATCAAAAATTGTTTAAATGGGAAATCAAAAATCGCGATGAGGCACCTCTGAATATTAATATTAAGAGCTCCAACTTTACCAGCATTTTTTTTTCATCATCTTGAACAATGTTTTCATGGTAACTGAAGAAAAAAAAAAATTAAAAGTTTTTTTTGGCCCACCCTAATATATATAGATGTATATATCAATGTAATGTGTAATTAAAATTTATTTAAATACCCATTACCAAAGTAATGTGTAATTCAACTTCATTTAATTACACATTACCAAAGTAATGTGTAATTCAACTTCATTTAATTACACATTACCAAAGTAATGTGTAATTAAACTCGATTTAATTACACATTACTTTGGTAATGTGTAATTAAACTTTATTTATTCATCATGAAGGTAACACTCGAACTTCTTAATTTTTAGAGGAAGGTCTCAATCAATCAAGTCGAGTCAATTATTCTTTTTAGTCAAAATTGCCTGACGTTTCGGCAGTCATGTTCTGCCCTCATCAGAGGCTGTTTATTGAAAAAAAAAACAAAATATTACAGAAATTTAGTTATTTGACACATGTGTACATTAATTACATATGTTAAAAGTCTAATGATTAAAATACAGCTTACAGCAGATAATACAATGGAAGTCAAACATTTAATGAAAGTCGCATTTGAAACAAAGTAAACAAACGGATAAGACCTAATGACAATTCGTAAACAAAATTTTAATTACCTTAATAAATTACGAATTGTCATTAGGTCTTATCCGTTTGTTTACTTTGTTTCAAATGCGACTTTCATTAAATGTTTGACTTCCATTGTATTATCTGCTGTAAGCTGTATTTTAATCATTAGACTTTTAACATATGTAATTAATGTACACATGTGTCAAATAACTAAATTTCTGTAATATTTTGTTTTTTTTTCAATAAACAGCCTCTGATGAGGGCAGAACATGACTGCCGAAACGTCAGGCAATTTTGACTAAAAAGAATAATTGACTCGACTTGATTGATTGAGACCTTCCTCTAAAAAAAAAATAAACTTTATTTAATTACACATTACTTTGGTAATGTGTAATTAAACTCGATTTAATTACACATTACACATTACCAAAGTAATGGGTAATTAAATGAGTAATTCCATTACAAATGTAATTAGTGACTCGCAACACTGTACCCACCAATGCAATTCGTGTGTTTTCCACAAACAAGTTAGTCGACACATTCAACAATCACAGATTGCAGGATGCACCGATCATATTTCATGCCATCGATACGTTGGAAGGAGACGTATCTGTAGACGCGGGGAACGTCATGTTGCGAACAGTTCGCTACCGTTCATCCACCGAAAATAAAGGTCTACCTACTGTCTTAAAACTGAAAAAATACACACCCTATATGCTCACATCAAACATCGACACCTCGGATGGATTGGTGAACGGAGCGTTCGGAATCCTACAAGGATAAGAAATGACAACTGAGCTAGAAATACCAATACTGAATCGGCTGTGGATTAAGTTTGATTCCATAGCAATTGGCGTTGAAGCTCGACGTAAGGTGCGAATGTATGCTTCAGAAAAATAATATCCCAGATCATGGGTTCCAATAGAACGGAAACGAGCACGCATAATGACAACAACCAGCGAACAGGGTGGAGTGATACGCGATCAATTTCCGATAGTTCCATCAGCCGCAATTACTGTGCACAAATCCAAAGGTTCTTCGTTCGATCAAGTAGCTCATCACTGCTCGGAGAAAGATTCTCGACAACTGACCTACGTAGCACTTTCACGCAGTCGAACAATAAACGGCCTCTATATCAAGGATACTAAACTATAAAGGATGCCTAGATCCCATAGGCGCAATGTTAAACACGTGATGACGTAGCGCTAGACCCTCGTATATAAATACATGTAAAAAAAACAGTGAAGAAATGGATGGTCTGGGTCTACAGCCAATCAGCGAATCCTTGAGGGTCTAGCACGCCAATCAGCGTATCCTCAAGGGTCTAGCGCTACGTCACAGCCAATCAGCATGAACGGCCGGATCCAGACATCCTTCTATAAGTTTAGTATCCTTGCCTCTATATTACTAGTCCCACACCTACATTCTTTCTGGCAGACGGTCGCAAATTGGATACCAACTTACGCAATGAACTAGCACGAGCAGCCAAACATCAATATGTTACAATGACAGAAAGGCTACAACGAAACACATCACAATTCACGATCATGTATCACAACGTTCAAAGTCTACCTGCCCATGTGAACGATATTGCAGCCGATCCAACCTTCCTAGAGTGCAACGTACTAGCACTGTCAGAAGTCTGGTTGAAAAGCCTAGATAAAACTCCACCGATTGAAAATCACACAGCATATTCTCTTTGCAATGTTCGGACAGATGAACAATCAGGTGGTACAATTCTTTATGCGAAAAATGACAATGTAATTACCAACATTCAAAATCTCGAGAATAACACGGAATCAAAAAACATTGACATAAGCCAAACAATATTTCAGACAAAGAACCTTTTAACAATAACCGTTGCTGTAATTTACTGTAGAGTTGGCACCAGTGTTCATGAAATTTGCGAAACATTACAGAAAAATTTGAATATTCACATATCACATAACTTAGACACTGACTGCAAGTATACGTTTATACTATGCGGCGATTTCAACATTAACATTTGCAGCAAACATGGTAAATACTTAGTTGATTATCTGTGGGATACACTAAAATTACGTCCAATATCCAACTTAAATCACAGTACAACAAAAGGTGGCACAGTATTAGACGCAATATTTTCACATGGTCCAGTACAAACGCATGTAGAACTTTATTCTAGTTACTGGTCATACCATTGCCCACTTCATATTTCGATCAACCATTGTACGTTTTGATCTTTTATTGATCTTTTTTTAGTATTTTTTCTTATCTTTACTTCAGTTTAAGTCTTTAATTGGAATTAACAAATTTTTGATAAATTATGGATCGCAGTGAAATAAACATTGATTTCAAACAATTGTACCGTATACCGGGATGATTTCTTGATAGTATACAGGTGACAGCGCATGCGCCAAATAATTCATTTTCATTGGTCGGTAAAGTCGTCACGCAGTGGTATTGAGGCCAGCCTGCCTCAGCATACGACGAAACTCGTGCATGCGCAGTCACCTGCACGGAGAGACAAACTGCGCTCCCAGCGTACCAAACTATCGTGTAATAGCAGTACCACTCATGTGGTCGGTGTACTGTCTCCCGCTGAACGCGCGGTGGCGCAAGTGAGGGACGCTCGAGTGCCAACGGACCTGGGATGCCAGGCCTCCCAATCGAGAGAGACGATTGCGATTCCGTCGTGGCGTGCCCATGCGCCTTTTTGTGTTGCGAGTTAGGGATAGGTATCAAGGTTTTCTCTGTAAATTTTACTCTTCATAAATGAATTCTGTATTTTTGCAGTAAAGTAATTTACTACTAGATAACACATTTATCCTATGATCTCCGATTACTGTTACTTAAAAAAAAAAAATTATAATTAGAAAAATATTAAGATATTTAGTATCGTTAATCGTAACTTCTTTTTCTATCCTTTGTTTTGGTTATCGGTGCGTTTCAGCACCATGCATGTGCCACTTAATCGTAACTTGGGAATCGTCTTTCAAATTTTGATGGTAGTCTGGAAAACATTTCTTTTTTGAGTGTGGAAAATATTTCTCTTTAATATCACGTTTGTGAAAAAAAAACAAGAAAATTTTTTAATTCCAAATTTTCAATTCTTGATATTTTTTTAGCTTTATGTAGAAAAAAATATGTGTTTGAATGAACTTGAATTTCAATGTGCTTGGAATTTTTTGTTAAGTTACCAAATTTGCCTATAGCTACTGCGCCTGAGTTATCCTCGTATATTTTAACTGGACTTTCAAATGTGAGGTTGAACGCGTCTTTCAAGAGATTAATTACAAATAGTACTTCCGTGGTCGCCTCAGACAACGCAATATATTCAGCAAAGGTTGAATTTTTTGTCACGGTTTTTTGTTTGTGTGTAATCCAATAAATTATATTTCCAAACATTCTAATGACGAATCCGGTAGTTGACTTTCTGTCGGTAACGTCGCCTGCGAAGTCTGAGTCGACCATACAGTCAAGTTTATCTTTATTTGGATTACGACAATAAGTTAATTTTAACTGTTTCGTTTTGTATACATATTTTAATGTTCGCATCGCATACTTAAAATGTGTTGAATCGTAGCAGCTTTGAAATCTACTTAAGTAATTCACGCTGTAAGTTATGTCGGGTCTCGTACCTGCGCTATTGTATGACAATTCTCCTATTAGGTTTCGATATTTTATTGTTTCATCTGTTATGTTAGCTTGTTCAAGTTTTAAGTTCGTTTCCATCGGTGTATCATACAATCTCGCGTTTTCTAAGTTGTACTTCACAGCCAATGATTCTATATATCTCTGTTGACTCAAGGTCATTATACCCCTTTCGTTGTTATACTCTATGTCGACTCCTATATATGATTTGATTTTTCCTAGATCTTTCATAACGAATCTTTTCTTTAAAGCAGATTTAGTTTCATTGATTTTATCTTTGTTTTTACAGCATATTAAGAGATCATCTACAAATACTAAAATGTATATAGGATCATGGTCTGTGTTATTTACATACAAACAATAATCGTAATTGCTTCTCATGAAGCCGAGTTTACTGACGCATTCATCAAATGTCTCATACCAGGCTCTTGGGCTCTCTCTTAATCCATATAGGGCTTTTAATAATTTACACACCTTGTTTTTGCCGGTTTCATAGCCTTGTGGTTCATGGATATAAACCTCCGATTTTACCTTCCCGTTAAGAAACGCCGTTTCTACATCCATTTGATCGATGAACAGATTTTCTACGCAGCAATAACTTCCCAGCAAACACAAAAAGTAACAGAACATAACTGTTATGTTATATTCAAGATAACAAAGTCACATTACAAATGTAACATAACGGTGACATAGCTGTTATATATTTTGGTTTCCTATGAAATTAGATTACCGTAACTAGTGTAACATAACAAATTCAGTATAACAGATGCTTGAACGTTATGTAGCATTTGATAAGACATAACAATGTTCTCACATCGCTACAATTTCATTTATTGAAGAACACTGTTATGTTTTAGTAACTGCGGATGGGTCACTATAATTGGGAATCAAACAAACTTACCTGTAAGTGAAGTTCGATTTAAATTATATGAAGTCCTCGCTCGATTACATTACATGATGTAGTATCCCTTCTGTCCGCTCTAGGCAGCACACGTTTTTAGAGTCCATCTTAAAACTGGCACGTCTCCCTGCCTCCGCCACTCGGCGCTGACTTCATTTTTTCAGAGTATTTGTTATAGCTAAGCTGATTAATTTTTTATTATTTTTTGGGGAGGGGTTTAAGGAGAGAATTTTCAATTTTTTCCTCCTACCGGGTGGGATGTAATGTAATCGAGCGAGGACTTCATATAATTTAAATCGAACTTCACTTACAGGTAAGTTTGTTTGATTCCCAATTATATTTCGTCCTCGCTCTTATACATTACATGATGTAGTTGTTTAGAGATTTATGGCATTAAACATATTACTTATATTTCTTCTTTATTTTAGGATAGCTCTAGCGAGGTCATAACCATTTTGAACAATAGGTTTCTTATAAAACTTTGCAAACATTTGTGATTTTTCCGACCAGCCTGCCGTAAGGCGTATTGTGTCGAAGTCAATACCTCTTTCTGACGCTGCTGATGTAGCGGCATGACGCGTCGAATGTGCAGTAAACATGGACGTATCAATACCACTATTTTTTAAAACTTTTTTGACCCACTTACTCAGGGTTGAAGAACCAATGGCCTTATAAGGTTTTCTTATAGATATAAAGAGTTGACTACAATCTTTTCTTAAGGATTTTGTTCTATCTAAATATAATTGGATAGAAGTTACAATACATAGATTTGGTTTGTCAGTAAATTTAGGTAATTTCAGACAAGGCTGGTATTTGCCCGGACCTGAGGTTTTTAACGTACCCGGGACTGTAATCATTAACCCGTCTGCATTTTCCTTTATATTATTAATGTTTAACTTAGAAAGAGTCTGCGCTCTTTGCGCCGTGCATAATGCTAAAAGCATCACTGCTTTGTATGTTAAATTTTCTAGGTTGCTAATATCTAACTTATTTAAGTAATCGAGAACCGTGGAGACATCCCAGGTGACTGAATACTTGGGCCGAGATGGCCTAAGCTTTGAAACCCCTTTCATGAATCTGGTGACATCTGGATGCTCACCGATCTTTTTATTTGAGATCAATGACATTGCGCTTCGGCATGAATTGAGTGTACCATAGGAAGCTCCATTGAAAAATGTTTCCGCAAGGAAGCCTAGGACTGATTCTAGCGATGCGTCAAAAAAGTCTATGCTCTTCTTATCACAGTATTCATTCCACAATCTCAATGCACTGCCATATTGTTTAAGTGTAGCTTTACTTAATGATGCTAGCATAATATTTATAGCCTCCGCTGGTACTCCTCTTTTTAGAAGTGATCTCCGGACACTCTGCTCACAATCAATTTTAAGTGGTCTGATCTTGGGTGTATCTGAGACCTACCGGGTGATAACAATAATTCTGGATTAGCTTCAAATTTTGGTGGTCTTCCCACTCTCAAATTTTCAAATAAAGGAAACCACGGCTGGTTTTTCCAGAATGGTACCACAATTATACCGTATGCTTTTTCACGCTTTATTTTTGCGAGAGATTTTAATATTAAAGCGAATGGAGGAAAAGCGTAGAAGTAGAATTGGGACCAGGGAATTGTGAATGCATCTACATAAGAGGCTCCGTCCTCTGGCTTCCAAGATGCGAATGTTGAACATTTTGCATTGAGCCGACATGCAAAAAGGTCAATTTCCGGAAGTCCAAAGGCGGACACAATTTCCTGAAAATACTTTTCATTTAGTTCCCATTCTATGTCCACATTTCTTTTCCTTGATAAACTATCTGCAATAACATTTTCTTTCGATGGAATATAAGAGGCCATCAGAATAATTTTCTTGCCCTCTGCCCATTGCCAGATTTCACGTGCTATCTCATTATAATGATCGAATCTAACTCCACTCATTTTGTTTATGTACGATAATGCAGTTGTGTTGTCTATTCTGATTAAAATTTTGCAATTATTGAGGTCTGAGGCTAATTCTTGTAACGCTAATTTCACCGTATGTAATTCTAAATAGTTTATGTGATTTTGTTGCTCGATTTCTGACCAAAATCCATAAATTTGCTTGTTGTAATTGTTACATGCCCCCCAGCCAGTTTTTGAGGCATCAGTATAGATGGTCATTTGGTATGAACAATCTTTAATGTAATGTACGCTGTGCATTATATTCTCTTTCCACCAAGACAAATCCTTTTTTAGATCTTCTTTTAAGGGCATGATGCTTTCGAAACAGTTATCATTGATTATTAAGCGAAAAATCTTTTCTTTCTCTAATTTCTTAGTATAAAGCCATCCATACTCAACTGCTGGGCAGCATGAAATCAATTTTCCTATCAGCATTGCAAGCTCTCTAATCTTACAACTTTCCTTTTTTATGAAACTATTTACCAGGGTGTAAATATTACTCCTTTTTTCCGGTGGTAATTCGATTAAATATCTTTCTGTATCTATTATGACACCCAAAAATTTGCACCTTTTTGATGGTTCTAATTTTGATTTATGGTAATTTATCAAAAACCCTAACCATTCTAAAAGATTGATGGTTCCTTTGATGTTATTGGAGCATCTGTCTGCTGACTTTTCGATACAG
The DNA here is from genome assembly GCA_943736025.1 of Tenthredo mesomela. NCBI lineage: Eukaryota > Metazoa > Arthropoda > Insecta > Hymenoptera > Tenthredinidae > Tenthredo > Tenthredo mesomela. The sequence continues at coordinate 11,590,887 of OX031018.1, forward strand.
AGAATATCATCGAGATAAATCACTGATGATAAACCCAAGCTTCTCAAGTATTTCATTACTACCTTCATTACTTTTGTAAAAATGAATGGAGCTGTACATAAACCAAAAGGCATACAAACAAATTCATATAACATACCATTGAACCTGAATCTAAGGTATTTTCTGCTCTTATAATGAATTGGTATCAAGTAATAAGCATCCTCTAAATCAATCGATCCCAGATAAAAATCTGGGAACGTGAGCTGAACAGCTGTCTTCAGATCTTCAAGTTTGAAGTGCTGATTATTAATAAAAAGGTTCAGCTTTTTTAAATTCAAGATAAATCTAAATTTTCCATTAGGTTTCTTAATGAGAAAAAAGGATGACACCATCTGATCCTTTCTTTCTGAGCAAGTTTTAATAGCTTTCTTTTTCAAAAGTTCATTTACACAGGCTTGAATCAACTGTTTGTCATTCTTTGAAAACGACGCTTCTTTTCGTTTACTAAATTGAGTATAGTTACCCTGTACAGGTATTTTATAACCTTTTATGCAGTTGAGAATGAATTTATCGTCAGTGATTTCGCTCCAGTTTTTATAAAAATACCTTAGTCTACCCTCTGGATGACTTACATCCTCTACTCTTTCTTTTCTTGCATCTTGTTCAGAGGTGCTTGGTACTGCTTTTGAGGCGGTGCCCGAGCCTTTTGGTTGCTGAATTGTTGCTTGTTTTTGAAAAACACCTTTCGTTTCGGATGTCCTGTGAAAGATGAAGACCCCATCTGGCCCGGACGATTCACAAATGGGGCTTTGGGGTTTAAATTTTTCTTTGAATAGTCTGCACTTTTGGGTTGGGGAGGTTTCAAGGTCTCTCCCAGTTTACTCATCGCTTTAGCTTCCTTAAGCTTTTCTGTTCATTCCTTGCCATACAAAAACTCATCAATTTTCGTATCTTTTAGGATTGTTCTGACTTCTTTCAATAACCCTGGCTCGATGAAAGCCTTCCTTGTGACATTTTGCTTATACATAAGCGCCGCCAGAATGCGACCTGCGTCTGATAATGGTCTTGAGATGTTTCCAAAATCAAGGCCTTCCTCACCACCTTCATAAATCATGGTGATTACTGAGCCAATGATTGACATGGCTACGCTAGCCATATTCTGTACCTCCACCATGTGTTTATCTCTAACAATGGCGAAGTCTTTCATCGTCACAGAAATCTGGGCATTCAGCTTTGGTGACGCTAATTCTGTTACTCCTGTGTATCTTTTTAGGAGGGAATCCAAAGCCTCTTTTTTCATGCCTTGCTTACAAAAGAATTCCCATCTTTTAAGTAAGTCTGCATCCATTTGGGTTTCCGATGCCTTATTCTCAGTTGGGTCGTCTCCCAACTAAAAAACAAGGAATCAGGAATTAATATTTTGATTTCTTATTTTTGGCAGTAGACCTTTGTTTTACCATTAAAGCAAACACAAAAGTACTTTGCATATCCTTGTCTTGCAATACACGCAAGCACGGATAGCCTTATGCACATCTTTGACTTACCACTCGTGTAAGGACAGATGGAAAAACCAGGCCTTTTATCTTGTCACACGACCAAGCATAGGCTGATTTATTTATTTTTTATTTATTTCATTTTATTTATTTATTTATTTATTTATTTATTTATTTATTTATTTATTTTTTTTTTTTTTTTTTTTTTTTACTTACGATATCCAGCCATTCGTTGTCTTGTATTATTCTTTCATCACTTTCTTGGATTTCGCTATCCGACACAATCTGTTCTGGCTGTGTTGATGTCGAATTTCTTTCTTTCTCCGCCGTCTGGGAATTTTCCACCGAAGAATCCTGCCCATTCGCCGCCATGTTTTCTAGGTTACGTTGCTCGGCCGGTTTTGGCCCATTTTCCAACCTTTTTTCAAGTCTCAATACCTTTTTACGAAGCTCTTCGAGCTCCTCCTCTCTTTCATGACGTCTTTTCTTCGATTTACCCATTTCTTTTACACGAAAAACTCTTTTTCAATTGCCGGACTCTCGGTACGTGATACTTCTAGCGACACACGAGAAAAAAAGTGAAGTCAGCGCCGAGTGGCGGAGGCAGGGAGACGTGCCAATTTTAAGATGGACTCTAAAAACGTGTGCTGCCTAGAGCGGACAGAAGGGATACTACATCATGTAATGTATAAGAGCGAGGACGAAATATAATATATAGCGTTGACCCTATATTATAGGTTATGTTCATATGCGATGATAAAAATAATGTACTATAACGTCTTCGTATGATTAATGTAAATCCCCTATTTTTTATAAGTATAATCTCATGATTCATTACGTCATGAAACGTATTACATATATACCACAGTTCTCGCCAAACACAGTTGTATTACATTTGCATAACGGTAGTGCTACGTGCGCTCACCTGCCATATTGTCTTTTTCTCACCCCGGTTATATTCACGTGGTACAATATCTGGCCGCGATTTTTCCGCGTTCTTACGCGCCCTTTCGCCATGACGTCATCACATGTCTTCTCAGGTTTCATTGCGTCCTGCTGAGTTTATAGAAAATCTGCTGATATTTTCAACAAGTGAGTACTCGAATAAAGATGATTGAAGATTATTAAACACGCTGATTCGATTTTGTTTCATTATGCATGATCTTTATATTATTCTGATTGTAATCATATTTATATATATGAATCGTGCTTAACCTATAACTATAACATGTACGTGGCATAGAACACGTTAACGATTCATCGGTCTCTTGATAATAGGTCCCGCCACACGAAAAAATGTCCACACTGCGTAAAAATTATTGTAAATATTAGAAACTGGTTATATTATAGTTATTGTCAATATATTATGATTTACAAATAATGATCCTCCGAATAATAACATATAAATATATATCGAGTTTACTTGCAGTATTTATTATATGAAACCCAGATTCATTCCAGTGTAATGAACGTATTGCTGTTATATAACAGCTACATTTATCATGTAGAGTAACAAACGTATTGCTGTTACATAACAGTTACATTTATCATAGAGTAACGAACGTATTGCTGTTATATAACAACGATAACTCATGGTGTAACAATGTTACACATTCGTTATGCACCAACTATACTACCAGTGAGTGGGAAATTCTAACTCCCATGTTAGACTGGTGTGTTACTGAGGTTACGTTACATGGTATACCATGTAGCATTACGGTTATGCAAATGTAATACAACTGTGTTTGCTGGGTTAACAGAATTTTCAACGTTTCCATTTTTCCCACTGGCGAGTAAACGTTTTCTAAATGCTCTTTTTGTTGAAAGCCTCTAACAACTAACCTAGCTTTATAAGCGTCATCGCTTTTTCTTTTGTACACCCACTTTACATCAATAATCTTTTTGTTTTTTGGTTTATCGACTGTAACCCATGTGTTATTTTTCTTTAAGCATTCAATTTCTGAGTTCATAGCTTGTTGCCATTCATTAGATTCGTTGGAGTTTAACGCCTCCTCAAGTGTATTCGGTACATTTGCGTTTACATGATGTATATAAATATAGTGTGCTACAGGATTTCCGTATCTGTGTATAGGACCCGTCTTTCGGTTTGATGTTCTCTTAACGTTTAAATTTTCATTCGAGCGATTGAAAACATTATTGATGTTACCGTTCCTGTTTTCGATATTTTCAACGTCATTGTCATCATTTGTTGAATTTTCATCATCAGGAACATTTTCATTAATACTACTTGTTTCACTGCTTGAATCGTTTGATTCGTCTAAATTAAATTCAATAATGTTTTCATCGTTAGCCTTTTCCAAACAAATTATCTCAGTACTATCTTCGACTATTTGTACATGCCTGGCATTTATTATCTTATTATCTAACAATACTCTATAACCATTGTGTGTATATCCTACTAATATACCTAGTTGGGCTTTATCATCCCATTTTCCATTTCTCAAGGCTTCTGGTTTTCTAACAAAGACTTTACTGCCATATATTTTCAAGTTTTTTACATTTGGTTTTTTTTCCAAAAAAGGTTTCTAACGGAGTTTTATATTCATTTGAGTTGGCTATTGTACGGTTTTTCAAGTAAGAGACTGTTTTTACTATTTCTGGCCAATATCTTAAAGGTATTTTAGCTTCTCTTAACAAACATCTGCCAATGTCCATGGCTGATCTATTGAATCGTTCAGCTACTCCATTCAATTGATGGACGTAGGGTGGACAGGGTAGTAATTCAATTCCCTTCTCGTTTATGAACTGATAAATTTCCTTATTTAGGAACTCTTTGCCGTTATCGCAATTTAACTTTTTTACCTTTTTATTGAATTGGTTTTCCACTAAATTTACATATTCTTTAAGGCAACTTGCAGTCTCAGATTTACTTTTAATACAATAGACTTTACTACATTTACTGTAATCATCAATAAAGCTTAGAAAATAGTTTTCTCCACCATAGCCTGTTGTTCTATGTGGACCATTTAAATCCGTGTGGATTAACTCTAGAATTTCGGAAGTTTTACCTCTCTCATTTTCAAACGGTACATTAGCCATCTTGCTTTGAATGCAATTTGCGCATTTCATTACGTTATTTTCTAATTTGTCTGGTAGCCCATCTACTAATTTATCTTTTACTAATTTGTTTAGATATTGAAAGTTGACATGGCCTAATGCTCTATGCCACTTTTCCTTTTCAGTTAATTTTACGGAGTTTACGTATACATCATTTTCAAGGACTTTATTTAAGTAGCTTTTCATAACATACAAATTGTTTATCTTGTTCGCTACGGCAACTAATTCTCTATTCTTGTTATAAATCTTTGCACTTTCATCTTTGTAAACAATAGTATTATTTTTTGTGATTTTTGAGACGCTTAACAAATTTTTACTAATCCCTTTTACAAAATAGACATTTTTTGAATCAATTAATTTTTCATTATAATAGTTTTTGAAGTAAGCTTTTACATTACCTATTTTTGTGGCTTTTAAAATTTTTCCATCTGGCAAATTTACTTCGATTGGGTTTTTTAATACAATACATTTTTCATACATTCTTTCGTCATTCACAACATGGTCGGTGCATCCGCTATCTAGCAACCAACTGATTTCGCTCAAGCCACCGTGATAGGAGGAACACTTGTATTCTACCTCGTTATGGAACACGTTTTTTTCACCTTCACTTTCACCTTTCACTTCGTCGTGATTGACGTTGACCATCCAGGTCTCAACTGCTGACTCTTCACTGTGTTGACTGGTGTCTTCTTGACTCTGCTGAGCTGCTCCTCGGCCACGGCCACGCCCTCTGAAATTGCCTCGTTGATATCCTCGCTGGAATCCTCGTTGGAATCCTCGCTGGCCTCGACCTCTGGTCTGAATTGCTCCTCTACTCTGAGATGCTCCTCTGCTCTGATTGACCTGCGGCGGTTTCCAACAGTCTTGCTTGGTATGACCTCTCCGTCCACAGTTATAACATGTTATAACATGATCCCTAGCCTTGACGTTGAATGTACTTACATTTTTCCTTTTCTGATCATCAGGTACTGTCATGTTTTTTTCCAGAATTTTTGACTTGACGTATTCTACTGTTTGTTGAGCTTCTGGGACGAGATCGATGAAGCTTCCTATGAAGCTGTAACTTACTGGTAGTGCTCTTATTAGATACCTCATTTTCTCCTTTTCTAGCAACGTTCCTCCAGCTGTTTTAAATTTGTTGCAAGCTTGTTCGAAATCTACAAAAAAGTCTTCAATCTTTTCATAATTTTTCAGTTTAATATCTTCTAATTGCCCTCTGCATATTATTTGCAGAGCTGTAGATTAAGTAGAGTACATACTCTTGAATTTTTCCATCATTTTGTACGCTGTATCACAATCCATAATGTATTCTAATTGTTTATCACTTACTGTGCTGATTAATATATTTCTTGCTTTCATGTCTGATTTTTTCCAGGTGGCCTCGTCCACTTCGTGCACCCTTGTTGCATCTCGTACTCTTATTGCTTGGTCTTTGCAATTTTTGTACTCTAAAATATTTAGTAATCTAAATTCCCAGCTTGAGTAGTTGCTTCCATCGAAGATTGGAATATGTACATCATCGATTTTTGCTAATTTTGCCATTTTCTAGTATTTTCAGGAATGATTTTCTGACTAGGTTTCCATCTTCCTTTTGAAGTTTATAATCATCACTTTCTGATTGTTTAATTAACCAGTCATCTAGTGTATTCTGTTTGTACATGTGCTTGACCTCAAGACTTGTGGTTGTTGCGAAGCACGTTTTGTCTACGGCGTGACCTTCTAATTTTCAATCCAATTTTATCTTAGCAATCCTTGTTGTGTTTATATTTTTCACTATATATCTAATTAGTTTTTAGTTTCCTTTACTTTTATTCATCAATAGTTTTTTTACCTTTTTTCCTAGTGCACGTGTCTGAATACCATCTTGCCGACCGCGTGGCTTTTCAATTTTTATAACGCATAACCTCGAAAGTTTTCTTTTCAACCACACTTTTCCTTAAACCGCGATTTTTCTATGAACCACGCTCTGCTACCATGTTGGAAGTTGAGGAACGGTTAATGAATAGATTTATCTAATATAGGAACACAGTTTTATTTTTTACAGGTATGTTTAGCAATAGTTCGTCTCGTTCCCCGAGACTCCGTGCGTTCACAGTTATTTCGCACATAGACATGCATACATGACAGCGCGCGTATACCGCTACTGAGCTCGCCGCTTCGGCTACGCTCGGAGCGGGACCGAACGTTCGCGACTTGCGGCAACCGTGCTTGCTCACGTGTATACATTATAATATGCAGAAGGCGAAGTATTCACATTATTTAACAACTTTGTTTCAAATATCAGAAATAAAAATATCTCCAGAATTTTTTATTGATAACGTATCACGTTTGTCGTTTATTATTCCTGTATTGAATTACAAAAATGAACAATTTCATGATCTACCAATCACATCTTAATAAGCAGATTGATATGTATGAAAAAAAATTTCCATGATATAGATCGATCGTCCAAATTCGGAAGGAGAAAGTAATTTAAGGTGAAGTGAAACGTTTGTCAGAACTTCGAAAACGGGAATCGTGAATTCTCCGAAACTACTGAATCAATCGCGATGAAACTTTGAGGGATTACACATAATTGTGGCAGAAAGTGGCTGATTATTTCACTTTTCCAAAATTTGACAAAAATTTTCACAGATTGACGTACCGACCACATAAATCGCGAGATTATTCACTGTTGACGTAGATAATCGCATTTTCCCGATAATTAGCCACTCCGCAATTAAAAACCACACACTTTGAGCCTAATCCCATGTCATTTGATGGAGAAATGACTGAGAATTGACGATTCTCCGTTACTCATAATTAAAAAACCGACATTCAGTTGAGATCACAACCCGTATCGACATTTAGTCGAGATCACAGCCATGTATCGAAATTGCAGCCAGTATACTTGCAAATAATCTAGCGGTGGACAGAGGTACCAAACGTTCGGTAGTTCTGTTTTACCGCGGTGCAAGGCACCCGGCTGTGGCCTTGAAACGTTTCACTTCACCTTAATATACGATGGTTTTGGACGGCGTGCGGCGAGCTCTCAAACTCACAGCGACTGGGAGCTCTGCCGTCTCAGTCGAGTGAGACCATGAGAGTCCACGCAAGCTGGTAGCGTCACCCGCCAACCAGCGGGAAGTGTATTCATCCTTGTACTATGAGCGGCTGACGCTCTCAGTCTCGAGAGGTTAGGAGCACAGTTTGTCTTTCCGTGTGTATACCATCAAGAAATCATCCCGGTATATTGTACCGTTCCTCCAAGCATACGTCAAGTTATGTTTCAATCATTTGTTACAGAGCAAACAAATCCCACTCAAATAAACTTCCGAGACTTGACGTTTGGTTGGTTCCTGTAAAATTTGAAATTATTAAAATAATCGTACTTGAACTCGGTGTTTAACAATGTCTCGCGGAAGGCATGAGAAATCTCCACCAAAAATCGCGACTAAAAAACGACCAGATTTTTGATGAATTATGAATCGCAGTGAAATAAACATTAGGTCCTTTCGTTTTACAAATCGAGGGCTGCCCCGGGCTGCACTGAACCAATCACCTTGAAGCTTAGACTAGTATACTAGACCATACCCCTGCACACTCATCAGTCGAAAGAGTCTAAGCTGTAAATCCACTTAAACGTTCACCGGCAGTAATCCTTTAACGCCATTTCTTGGATTTTTGTAGGTATGAGTGGGGATATGCAAGTATCAAAAGACCTGGACGGTCTAACGCAGTTGTTGCCGTCCCAAATAGACCGCACACCCCTAAGTTCCTTTTATTTCTCCTGAATGCTGCCCCTACCATCGCACTTCCAGGTAAGGACGAGTGACCGTTTTCAGGTAGACCGGGGAGATTTCGGGTCCCACTAATTGTCACTTAGAGCTGGGCTTGCTCCGAAGAGCACAGCGAGGCCGGGGTATGTACTAGACTATAGTCCGTTTGAGCTACGTAAGCGCTGTTGCCGCATCCATCACATCAGCGTCTGATTCACACGCAAATATCGACGAGAGACTTGAGTTTAACTAACAATATCTTTCTTATTACACGGGAAATACTTTTGTTTCTAGTCTCAAAATGTTCGTTAAATTTCAATTCATAACATACTAGTTTTTTATTGAAATCTGTCGCCTAGTTGAATCATAAAAAACGTTAGAGTGATAAGAGTTGGTATTTTCCCTATGTACGTATGCGAATAATGTAAACTTCAATAATTTGTTTCATCACTAATATACGGTAAAAATCAATGAACTTCGTATCATGTTGTAGAACTTGTTTCAACTTATCTACCAGTAAAATTTCACACGGATCTGCCGGAAACCGCTTTTACAAGCTAACAACCTTAATTTACTTTACAGTTATGAATGGTGATTTGTCGTATATTCGCTGAAATTTTAACAAGTAATTTAGAGTGCACATATACCTGGAACCTAGGCCCAACCCTCACATTGTAATATAACTAGTCCTGTTGAATAAAATAAAATTCAAATTGAAACAGCAATAACCGTTGGGCCTCATACCGGGGAAGGTTCACTCACACTTCCACCAAATTTTTGCCCCTAGCCATCTACACAACCCAGACGTCTCGTTGTCGGGTCAGTCATTCAGAATCGTGCATTTCAGTAAACACATCGTCAGTCGCCTCGTGCGAACACAGTACTAATTTTTGAATTATTTTGTTAATGTTTCCATATTTCAATCAAGTTCAACTCAAGTTTCTATTAATTTCACTGAGAAAGTATACACAGTTGTAAATCATAATTCTGCGATCAATTATCTAGTCATCGGGTCCATTTTTAGCAAACAACATATCACTGAAACGGCACAATTAATATTCAACGAATTTAATTTCCCCTTGCCCGAAGAACAGGAGTTGGAACAGCACCCAGATAACAAAAGTGCCCGCACAGTGCGTGCAGAATGGCGCGCACGCGGTGCGGATCAGTCCGCACCGCGTGAGTTCAAATCACCACGCAGATGTGTCCTCCATGGAGACGCATATGGGTCGCTCACCGTGCGTCGCACGCGTGCGTGCACCATGCGATCACGCGGTGCGAGGTCATTGAGGGTTTCAAAACGCGGCGCGTGAAGAAGTAGGGTTAGGTTTCGCTTTTAGAAAATGACCGTTGTATATCAACGTGGATCTACTTACCAGAAGTTGATCAGAATGCAACTGCTTAATAGACTGCTCTTTCCATGAAAACTAGTTGAACCAGGAGATGAATTCGATGAATCGAAAGCACTACAGATATCATTTATCAAACAAGCTCTGAGTAATACGTGTGTCTCGGCACGAAGATGACGGACGAAGTCAAACATATTTGAATCAAACCAGCAACTATCATATGTTCATTCGAACGCACATGTTGGTGCGGGGGATTTTGGATACAATGATTGTTATAGCAATAAATTATTTTTTGATCAATAATTGTACTGAAATAAATTGGTATTGAAGATTAATAGAAATATGCAGTATCAAATTCGTTTATACAGAATTTCAATTTTTTAGATTAATAATTTCGTTTTTATCAATAATTTTTATATTTTTCACTATTTGATCAGTTCAAAAATGTCTTTCTATTATTTTACCATATTATATATGTATAAGTACAGTGCGGATTTTCAAAAATTTCTATATTTTGACACAGCTGATATAATATTCAAAAACCGCATTAGGGCTATTGGTGATTGCACTGCGCCTGCATATTGTCCGCATTGCGGGGCCGCACTATACCAGCATCTTGTGAACGCACGTGTGATAGCATATCGCGACTCAAATCACTCGCACTTAGCCCTCCATCACATTGCCGTTAGCGAGTGCCTGGGGCCGTGATGCGTTTTCGCATGCACTCCGTGACGCGCACACCGTGCGGGCAACGTGCGATCGCACGTTTGTTATCTGGGCAGTAATGTTTAGAATCATACCTATTATGTATATTGTTACAGGGGTAGATTCACCTCTCATTTGTAGTGTACATGGTCTAGTAGTCATCTTAAATAAAAGATGTAAACATATAGCATTTGTCTATCGTTCAGAGATAATTCACTTTTTACAAACAAGTAGTCTTGTTTCTGTCTTTGTACAAAACAGACCTATCACCCAAAATGAACTCTCTCTTTCAATTTGATTCTTAATCCAACGTTTAATTCGCTTTATTTCTCTCGTCGACTTTTACATTACTTTTACATTATTTACATTCGCGACTAGTTTTCGCTACAATATATATTTTATGGAATTTCAATTCAAATTCGTTCATTCAACGTATATCATATAGATTTATAATCAAACCAGACGATAATTATTACTTATTGGTGTTAGTGTACCGCAGGTAACAGAAGTATCAAAATTCGGTAGTAACTGCCCGAGTAACTGTACGTATGATTTCGTCAAAAGCGCTCTACATCTCTTTATGGATAACGAACTGGCGTCCTAGTATAGCTGGCATGGTGCAAAGAAGATGAATGTATTCGGAAAGCTGAGACTTGCTGATCTGTTGATACGTAAGTTTTGAACATATGCATTTGTACCTCACACGAATCAGAGAATTTATTCTATGCTGTGTTAGAGCGGAAATTATTATCAAATTGAAGCATTGTCTACGAGTTCGTTTAGTCATGAGAATTTGTGTATTTCATTGATGAACCATTGCAATAAGGACTGAAAGTAAGCCTATGCATTTGTCAATGATAGGTGTTATTAGGATGTGTTGAAAATGCTTAATTTTTATTACAGGAGTAGATACGTCCAACTCCGAATATACGAATGAAGAGTGTGAAGAAGCAATTGAAAAATGGCTCAGAAGAACTAAGGGGAGGAGTGATGTGGACAAGAAAAAGCAAAATTCCGCTGGCAATCTCCAACCGCCGAACGATCCACAACCTTGATTGACTTTTGTATCGATTTTACGGGGGAAAACTGAATGCTATCCAATAAACGCCTAGTACCTGTCCCGATGATTGCAAGCATTTGAATATTTGAGGATTTTGCGTAGCCGTAAGTCACGGAGCGTAAACGGAATACACTTTTTCCACATATGGTTGAATTTGTCTTAACGTAAGGTGCGTTTTCTATCCTGAAAAAAAAGTACTTGCCATTCAAAAAAATCAACTTTGTGTTCGTATCTCCGAAGCAGTGATAGTTAGAACTGATCTGATGTTACCAGTTTGTGTCCCCCTTCGAAGCAAACAATTTTTATCCCAAACATTTGTCAACAGCAGCTCTAGGTTCAGAGATATTCTAATGCGAAATTTCAAATGGGACACCCTGTATATAGTCTTTATGTAATTTACCGTCTGTTGCATCAGATGCAGCCTGCCAAATGTCATCACTGTATGGTAGGTACTGTCCATCTTTTAAAAAGTTCCAGCCTCTAAAAATATCGAATAACTCTCCACAGCTCAACTGTGGTTTCCTAGACATGTTGAATATTAACAAAAGACTAGATAAAACTAGATTGAAGACTACCTAATTATCTAAACGTGATCAGATCGAAAGTACTCAATTAACTGCGCAGTTGTATACTATCTTATATGGTACCTATTGTAACGGAGTTTTTCAGAGTTCTCAACTCCGCACCCTATGGCGTTCCTTGATAAAGATAATTTAATAAAAGACTAAGATAGAGAGTTGGGCGCCAGACACGGAAGTGTCGTTTTTCACAAAAATCTACTAACAATAGCGATATTCAAAGATACTACTAAACTGCCGGAACGACGGCCTTAAAGCGTCAGCTAACTCAGATTTTCTGCGATAAGGGTAGAGTGGGTGGATTCACCTTAACAATTAATCAAATAAAATATAGAACACCAGATATAAAATTTCCTTCAATGAAATCTAACGATTCCGTATATTGTTCCTTAGATAATTATAATATAAAATTGATCAGCGACAACTGACAGAGTTCAAAGATAATTACAGATATTCGATTTACACAGAGATAGTTTTCAAAGTAATAGTACAGAGTAGTATTCAAGAAATAGACAGCGTTGGAATAATGCGGAACAAAGAATATAATATTAGTGAGTCTTATTGCGTCTCAGCGGTAACATAAAAAAAACATAAACACGCCGGTTGGCTAGCTAACGCCGTAGAAGCGATACAATGCAAGGTACTCTACTTTTCAGGCTGCGTATGAGCGGATCCACGTCACTTCACTCAAAAAAAAAACCGTCAAGTCACGGATCTTTGCGCCATTCGACATATCTTTAGTACTATGGGAAAAAAAAATACGACTTCAGGGATTTTGAAAAATTTTCAAAAATGGCGGAGTTAGAGCTATTTGAATGTTGGTAAGTCGCTGTTGCACCGCTATGTTTGAAAATTCATATCTCCGAAAGTATTCACCGGAGCGGACTGATCCTGGAATCATTTTGTTTGTAAAAAAATGCGCTTTCATAAAAAAATGTTGTTTTTATAAAAAAAAAATTCTTTCCATTTTTTTTCGTCGTTTTTATTTTTAATTTCGCTGCCATTTCCGCGGGACCTACAGGAATCCATGGAGATAATTTTTTTCGGATAGCCGAATCTTTCCCCTTCAACCCTAAAAAAAAAATTCATGGAGAACCTATTTGGGCCGGAGAAAAAAAATAAAACGTCTTGTCGCGCGTCGCCGCGCGCGTCCGCGCGGCGAGCTCCTTGTGTTGCGTAGTGGAGTTAAATTACATTTGATGCTTCTCTACTTACCCAGGCTATTCATTCTCCGAAAATAGTTGTTTAACCACCTTAGTCTTCGCTTATCCGTCTACTGGTCATGTTTTCTCGGAGTTACATATACCTATACCTGTTCTGGAAATTCGAAGTCACCAACTGCACAAACTCTGAACGTTTTGTGTTAAATATCTAAAAGTAACTAATCCCTTCAATTGTATCGGAATATAATCCCTCAATCTACGGGGTTGTTTTGATAATTTCATCAGCGATGTTACTTATAAACAGTGGATATCAGTGGATGGAACGGCTTTGGAGACACTTACCAAAAAGTCCGAGGATTTTGTGGATAACTTCTGTGATCAATTGTCAAAATTGGTTGCACATGATTTCATTGCGAAGCAGCAAAGTAGTTATTGGTAGAAGATGAAAGAGAGCTTGAAAGTTGGCGAATTTTTAGTGGTATGCGATTTCGCTGAGAATTATGCATTTGTTGTACAAGATTCCACGCATTAAGGGTTTCACTGGAGCAATAATCAGGCGACTATTCATCCAACCGTGGTTTACTATAAAAGTTACGGTGACGACCAGTTGAGACATTTTAGTTTTGTGATAATTTCAGAGCATCTAAAACATAATACAGTTGCGGTTCATTTATTTCAAAAAAAAATTAGTCAACTTCATGAAAGAGAAGTTCCAAGATTCAATTCCCATAGAAAAAATAATTTATTTCTCTGATGGAGCAGCTTCCCAATATAAGAACAAAAAGAATTTTATAAATTTAACACATCACTTTGAAGACTTTCAATGCCACGCCGAATGGCATTTCTTTGCTACATCACGTGGAAAAGGGCCGTGTGATGGAGTAGGTGGAACTGTTAAGAGATTAGCTTCACGTGCGAGTTTACAACTGATTGGCAATTCTGATCCTATTCAAACACCGCTGGATCTATATAATTGGGCATGTTCTTATTTTCGAAGCATATCTTTTGCGTACTGTACGGCTGCAGAACATCAAGCGGAAGAATCTATTCTACAAAATCAATTTGATAAAGCCTTGACAGTTCGTGGCACTCTGAAATTACATGCGGTCATTCCAATATCTCATAAACTCGTCAGAACAAAATTATTTTCCGCATCAGAAAATTTTGAATCCATGAAAATTATGAATTAATTTCAAACAGAGGTGTCCTACACTAAGTGCCATCGAGCAAATCATCGCTAGAAACATCGGCCCTTTTCAAAGCCACCAAAATATTGCAAAAGATCGGCGCGGGGCGACGCGCGACAAGACGTTTTATTTTTTTTCTCCGGCCCAAATAGGTTCTCCATGAATTTTTTTTTTTTAGGGTTGAAGGGGAAAGATTCGGCTATCCGAAAAAAATTATCTCCATGGATTCCTGTAGGTCCCGCGGAAATGGCAGTGAAATTAAAAATAAAAACGACGAAAAAAAATGGAAAGAATTTTTTTTTTGAAAACAACATTTTTTTTTTATGAAAGCGCATTCTTTTACGAACAAAATGATTCCAGGATCAGTCCGCTCCGATAAATACTTTTGGAGATATGAATTTTCAAACATAGCGGTGCAACAGCGACTTATCAACATTCAAATAGCTCTAACTCCGCCATTTTTGAAAATTTTTCAAAATCCCTGAAGTCGTATTTTTTTTTCCCATAGTACTAAAGATATGTCGAATGGCGCAAAGATCCGTGACTTGACGTTTTTTTTTTGAGTGAAGTGACGTGGATCCGCTCGTATCACCGAGCGATACGATACTCTCGGCAAATTTTCTAATAGCGGCGAGCTAGCGGTATTTATAATAATTATTCAAAGATAATTACGCAATAATTCATGTGAACGACTCGACAAATAACGTTAAACTAAATTCGCAAATACAGAGGGAAGGATCGATCCTAGAAAACACAGATAACCATAATACCTCGCTTAATCAGCCTCAAATCCAAGTAATACAGACGTATTCTCTGTTTAACAATAATTCTATGGCGGTAAATTAAACGAGCTATTAATCGATACTAGATAAGAAAATAGCTTAGATATTATACAAGAATCAAGATAGCAAATTAATCAAATGAAACAAAGATAATCAGAGATAGCAAAGATATTCACAGATAGCAAAGATAATCAAAGATAGCAAAGATATTCAAAGATAGCACAGATATTCAAAGATAACACAGATATTCAGAGATAGCAAAGATAATCAAAGATAGCGAAGATAATTAAAATACTAAGATAATAAAGAAATAGAATAAAATAGAACTAGAAATAGAACAACTTAGAACAACTTAAAATAGAACAAGAAATGAACAACTTAATACTATGACTTTCTACGTCAGCCAACCCGCGGAGAGTTGGATTACAAGCGACACACCATGCGATATTATACTACGTATTACTCAAATATATTATAATAAATCAAAGATAGCGAAATATGAGGTACAGAATATTCCCAAGCGAGAATTCAGATCAGAATAAGCAATCAAATAAGCGTTAGCAGATCATAAGCAAATTAAGCAGCGATATTAGACTAATTAGCGAAATATAACCAGGCGTAAAGATAATCAAAATGGCTGAAGGCAACTATGAAGTGCTTTCGCTGAATTCTTCTAAGGGAAACTCTACTTGCGTAGCTCGTAGGCTAGCGATACTCAAAAATACGTTATAAAATGATCGAATAAGAATTCAGCGATAGTTTTGTGGATTTCTTAGCAATTACTGATCATAAAGACCTTACCTTAGCGGTTGAGCTTCGGAAGCACACTCACAAACTTTACTACTTAACTTAACTTAACTGAAGTGATTATACTCTAAGAACGAAAACTATGATTTATTAACTAAGGCGAGAGAGAGTGATCACACGTCTATTGGCTTTAGTAGCTGAACGTAGAAGTGATGATTCTTCGCAGACAATTTGGCGAGCTGGCTCCCAGTGAGGTAGGTCCAGGTGGGGAACCTATCAGGACCTCCTAATTACCTTATTGGTCCTGCGAGTGACAACGTTCGAACAGTCAACTCGTCAGTTGACCAGAATGAAGCGTAATCTTATTGCCGGGCGTCAGGCGTTACTTCACGCGCTTCACAGCGTTAGAACAACTGTTCTGCGGTATTTCAGCGGCGAGATGGCTGGCGGGAGGGTGTGACCTTGGTTCTCGTTGAGCTTTTCCGATCCAGGCGATATCCATCCCTCGGGATGTCCCCTGCAGCGGTAATCCCTGCGATAGATGACCTACTGCAGACTTCTGCCAGGTCTAGGTGTCCCATCTGAGTCACCACCTCTTCGTGACCTGACAGAGCACGTGGGACGCGATACTCGTCCACTCTTACGTAGGATGTCCTCTGGCGATACGTTACGTCACTCGTCCAGGTATGGACTCTGCGTGACGTCGGCTTCAGATTGCTGGATCGGGCGATATAAGCTGACTGCACTCGACGTAACAGTCAGATGCTGGGTGACAAGATGCATCGGCTGGCAGGAGGTCTTATGGGGACCCTGTTCACTCCCTAGCGATATTTCTCCAAGGCCTACATCCCTCCCCGTAGATGTTGCGGTACTATCCGTAGTACTGGTACCGTACTGGACTGCGTACCGTCGATAGCATCTCCGGAGCGGAAGTTCTTGTAGCGGAAGTTCGGAAGTTGTCATCTTCTGTATCTGCTCTCTCTCTCTTTCTCTCGCGGTACATTAACAGAAAAACTCTTCAAATTAGTCTAATTCTATTGCTTATAAAACAGGTGTGTCACTTGTATCCCGAGGGTCTAGACGGCGATATTCTCTCTCTCTCTCGATATTACTAACAAAATACATGCCAGAAGGGCTCTAGTGACGGCAGCTAATCTGCAACGTCACACTATGTACATATACAGTCGAACCTCGGTCCCTGTCCCCTCAGTCCCTGTCTAGCTTCAGTCCCTGTCCGCCGTCCCAGTGCCGTATTGACGTTGTCGTCTGCTGTTTCGCCCGAGCTTTCACATGCTTCGTGACTTAGGTTAGGTTGTGATTCCCCGGGGCGTAAGATCAATTGTTACGGCCCTGAAACTCTTTCATGATTGGCCGAGCGACTCTCTCAACAGTCAGCTGTTTCGTGGACAGGGACTGAAACCTCCGGTCCCGAGGATGAACAAGGACCGAGGTTTGACTGTATACACGACTAATTCCAAATTCTGACTCTCAAAGTGACTACATTTTTCCCTTCAAGGAATTCGTGGAACCATTATTCTGATCTCAATTCTGTCCCTCAATTTTCTTCTCATTGCACCGATTTTCTTTTCCGCTCTTTCACCCCTGAAAAACCAACAAACTTAAAATTGCGACGATGCATTCACTGGATCATGGGTTTTTTGATAACAGAAAAATTATAAAACCGATAGAGAATAGTTCAGTAACAAAGAGGTGAGCTTTAACAAGTCAAATTCGATAATTTGGTAATTGTCTTTTGATCTCGAAAACGAATGATATTAGGGATAAACATCAAAAGACCTTTTTCGTAGTTGCGAAAATTGAGAACAAAAAATGTCCTTCGACATTTCATCCTAAAATCACTCATTATCTAGATAATTAAACGTTTGTCAAAATGTGAAATATTCTTCTACCCTGTACCACTTCACTACTGAATTTTCTCCCTCAAGGAAGATCTTGTTGTCCCAAAGACGCAAGAAGGCACTCCATATCTGTTTATATGACACATAAAATTGTGAAACTTTTCTCACCTTCAACACTGATTAGAATGCACTCGCAATACTTCCAGTAAATATCTCGAGTAGCTGACTGACAGAGTACGAGGTGAAAGATAACAGCTGTGTGTAAAAAGAAACAATAAATCGGAAATATTAACGCGTTTAACAATCAATTTTAACCTGAAAAATATTATTGTAAATTCCTTACTTTAAGCGTCTATTTAAATGGTAAGCCATCAGCATTGTGAAACTATTTACGTTAACCTGAAAGCGAGGGTTACAAAACAATGTGAAGCCTTGAAATCTGATTGTGAGGATTCACGCTATCAATTCTCCTTGCTTCGTCTTGTTGTAATTGAGATCCTGCGATCTTGCACACAACTACAATTTATTTCAGGGTCCGTGATCGAATTGAGAGTTGGAACTCAGTCGTACAAAAGTAATTCAAGTTTTATTAATATATAAAGTTGTACAAAAGGTTTTACTGATATCGGACTAATCTCTTATATAATGTCTCTTGCTCTGGTCGCGATGTTCTGACAATGAGCGCATCGTCTGCCCTCCTTTTAATGACTATTTAGGAGGTCAGTGCTGCGTCCTACATTGCTATGCATTTCGCCATACGACAGAGTTGTTGCTCTGCTATATCGCGTTAGCACATTCCTGGATTTGAGGTGTTACAATTGATTGGTATTCGAATTGCAACATCCCTCCCCCCTTGGAAGAAAAGCCTGTGGATTTTCTCCTGAAATCGGTCAAATCTGTTGGCTTGCGTCGTTGAGCGTACGCTTGCCTATCATGCTATATCTAGGTTAGTGGTTTACATAATGTATCCCGTTACAATGTTTTTATATAATCGTTTCTTAATCTAGGTTAGTATGACCTATTTTCTTTATCATTTTTTTATCAGCTAAATTGTTTCAAATTTCATACTCAAGTCATATTATTCAATAAAAGGTTTCAATCGATTTACATGTACTCTGAGATTCTTCCTATCAACCTTTATGGTGTAGTTAACGTCTGAGTTTACTTCTAGAATAGTATAAGGACCGATCCATTGAGATAATAGCTTCTTCGATCGTCCTCTGCGTACAGTCTCGTCGTATAGTAGTACCTTGTCTCCAACCTTGAACCCTTTTTCTTTGGTTCGTCGCTCGTACTCGATTTTTGACTTCTCCTTGGCTTGTTACAGATTTTCTTTGGGTATCAGATTGCTGGATCGCAATCTCTCTCGTAATTCTCGTGCGTAGTCGTCATAGGTGTACGTCGGTTCTTGATCCTTCTTCAGCGATGTTGGTAGTTCAGCTCGGTGTCCATACACCAGCTCAAATGGTGTAAATCTTGTTGCAGTGTGGGACGTCGTGTTATATGCAAGCATAGCATATGGTAACCATTCGTCCCAGTTGCTCTGTTCTTCGTTTATGTAATGTCTCAGATATTCAGCTAACGTCCTATGTGAACGTTCTAAGGCTCCATTGGTTTCAGGATGATAAGCCGTCGTCTGAATCTTGTCGATCTTCAACAATTTACAAGTATCTTTGAAAACGTTACTCAAAAAGTTCGTACCTTGATCGGTGAGTATTCTTTGTGGTATTCCGTGTTCGCATACGATCCTGGTCGCGAATTCCTTAGCTACAGTGTTAGCTTCTGGGTTCAGAATAGGTATTGCCTTGCTGAATTTGGTTAGACAATCTTGAAACGTAAGGATATATTTATTTCCTTGTTCTGTTTCCGTCAGTGGTCCTACGATATCCAATGCACATTTCTCAAAGGGTTGATTTGGAGTGTCGGTTATGACCATCGGTGCCTTCGTCTTCTTGCTAAGTTTGTTCTTCTGGCAATTCTCGCATCTCGAAATATGTTCCTCGACATCCTTCCGTAATCCAGGCCAATCGTGCTTCAATCGGATTCGTTCGATCGTTCGATTAACTCCTTGATGTGCTCCTAATGGCGTATCGTGGTACTCATAGATGATCCTGTTCCGATCTTCCTCCGAATATTCTTGTTCTCGGTTGTTCAATTCTTCCTCTTCTTTCCGTTGACTTCTGGTCACTGCGTACATGCAACTCAAGGCATCTGCGTTGGTATTTGCCTTCCCTGCCTTGTACTCGATCTCATAGTCGTATTCTTCCAGCTTCAGTCGCCATCTCATGAGTCGTGATCCTGGATCTTTGACTCCGAATAACCATGTGAGTGGTTTGTGATCTGCAACAATCTTAAATCTGGTACCATATACATACGGTCTGAAATGATTAACTGCCCAGACTATGGCCAATAATTCCTTTTCTGTGGTGCTGTAATTGCCTTCTGCCGAATTTAGAGTCCTACTTGCGTATGCTATTGGCAAGTCCCTTCCTATTATTCCTTGCGACAGGACTGCTCCGATAGCCTTGTCGGATGCGTCTGTCGTCACGATGAACGGTTGTTCGAAATCTGGATATTGTAGAATTGGTGCGGTCGTCAACGTCTTCTTCAAATTTTCAAAAGCTTCTTGTTCCCTCGAAGTCCATCCAAATTTCACCTCTTTCTTTAGCGAATGTGTAAGCGGTTTTGCTAAACTCGAGAAATTCTGTATAAAGCGTCTGTAATATCCGGCCAAACCCAGGAATCCTTGAACATCTTTTACAGTCTTTGGAATTAGAAATTCTTTTACTGCTCAGATCTTCTCTGGATCTGCTTTTATTCCATCTCTAGTGATGACGTGTCCCAAGAAGGTGACCTCTTTCCTGAAAAACTCACACTTGTCAGGTTGTAGCTTCAATGAATTCTGTCGTAAGCGTTCAAGTACCTCTTTCAGTCATTTGTTATGTTCCTGCAAACTAGGAGCATGTATGACAATAACATCGAGATAGACATAACACCTAAGGCCTTGTATTCCTGAAAGTACAGTATTCATTAGTCGTTGAAACGTAGCGTGTGCATTCTTCAGTCTAAAAGGCATGCGATTGTATTCGTAGTGACCATGTGAAGTGGAAAATGCCGTCTTGCACTTATCCTCCTCTTCCATTGGAATTTGGTGAAATCCTGATGCTAAATCTAGTGTAGAGAAATATTTTGCCTTACCCAAGTGGTCCAATATCTCGGTAATATTAGGCAGTGGAAAGGAGTCTCCTACCGTAACCTCGTTCACCTTACGGAAGTCAACTACGACTCTCATCTTCGTTTTTCCTGATGCGTCTGCCTTCTTCGGTACTACTAGCAGTGGTGCATTCCATTGGCTTTTGCTCTGTCTGACTATCCCGTCGGCAAGCATTTTATCTACCTGCTCGTTTATCTCCTGCTTGTGTTTTTCTGGAAGTCTATAAGGTCTTACATTTATTGGCGCGATATCCGGATTTGTAGTAATTCTGTGACTAGCCGCGTTCGTGTGACCCAGATAGTCTCCTTCTAAGTGAAATACATCATGAAATTCTTCACAAATATCTAGTAAGCTCTCTTTTTCTTCTTGATTCAGATGACTCGTACAGTAATGTTCATCGATGGTGTCCTAGTGGCTCACTATTTTTCGTAGTCTTATTTCAGATAGAATTTCCCTTCTACAAATATTTTATTTGCTCATGACCAGTGGAGCAGCCGATCGGAAGTAGCAGAGTAACCACAACCTGCTTCACTTCGCGGCTGTCATATTCCCAATAACCTCAAAGTGTTGATTAAATACTTCAGGTTATTTAACGAATAAATAAATAGTTTAAATTTTTTAGGTTACCCCTAATCAAATAATATTATTATAAGAATATCATATTAATGTTATAAAATTATATTATATTATCTTCATCCCTATTAGAGGACGACGATGATGGGGTTAACCTTTGAAATTAAAGTTATTTATTTATTTAATTTTCATTTTTCAGGTTAACCCCAAATTGAATAATATAACTATAAGAATATTATAGTAATGTTATACAATAATATTATATCATCTTTATCCCTATGAGAGGACGACGATGATGGGGTTAACCTGTATCGTGATCATGAGAATAGTGAGCTAACCTATAACCAATAACCTATACCACTAACCTTAAAGTGTTCATTAAATTCGTTTAGGTTATTTGATGAATGAATAAATGATTTAATAATTATATTATATCATCTTTATCCCTACTAGAGGACGACGGTGATGGGGTTAACCTTTAAAATTAAAGTTATTTATTTATTTGATTTTAATTTCTCAGGTTAACCCTAAATTGAATAATATAACTATAAGAATAATATAGTAATGCTATATAATAATATTATATCATCTTTATCCCTATTAGAGGACGATGATGATGGGGTTAACCTTTGAAATTTGAATTATTTATTCATTCATTAAATAACCTAGAAGTTTTCAGTAAATTTTCACGCCCAATACATAACCACAAGATTTACAGTTGCATGAATGTTATTATTATAGGTTAGCGAATTACAGAATTCAAAGCGCCCAGAGTGATCTTTAGACGATGAATATAATTTGGTGTAAAGGACGATGATACGTTCAATGAGTCAATCTCGAATGGCTGCGAAGCAAGTTGAGGGGGTTCGATGAGTGCCAAGACTGCTAGTGGCACTATGTCAGTAAGAATCTTCAATCTTGAATCGAATATTGTGTTCTGCTGAGGCTTTGTGAACAAAACTTTGTAAGAAGAGAATATACGTGCTCCGAAATAGCTTGAATAACCATTGCGTCGTTACAGACTATAATAACAACAGGTAGCCTAGTTTGGTTTGTGATTTACTCATGTCAATCTATTCCATGTTCCGTTCAGAAACGGGGTAGTGCCTAAAATCTTCAAATTTGAATAGATATGGAGCAAGTCGAGGGGGTTTGATGAGTGTCAAGACTGCTCGCAGCACTATGTCAGTAAGAATCTTCAATCTCAAATGGCTACGGAGCCAGTCGAGGGGGTTCGATGAGTGCCAAGACTGCTCGCAGCAATTCCTAATTCCCAATTCTATTTGTATCATCGTCGTCCTTTACACCAAATTATATTCATCGTCTAAAGATCACTCTGGGCGCTTTGAATTCTGTAATTTGCTAACCTATAATAATAACATTCAGGCAACTGTAAATCTTGTGGTTATGTATTGGGCGTGAAAATTTACTGAAAACTTCTAGGTTATTTAATGAATAAATAAATAATTCAAATTTCAAAGGTTAACCCTGACGGCTTTTGACCAACGTATAACGTCGGTATATGAACCGTGAACACGTGGTATTGGTATAAACAGAGTAACCGCATCGTAGTAAAACTGTGTGTTGTAGGAATACATACCGTATTTTTGAGCTCGGATGCATACCGTCTATACACCGTAGGTAATCACTAATAATACGGTATTGAAGCGGAATGTTCACAGTCGTAATGGCAGATGAGGTACGCACGAACAGAGTATGAGTCACGTATGTAAATCATATATAAACGGTGTTTTTTCTCGAAACATACGGTATGTATCGAGTTCCATGACGGTATTTTTACTCCAAAAATACCGTATGTATCCAGTTGTACGACGGTATTTTTTTACCAAAAATACGGTACTATGTACCTTAGTTATATGACGGTATTTCTGCTCACAAGTTATTTTTCCAAAGGATCTAGATATTTTTCGGATAATTCATAAACGTATAACACACCTAAGCGTATTAAGCGTATAACACTGTACACGCCTTGGAATGAAATCCTGAACAATGTTGTAAAAAAAAATGTGGAAAATATTTTGGGTATATTGGGATTCTGTACTGCAATAATTTCAAACAGCAATTTGATTATCAGTATAAAAATAATATTTATTATGTGAAAATAACGTGAATGAAAATGAATAAATAATAATAAATTTATATCATATTATTTATATATATTATTTATATAAAAATCCTACTAATTCAGCGAAACAAAAGTATATGAAATTTATGACTCATGAAATACGTTAAAACCGTTATGGTAGTTCTCCAGCAGGACGATAAGCGTCGCGGCGTTCGCTCCGCCATGCGTTGACCTGTCAAAGCGGTATACTCGTTCGCACGTATTGGCATAGTTACTCAGCTTTGTGTTGAAATCAGTCGTCAAAAAAATTGGTGAAACTTCCTTGACTCTCGTGTGTATGTAGCGTTCATCTCTGACGTTACGTAAAGCCGTTGTACAATGCCTCGATATACCCGCGTTGGAATACGATGAAAAGTTAGAGACATAACCTAGAAAATAGTAGGTACATTCCGCAGCGTGTTAATAATTTTCAGAAGGTTGGTGACTACATCGAAGGAGTGTGTGCTGGAGACGAGCGATACAACGGGACATGTGGTGATCCCGGAAGAAAGCGTCAAAGTACCGAGCTCGTTCCAGTCACCACGGAAGGTCTTATAACGTGTTCTGATGGATTATTAAATCTTAATATTATTGAAAATTGGGTGAAATCGTTTATTGAAATTAAGCAGGTACCATGGATGATGTGAGAGGGCAAATGTACTCGAAACGCACCGAGTATGCGGCTGCTGAATTATCGAGGCCGCCTCCGACGATATTATTTCGTCATGCGAGGCATGGAAGACCGTGATACTACGGACGGGAAAATGCAGTTGTTCCCAACTAGTGTTGCAACTCACCAATTACATTTTTAATTAAATTACTTATTAGCGAAGAAAATGAATTATTGTAATTTCCTGTCATCAATAAATACCATGTACAGAATAGTCCGATATATGTCTTGCTCAGAAAAGAGCGACGCTTTGGTACGAAGGCAAACAGGGAATCTCGTTTAGAAATCATGCTATCCCGACGTTCGTTGAGATCTGCTGAAGAGCTCTATTTCTCAATGAAATTCGCCACATGTCTTCTGCCGCCAAGGCGTCGCTGTCTCGCACTTCCCGATTTTTTTTATTGAATTTTTTTTTCAGGTATGGATGCGGTTCGAATAGGGTATTGATGTGGTGTGAATGTGGTGAGAATACGGTATGAATGTGGCAAGAATACGGTATGGATATGGTGAGAATACGGTATGAATGTGGTGAGAATACGGTATCGAAACCGTCGAACTACGGTACACATACTGCGGTCAAACCTAATTTTTTGAAGGGACCAGGAAATTTGTCGGTTCACACAGGGTACGGTAACGGTGTTCATACCGTATGAAAACTGTGTTCAGTACCCGTGAATACGGTAGAAGTGCCGGTAAAATACGGTATGCACACTGAGAGAAAAATTCAGTAGCCACTACTTGAGACTCGGGTAGCTACTACCTGCCTCTGACAAGTAGGCATAGGTTCAGTTGTGGCTACTTCGGTTGGCAAGTAGCTACTACTTGCCAATACAAAGTACGCTCAGCTTGTATGGCGTTGCTGTGCATGCGGCAAGTTGTAGCAACCGAAAACTCCGGTAGCTACTACTTGCCATATAGGAAGTAACCATTACCTTGCTGACATCGGTAGTCTCTACTGAACTTTTCTCTCAGTGCAGAAAGGCGCAAATATACTGTATTTCTGAAGTGATTACCCGTGGTAAATCCGGAAATATACCGTTTAATTGGAAATCAAACTAACTTACCTGTAAGTGAAGTTAGATTGTAATTATATAAGAGTCTCGTTCGAGATGATTACAAGGTAGTACCGCTACTTGCCGCTAGGTCGAGCTACATTTTTTAGAGAGTAAAACCGCGCCACCTGGCACGTTCCGTACCGAATCTTCTTCATAAAGTTTAAAGCTGATCTCATACAAACCGTTTTGAAGACAAAAAACGATATCTCATAACGAACCTTTTCGATTCCTATGGAAGACGAAATTTCCGGGTGGGAGAATTCTGTAAGAAAGGGTGGGAGTGTAATCATCTCGAACGAGACTCTTATATAATTACAATCGAACTTCACTTACAGGTAAGTTAGTTTGATTTCCAATTATATTTCGAGTCTCGTTCTTCGAGATTACAAGGTAGATGTTTAGAGTGAGGTAGGTTGCAGCCCCACATATGTCCATTTTAGAATGATGAAACACAGAGTTCGAAATTGAGCATATATTTCTTTACTGATATCGTTTTTTTTTTTTTTTTTTTTTTTTTTTTTTTTTTTTTTTTTTATGTAATGATATATTACTTATATATATATAGGGGAGAGTGTTGTACCTCGGACCAACGTGTACCTCGGTCCACATAGGCTACAGCGCCCCTCTGTAGATTTTTTCCGTTTACTTCGACGGATCTACTTTCGGGGAACCCCCGAATTGTGTTTCTTCCTGATAAGTTGAGTATTCGGCGAATGAGTCGCGGTGTATCAAAAGAAAAGTGTTTTCGCAGGTGAGAAGTAACTTTTTCGTATCTTAGTTCGAAGGTGTGAAATGTATGTCATGATAGGCTTTACGACCCGCAATTAATCATTTCATACTTTTGAAATGTCTTTGTTAAAACAGGCACAGTGTTGCTAAACTAAACATAACCTTTTAAAAATGGTGGCACTAGTTATTCCGAATGTCCGTTTGTTGTACCTTGGACCACTGTAGTGTCTTATGGAGGTTTTGTATTAGAAATTCATGAAAAATAAAAATGTTATGCAATATTATCACCACCTAGGTTGCACAGATTTCCGAAACACCAAAGTGAGTTGAATATAACCGTGAAAGATAACTGGTGAAAGGTACAACATGCTATGGTCCGAGGTACAACATGGTCATGTACCTTGGACCATTTGCTGTTCGTTCAAACTATGCAATATAATATAATGCTGAGAAGAAGTTTCATTTATAAAACATAAAGGCTCAATACTCAAGACCCAAGACTATATTGTAGCACCATTTTTATGAGGTCCTGTTTGAAAGAAAAAAAGTTATGGTGACTTGAAAAAAACTGGTCCGAGGTACAACACTCTCCCCTATATATATATATATATATATATATATTTGTTGATATGTAACCTATGTATTTTACGTTAAATTTTCATCGCCCAAGAGCGATGTTACAAAGGAGCCTTTCGTTTCTATTGGTCTTTGATAGAATTTTGCGAAAACCTTGGAGTTTTCCGACCATCCGGCCGTGCTCTTTATGATATTTATATCTACCCCTTTTAGTGCCGCAGCCGACGTTGCTGCGTGTCTCGTGCTATGGGCTGTAAAACGCTCATCTATACCCGCTAATCTTAAGCATTCCCTAATCCATCGACTGACGGTCACCGATGTTGCCTTTCGATAGGGCTTTTTTATTGTGATAAAAAGGTTTTTCACTGCTCCTCTCTTATCTTTTGTAACTGAAAGGTACCGGGTCAGTACCCGAGCGACGCAAGCCGTTCTTCGAGTTATAAAGAAAGGCAGAAAAAAGACGGGTTGAGGTGCACCTACTCTGGACGTTTTAATTGCTTCGGTAATTCTAATTTCTGTGCCTCCTTCTAAACAAGTGATATCTTCAATTTTAATTAAGGGGTTAGGCCACTCTAGAATTTTTGAAAAACCTTTATTTTTTTATTTTTTTTTATGGTCCCATAGGACCTCAAAAATAGTGTCCCAAAAGATTATGGCCGGGAAAAATCTCCAAGTACTCGGTTTTCGAATTTTAGTACACTCAGCAACAAAATTAACGGCGCACCCGGCAATCGGCGAAATAATGCCGACTTTCAAAATGCTGTAACTCAATGAAAAATTGTAAAAAAAAAATCATTCGGGAAAGCATTTTGAAGGTTGAAACTTCATCTTCAAGACGGTTTTTGAAAATTTTTCCTACGGCCATTTTTGACGCCATGGCGTAGGTTTGAGTGCCGGATTGCGAAACGCCAGAAAAAAAAAGTTTTTCAATGTTCTCTACGGGGCGTTAAAAAAATCGCAGAGAACTTTCGAAGCAGCCATTTTGTAGCCTGGAATCTACTCTTCCAAATGGTTCCTAGAAATTTGTCGCACGATTTTTTTTCACCGAGTTTTTCAACTTTTGGTGAATTTTCATGATTTTCTACTACTCAAAACTTCAAACGCGTTTATCTCAAAACCGCATTTTTTAAGTTGGCCGGAAACATAACTCAGACAATTTTCAACCGATTCACTTGAAACTTCGAATATATCTTGAAAAATACATTGTCTATGGAAGTACGTAGGATTTTTTTTTTATATTGCACAGTTAATTTGTTATTAACACTTATCTGACGATTTTTTAGGCAAATTTTTCACTTTCCACTTTAGAAGTGCACCATTTCGCCAAAAATCAATACATCGAAAAAATCCTACGTACTTCTATAGCAGTTATTATGTATAATCGAGAAAAATTCATTGGCTTATCATAATTCAAAAATTACCGGAGCCGTTCGTCCGGCCGTGGAACCTAGAAAACCGGAGACGTCATCGCAAAAACGCTGCACAGCCGCCATTTTGAAATCAATCGCTTCAAAAAAATTACTGTATACAGTCAGTGATATGTATAATAAACACCCATTTTTGTAAACTCGATTTATTTTGTAGTATTTCTGAAAAAAAATCCTCAAAAAGCCCATT
Organism: Tenthredo mesomela; assembly: GCA_943736025.1. Lineage (NCBI taxonomy): Eukaryota > Metazoa > Arthropoda > Insecta > Hymenoptera > Tenthredinidae > Tenthredo > Tenthredo mesomela. The sequence goes on from OX031018.1 coordinate 11,619,184, forward strand.
TTTTTCGGCCTCTAGAGTGGCCTAACCCCTTAATGACAGGGTTTGCACGCGATGTGCAGTAGCTAAAGCTAATAGTATGACTAGCTTGAATGTAAGAAGTCTCAGATCTAATGTCTCAAGTGGTTCCAAAGCTTCTGCCCACTTTAGCACAATTTCAGTGTCCCAAATAGTGTTGTACTTTGGTTTTGTGGGACGAATTTTGAAAGCACCTTTAAAGAAACGCTTGATCAACGGATTATTACCTAAATCCTCTGGGCTTATTAAGTTAATAGCTGATCTTTCGGAATTCAAGGTTCCGTATGATGCACCGTTTGTAAAACGGAATGTCAGAAACTTCAACACATTATTTTCATTTGCTCGCAGGGGATCTTCTCCTAACTGGATGCAAAAGTTCCACCAGTTTTTCATAGCTGAGTCATATTGTCGAAGTGTGGATTGCGTTAATGATCCGATGAGGATGTCGATGGCGTCCTCCGGAAGCTGTCTTTTTTGGTAGATGCGCCTGAGACATTCCCTGCAACCAGGGAAAGTTGCCTGGCTAGTGGGTGTGTCAAGGACCTGCAGGGAGATAATAATAAGTTAGGTGACGGAGCGAACATTATTGGCTCCTCAGTTAGCATAGAAGTATATACAGGGAACCAGGGCTGTGTAGGCCAGTAAGGTACAATTATGACTCCCTGAGCCTTGTCGAACCTGATTTTTTGGAGCACTCTAGAAATAATGGCAAAAGGTGGAAAAGCGTAGAAACGAAACTTATTCCAGCTGATCGTGAAAGCATCTATCGTTAACGCCTCTGGGTCCCTCTTCCATGAACAAAATTGTTCAGCTTTTGAATTATTTCTTGCGGCGAAAAGATCTATTTCTGGTGAACCCCATTTCTCTGTAATTTGTTTGAAAGCAGACTCTGACAACTCCCATTCGGTATCGACGTTTTTATTTCTCGATTCCCTATCTGCGTCTGTGTTTTCTCTGGAGGGAATATATGATGCGTAAATCCATATTTTTCGCTCTTCGCACCAATTCCAAAGTTCCAAAGTTCCTGGCTAATCTATCCAGCTCTGGGTATCTAACACCTCCCATTTTATTAATATAGGCAATCGCCGTGGTATTGTCTATTCTTAATAAAATTTCGCATTCTTTGTATTCTTGAGCAAAACATTTGAGCGCTAAAAACGCCGCTATAAGTTCCAGGCGATTGATGTCAAGTTTTCTTTCTGATTGAGTCCAAAAACCGCGAGCATTTTTGTTATTGCAATGGGCCCCCCAGCCTGTTAAAGAAACATCAGAAAATATTTCTAGCTCAAATCTGAATTGTCGAATAGGATTCTTAACTACGGGAATAGTGGTTAGCCACCAGTTGAGATCTTTTTGTATACTACAGGGTATTAACATTTCCTGATTGAAGTCTTGATCATGTATCAAAAGCGCAGACATTTTTTCTCTCTGGGTTCGATTCCCGGATCGTCCGTTAATTTTTCTCATCAAAAATTTTCGATTAAAAAATACTCAGAGGTAGAAAAAATGTAACTAATTAATTGAATTCAATTAATTGGTTAATAAAAAATAAAATAAAAAAAAAGTCGCAACAAAAACAGGCCGCAGTATGCAATAAACTCATCTCAACCTGGTCGTGACACATCCCGTCATACAGGTGTAATAGTGTATACAACTTTGCCTTGCGGATATCAGTGTGTTACAATCTCAAGAATCAAAACAACTCATTTTTTCTCTCTCCAACAACTTCGTATAAAGCCATCCATAAGGAACAGCCGGACATGCTGCAATGAGCAAGCCGATTAGTCGTGCAAATTCTCTAATTTGACATTTATCTTTCTGTAAGTATTCCCTAACTAGCCGCGATAAGTTCATTCTTTTTTCAAATGGTAAGCTTAGCGTCATGTTACCTGAATTAATTATGAACCCTAGATATTTGCATGAGGTCTCAGGTTTTTGTGAGCTCTTCTCTTCATTCATTATAAAACCCAAACTTGTAAGTAAATTCCTGGTGGATTCTACATTACTTGAACAGTTTTGAAAATCGTTCGCAATGCACAAAATATCATCTAAGTATATTGTAGATAATAGACTTCTTTTCCTCAGGTAGTTTAAAACGGGTTTTAAAACCTTTGTAAACACGTAAGGGCTTGTTGAAAGCCCAAAAGGTAGGCAAGAAAATTCAAAAATCTGGCTATTGAACTTGAAACGTAGAAATTTTCTATAACCCTTGTCTACCGGAATTAAAAAGTAAGCATCTTTTAGGTCCAGATTACACATAAATGAGTCTTGAGAAATTAATTTTAGCGTTGTTCTTAAATCCTCCAATTTAAAATGTGAGGTTTTGACAAATTGATTCAAGACTTTGAGGTTTAAAATGAAGCGTTTCGAACCGTTTGGTTTTGGGACCAGAAAGTAAGGTGATAAAAATTGTCCTTCGACAGGATTGCACCTGATGATAGCTCCGCAGCATAGCAATTTTTGAATCTCTAATGATAAAAAATATTCGTCTCCAAGTCAAATTGTCGCTCAAAATGTGTTGAATAAACATTAAATTATGTAGTTTGGGGATTGTAAGGGATCGATCGGGGGGTGCATTCTGAGCTTAAATTTCAATTTGAGAGGTTCTCCGAAGGTCAGCCGACCCCCTTCTCGATAAAAACGCGTTTAATTCGATATCTCGAGAACGGTTAGTTAGGCGAAAAATTGTAGATACCTTTTCTCTTCTAAATTAAATTTACTAACTTTTTTATTCGAAACTTTTTTTTGTAACATGATTGACCTTCGGAGAACCCCTCAAATTGAAATTTAAGCTCAGAATGCACCCCCCGATCGATCCCTAACAATCCCCAAACTACATAATTTAATGTTTATTCATTTCACAATTTGACTGGACTATATTCTGGCACGTGGAAGCTTTGGCGCGTCTGCTTTTGCACGGGGACGTTTGTTATGAGTTTTCTGATCTATCAAGGTTAGAATAGGTTGGGACTCCATTAATCTGTCGCTTATCCGAAACCACAGCACCATACCCATTACGGAACGCGCAGTCGGTGGCTATCGCACCTCCAAAGGTTAGAATAGGTTAGGACACTAGTATTGCACCCCTAAAGGTTCGAATGGGTTAGGACACTAGTATTGCACCCTCGAAGGTTAGAATAGGTTAGGACTCCATTGATCTGTCGCTTATCCGAAACCACAACACCATACCCATTACGGAACGCGCAGTCGGTGGTTATCGCACCCCCAAAGGTTAGAATAGGTTAGGATACTAGTATGGCACCCTCGAAGGTTAGAATAGGTTAGGACTCCATTGATCTGTCGCTTATCCGAAACCACAACACCATACCCATTACGGAACGCGCAGTCGGTGGTTATCGTACCCGTAAAGGTTAGAATAGGTTAGGACACTATTATTGCACCCCTAAAGGTTAGAATGGGTTAGGACACTAGTATTGCACCCTCGAAGGTTGGAATAGGTTAGGACTCTATTGATCTGTCGCTTATCCCAAGCCACAACACCATACCCATTACGGAACGCGCAGTCGGTGGCTATCGCACCCCCAAAGGTTAGAATAGGTTAGGACACTAGTATTGCACCCCTAAAGGTTCGAATGGGTTAGGACACTAGTATTGCACCCTCGAAGGTTAGAATAGGTTAGGACTCCATTGATCTGTCGCTTATCCGAAACCACAACACCATACCCATTACGGAACGCGCAGTCGGTGGTTATCGCACCCCCAAAGGTTAGAATAGGTTAGGACTCCATTGATCTGTCGCTTATCCGAAACCACAACATCATACCCATTACGGAACGCGCAGTCGGTGGTTATCGTACCCGTAAAGGTTAGAATAGGTTAGGACACTAGTATTGCACCCCTAAAGGTTAGAATGGGTTAGGACACTAGTCCTTGCCACCTCGAAGGTTGGAATAGGTTAGGACTCCATTGATCTGTCGCTTATCCCAAGCCACAACACCATACCCATTACGGAACGCGCAGTCGGTGGCTATCGCACCCCTAAAGGTTAGAATAGGTTAGGACACTAGTATTGCACCCCTAAAGGTTAGAATGGGTTAGGACACTGGTATTGCACCCTCGAAGGTTGGAATAGGTTAGGACTCTATTGATCTGTCGCTTATCCCAAGCCACAACACCATACCCATTACGGAACGCGCAGTCGGTGGCTATCGCACCCCTAAAGGTTAGAATAGGTTAGGACACTAGTATTGCACCCCTAAAGGTTCGAATGGGTTAGGACACTAGTATTGCACCCTCGAAGGTTAGAATAGGTTAGGACTCCATTGATCTGCCGCTTATCCGAAACCACAACACCATACCCATTACGGAACGCGCAGTCGGTGGTTATCGCACCCCCAAAGGTTAGAATAGGTTAGGACTCCATTGATCTGTCGCTTATCCGAAACCACAACACCATACCCATTACGGAACGCGCAGTCGGTGGTTATCGTACCCCTAAAGGTTAGAATAGGTTAGGGCACTATTATTGCACCCCTAAAGGTTAGAATGGGTTAGGACACTAGTATTGCACCCTCGAAGGTTGGAATAGGTTAGAACTCCATTGATCTGTCGCTTATCCCAAGCCACAACACCATACCCATTACGGAACGCGCAGTCGGTGGCTATCGCACCCCTAAAGGTTAGAATAGGTTAGGACACTAGTATTGCACCCCCAAAGGTTAGAATGGGTTAGGACACTAGTATTGCACCCTCGAAGGTTAGAATAGGTTAGGACTCCATTGATCTGTCGCTTATCCGAAACCACAACACCATACCCATTACGGAACGCGCAGTCGGTGGTTATCGCACCCCCAAAGGTTAGAATAGGTTAGGATACTAGTATGGCACCCTCGAAGGTTAGAATAGGTTAGGACTCCATTGATCTGTCGCTTATCCGAAACCACAACACCATACCCATTACGGAACGCGCAGTCGGTGGTTATCGTACCCCTAAAGGTTAGAATAGGTTAGGACACTAGTATTGCACCCCTAAAGGTTAGAATGGGTTAGGACACTAGTATTGCACCCTCGAAGGTTGGAATAGGTTAGGACTCCATTGATCTGTCGCTTATCCCAAGCCACAACACCATACCCATTACGGAACGCGCAGTCGGTGGCTATCGCACCCCTAAAGGTTAGAATAGGTTAGGACACTAGTATTGCACCCCTAAAGGTTAGAATGGGTTAGGACACTGGTATTGCACCCTCGAAGGTTGGAATAGGTTAGGACTCTATTGATCTGTCGCTTATCCCAAGCCACAACACCATACCCATTACGGAATGCGCAGTCGGTGGCTATCGCACCCCCAAAGGTTAGAATAGGTGAGGACACTAGTATTGCACCCCTAAAGGTTCGAATGGGTTAGGACACTAGTATTGCACCCTCGAAGGTTAGAATAGGTTAGGACTCCATTGATTTGTCGCTTATTCGAAACCACAACACCATACCCAGTACGGAAAGTGCATTCGGCGGCTATTGCACCCCAAAGGTTGAATAGGTCACGACTCGGTTGGATGAGGTTAGGTTAATCAACAATATATCAATATTTGTTTCGCCACCGAATGAATAAGATTTTACCTGTTTTTCCGGATCACCGGACGAATAGATGAAAATTATCTATCCGGTGGCCGGTGGAGTAGCTACAATGTACAACGAATATACAGTGTCTTTCAAGTAGGCATTCAAACCTACATAGGGCGATTAGTGTTTGAAATAGAAAACGAATTTTTGCAGAAAAAAAAATAAAATGTAAAAAACTCAACTAACAAAATTTCAAAACTTAGTACCTTTTTTTAGAAATTTTTTTCTGGTTTTCTGTACTTTTTTGCGATAGCCCGTCTTCTATTTCGAAGAGGAATCGCCGATCATAGGTTCGTATGACTAATTGAAAGACACCCTGTATATGTGTACCGTACGTTCCGGCGACTTTATCGGATCCGAGTACAGGAGTCCGTGCCGACTCTGATCAGGGTGATGTTTACTTTTTAAGTGTAGGTACTATAGTTTTATACGAAAGTCATTATAGACAAAACGACCAGCGTTGATGTTTTATTTTGAAGGGCAGGTAGGTATTGTATTGTGCTTCCATACGTCCTTTGTCTTCAAATTCCGAGTCGAGTATATCAGTCGCTTGTTAGTGTTCGTTATAGACGGATCGTGTGTGTTAGTCAGTGTGGAAGATATTATGGAAGGCGATTTACTCTCCACGCGAGGCAATGCAAAATACGTCCACGAAGGGTTTACGTATATCTTCGATAAATTGAGTGGCTGTAGAATGAAAAAGATCTGGAGGTTCTCCAGAAAATCGGATGCATGCAAGGCTCGTCTCCATACATGTAGTCGCACGAACGAGGTATGTTTTCATGATAATTATTTTACATATTATCGTAAGTATAATCTCAAAATCTTATATGGTCTGGCATACTACAGTCTTCGCTTTTTTTCTAATAGTCATCGGTTGGAGAGTTTTCACGTATTCTGAGCGTCTCGGAATGCATTTATTAATCTATTCACATGATCTTTGCTTTATTCTATGACACGTTGCTTTCGGTTTATTGAAATTTTCGCTAGTAAACAGACAGTCTAGTTATATCTCAGCTGTTGTTACATAATTAACATTTAAGGTACTGAAGATGGTGAATGCGCATAGCCATGGAAGTGATCCCGGATTGATCGGCGCAGATCTTGTCAAAAACGTTATCAAGCGGAGAGCTACTGAGACAATAGAAACGCCTGCTCAAATAATTTCGATTGCGATGGCAGGTACGTCGTCCGCATTGCAAGGGCAATTATCGAATAAAGGAGCTCTCCAAAAACTTATACAGCGTAGACGTCGCGTAATTAATGCTGTGCCACCGTCGCCAATTAATTTGACTCAACTTGTATTGCCTGAAGCATACAAAAATTATGTCGTGTCATCAGACCAGACGATTCGCTTTCTGTTGGGCGATACAGGAAACGGCGAAGATCGCATCCTCCTGTTTGGGCGAGACGATGCTCAAGCGTGGAGCTCCCACATGAAGAATTTATATATGGATGGCACATTCAAATTGGCTCCACCATTGTTCAGACAAGTTTTTGCTATTCTGGTCGAGCGTGAAGGTTTTGTCTTCCCGGTTCTATATGCCCTACTGCCAAATAAACGACAGGAAACTTATTCACGTCTCTTCGGGTTAATAAAATCAGTGTGGCCGAACTTGGAGCCTGATAGTATTTCTACGGACTATGAAACAGCCATCTTAAATAGTATTGCTGAACAATTTCCGGCCACCACAATCCGAGGCTGCTTGTTCCACCTGGCACAGAATATAAAAAAACAGCTTGGCAGAAGAAATATGTTGGCTCAATATAGAAATGATGCCGAATTCGCTCTTAAAGCACGCACGATTGTGAGCTTAGCGTTTGTACCTCCTCATAAACTTGATGAGATTCTGGTGGAGCTCTACCATCATCTTCCCGCAAGCCTACAAGGAGTTCTTGAATGGTTCGAGGTAAATAGTGTAGACTGTTTCGATTACTAGATAGAAAAAAAAAATCTTCTAGAATATTTGCTGTTTAATGTCTTTAATTAACTGAACGTTTGCTTCCTCGAATATTTCATTACGATTTGTGATTTGTGATTCGTATTTCCTTGTCATCGGGATTTTTTCCGCTGCGGCATTTACCAAAGTATTTTTCTTTTTCTTTTTCTTTAATAATATAATTTTGTCATTCTTACAACTACTATTTGTTGTTATGTTTCCCATTAGTCTGGTAATGTTGCGTACGTTTCCGTTGACTTGTTCTCAGTCGTCTCTTAAATAATATTCCGTTATGCCTCAACGTTTTTAAATAAAATTCAATATGTTAATCATACTAATTGTGAATTTTGTTCGACTTAATTATTATTTCTTGTTGATGTAGACTGTACAATGCGCAATTTTTATGCCAGGAGAATTATGTTGGACATTTAAATCGAAACGGATCGCGATCAAAGCCGATGTTTGCACCTAATATTTGGTCCGTTTATGAACGGGTCTTATCTGGCCAAAATCGAACAAACAACTTCGCCGAAGCATCGCATCGAGCTCTTCAGCGGGAACTTGACGTCGAGCATCCTTCTATATGGAAATTCATAGATGGATTGAGAGCAGTTCAAAAAACTAGAGACGCTCACTATGCGGGATTTTTGAGGGGAGATCAATCGCCATACAAACGGCGAAAATATCAACTGGCAGATACGAGAATTGCAGAATGCGTACGTAAATTCGCTTCGAAAACTACCTTAGAGTATCTCACAGGCATTGCGCACAATTTTTTGCTCAACTAAATTCTCTGTTGCTATGTAGGTGGTTATATTTCGTAACGACTGGCATTGCTTCATGTATGTAACATTAGGGTGGTCGTGAAAAAAAATTATTTCGGATGACCTTCAATTGGTTCTAAATGTGAAAAAAATAATTCTCTAATTCTTTCAGATTTTTAATTTGACTCCCTATGGACGCTATTTTCACATGAACTTTTTTTAATACGTAAAAATCCTAATTTGAGATGGGTCTAATTCAAATCAGCGAGAATACATCGGATACGTCTTGTGATTGTATATTACACACAGTTCGAGTGAAACAAATTGAAATTATTATTTTACATATTTTAATATATTGATTAATTTATTTATTCTTATTTTTTATTTTATTTTTTTAATTTTCGCGTAAAAAAATTAAAACAAATGATATTGCTCAAATTGATATTGTTTAAATCAAATATAGGCGTCTTAGCGCCAAGCTTGAATATAGTCAGTGACTGTCTATTTGAGCAATATCATTTGAGTTTTAATTTTTTTAAGCGTGAATTAAAAAATAAAATAAAAATAAAAATAAAATAAAATAAAATAAAATAAAAAATGAAAACTAAATAAATTAATCAATATATTAAAATACGTAAAATAATAATTTAAATTTTTTTACTCGAGCTGTGTGTAATATACAATCACAAGATGTATCCGATGTAATCTCGCTGATTTAAATTAGACCTGTCTCAAATTAGGATTTTTACGAATTAAAAAAAGTTCATGTGAAAATAGCGTCCATAGGGAGTCAAATTAAAAATCTGAAAAAATTAGAGAATTATTTTTTTCACATTTAGAACCAATTGAAGGCCATCCAAAATAAATTTTTTTTTAACGACCACCCTAATGTAACATGTCCCTTAGACGCTGTATTCTTTTGTGTCTCTAGTCTATTTGTTTTCTACTAGTCTACCACGTTAAATAGTATTTTTAGTTAAATTATTTTAACTTCTCATAATATATACTCATTATTATAATTTATTTAATTAATCAAATTGATGAAACTACACGGAGAGAATTTTATAAGAATAGTCTTTATTTATTATAGAATGGCTGTCATACTGGTATAGCTCGATTGACTTATCGCGCATTCTGAGATCCCGTACTATAAGTATGGTAACCATTGCCTCACTTGTGAGAACGGTTACCATACTTATAGTACGGGACCTCAGAATCCGCGATAAGTCAATCGAGCTATACCAGTATGACAGCCATTCTCATAAAATTCTCTCCGTGTATTCAGTAATCATTTAATAATTAGCCTCTTTAGAGTAGTCGAGCAGTATATCAATTGCCAGACAGATTTTTGTTGTGTTATTTTAATATTTGGTGACAGATTAACTGTGTAAAGTATGTGTTACGTGAAGTAGCAGAGCAAGTAGAATGAATAAATATATTGAAATAGATAATAACAATAATACATGAATGTAGTATTATTATTATTTTTATTGATCAATATATATGAGTATTAGATGTTGTACTGTCAGTGAAGACGTATACTGAATTTCCTCTTCCCTATACTATGATTATACTGTTTATCGCTACTGCAACTATAAATCTGTCCCAACATAGTGTCAATTCTGTTTTGTTATTAGTTGTTACGTTAATTTCTAATCTCTGCTTTTTTCTCTGAACAATAAATATGCTCCTATCACCTCTATGTACCGATTGTTTGATATTTAATTTGCTTCTTGTTGTGTTCTTTGATTTATTTCCATGGCTCGCTGCAAGTAGAATTGGTGATGTTCTCAGTATTGCAACCAAGTTTTTTACTCGAAATTCTGTGCTTAAAAATCTTCTAAATCTTTCAGTTACTGGGCCACTTATCCTCTTGTAAAGGTAAGTACTTGAGATGATTGAATCTTCAGATTTCAGTGGAAATATGAGGGGAATCAGATGCGTTTACGGTAAATATTTTGACACTCCGCTCAAAGACTGTTTCCCGTGTGGAAATTTGTCAGGGCACGCCCGGCTCCCGTCAGGGCCCCTGACGGGCCTAATCGTGGCGGCCTCAAATTCGGAAAACTGTCCGGGCGCTAGCCGGTAACTAGACGGGCTGGTTGGCCGGGCGAAATCATGGTCGCCCTGACGGGAATTTTCATGAGGGCCTGTCAGGGCCCTGATAAGAAAATACGGATACAGAAATATCGTTCAATAAATATATTTTTATTCAAATTTTTTTTTTTTTTAATGTGATAAATGACTCGCAACACTGATTCCGGGTACAATATTCAGCAAAAATTGATATAAAGTTCTGAAATGAATATTCCAATACTACGTAACACGTATGTTTGCGCATGCTTCACTATACGGGTGTCTCTCAAGTAGTCATACAAACCTACATAGCGCAATTCCTCTTTGAAATAGAAAATGATTTTTTGAAGAAAAAAAATAAAATAAAGATTGGTCGGTTTCAAGTTCTTTTTTTTTTTTCAGTAGCTTTGTTTTAAGTTTTTTGGATTTTTTATTTTTTTTTAGTATTTTTGTTTTAAGTTTTTTGGATTTTTTTTTTTTAGTAGTTTTGTTTCAAGTTTTTTGGATTTTTTTTTTTTTTCGCGAAAAATCGTTTTTTAAAATATCAATAATGCATATGTGCATATAGTAATAAAAAAAATATATATTTAATAAAAAATATACTATGAAATATAGATATATATATATATTAGGGTGGTCCTTAAATGGGGTGTTTTTGAATTGTTACGCTCCCAAGGGTTCAAACGGATCCTTTTGAAGAAAAAAAATTTGTCCTAAATTTTGAATGCTCTATCTCAATTTTAACATCCCGCGCACGACCGCCGAAGTATTTTTTTTTTTTTTTTAATTTCAATTCAGTTGACCCGATCACTTATATTTTATATGTTATTTGAAAAAAAAAAAACTCATTTCAATAAAAATTGTTAAAGTTTTTTTTTTTTTTTTTTTTAGCAGATTGAAAGAGAAAAAACAATTTGGCGGTCGTGCGTAGAATGTTGAAATCGATGCAGGACGTAGAATGTTGAAACTTCGACGTTAATGACTTGACAAAGTTGGGTCATACATGTTTTTTGTAGGAAATTGAAAGAAAAAAAAAAAAAAATACTTCGGCGGTCGTGCGCGGGATGTTAAAATTGAGATAGAGCATTCAAAATTTAGGACAAATTTTTTTTCTTCAAAAGGATCCGTTTGAACCCTTGGGAGCGTGAAAATTCAAAAACACCCCATTTCAGGACCACCCTAATATATATATTATAAAATATCAATAATGCATATATGCATATATAGTAATAAGAAAAATATATATATAATAAAAAAATATATTATGAAGTTTCTATTTGATTTTCATCTCGTTATTTATTGAATCCGAAAAAATAGAACTGCAAAGGGTCTCAATAATAAGGATGGCATTCAAAGGGCAGCCAAGCAGGGGCCAGTAAATTCTGCCCGTCCGGGCCCCGATCAGTCGAGCGTGACGTTTTTGATCCGGGCCCCGTCTAGTTTCCCTGGCCAGCGCCCGAAAAGAGAATAGCCAAACTGGTCGGGGCCCGGACGGGGCCCGCATACAATTTCTACACGGGTTCACAGATCCATCTATATACCGATAACGATGCGGCGAATGCGAAATATTTCGGGTGATGGATTCCGAACTTCTATCCTCCGGTCGTGTATTCAATTACACATTTGAGAAAAAATTGAATGGACCTAAATTATTTCATAGTGGCCATTGCGCCGGAACGGCCGGCGCCGAAACGACCGGCGCCGAAACGACCGGCGCCGAATCGACCGGCGCCGAAACGACCGGCGCCGAAACGGCCGGCGCCGAAACGACCGGCGCCGAAACGTCCCAGCGCCGAAACGGCTCGCGCCGAAACGTCCCAGCGCCGAAAGGACTCGCGCCGAATCGGTCGCGCCGAAACGGTGGCGCCGAAACGTACTGTACCCCATCATTACATACATAGATGATGCCCAAAATATTTACAAATACACAGAATCTGTCATATTGAAAACATAATATTCTCTTTTAATATCTATAGGTTCCTTACTATTATAAAATCCGCAAATGAAAGTAATTATATACATTATACATAGATGATGACCAAAATATTTACAAACACACGAAATCTGTCATATGTCTAGGTTCCTACTATTTTAACATTCACAAATGAAAGTAATTACTCATAATATCATTATCAGTTTATCACAGCTGTTGCCCTCAATATTTACAAATATACGGAATTTTTCAAATGGAATAAGCGAAGAATATTATTACTTGAATAATACACATACTCTAGGTATATGAATACGAATAAAATAGGCGATGCAATAGTCCTACTATACGGACCGGTATTACCCCATTATTAATATAATTGGTAGCTAAAACACATCCGATTGATGTGAAATTGATATCAGTGACGCAGGAAAAGTGCACGGAGGGCACAGCGCTCTTGGACTTTCGAACATCGAAACAAGATTCACAGATTTTTATCAAGAGTGCTCTGTAACTAATAATCGTTGATGCTGACGTTGTACTTTATAAATATGAAAACACCCGAAACACTATCGATTCTCGAAAATCCAAGAGCGTCATGCCCTCCGTGTACTTTTTCTACGTCACTGATATCAATTTCACATCGATTGGATGTGTTTTAGCTGGGAAACGGGCAGCCGAAAATTCGAGGTGTATAACACGCCTTTCATATACCCTTAATTTTTGTTCAACAATTCACTGCCGCCATCAACTTTCTAGTATACAAAATAACAAATGAAGTGTGCTCTCAAAATTTCAGCCAATGTTTGTGAAAAATAAATCGAAATTAGCCTAGATCCTATTTAAAAAAAAACAACGTTTTTCGTCTTAAAGTGGGTTTTTTTTCCCTAAAATCGATACAAAAGTCAATCAAGGTTGTGGATGGTTCGGCGCTTGGAGATTGCCGGCGGGATTTTGCTTTTTCTTGTCCACATCACTCCTCCCGTTAGTTCTTCTGAGCCATTTTTTAATTGCTTTTTCACACTCTTCATTCGTATATTCGGAGTTGGACGTACCTGCTCCTGTAACAAAAATTAAGCATTTTCAACATATCCTAATAACACCTATCATTGACAAATGCATAGGCTTACTTTTAGTCATTATTGCAATGGTTCATCAATAAAATACACAAATTCTCATGACTAAACGAACTCGTAGACAATGCTTCAATTTGATAATAATTTCCGCTCTAACACAGCATCATAGAACAAATTCTCCGATTCGTGTGAGGTACAAATGCATGTGTTCAAAACTTACGTATCAACAGATCAGCAAGTCTCAGCTTTCCGAATACATTCGTCTTCTTTGCACCATGCCAGCTATACTAGGACGCCAGTTCGTTATCCATAAGGAGATGTAGAGCGCTTTTGACGAAATCATACGTACAGTTACTCGGGCAGTTACCAGCGAATTTTTATACTTCTGTTACCTGCGGTACACAAACACCAATAAGTAATAATTATCGTCTGGTTTGATTATAAATCTATATGATATACGTTGAATGAACGAATTCGAATTGAAATCCATTCAAAGTCCATTATGAATACCGTAAAAGTACGAACAAGTATACATATATATATATATATACTATATAGTATATATAAATATATATATACATATATATTAGACCGGTTCAAAAAAATCGACTATTCTTTTTCTTTCAATTTTCGCATTGAAATACTTTCGGGGGGCTGAAAAAAGATGCCTGTTAAAAGCGGAGCTCTTAATATTAAGATTTAGAGGTCGCTCATCGCGGATTTCTATTCTCCATTTGAATAGCATAGGAATTTTTTTTTTTTTTTTTAATAATTTTGTAGCTCACAAACCAATGAACAAATCCGAATGACTCAAACATATTTTCATAGGAAATTGAACACTCTACAAAAAGCTTTTCTTATCATTTTTTGATACATTGACTCCTTCCAAAGTTATTCAAGCTCAAATTTCAATTTATAGTTGAGTAAACTATTTTTTTTTGTGATTTTTTTTCCACAATGATAGATACGTTTTTTAGAGTGTTTAATCCCCTATGAAAATATGTAAGAGTCATTTGGATTTGTTCATTGGTTTGTGAGCTACGAAATTCTGAAGAAAAAAAAATAAAATTCCTATGCTATTCAAATGGAAAATAGAAATTCGCGATGAGCGACCTCTAAATCTTAATATTAAGAGCTCCGCTTTTAACAGGCATCTTTTTTCACCCCTCCGAAAGTATTTCAATGCGAAAATTGAAAAAAAAAGAATAGTCGATTTTTTTGAACCGGTCTAATATATATACTATAAACACACTTTAAATCTGTATATATACTAGATAATTGATCGCAGAATTATGATTTACAACTGTGTATACTTTCTCAGTGAAATTAATAGAAACCTGAGTTGAACTTGATTGAAATATGAAAACATCAACAAAATAATTTAAAAATTAGTACTGTGTTCACACGAGGCGACTGACGATGTGTTTACTGAAATGCACAATTCTGAATGACTGACCCGACAACGAAACGTCTGGTTTGTGTAGATGGCTAGGGGCAAAAATTTGGTGGGAGTGTGAGTGAACCTTCCCCGGTATGAGGCCCGACGGTTATTGCTGTTTCCATTTGAATTTTATTTTATTTAACAGGACTAGTTATATTACTATGTGAGGGTTGAGCCTAGGTTCCAGATATATGTGCACTCTAAATTACTTGTTAAAATTTTAGCGAATATACGACGAATCACCATTTATAACTGTAAAGTAAATTAAGCCGATAATTAAATGTTTTACTTACTTGTTCTGTCGTATTCACATTCACTGTACATCAACTACTTTCAACGATAAATTCACTGTACATGAACCACTTCCAACCACGATTGTGCGTTAAAATATTTCGAATACGAATATGATCTTCAGAGCTTCATTGCCGTTTACAAATAAATGTAAAAAAATTCAAAATAACGGATTACCAACAAAAAGCGTACGTGAACACAAGGGGCTGTGAGAGACTAACAGTATATGTATAGTTTCTTCCGGACCCTGTTATAGCCCTGAAAAGACCTGAGGGATGGCCATGTGGTATTTTAAGTTTCGGCTGACCAGTCGAAAAGTCATAAGCTATTTGACTCGGAAAGTTACCCGTGCCTGCATTCTTCGGTATGGGTATGCACTGATCCTTTGCGATTAAATTTTTTTTAGAATTTCGTGATCAATGTGAGCCGGTTCAGAGATTTTGATGTTCAGTCATTATTTTTTTTCTCCGCATTACATACACCTTTTACTTTGAGCTTATACCTATAGATAAATATTGAAAACAAAGAAAATTATCTGTAATCAAAATTTCATGAAATGGATATAAATCCTACATAGTTCGCTTCGAACTCTAGTATATCTAGTATGAGCAGTCGCGTCGGTCTATAAGATGACACACGTGCGGATATTTGCCTGCAGGCACTGGAAAAATAACTCTCACCCACCAACGGGGGCTCAGTTTTCCACCGCACTTGCTTGCTTTCTACAGGGCGAAATTGTAAAGAACCCTACGGTTCTGTAGGAACGGACATGTGGTATAGGTATTTCGGACAGTTCGTCGGGTACTTAGAAAGCAATAAAGTTCGACGCTATGATTCCTGTCTAAACTTTTTGGCGCAAAATCTTTAAAACTGTCCACGGGGCAGACGACGAATAATTTCAAATTACGAGCTAGTTCGTTAACTTATAATCCATTTAATTCAGAAAACAAGAACGAGACTTACACTCGAGTCACATTTTAATTTTTAGCTTCGGTCGTTGAACCACACACTCTCTAGTCACCTAATTTGCAGTACACATTGCTCTTTTCCAATTGCTGCACGTTTTTCTATTTTTAATCCAATCTAGTAATTATTGTTTCAAGTTTTATCATTTCATCAGAGTCTTTATTTTCTATCATTTTTTTTTTTTTTTTTTCTACACTTAGGAAACTGAATTCAAACTGGAATGAGACTCAACATTAAGCTATTCTACTTATTAATGATAAAATAATAAAAATAATATTTTAACAATAATACATTTTGTTTCGTTTTTTTCGGAATACCGCGAGTACGGTTCAAATGGCTAAAGCGGCTTTCATTTTACACCCCAACTTTTCAATGTCAATATTAAAAACTAATTTCTGCCAAAATTTAGAACGAAAAATGAATTTGTGCTCACAAGCACCGTCTTTAATTGAGCCAGAAAACGAAAATTTCTCTCAAATTATTTTTGATTATTTTGGAACCGAAAAATGGGCTTTTCAAGGACCACCCTAATGTATATAATATTATGGTTTCTCCGACTCTACATTTTCTGATAAAGACTCGGTTTTTTTTAAATAAACGCCCTTTAGATGTTCCGCAATTTTTGGAGACTGCATTTTTTTATTATCCACGGTATTGCATGTCGTGGAGATCTATACAACCTATATTAAACGTCCATCGAAAATGCATGTTTCTACTGAATGTCCATGAGATGTCTTTTTTCGGACCATCCCAGTTCGGACATTAAATGGACATCCATAGGATATCCCGTATTGGATTTCCGTTGAACGTCCGTTACCGTATGTCCAATGGATATCCAATGCTGGATATCCACTGTATGTCCCGAATCGACTGTCCATGGGATGTCTTTTTTACGGACCATCCCAGTTCGGACATTGAATGGACATCCATAGGATATCCCGTATTGAATATCCGTTGAACGTCCGTTACCGTATGTCCTATGGATATCCGTTTCAAGTCCATGGACATTGAGACGTGTAATGGACGTTATTTGGACATCCATGGGATATCCCGTGCTGTCTGGGAACATTCATGCAATTGTGAATCTTGTAGTTATGTATTGGGCGTGAAAATTCACTGAAAACTTCTAGGTTATTTAATGACTGAATGAATAACTTGAATTTTACAGGTTAACCCCATCATCGTCGTCCTCTATTAGGGATAAAGATGATATAATATTATTATATAACATTACTATAATATTCTTATAGTTATATTATTCAATTTCGGGTCAACCTGAAAAATGAAAATGAAATAAATAAATAACTTTATATAACGCAACCATGTTTTTCTCGCTTTTTCATGCGTGTATTTGGTACGTGAGGTTAGGCTTTTATGGACTGTTGGGGCGAGTTGGTGGTGGGGAGTACATAAAGTAGCACTTTTAACTCCTAGTACTTAAAAGTCCTCGAATCCGTACTCTGCGCATGCGCACTTCTCTGAGCCCTGGTCATTGTTGTACGCCGTACGTTAGTTTTGTTCAGGAGGTGCTGCCATCACTTGGTGCGTTGACGAAGTACGTTGAGAATACAACTGAATACAACGACGAGAGACATCTTGGTTATAACCTCACTTTCATGTGACAAGCTGAGGTATCAAGATCTTGGAATACCGGTTCGATGATTTGATTGTTAATGAAAAAAAAAATGAGTGAGCCTGAGAGAAGTAACAGCGACGAGTGGCTGCAAGGCACGCCGCCTGATCTAAAAGAAGCTGCCGAAAATGCCAGAAGCAATTTATTGCCATCTAAATCGACACCGATTTACGAATCCACGTACGCTGCGTTTGTGAACTGGAAGCGAGAACACAAAACGAAATTGACTTCCGAAACGATCATAATGGCATATTTCAACGGGTTGAACAAAAAATACAAATCATCGACACTATGGTCCGTTTATTCTATGCTAAGAGCGACTATAAAAATCAAAGAACATGTCGACATTGACAGTTATCTCACATTGAAAGCATTTCTAAAAAAACAATCTTCTGGATTTACAAGTAAAAAATCTAACGTGCTTTTCTCTGAAGAAGTTGAAAAATTTTTGGTAGACGCTCCAGATAACGAATATCTAGCAACAAAGGTAATTTTAAAATACATATTATTTACGATACTGATGTGCAACTTTTTGACATAGCTGAATAATTGATTATACATATCTAAATAAATAAATAAATAAATAAATAAATATGTCGGAGAATCAGGAGAAATAGGAGGTGGGTGATAAACGGGGTGACGGTTTGGTTCACTCATGACCCTAGTGGTCTTACACAATTAGTACGGCCATATATTATCGGGGCGAAAGTAACTTGCGAGTACAGATATATGAAGAGGAGATTTATTCACACAATTAGGTGCTGGTAGGTGTTGTCAGATCCGAGCCCGATACTTAAGTGTGGTAGTTTCGGCTCGACTCTGACAAGGTAAACACTCAGAAAAGAGGGGATACCTTGCCTACCCCTAAGTAATAACAGAGAACTCAAAATTAACAAACAAAACTTGAAATAACAATTTCCTATAAGATTAGCTTATGGTGCTAGTGGTGATCTTAGCGCCTATTGTGCGGCGCGCCGACAAATATATATATTACAGACTGTTCTCATTTTTGGAATCTCCGGAGCTTGCCGAAGTAATGAGTTGGTAAACATCGAACTCAAAGATGTTACAAAACAAGGTGACTTGCTCGTCGTCGATCTTCCAACCACTAAAACCAAAAGGCCTCGAACCTTCGTGATTACAGCAGAGTTCGCCAAAATCGTACAGAAATACGTTGACTTAAGGCCAGAACACGCTACAAGCGATAGATTCTTTTTAAATTACCAAAAAGGGAGATGTACGACACAAGTCATCGGAATCCATAAGTTGTCAAATATGCCAAAGCAAATTGCAACTTATCTGAAATTACCAAACCCAAAAACCTACACAGGGCATTCCTTTCGCCGAACATCTGCGACACTGCTCGCCGACAGTGGAGCAAACATTACGACTTTAAAGCGCCACGGCGGGTGGAAGTCAAGTACCGTTGCTGAGGGATATATTGAGGATTCCATAAAACATAAATCTAAAATTGGTAACTTGATATCAGCGTCGATTAATTTTGCCCCAGATCAACCTACTGCAGTATGTAGCACCAATGCTCCACCGCCGAAGCGTCAAAAAATTGAAACTGTTACCTCCAAACAAATGGGGTCACATGGTAAAGAAAATTATGACTCAAAAGACACTGAAACATCACCGCCAAACCAGAATATAGTGTTCAACAACTGTTCATTTGTTATAAATCAGACTCCAAAATTATAAAAAAAGCTTTTGTTATTGTATTGTTGTTGCAAGGTTTCAATGTGATAAGTAAAATAAAAATAAATAAATTTGTTTTTTCAATAAGATTTGAGCTTCCGTTTTAATTTAGGGGGGCTTCGCCCCCCCAAACCCCCCCACGGGGGCTTCGCCCCTCGACCCCACGGGGGCTTCGCCCCTGGACCCCGTCGGGTGTTAGCGCAGAGGTCTGCCAAAGGTCAGTTTTTCCAAGAGCTTTGGAAACTTTTTGGCTATTTTCCTTGGAATTTATATTTTTGGTATAATATTGGGAATCGTTTCATGAAAAAACTCGAAAACATGGTTTTGTTATATAAAGTATCGTGTGCACCGTGAAGGAGGGAACTTTTAACGCCTCGATCGATGTTTTCAGTACTCGTCGTAGCCGAGCGCGCTTCGCGCGCTCGTCTACAACTCGTACTGAAAACATCGATCGAGGCGTTAAAAGTCCCGCTTCTCCTCCATGGTACACAATGTACTATTAATTTTAAAGGTTAACCCCATCACCGTCGTCCTCTAGTAGGGATAAAGATGATATAATATAATTATTAAATCATTTATTCATTCATCAATAGCATAGGGGAGAGTGGGGTTTTCTGTGACACATTTTTCTTATCTAAAATTTCACCCTGTTGATCTACTCAACTCAACATATCTCAGTATCCATTGTATGATATAGATATTCAAGTAAGTAAATCAAAGTCAATTAACATATAAATATTGCTGTGATGATAAAAAATAACCGATTTTCAAGAGAGTGCAAATGGCACAAGCTGCCCCATGCGTGGGGTACCTTGTGCCACGGTGTGGGGTAGAATGTGACATATACTGGGCACTGTGTGCCACGTAGGAAAAACAGGCACCTAACCTATCGAGTTTCACTAATTTCACGAGCCCCATGAAAGCTTGTCACAATGTTCCCCACTGCTCGTTGATAATGTTTTTAATTATTATTTGACAGACGAATCATTTTCAGGTAATGTTACTCACACTCGCACTCACCTTTATGAATAGCTAATGATATATGAGGAGACTTTCAATAAGAACTCCACGGTAATGGATAAAAAAACAAATTATACAAGGCACAAAAACCAGCTTTCGGCAGGCCCGAATCTATTTTGTTGTTTTTCTACATGATGTCAACCTTTCAATGTATGAAAATAGGATAGAATTGATAGATTTTAGACCACGAATGATAGGTTAATTCTACAAAATTCTGTCTCGAGAGGCAAACGAGATATAGGTAGTGGAACAGGGTGCCCCGTGTCACAGAAAACCCCACTCTCCCCTATTCGACTGGGCTACACCGAGCTACACTGGTGTAGTGTAGCTATCTCCATCCTCTTTCTTTTCTATAAGGAAGAGAGAGACAAAGATGGCTACACTACACCAGTGTAGCTCGGTGTAGCCCCAGTCGAATATGCTATAAATAGTTGTTGACTGAAAGATAATAGCACTGGTAATGAACTGTTACTATTGGAGGTAGGAGAGGGGATGGAGGGAGGGGGGGCCACCCGCCCACCCACTTCCCCCCCTTCCTCCAGGGGGTTACTTGGACTAGTTCCACTGCTTATAAGATTATTCATCTTCGACGTTTCGGGCGCTGATATCTGCTCCCGTCCTCAGGAAAGGTTGTCTGGCGACTTCCCATCAAAGAGTGATCAAATTCCGCGCTCACCGGTATATATAGGTTGTTTGTAGGTGGCGCCAGCTACGACTGGTGGCGCCGCCTTGGCCTGCTCATGGCTTCCCTCACCTCATCCCTGTACAAAGGTAACCATAATTTGCTAAGTTCTATGCTGGGTTGACTTACAGCATTTGGTGTCACTGCTATGCACGCTGATTCCTTCAGCTTCCGTTTGATAGGATTGGATTCCTTCAACAATATCCGAGCATCATCCCACTGGAAGTGGTGTTCATTTTCCCAGGCGTGATCGGCCAATCTCGATTTCGATCGTTCGCACATTTTAACGTTTTTTCGGTGTTCCCGGATGCGGACGTTCAAGGGCCTTCCTTCAGATCAGTACGACGCCAGAAGGCCTAAGGAAGGAACTAGAAATAGTGCGAAAAACTCTACGTAATAACGGCTATCCTGAGAGGGTCATTCAAAAAGCGCAGCAAAAAGCGCAACACCGGACCAACACTACACAAAGAATGAGGTCAGAACACCCTGTGGACGTTGGCACTCCGAGTTTCGCCATGACGATTCCCTATGTAGCGGGGACTGCAGAGAAGATCCGCCGCATATGCAGAGCATATGACATTGAAGTACGGTTCAAATCAACGTCCACTTTGCGTGGCTTGTTGACAGAAACCAAGCCCCGACATGCTGCGCAAGAAAGCAAGGAGTGTGTATACGGAATCCCATGCCAATGTGGGGACGTGTACATCGGCGAAACAGGAAGGCCCTTGAACGTCCGCATCCGGGAACACCGAAAAAAACGTTGAAATGTGCGAACGATCGAAATCGAGATTGGCCGATCACGCCTGGGAAAATGAACACCACTTCCAGTGGGATGATGCTCGGATATTGTTGAAGGAATCCAATCCTATCAAACGGAAGCTGAAGGAATCAGCGTGCATAGCAGTGACACCAAATGCTGTAAGTCAACCCAGCATAGAACTTAGCAAATTATGGTTACCTTTGTACAGGGATGAGGTGAGGGAAGCCATGAGCAGGCCAAGGCGGCGCCACCAGTCGTAGCTGGCGCCACCTACAAACAACCTATATATACCGGTGAGCGCGGAATTTGATCACTCTTTGATGGGAAGTCGCCAGACAACCTTTCCTGAGGACGGGAGCAGATATCAGCGCCCGAAACGTCGAAGATGAATAATCTTATAAGCAGTGGAACTAGTCCAAGTAACCCCCTGGAGGAAGGGGGGGAAGTGGGTGGGCGGGTGGCCCCCCCTCCCTCCATCCCCTCTCCTACCTCCAATAGTAACATGCTATAAATAACCTAAACGAATTTAATGAACACTTTAAGGTTAGTGGTATAGGTTATTGGTTATAGGTTAGCTCACTATTCTCATGATCACGATACAGGTTAACCCCATCATCGTCGTCCTCTCATAGGGATAAAGATGATATAATATTATTGTATAACATTACTATAATATTCTTATAGTTATATTATTCAATTTGGGGTTAACCTGAAAAATGAAAATTAAATAAATGAATAACTTTAATTTCAAAGGTTAACCCCATCATCGTCGTCCTCTAATAGGGATGAAGATAATATAATATAATTTTATAACATTAATATGATATTCTTATAATAATATTATTTGATTAGGGGTAACCTAATAAATTTAAACTATTTATTTATTCGTTAAATAACCTGAAAGTATTTAATCAACACTTTGAGGTTATTGGGAATATGACAGCCGCGAAGTGAAGCAGGTTGTGGTTACTCTGCTACTTCCGATCGGCTACTCCACTGGTCATGAGCAAATAAAATATTTGTAGAAGGGAAATTCTATTTGAAATAAGGCTACGAAAAATAGTGAGCCACTAGGACACCATCGATGAACATTACTGTACGTAGGTTGTCTCTCAGCTGTTGCATTCGGCTCGCGTTACTTGGTGTCATTGTTCGACATGCATAAACTTGCGTCATATCTGTGTGCTCTTGGCCTAGTGCTACTATTTGTACACACGGCTGTTCCAGTTCTACATCATATTCGTTTGTATTCAGAATGCTGACTTTGCACTCACCGTTGACTGCGTTGGTGATGCAACTCCTTATGTATACTCTTGGCTGTAACTCGATTCCTTCGACGATACCTTCCGCGTCGTCGTGTGTCTTTGCACGGACTATCTTCTCGCTTCTTCGTTCGAGCGATATGTGAGCTCCTGTGGCTCCTAAATTCCATGTCGTTCCGTACAATCTTGCGTATTTTCCAGATCTGAGCTCGACGTCTTCCTTGTCGAGGAAGTCGCCTCCTAAGAGACCGTCTGCTTCTAGTGGAAAATTGTCTTTGACTGCGTAAAAAGGGTGCGATATGTGCCTATCACCAACCCTTATATTTAACCTGACCTTACATAAGGTCGCAACCGGTGTTCCGCCTATTCCTCTAAGCGTGATCACACCGTCTTCAGCCATCACTTCGCCGTCAATTTTTCCAACCTTTACTAAGCTTACCTCAGCTCCTGAATCTAATAGCATAGTTCCGTGTCTCGTTTTGAATTCATCTGCCTTGATCGTTGCGTGGTTTTTCTGTTTAGATCCGTTTATTAGGCAATTTACTGGTACGACGCGATACGGTTGCCTGCCCGCCGCGCCTGCTCCTTGTTTCCCGAAGTCTCTTCGTCTCGCCTGCTGGCGTCCCTAGAATGACTTGGTTGGACCCGTTCCTCTCTTCTAGGAGGTCCCTGATTTCTCCCGAAGCCTCGCCTATTTTCTTCGGCTAATCTGGCTCTACAATCTCGAATAAAATGTCCTGGTTTTCTACAAAAATGACAAATTATTTCAACCTTTCTCACGTATCTGCTTGATGTCGGCAATCGTTGAGGATAACTGGATCCTGTCTTCGCTGAGCGACAGTCTCGTGCAAGGTGTCCTGGCTTCCCACAGTGATAGCAACTATTTCCTCTGTTACCTTCTCTGCTGTTGCGCGGTTGATTGTGTTCCCGCCCGATCCACGAATGGGGCCTGAATCTCGTTCCTCTTCTATCGCGAGTGATACGGCTTCCCTAAGATTTTCACACTGTCGGCTCTTGACCAATATCTTCAGCTTGTCGTTCAAGCCTGTGATGAAGATATTGACAGCTTGTTTTCTGACCTGGCGTTCCAGCGTCGGTTTCGAATCCTCTTCTGCGGCTTCCTTCTTCGTCACTTCGATTGCCTGTGCAGTTAGTTTCTCGACTCGTGCTCCATATGACTTTGCGTCCTCGTTGTAACGTTGTCTACAGCTGCTGAATTCCACTTGTAACGAAGCTAATGTCCGTGTATCGATGCTCATCGACTTCAGCTCTTCCTCCAGTGTATTCCAGGTGTCAATTGATTTGTATTCTAAAGCTCGTGCCGGAGCACCTTTGATCCGCGTGCTCAAACCAGCTTTTAGTAGGTTTTGCGTATCCGCAGGTCGTATTATTTCACGTGCATATTTACAAGAGCGTATAAAATCCATGTACCTGAAGATCCGAACGTTCAACTGAACGAAATTATCTAGATAATGAAAAAAAATTATCTGGAGTGTAAAAATGGCCGACTGCCTAGGAACACGACGCAGTAAGATCTCTCGGGACTTCTGCAACTTCGAATGACAATCTCGGCGCAAATAATACTCACTTCTGATATCCTACCCTTATGCAATGTGATGACAATTGAATACTCATTTATCTTCGTGACAATGTGGATAAATTTTTAATTGTAATTTTACTCGTCCCACACTTTATAAAAATTCCCAAAAAATTCAGAAAGCCCTCTTTTTTTAAACCAAAGACGACCGCGATGATTTTGACTCGCGGTCTCACCCCTTAATCCCACCCTTAGTCTTTGATAGTTGATTTTAATTATTCCACACTTTATAAAAATTCCGAAAAAATTCAGAGAGCTCTCTTTTTTTAAACGAAAGACGACCGCGATGATTTTGACTCGCGGTCTCACCCCTAAATCCTACCCTTAGTCTTTGATAGTTGATTTTAATTATCCCACACTTAATAAAAATTCCGAAAAAATTCAGAGAGCCCTCTTTTTTTAAACGAAAGACGACAGCGATGATTTCGACTCGCGGTCTCACCCCTAAATCCTACCCTTAATTTTTTTATTTGATTTTAATGATCCCACACTTTATAAAAATTCCCGAAAAATTCAGAGAGCCCTCTTTTTTTAAACGAAAGACGACAGCGATGATTTCGACTCGCGGTCTCACCCCTAAATCCTACCCTTAATTTTTTTATTAGATTTTAATGATCCCACACTTTATAAAAATTCCGAAAAAATTCAGCGAGCCCTCTTTTTTTAAACAAAAGACGACCGCGATGATTTCGACTCGCGGTCCCACCCCTAAACCCCACCCTTAATTTCTTTATTAGATTTTAATTATCCCACACTTTATAAAAATTCCCACAAAATTCCGAGAGCCCTCTTTTCTTAAACTAAAGTCGACCGCGATGATTTCGACTCGCGGTCTCACCCGTAAATCCTACCCTTAATTTTTTTATTTGATTTTAATGATCCCACACTTAATAAAAATTCCCAAAAAATTCAGAGAGCCCTCTTTTTTTAAACGAAAGACGACAGCGATGATTTCGACTCGCGGTCTCACCCCTAAATCCTACCCTTAGTCTTTGATAGTTGATTTTAATTATCCCACACTTAATAAAAATTCCCAAAAAATTCAGAGAGCCCTCTTTTTTTAAACAAAAGACGACCGCGATGATTTCGACTCGCGGTCTCACCTCTAAATCCTACCCTTAGTCTTTGATAGTCGATTCTAATTATCCCACACTTTATAAAAATTCCCAAAAAATTCAGAGAGCCCTCTTTTCTTAAACTAAAGTCGACTGCGATGATTTCGACTCGCGGTCTCACCCGTAAATCCTACCCTTAATTTTTTTATTTGATTTTAATGATCCCACACTTAATAAAAATTCCGAAAAAATTCAGAGAGCCCTCTTTTTTTAAACGAAAGACGACAGCGATGATTTCGACTCGCGGTCTCACCCCTAAATCCTACCCTTAATTTTTTTATTTGATTTTAATGATCCCACACTTTATAAAAATTCCCAAAACATTCAGAGAGCCCTCTTTTTTTAAACGAAAGACGACAGCGATGATTTCGACTCGCGGTCTCACCCCTAAATCCTACCCTTAATTTTTTTATTAGATTTTAATGATCCCACACTTTATAAAAATTCCGAAAAAATTCAGCGAGCCCTCTTTTTTTAAACAAAAGACGACCGCGATGATTTCGACTCGCGGTCCCACCCCTAAATCCCACCCTTAATTTCTTTATTAGATTTTAATTATCCCACACTTTATAAAAATTCCCACAAAATTCCGAGAGCCCTCTTTTCTTAAACTAAAGTCGACCGCGATGATTTCGACTCGCGGTCTCACCCGTAAATCCTACCCTTAATTTTTTTATTTGATTTTAATGATCCCACACTTAATAAAAATTCCCAAAAAATTCAGAGAGCCCTCTTTTTTTAAACGAAAGACGACAGCGATGATTTCGACTCGCGGTCTCACCCCTAAATCCTACCCTTAGTCTTTGATAGTTGATTTTAATTATCCCACACTTAACAAAAATTCCCAAAAAATTCAGAGAGCCCTCTTTTTTTAAACAAAAGACGACCGCGATGATTTCGACTCGCGGTCTCACCCCTAAATCCTACCCTTAGTCTTTGATAGTCGATTCTAATTATCCCACACTTTATAAAAATTCCCAAAAAATTCAGAGAGCCCTCTTTTCTTAAACTAAAGTCGACTGCGATGATTTCGACTCGCGGTCTCACCCGTAAATCCTACCCTTAATTTTTTTATTTGATTTTAATGATCCCACACTTTATAAAAATTCCGAAAAAATTCAGAGAGCCCTCTTTTTTTAAACAAAAGACGACCGCGATGATTTCGACTCGCGGTCTCACCCCTAAATCCTACCCTTAATTTTTTTATTAGATTTTAATTATCCCACACTTTATAAAAATTCCGAAAAAATTCAGAGAGCCCTCTTTCTTCAAACCAAAGACGACCGCGATGATTTTGACTCGCGGTCTCACCCCTAAATCCCACCCTTAATTTTTTTATTTGATTTTCATGATCCCACACTTTATAAAAATTCCGAAAAAATTCAGAAAGCCCTTTTTTTTTTAAACGAAAGACGACCGCGATGATTTTGACTCGCGGTCTCACCCCTAAATCCCACTTTTAATTTTTTAATCAGATTTTAACTATCCCACTTTATAAAAATTCCGAAAAAATTCAGAGAGCCCTCTTTTTTTAAATCAAAGACGACCGCGGCATTGTTGATTTGCGGATTTTTCGTATAGCCTGTGTGAGAGACGACTCACTTATTGTACGGTGTCTATGCGTCCATTTATACTTTTGTTTTTGGTTTCATTTTAGAATAACTATATAGCTTTCTCGCTAAAGAAACAGTAAAACGTGTTCAAAAAGTAAGAATGGGAATTTGCGAACAAGCCCTTAAGGTCAAAAGAAGTTGTATCATGAAACATTTTGTGTGTTCGCAAAGAAAATGCGATGACTTCGCCGACAAGTATTTTTTTATTAATTTTTCTATTTAACTACCGTTTTCTAAAATTAATCTTAAAAATTTCATTGATTTCAACCGCTGTAGTTGAATATTGTCTGTCGGATCTCCTTTTATATATATATATTTTTTTTTTTTATTACTTTTATAATTAATATTAAATTCTATATTATTCGGCAAATGCTATTTTTTTACAACAATGGCAGTACAAGCGACTGAACAGTAGTAGGTGACAGCCATGGCGAGTCATAACAAATGACGTCACCAGGCGGGAGTGGGGATTTGGCGCCAGTGAGAGAGACGACAGATAGTCTGATCCAAGATGGCGCCACCCATACAAACCAAGATGGCTACTTTTTTTTCAAAATCCAAGTTGGCGGTCGTTCGTACAAACCAAGATGGCTACTTTTTTTCAAAATCCAAGATGGCGGTCGTTTTTCAAAATCCAAGATGGTGGTCGTTTTTCCAAAATCCAATATGGCGACTGTTTCGACTTTTTTTTTTTCAAAATCCAAGATGGCTACTATTTTTCAAAATCCAAGATGGCTACTATTTTTCAAAATCCAATATGGCTACTTTTTTTCAAAATCCAATATGGCTACTTTTTTTCAAAATCAAACATGGCCATTTTTTTTCAATCTGGACGATGGTTCTGAAATAATAATAAATTCTTATCCTATATACTAGCTGAAATTAATAAAGCATGACAGGGTATATGCAAGGATCGACACAAATTATTTTTCAAATATTCGTTTATTCGATATTACTCTTAAGATAGGTTTTACAATAATCTTTTTTTCATTTGATCGATATTACTATTAAGACTAGTTTTACAGTAGGTACAACAGAGCGCGATCGTAAGACCTGACAGATCCCAATTAGAGGTCATCCGAGACCTACAGAACCGATGAACGAAACCGCGGTCTTCCTCTTAATCCCGCTACAATCCTCCTGACGCTATCTTGACACATTCATGAATGAATGCCCCAGGATAGCGTCGGGAGAATCATACCGACATTGAGATGAAAACCGCAGCCCAATTCATCGGTTCTGTAGATCGTGATGACCTCTAATTGGGATCTAATTCGGTCTCATATTAAGACTAGTCTCTCTCTCACACACCCACTTATCAATGAAACAGCGCCGACATTATGCCGGCAACGATACACTTCACTTGTCAATTATAACGCTCTGACATATGTCGGCTATGATGTAATGTAGAAACAAACGGGTCAACTCGTGGAATACAACATTTAAATGGATACGGCAGAATTCCACATCCAGCAAGTCCCTGTGGAGTGCATCCTTCGCTGCATCGGCCTCCTCGCACACAATGACACCGATCTGCTGCAGAGTCGGGGCCTTCATCTTTCTGGATCGCACGATGCTGGCAAAGTGACGAATCAGCAACTCCTTGCACTTGTTGACATCGGCTACCAGCTGCTCCAGTTGAATGATATACTCGTCTATACAGCAGGCGATATGCCGCAGACCGTCAAACGTAACCTTCTGCATCACAATTACTGGCGAATAGGTCTTTCGTTTCTTCCATCCAGGTTCACCAGTGTTATCACCCTCCTCCTCCTCCTCCCCGTACCCCTGCTGACTTTCGGCACCGTCAGGATCGCTCGCATAGAATGCAACTACTTTCGAACCGTGAGCCGATGTTAAACGCAAGGCACACCCTCCGGCTAGCGAGATGGTATCGCTCAGCAACGAACTCAGACTACCGGCGGGACGCTCGCTTTTTTCGAAATACTTTTTGATATCCTCGAGCTTTCCGGCCAGATCTTCCCATGCTTCGGCGCTGAGGGATACCCCGCTCGAGTAGTTATTTACGAATTTCACCACAGGCTCGAAATCCCCATCCAAGCGGAGACGAAGGCCAATGTTCACTTTTTTCGACCACGAACCGTTGAGTCCGTACGTCCTCTACAGTACCAGGTTACGCTCGGATTTCTTCAATGCTATGTCAAAAGTTTTAGACAATCGACTACACCCCTCTTTCAACGATCCTTTTTTCGGTGTGGCCATAGCTCTCGACTTCTCTGTTGCAACTGAACGCTCCGCATCTGCACCGAGACCGAGCTGCCTCACCGTTTTGCATACCTCAGCAAAAACTTGTAACAACGCATGATGGTGGGAGACGGCTTCGCGAAAATTGTAATCTTGTACCGGTCATCCGATGAGTACTGTGCGGGGTATGAGAGGTAGAGGGGGAGTCGTGATTTGCTCCATAAAACACGTACTCCGGCTCGCAACAGACATCCTTGTCTTTTAGGTATCGGTAACTCGGACTTCCATAATATTGAAAATGATAATGTGCTCAGAGTGCGATCCGCATCGTTTTTCATAGCGGTCATCCGATGAGTACTGTGCGGGGTATGAGAGGTAGAGGGGCGAGTCGTGATTTCCTCCATAAAACACGTACTCCGACTCGCAACAGACATCCTTGTCTTTTAGGTATCGGTAACTCGGACTTCCATAATTATGAAAATGATAATGTGGTCCGAGAGCAATCCGCATCGTTTTTCATAACGGTCATCCGATGAGTACTGTGCGGGGTATGAGAGGTAGAGGGGAGTCGTGACTTCCTCCGTAAAACACGTACTCCGACTCGCAACAGCCATCCTTATCTTTTAGGTATAGGTAACTCGGACTTCTATAATACAGAAACTGATAATGTACTCCGAGAGCGATCCGCATCGCTTTCCGTAAGACGCTGATACAGCATCACGCGGTTCCAGGCGCCAACGATGGACGCTAGATATTCGCGACACACACACACACACACACACATTTTTATAACTACCCCACCAAGTGAAATCTACAAATGAATAGACACTCGCATAACAAAGAAGCAGACCAACCGGTACGGAGGTATAACACAGAAGATCAAGAAAACAAAGAAGCAGACCAACCGGTACGGAGGTATAACACAGAAGATCAAGAAAGGTATGTCTGTACGATTCTCTCGTTTAACGCTCTAATTTGAAGGATTCTAAACAAAAGAATGTGTGTTTAACCATTTCAGATGGATGCAGGGCGAATCGCGCGCCGCGCCCAGCGGTTGCGCCTCAGGGCGGAGTTAAGAGATCGCTTCCTCGCAAACGCGCGGTTTTTACTTGAATTTTTACGGACCCACCACGCGGAAGAGGGTGTCGTGACCCAAACATACAACGCGCACTACGAGATCGTCGAACAGCTTAACAGGGAGTGGGAACTGAATGATCTGTTCGTTGCCAGGGTGAATGCATGCCTCACCGAAAGAGCTGCGCTACGACAACAGCTACAACAACAACAACAACAACAACAACAACAACAACTGCAAGACGCAGAAATCTCCTCGACTCTTGAGGAATCAGCGGCAGCGGAGGAGAAGGAGGAGGAGGAGGAAAAAGAAGCAGAGGAGGACGACGACGACGAAGAAACTATCAACAACGATGAAGACGCGGAATCAATCCCCTCGCCACCCGCTTCACCTTACTCGCCAAACGATTCACCTTACTCACCTTCGCCACCAGCCTCACCCTCGCCACCACCCTCACCCACGCCACCCGCTTCACCTTCGCCACCAGCCTCACCCTCGCCACCACCCTCACCCACGCCACCCGCTTCACCTTCGCCTCCAGCCTCACCCTCGCCACCACCCTCACCCTCGCCACCCGCTTCACCCTCACCACCCCGATCACCCTCCCCAGTGTTCCGAATTCATCGTCGTTGAATCATATTTTCATATTACATAAATATATCGTTTTTAGAAAAAAAAAAAACAACACCAATTTAAGAAAAAAAAAAAATGTATTGAATAAAGCGTTCTTATGAACCCCCATATACTCGAAGCAGTTATTTGTTATCCCGAACCATCCTCGTATATATTCATATATATATATATTTCACTACGTATGTGTGTGTCTCACACACGGGAGGTAGGGGGGCTCAGGATCTGGTACAGGTGTGTCGTATCCTGAATGTAGGAAATCATAATAAAAATTATTACATATACCAATTTAAGAAAATAAATGTAGGAAATATATCGTTTTTAGAAAAACAATACCAATTTAACACTTAAATTTAAGAAAATAAATATATCGTTTTTACGCATATACTCGAAACAGTTATTTGTTATCCCGAACCATCCTCGTATATATATATATATATATATATATATATATATATATATATATACTCCCACACGTATGACGGTAGGGTGGAGGGGTCTATGATTCGTTCACGAGACGTTAAGATGCGGTACATAGGTGTTATATCTTAAGCGTGGGGGGAATATAAATACTAGTTATTTGTTATCTCGAACCAGCATATAATCTCACAACGTCTGTGTCCCACACACACACACACGGGAGGCAGGGGTATTAGGATCAGGGTATAGGTGTGTCGTATCCTGAATGTAGGAAATCATAATAATAAAATTTTATGAAAACCACACTGCCCAACCCATCACAAATTTCCACAGTGTGTCACACACACACACACACGTACGTCGGGAGGGGGTATGATTCCCACACTAGACGGATCTGGTATGAGATCTATAAATTCGGTTGCATCCGTGCAGTTTGGTCAGTTTGATGACAAACAGCTTAAAAATGGAATCCAATAATTTTCAAGACGAGCTAACGGGTGTGAACAGGGTGATCTATCGTAACAGCGTGGTTCGAAATGTGGTACGCGACGTGTTGCGTTACGCCAGGAGTTCCACTCCCCAAACAGTGCGAGACTTCGACGAAAATTGGTGGCTCGAGCTGGTGGACCTACCGGCACCCGCGCTGCACCACCGGTTGAGGGGACTTTTATGGTGCTGCTGCATTCGCGATATCGGTCGCATGTACGAAATGAGGTTGTTTGAGGCTTCTTGGGAGTGTATGAAGACGGCTGTCGACGTGTTGTGGGAGCGCGGTAGTCAGTCAGCCCCTTGGGTCTCCAAGATGACACGAGCGTACATGACTCACGAGGGTAAGTAATAACTCTGTTCTACGGGTGTTTTACCAACGTATCGCTTCATAGTTTTTTCCGCAACAGCCAACTCGACCGACGAACCCGATACAGATTGGCTAAACGAAAAGGAGGAGAAGGTCGACGAGGAGGATAAACTCTTGTACGATGCTGCGGCTCGCTACGAGCTTATGGCGCGGGAGGAGGCGGACGAAGAATTGAATAGAATAGAAAGAGGTTTATTATGCCGTGACCCTTATTGGGTTATTGGGCAATGGTACAGTAACACAATACATTCATAAGGTTAAACAGCAAAAAGTAGTACAAAAAGACTTAAAGTAACTAAATATTAGAAAACCGTATCAAGTATAATGTAAATAACAACAAGTGACAAAGAAAAGGATTTGCAGTTTGCAAAAATACAACATAACATGAAAGCATTACAAAGCAAATTAATATAATCAAATATCGAAAAGGTATAAAGCCGTGCGGATAACGATAGTTGCAGAGAAATAAATTAGCGAGACTATAAGAAGGTTAAAGATAGTAAGAGTTCATTTCAAGTGAAGATAAAGCTAGGTGAAAATAAAGGTAACACTAGATAACGCGCTCTGAAGACTTGGGCTCAAAGTCGAGACCGCAGGGCTACTGAGCCCAGACCTGACTCAAAGGCCAGGAGATACGACCGCAGTCTCGCCTTGAAGGTGTCAACCGAGGATGCTGATTTCACTGTCGATGGAAGACCGTTCCAAAAGTAAATGGCCGATAGCGCAAACGAGTTCTCATAGGCCGCGGTTCTGTGTGCAGGAATGACAAAAGCCGAAGCCTGGTCAGTGGCTGCTAGCCGTGCCGATTGACGAGCCTCAGGGTCCACCTGCACGAATAGTAGGCGCAGGTATGACGGCGAGGAGGTTTCGAGGATCTGGAATAAGGCTGTTCCAAGGAAGTATAAGCGACGACCCACGACCGACAGCCATTTAAGTTTTAAGCGGTAGGGCGTAATGTGCGCATCCCGTCTCAGGCCGAAGACAAATCTGAGCCAAAGACAAGAGTGCGAGTTGATAAGGGCGACCGAAGCTGTCGAAAATGCCGAACCAGATAACACGACCGCAACACCACCGTCTCCCGATGACCAAGCCGAAGATGCACCTCCTGCCGAGGCCGAAAATACGGTTGCCGGCGCACCACCACCGTCTCCTGCAAAATCGTCGACAGACGATGAGATGGAGGTGGAGATCTCTGAGGATTCCTCCGGTGAGTACGCGCTAGTCCGCATTCTCCTTTTTTTTCTAATTTTCAAGACACCTCGTGTAACCAGGACTTTAACTCTTGGCTGTCAGAGAGGCGCCGTGCTGTCTACGCTGCGTTGAAACGAGCCGGAGGAGTCAACGAAGGGGCCAGTATATCAGGCATACAGTGGGGCGGGGGAAAGAGAGAGAGACTCGCTAGTACAGCTGTAGAGGATCATATCGCACGTTCTCCGGGTGTCAGATTTGTGATTGTAGACGAGAGTCGTAAATATTATCGTAGATTTGCCATCACAGGGACCGTCTTGACGTTAAAAATTATCACACCGCCGGAAACCGTCGATCCTGTGACCTGGCTCGAAGAAGCCATCAGGGATATTCATAATTACGCCACGACCCCTGCCCCGGACTCTGTCGATGATCCCGCGAACGATTATATAGGGTTCGGGCTAGACACACCATCGTTTGCTCTGGGAATGGCCGGTTTGTCGTTTAGGCCGGTCCGGGACTCTCGCTACGAGGATCTCTGGCGGCTCGTTTTCAGTCTCTCCCAAAGCGCATCCGAATTTTGTGTGGATGACGCGTTGAGAATCACGGTTAATCGGGTCAGCGTACCTGTGGGTCGCGGTCGAAAGAGTAAACCTCTCACGCACGAGAAGGTGAGCAAACGATCGCTTCTCGAGGTCGAACGCGACAATCTTTGTCTACCTCGCGCTATAATTTCTGCTCGTGCCTACCTGAGCAGGGAGGGTATCGGGGGCAACGACGCGGACCCCACACCTCGATGGTCCGACGTACGTCACGCGAAATCGAGACTTCAGAGGGAGGCTGCCGTGGTTTTGTGCAGAGAGGCGCACGTAGAAGTCCCCCCAGAGGGGTGCGGTATGCGAGAGATCGTCAGATTTCAAGAATATCTGGCTCCTCTGGGTCTAAGCGTTGTAATATATGATTTTAACACCTTTGGACGCGGGGGTGAGACCATTTACAACGGGGCGCGCGTACTAGCTGAGCGGGGGGAATGCTCCAGAGGTACATTGAACATACTGTACTTTCCTCGCGGTGGCCACTACAAGCCAATACTGAATCTAACTGCCGCAGCGGCCAACAGACGCTTCTGCGAGCCCTGCAACATCGCCTATCGAAACACGGGCGATCACAGGTGTTCGAATAGATGCCCCGGCTGCAACGCCGTACCACAGTGCGACAGAGCGGGAGTACGGGTGCGATGCGGCGCCTGCGGCCGGTGGTTTTTCGGGGAGGAGTGTCTGCGGAGACATCGGGTGGCGGGATCGTTCGATCCTCGCAGAAGCGTCTGTGACACCCTGCAGATGTGCAGCGGGTGTGGTGTTTTCATCGATCGCGCTAAGGGGGGTCACTCATGCGGCAACCTGTACTGTCACACGTGCGGATCCGTACAGCCGCTCAACCACGAGTGCTACATGCAACCTCTCAAACCACCAACCGGAAACTCGGAAAACATATTTATATTTTATGACTTTGAAACGCAACAGTGCGCCTCGGTGGCCGGCAGCCGGGATGTCAACCTGCACGTACCAAATCTGTGCGTGGTACAACAGACGTGCACTAGCTGTATACACGAGCCGGATATAAACACACCTTGTCCCGGCTGCGGTCTCGTGCGCGAATTCATATTCCGAGACGACCCTGTTAAACAGTTGGTGGAGTTTGCGACGCGGCCCGTTTGTCGATTCAAAAAGATCTTCTGCATAGCGCATAACGCCGGCGGATTCGATTCTCAATTCATACTGCGTTACCTGGTGGAGAACAACAGAGATCCACCGCAGGTGATTCTAAACGGCACCAAGATAATACTGATGGAGACGGGTCACACGCGTTTTCTGGACTCTTTGGCCTACATGCCTATGGCTCTAGCGGCGTTGCCCAAGGCATTCGGACTCCCTGTGGATTCGCGCAAGGGTATCTTTCCGCATCCGTTCAATACACCGGAGAATCGGGGTTACATAGGTCCGTTACCAGCCGCCGAATTTTACTCCCCCGACAGCATGAAGACCTCGGACAGGCACGCTTTTTACAAATGGTACGAGGAAGCCACGACCGGGGGCTACGTGTTCGATTTCGATCGAGAGCTCGTGGAATATTGTCGCAGCGACGTAGACATCCTTCGCAGGGCATGCGTCGCGTTTAGAGATATTTTTTTGAACTGTGGCGGTGTTTGCCCGTTCTCGCGAAGCACCACCATAGCATCGGCCTGTTCCGTCGTGTTTCGACAAAATTTCCTCCGACCCCGCAGCATAGGAATACTACCGGTCAGTGGGTACAGGTTGGCCGACAATCAATCGATGAAAGCGGTGAAATGGCTCGTTTGGGTAGAGAGGTGCCTGGGGACAGAGGTGAGACACGCTGGTCGAGGTCGCAAGTACAGGATCCCCGAGATGAGACGGCTTGTCGACGGGTATTACACAGACGCTGAGGGTGAACGACACGTGCTGGAATTTCACGGTTGCTACTGGCACGGGTGTCGAAGATGCCACACGGTCAATCGCGACAAAGAGTTATCCGGCGGGAATACGATGGACAGACGGTGGGAAGAGACTAGGGCAAAAACGGAACGCATGACAGAGCTTCGTTACAGGGTCACCGAGATGTGGGAGTGCACGTTCGACGAGATGCTGGAAAACGATCCGGAAATGCGCGACTACGTCGATCAGCATCCGTTGGTCGTATCGCGCGACTCGCTGAATCCTCGAGACGCGTTTTTCGGAGGACGTACGGGGAACACGAAGCGTTATCACGAGGTTGCCCCGGGGGAGGAAATCCGATACGTCGACGTATGCTCTCTGTACCCTTGGGTGTGCAAAACCGGTCGCTACCCTGTGGGTCATCCGCGAGTCTACGTCGGTAGGGAGTGCAGAGCGTTGACCGGGCCGTACAACACAGACATCTCCGGACTCGAGGGCCTCGTGAAATGCGTGATTCTGCTGCCTAGGAATCTTTATCACCCCGTGTTACCGGTCCGGATGCGCGGAAAACTCATGTTTCCCCTGTGTCGCTCCTGCTGCGAGGATTCTCTGCAGATCGATTGTCCGCACGAGTCGGAGGCCGATCG
This sequence comes from Tenthredo mesomela, assembly GCA_943736025.1. NCBI lineage: Eukaryota > Metazoa > Arthropoda > Insecta > Hymenoptera > Tenthredinidae > Tenthredo > Tenthredo mesomela. The sequence continues at coordinate 11,656,121 of OX031018.1, forward strand.
GTGGTTCACAGGTACTTGGGTGTCGGCCGAGCTGCAGAAAGCCGTGGCTATGGGTTACAGCGTGATCGATGTATCGGAGATCTGGCAATACGAGAGCACGGTGTACGATCCGGCCAGCGGTCAGGGGGGACTCTTTGCACCCTACATAGACACTTTCCTGAAAATAAAACAAGAAGCCAGCGGGTGGCCTAGCGAGTGCACCGACGAGGCTTCCCGCGACCGTTATCTCGCGGAGTACGAGCAGGTTGAGGGTATCAGGTTGCAACGGGAGAAGATAACAAAGAACGCCGGGCTGCGTTCCGTATCCAAGCTCTGCCTGAATTCTTTCTGGGGTAAATTTGGCCAGCGCGAAAACCTCCCGCGTACCGAGGTGATCAAAGACCGCCAACGCCTCTTGGAACTGTTGACCGATCCCGAGAACGAGGTGACGGATATTTTACCGGTGACTGAGCAAATACTTTACGCGCGCTGGATTAATACGGAGGAGAGCATCGCTCCTTCTCCCTTGGCTAACGTTGTGCTGGCCGCCTACACCACTGCTCAGGCTCGCCTCAAGCTGTACAGCTATCTCGAGAGGCTCGAGCGCCGGGTGTTGTATTACGATACGGACTCTGTTATTTACTTGCGGAGAAGCGGGGAGTGGAAGCCGCCTACGGGTAACTTTTTGGGTGATCTGACCGACGAGCTGACGGAATACGAGGAGGGTAGCTACATAAAAGCCTTCGTTTCCGGTGGCCCGAAATTTTACGCGTTCCTGGTACAAAAGGGGGATGGGGAGGTGGCCGAGGTTTGCAAAGTTAAGGGGGTCACTCTAAATTATCAGACTCGAATGAGGATAAATTTCAACTCGATCCGGGGCATGGTGGTCGAGGCTCGGAAACCTATTCGAGTTGAGCGACGGGCTACACAGCGTACAGCGTTGCATCGGGTGGTCACGCTGAGCGTAAACAAGATATGCCGTCCAGTTCAAACCAAAAGACGTCTCTGCGACACGGGCTACGACACTCTTCCTTTCGGCTACAAATCGCACAGCCGAGCGGAGTAAATTGTACATCTCTCTCTTTAGTCAAGAGCTTTGCAGCGAAACTCTCTCTCTCTCTCTACCTACCTACCAAGTCTTATACTCTGTTATCTGACACGTGTTGAGAGAGAGATAAACCTCTGCTTGCCAGACCGGCAGGAACAGATGTGTGCAGCGGTGGCTCGTCTAAGTAGGTCAGTAGTAGTAGTATAGTAGCCAGTAATTGTTTATCAACCTGAGCGTAAAACGGCTGGTGCGGGGTGTGTGCGGTGGGTCGAGAAGATGAGAGCACCGCACGCCGCGAGGCAACCCCCGAGTAAGCTGACACGGGTTGCCTTTGCCGCGTCACGAGCTGCTTCCCGGCCGGCGACCCATATCTCAAGCTGTTATGGTGAGTCCACAATGGGACTCGAGTACGCGGAGGTTCGGAGCTACGCGTAGTTCCGCCCGGCAAAACCTTATGGGTGACGTCAGGCCTACGCGTACATTTCGGTCCGCGGATATCCCATTGTGGACTCACCATTAAGATGGGTCGTCGCAGCGCGCGCGCGTTCCCAAAAGCTTGTACGTAACGCGCGCACCCCGCGGGCCCCCCACCGCGGTTATGCCATCACGACAGGGGACATCGACTCACACACCGAATATCCACCTATAATAAATATATATTCAATTGCAGATACGGCGGAGTGATGAGTCGCGAGGATGGACACGCGCTGGAAACACCCGTTTTCGGCAATCGTAGCCGGTCCTTCCGGTTGCGGAAAATCCAACTTTGTGAAAAACTTTCTGCAACAGGCGACCGAGATGTGCGACACAGAGTTCGCGATGGTAGTCTGGCACTATGCCGAGTGGCAACCGTTGTACGGGGAATCGAGCGCTATAGAGTATCGAGAGGGTTTGCCGCAGCCGGCCGACTACGACGCGGACACGCGGCCCAAATTACTCGTCATCGACGATCTGATGCGCGAGTCGTCCAACGGCGTGGTCATCGATCTCTTCACCAAGGGCTGCCACCACAAGAACATGAGCGTGTTCCTAATCACGCAGAATCTGTTTCACCAGGGACGCGGGCAGAGGGATATCTCGCTGAACGCCAACTATATAGTTTTCTTCAAGAATCCGCGCGATCGCGCGCAGATACATCACCTGGCTCGTCAGGTACACCCCGAGGACCCTCGCTTCCTGCAGGAGGCCTACAACGACGCCACAGCGCGCCCCCACGGTTATTTGCTCCTCGATCTGAAACAATCCACCCCGGAGAATTGCCGGTTTCGCACCGATATATTTCCCTCGGATCCGCACCACTACGTTTACGTGCCTCGCAGAGATATAAAGGGTGGAGGATCGCACGCAGCGCCAGTCTTTCGTCTGTGATGAAGCCTGGAGCTAGACGAGGAGAAGGAAGAAGAGGTTCGACAAACAGGTTCAGCTCTTCCAACGCCGCGGCCTTGCACGCTATCTGTAAATCGGACCCCGCTCGGAGACAGGTTCTGCTACGCACGGCCGACGACGCTCTGGTGAAAAACATTTGCGAGTGCGCTCTTAACACTCTCAGGGGTAACGTGAGCCTGAGCACCGATCAGAAGAGACGTTTGAGCAAACACAGAAAAACTTTACGTCGCCTGGCTTGCAACACGGGCAGCTGGAAAAGTAAGAAACGTTTGCTGCTTCAACGGGGTGGATTTCTACCCTTGCTGCTAACCCCGATTATCGGCACTCTGGTGGGTAGTCTGATCGGCGGGTGAAAAAAATTGAGGCAATGGAGCGGGCCAAGAAAATGGTCCTGATACCGCAGGAGACAGCCGAACGTATCCAGCACCGCCGACCCGCTGCGGATCCCGCGAGTCGGCTCGATAGCGAGATGCACGCTATTCTCAACGACCCGGGGAAAAGCGATCGGGAAAAATGGAAGCTGTACAGACAGGTGCTGGGACGTTTCTTGTTTTTTGCCGCCGAGTCGTGAAAACCTTTGCAATTCTCTATACGAGGGGTGGGTGGCGAGGCTGCTGCTGCTGGTGGTAATACCGCTGGTGGGGAAGAAGAAGAAGAGATGGATGGGGTGACGGAGGGGAATGCAGGTGGTAACAGCGGTGTACCTATACGGGATATCGTAGTGAGCGTGCCGGACAAGTTTCGGCGGAAAGCGGAGCTGTTGCTGAACTATTTGACCACCAACGGTCGCTCCGAGATCTCGTGGGATGACAAGGGGACAATAGCCATAAGGGGGGCTCAGATAGCCGGGACAAACATCATCGATCTGATAAACGACGCGGTACGCGAGAGAAAATCTATGCAGGCCAGGGGGAGGGAACAGTTCGCCAGGGTCCTTCACTCGATCAACACGCCGCGAGAGTACATAGGTAACCCCGTTTTTCAAAAACCTACGCGTCACGCCTCGTCACGATCGACAGCAGGTCCATCTCATCAGTGGCGTATCAACGAGGACGAGGACCAGGCTGTGGATGGTGACGTTGACACGAACGAGGCGGGTGAGGAGGAGGGAGATACGGATTCGGACTCGGTATTTTCCACACCCAAGAACAGACAACAACCAGGACAGACTGGAAACGGTGCTTGGTTGAGACTCAGGTTGAAATGAAGATCCTCGAACGACTGTACTACGATCCGGCCAACGAGGCGGGTTACGCTGGTGCCAGGAACTTGACTCGAGCCGTGGGAAGAAGAAAAAAAGGGAACAAAATACCTCGCGCTACGGTGGTCGAATGGCTGGCGTCGCAGGACGCGTACACGCTGCACAAGTCCATACGTAGGAAATTTCCCCGAGCCAGATACAACGTGCAGAATATAGACGACCTGTGGGAGGCTGACCTGGTGGATCTCAGATCGATCAAACAGTACAACGACGGTTACGGCTACCTGTTGGTGATCATAGACGTGCTCAGCAAGTTTGCCTGGGTCGAGCCGCTCGCCGACAAGAGTGCGACCACCGTTGCCGGGGCTTTCCAGCGCGTGTTATCCTCCACGGAACGCTGCCCGATTCAACTGCAGACCGACAAAGGCAAGGAGTTTGTCGGAGCTCAATTCCAGAAGCTGCTCGCTGCCAGAGGGGTGCGCTACAGAGTCACGCGAAACCCCGACATAAAGGCGGCCGTTGTGGAACGCTTCAATCGCACTCTCAAGGAGAGAATGTGGCGTTACTTCACCCACAAAAATACCCACCGCTACCTGGATGTGCTGCAGCAACTGGTAGAGGCGTACAACGCCACCACCCACTCGACCATTAAAATGGCTCCGTCGATGGTGACTCTGGAAAATGCGGCAGCGGCGCGCTTAAACATGGAAAAGGCACGCGGTGGCCCGCCGCGATCCGGTGCGAAGCCACGGTTTCGAGTGGGGGAGCGGGTTCGCATCAGTAAGGCTAAGGGTGCCTTCAAGAAGGGTTACGAGGCCAACTGGACCGAGGAGGTGTTTGAGATTCCACGGGTTCTGCACCGCGCGCCGATCGTCTACCTGTTGGCGGATTTGGAGGGTGAGGAAATAGACGGGCTGTTTTACGAGGCTGAGCTGCAACGTGTGATCAAAGACGATGTTAAGACTGTGGATAAAATAATACGGATGCGGGGAAAGGGGGCCAGTAAGAAGCTGTTTGTCAGCTGGCGCGGTTATCCGGAAAAGTTCAACTCTTGGATCGCTGCGAGCAGCGTGCGAAAACAGGCATGAAGGATCAGTTTTACATCACGCTGCCCAGCAACAGCTCGATGAAATTTTTTCCTCACAACACGACGGCTCGCTACACCACCCAGCTACCGCGCCAGATCGAGCTGGTCGGAGAGTGGGAAGTCGCCCTGGTGGAGATCCAGTACCCGCTGACGCTTCAAAACATAAACGAACCCTACAACGCGGTGGGATTTCACGTGCATCGTTCGGACACACCTGCAGAAAATTTTCACGAAATTTCATCGTTGTCGGGGGAAAAACGAGTGGTGCATGGCCAATTCTTCATCAAGCCTGGTATTTACACAGATATTTGGGAAATTATCCAAGTGTTGAACAGCCTCCCGACCATCAAGGAGCATTTGGAGTTTGGACGAGCCGACAGCGCGGACGATCGTTTGGATGTGGTCAGAAAATGCAGCTGCAAGGATGGTCACTACCTCTCGTTTTCCGGCGGTATTCGCCAACAACTTGGATTTCCAAAGCTTACGACCAACATACGCGACAGGGTGGTGGTGGCCAACCATCCTTTGAACCTACCCAGCGGAATACCCTCGCAGATGTTTGTCTACGCGGATCTCGCTGAGCCCAGAATAGTGGGCGATGTCTACGCTCCGCTGTTGCGTATAGTGCAGACTGTTGGCAAAAATTTTCACAACGGTGTCTCGGAAAGCAAATCCCTGGCACCTCCGCACTACGTACCTCTGCTTCTCACCAATTTCCGAACCATTGAAATCGATATAAGGGACTCTCTGGGCAGACCTATGCCATTTACGCGCGGGACATTGACGGCTACGTTGCACTTCAAGAGGTCGGACTGATGGCTCACTACCTTGAACATTACGACAATCAGGTGGGTGGTGGTGGTATAGGCAGAGTTTATTCCGGTGCCCCGCAACAGCGTGGTCACGGAATCGGTAGCTTCCTGGGGGGATTGTTTCGCCGCGTGATACCCATTCTGAAGAGCGGTGCGCGCGTGTTGGGCAAGGAGGCTCTGCGGACCGGTGTGAGTGTCATGGAAGATATGGACAACAACACACCCTTCAAAGAGGCTCTCAAGAAACGCGTCATCGAGTCGGGTCACAATCTGAAGCGAAAAGCTACAGAGAAACTGGGCAATCTGATGAAGGGATCCGGATATACAGCGTTGCGCGGCGGACCGAGGGGACAGTTGTTGCGGGGTCGCGGTGCAGGATCGATCGGGTCTCGTAGGAAAGCTGTCAAGAAAATCAAACCGAGAAAGAAGAAACCAGGGCTTGCCGGAATTAAGAAGAAAAAGACAACTCTCAAGAAAAAGAAGAAAAGCTGTTGCGGAAGTAAAAGAAGAACTGTAGCTGATATCTTCGAAGCTCGCTAACAACAATAATAATAATAATAATAAACATCGACCATGGCGTACTTGCACACGCACTCCTGCGAGTGTCTGAAATCGGAGCTGGATTTGTTCTCTCTCCCACCGACGCAAACCACGATCGAGAGCGGGCAGTGGATCCACTACAAGCCTGTGTCGTCGCTCACGGATGACTCACCCATAGAGTTTATGGTGCCCGGCCTCAGCGACGAGTATCTCGACCTCTCCCACACTATGCTCAGCCTGCGTGTGAGTCTACAACCGCTCAGCGGGGAGCAGCCGGCAAAGGGGGCTGCAAAGGCCGCCGTGGCCCCTGTAAACAACCTGCTACACTCTCTGTTCAGCCAGGCCGACGTGTTCTTTAATCAGAAGCTAGTTTCACCGGCTAATAACGCGTACGCTTACCGAGCCTACATAGAGTCGTTGCTGAATTACAATAAGGCTGCGAAGGAATCACACCTAACCACCACCCTGTGGTACGGGGATACAGCGGGGAAGATGGATGAAATCGGATCGACTAACAAGGGGTTTGCCCAGCGCCAAAAATTTCTGAACGGTGAAACCAGTGTGGATTTGATCGGGCATCTTCACTGCGACGTGTTTAATCAGGAGAAGTTTCTGCTAAACGGTGTCGAGTTACGAGTACGGCTCGTGCGCTCGCGGGACGCCTTCTGCCTCATGGAGAGCACCAACACACACGGCATACACATACTAGAGGCCTCGCTGCTCGTGCGACGCGTAACGATAAACCCCGGCGTCCTGCTGGCTCACGCTAGAGCTCTGGGTAAAGGTACGGCAAAGTATCCTCTTACCAGAGTGGAGGTGAAGGCTATGACTATTCACAGCGGTGTGCAGGGTGATACGTTGGACAATGTATTTCTGGGTCAGCTGCCGAAAAGAATGATAGTGGGTTTTGTCGATAACAAGGCCTTCAACGGTGATAAAACCTACAACCCCTTCAACTTTCAACATTTCAACATCAACTTTTTGTCTTTGTACGTGGACGGCTCGCAGATCCCCTCGAAGCCGCTACAACCCGACTTTACGCGAAGCAAGCTCTACGTGGATACCTACCACACCCTTTTCTCCGGAACAGGCATACATTTTCTAAACGATGGGAACGGTATAGGTCGTGAAGATTTCCCCCACGGGTATTGCCTGACGGCTTTCGACCTCACCCCCGATCTGTCGGCAAACAGCGGTACGCACTGGAATTTGGTGAGACACGGCAGCGTTAGAATCGAGGTGCGGTTCGAGGCTGCCCTGGAAAAGACGATAAATTGCATCGTATACGCGGAATTTGACAACGTCTTGGAAATCGACGCAGCACGCCAGGTTATAGTGGACTTTGGAGGATAGACAGCAATGTGAAACCTGAACCACCTTCCCCCACCATTGAAAAAAGAAAAGCCGACGTTGCAGATTGACGGAAGGCAGCTGCGGTCGAACGACACACGCAGTATCCAGTTTGCCGCATACCCGCGAACACGTCTATAGCAATATGGTGGACTACGTGGTCGATATGCAGGGTTTTCGGGATGTTCAGAACGGTTTCGCGATCAAGGAGGTTTCCGTGCTAGCTTTGAATCACGAGTACATAGGGCACTGGGTAGCCACACCACCCTGCGCCTTCACCGATCTCCCAGCGAACATTTGTGCTCAGAACAACTATCTTACGCGCAGCCACCACGGTATAGAGTGGTTCGACGGTGATATTCAATACAAACAAATCTACAGAAAACTGCGCGCCGTGGCACGTTCAGCCAGCATGATTTATACGCGCGGTGCGGAAAAAGCGAAATTGTTGCGGCGCGTTATGTCGCGTCAGGTGACGAATCTAGAGGACGAGGACTGCCCGGCATTTGGAAAGCTGCCGCCATCGGATACGTACTGCATGCATCACGCTCTGTGCAACCCCGGAGAGTTTGTCTGTTCGCTAAATCGTGTGGCTGTACTGAAATCTTGGCTGTTGGAGAGAAAAACGGTTGACGAGGTGGACTCTAGCGGGTTTTCTACAGCCGAATCCGAAACGTGTAATGAACAGTCTGGAGCTGAGGAGGGTTTTGGCTCTGATACCGGCGAGTACGTGCGGGGTGTACCCGGCTGATCGTATTCCTTTGCGGTGGTCCCGCCCCGCTGCCCTTATCGCAAACACCGATGACCACACACAGCCCGGAAGTCACTGGGTCGCTTTCTACAGCGACGAGTCCGGCAACGGGGTCTACTTTGACAGCTACGGAGTTGCGCCCTTCATCCCACACCACGTGCGTCGTCTGCGGAGAAACTGTCCTCGCTACCGGTGCAACACGCGCCAGCTCCAGAGTATCTTTTCCGACGTGTGTGGTCAGTTTTGTGTTATGTTTCTCTATTATATGCATTTTGGTTACACGCTTGATGCTTTTGTCGATATTTTTATGGATGATTATGTAAAAAATGATTCAATGGCCGCGTCGTTTTACAATTGCGTGGCCAAAAAAATGAAGAGTTGCGACAAACTCGACACCTCTTGTCTATCTTGTGTACAGATATGTTTAAGGAAACATTGTTAATTATAAGCTAGTTTCAAGAAATATGGAATAAAACGAAAATTTTGTAACGAAATAACGTGTGTTGTTTATTGCGAGCGCATCCCACCAGTATTTCAGCAACCTCAGCAGTTTTGGAGATGGGAGAAATATAACAAGGCTGGTCACTTGATACTCGTTTGTACCTACTGTAAAACCAGTCTTAAGAGCAACATCGAATAAACGAATATTTGAAAAATAATTTGTCTCGATCCTTGCTTATACCCTGTCATGCTTTATATAGGATAAGAATTTATTATTTCAGAACCATCGTCTTTGTCTGGTGTCTTAGTATATTTGGTTTGAAAAAAAAGTAGCCATCTTGGATTTTGAAAAAAAAAGTAGCCATATTGGATTTTGAAAAATAGTAGCCATCTTGAATTTTGAAAAAAAAAAGTCAAAACAGTCGCCATATTGGATTTTTTTTGGATTTTGAAAAATAGTAGCCATCTTGGATTTTGAAAAATAGTAGCCATCTTGGATTTTGAAAAAAAGTCGAAACAGTCGCCATATTGGATTTTTTTGGATTTTGAATAGTAGCCATCTTGGATTTTGAAAAAAATAGCCATCTTGGTTTGTATGGGCGGCGCCATCTTGGATCAGACTATCTGTCGTCTCTCTCACTGGCGCCAAATCCCCACTCACGCCGGGTGACGTCATTTGTTATGACTCGCCATGGCTGTCACCTACTACTCTGAACATTATATAAGTAAATCTTTAATCTTTGAATTTCTTTCAACTGTTGCGTTGGTCTCATCCATGGAAAATCGTTGCTAAACACTACTAAACCTTTAAAGACTTACTGACATGCGAGTGAGAAACTAAAACAGACACCCCTGACGGAAGGTTAAAAATTCTTCGGTTTCGATCTTGTTATCAGCATTTTTGAAATCTGTTAATTATACGAAAAAAAGTTCGTTAAAATTTTTTTATCAATTGAAATTCCCAAATAATATCTAATACAGATATTATATTGTGTTTTAGATTGAGCAAATAATAATATTTGGCCGATCGCTACCTAAAAATGTTGATAAACCATCCTCTAAAAAAATGCAGTTTGACAATGTGCTAGTTAGAACGTTGAAGTGCTTTTTGATGTCTTCAAACTTACCCTTGTTGACTAGATTGGAAAGAGTAAGATGCATCTTTTTATACTACCATTTCTTATTTTATTTAATTGTATGTGCTCCAACCAGATCATTTTGCCTATACTGGATACTGACCAGCGCTTGTCGCAGTCTCTGCTAAGTAAGTAATTATAGATCATTCGGTTGGGACATTTTAGTCGTACTGTTGGAAATTCAAAAGTAAAGAGTACAAATTGCAAAAAAATTTCTTCAAACGGCCTAGAAAAATATACTGATCAAATGTAAAAATGAAATTGCAAGGAAAATTGATTTTTAAAAAAATAGCTATTTCGCAACCATCTTTGGATTAAAACATCTCGTAAATTATTGAGTAGTTGATACATCACGCGAATGATGTTCTGAGTGAATAATTTTGAACAAACTGAGAAAAAAACGTATCGCTCTACCGCTAGTACTTTACGAAATATAAATTTTTAAACAAATTATTCCGTAGTGTAGCACGCACGATTATAAACAAATAGCTCCATTTCTGAGAATATTCAATCGATTAAAATTTTTTTTAACTACCGCTTTTACCTAGTATTATTATGAAAAAAATCGACTACGCTTAAAAAAATTTTGCAAAAACTCTTTTTAAAAATCGAAATTTCAGTTTTTTACTGTTGAAAAAAAGTTAATATTCAAAAATTGCATTTTTTGTAAACTGTGTGGCTATTATATTTATTAATACACTAGATACATTTAAAATAACAAAAAGTAATATTTTTTTTATTAACAAAATACGGTTTTTAAAATTTTAATTTTTCCGACGCCGCTTCAGAGGCCACTTAGTAAGACAAAAACAGCACGTAATGTGCTGTTTACTCAAGAAAAGTTGCGCATGCGCATTACAGTTGCTGAGAGGTCTGGGAGGTGCAGTCATTGAGCACGAACTCGGGCACTTCACTTTTGAGGCGTGCAAAAATTGCAATGTTTCAATATTAACCCTTCGTCCATCGCGCTGTGAGCGCAGCGCCGCACTTTTTGGTTCTTTTATTTTTTTCTTAAAAAAATTTCAAAAATAAAAGTCTATAAAATTAGTATTCGTTCTTCAAAGTGTATTGAATTTTTAAGCGCAATAAATTTGCCCTAAAATAATTCTGAGTAATTTAAAAAGTTAAATATTCATCGAAGGATAGAAAAAAATGCCATGTTACGAGTCGAGATTTTGTAGTTCCCAAAGATCCGCTATGACTGAATGGCGCTGTTGTCCCATTTAAATCACACGGCGGCGCAGCGCTCATGACGCGAGCAACGAAGGTTGGTAAGGCCGCGCGAGTAACGAGGGGTTGAGGTTGTTCGGGCATTACTGCGATAGTTAGATAAAAATCTAATTTTTTAAAATATTATTAATTGCTATTAACTACGTATAAATCAATTTTTTTAGAAAGATCTAACGAAGAGTTTTCGCGTAATTAATTATTAAAAATTAAGCTTGTAACATGCAGTCACTATACTGTCCTACATTAAATATTGCGAGGCATCAGATATTTTAAATAATAAATAACACACCTAAAAAAGATTAAAAAAAACTATTATTTATATCAATCGCCGTTTTTATAGATTATTTGGAAATTGAGGGAAAAAATTCTGAGGAAGGGTTTTAAAAAAATTTGGATGGAAAAAATAGAGGCCTACAGCAAAATCATACGTACAGGTATATTCTCTGAGATGGAGCTATTTGTTTATAAGCGTGCGTGCAAAACTGCGGAATTTTTTTTTAAGAAATTCATATTCCGTAAAGTATTAGCGGTAGAGCGATGCGGGTTTTTTCAGTTTGTTCGAAATTATTCACTCAAAACTTCATTCGCATGATGTCTCAACTACTTCGCAATAATTTACGAGATATTTTAATCCAAAGATGGTTGCAATATGGCTATTTTTTGAAATATCAATTTTCCTTGCTATTTAATTTTTACTTAAAAATTAATTAACATTTTTAGAAACATCTTGAGATTGGTTCTGCAATTATAATTAAATCACATTTATTTTTAGTGCAGGTTCCATACAATATTTCAGAAAATATGTGATGAAAGATATGTTTAAATTTATAAATTTTGCATATATTCTTACAAACTACACCTTAACTTAATTAATTATAAAATTTCTTTATCTAGCTTTTAGTTCTTTTATGAACGACGACAAATTTTTTTTACTATGCAAATCGATTTCTGCAGGTCTGAAATTTTTTTTTTTTCTTGTAAAAATTGAATGACCGCTATGAGGCGTGTACTTTTGGATTTTCCAAACTTTTAGTTTATTATTTTCGATAAGATAATATTCATAATAGTTAAAATTTTCCGACTATAATGTTGTATTAAGCTCAACAATCGTATCTGCCGCAGAGATCTTTTGTAGTGATACGTTCTCCGTGTATAGCTGCGCACCGCTCTAATGTCAGACGAAGACACCTCCGAGTTGGGTTATCTCATTTACCTTTACATTAAAATATCTCGGAAACTATTGAAAATTAGTCGAGACATATTGCGTATGAAATTTAGAAAAAAAATAAAGGAAGAAAATGAGACTAACCGGAAGTTTTTACGATGAATAGTTTCCGAGATATGAATTTGTAAATCGATCAATTTTTAGCGGAATTACAGCTATTTGTTTATGAGCTCTCACGCGGATCCCCGTTTTTTTGCATTAAAAAATTCATATCTCGGAAACTATTCATCGTAGAAACTTCCGGTTAGTCTCATTCTCTTGCTTAATCTTTTTTCTAAATTTCATACGCAATATGTCTCGACTAATTTTCAATAGTTTCCGAGATATTTTAATGTAAAGGTAGTTGGAGAGTGCTATCTTTGAAACAATAGAATTTCTGCAAAAAATGTTTGTGAAGCTGTCTTAAGGTGGCTCAAGCACGAACACCTTCAGCTGCAGAAAAAAATAATTTTTTAGTATGTCGCACATAAAGTACCCATCTTCACGTACGCGAAATCTCAGACCAGGTTATCGACTAGATAAGAGAGATAAAAATTGTTGAAATTCGATTTTTTAACACAGGGCTTATGGGAGAATCGCGCCGAAAGACTTGGGCCGGGTAATATCTCGATACTCACGCTAGGGATGTTGTCGAAAAACTAGGCAAATGTCGATTAGATCATGAGAATTACAATCACCGCCATAAAGTATGGGGTCGACGACTTTTTTCAAAAGATATTAAACGTTAAAGTGTCGGAAAATTCGTAGTTGAGAAAGGTTTGGTAGCTGGCTGAAGAATTGGCAGCGTCGCACAAATCACCTGGTCTGAATAACGCAAGAGCGCATGCGCGAGAATCGAATATCTCTAGTAGAGCTAACCTATCATTCGAAACATCTGTTAGTAGCTGTCAGTGGCTGACGTTTATGCAGAATTAGTTGTAATCAATTACGAAATTGATGAGAATAGCCGGGTACCTGCCTGGATGAAAACAAAACCGATGGAAGGATATTCGTCATAGAAAAATAACAAATTGATTCAATTTATGAAATGAAAATAGTTTAATCAAAATAATAAATTATATATTTGCTATAATATTGCACAGTACACGAAAATGAATATAAAATAAAAATATTATACAAGGCTGACACCAGTTACATGGTCCTCAGATGCTCAAGTATCTTATCAATGACCTTCTTGGTCTTCGTAACTCTTGGTTTGCCTCCGATATCTTCACCGAGTAATAAATATACTCCTTCGTCGCCACCAGTTTTGAAAGCTGTCTTCAGTAACAAGTCATCGATGCCTGCCTTAGCGATTTTACCTCTCATATGATCTGAAATTTCTTTAAATTTCTCTAAAGAGGCTTTGTTGATCGCATTTTTTTTAGTAGTATCATCAGCTTCCAGCAAACTTATAACACTCCTTGTATGGTTCATTATTAGTGCTCTATCAACCTCTAAGCTTTGTAACAGTTTCATTAAAATTTGCACATCATTGATAGCATTATGTGCTGCTTGTAATTCATTGCTAGAGTCGAGGTAATCTGCAGCTAGCGCCTCCTGAGTGAATTTTTTTTTTTGAATTTTACGTTCAGGAAGTTTTTCCTTCAGTATGTGCAGTGTGTCCGCAAATCCCACAACAACTGATGTAAACTCCTTTATCGCACCAAGACTTGCTGCCAGATGTAAAATCCGTGGGGCATCAAATCTGCAAATCAATAATAATATACTACACAAATAGATAATAATAATACAACACAAATAGAAAACAACCTCATGCCTGAATTTTTAGAAAATAGTCCAATTTCACCAAAACAATAATCACCTGAAGCCGTTGTGTGCAACAAGGATAACCGACTTGCCTTGAGACTGCAGGAATTTTAAAAAGTTAGAGAATGCAGTTCTAGCTGGAACTGTATCCAATTTGACATCTCTCAGATACATTTCACCATTTGCAATTCTTAGTCCAGTGACTTGAGCTGCTCCAGGTGTCATGCCTTTCGATGGTATGATGTAGGAATCGAACTGATACTTCTCAGTACAGGCAGCAATCTACGTAGGTGTTAATTCGCATTGATTAGTTTCATGAGATTAAACATGAAAATTGCTCGTATATGGAATTAATTCATACCTGGCAAATTTCGGACGTTTTATGTAATCCAGTAGTTTCCAGGTCAAAGATTACGGTACAGCAGTTATTGAAGTCTACGCTTCCTGGGTATACAAAAATTATTAGAATTTTGCTGATATTTTTCTTATTTTGATTACTAATGATGCATTCATATTTAGCTTACCAGTAGGGGATGGATTTTTGAGTAAATCCGAAACATTACTCAATCCGCTTTCCGTTAGATATGTAATACCTTCTCTTTTTGATATCGCAGCAGTTTTTGTGGATCTTTCTTTCTTAGCAAAAAGTCTCCTTCTTTTACATTGAACAGATCTTCTTAAAACTGCCTGCGCCTCTCTAATCTCATCTTTCCGCTTTCTATATTTTTGGGTTTCTGTGCCAGGGGAAAGACTGACTAACTCATTGACGTTGACGATGTATTCAGTGCCAAGGTTTTTCTGGCCAACTGCAGCTGCAACTCTGGTGTCAAAAGACTCCGATCCACCATAAAATTTAGATTTTGGGTGTTTACTAGCCACAATACTATTAAAACTTTCATTGGCCTGGCTTGACGCGCATGGTGCTAGTTTATTAGCGTTAGCAGCGAAACGTTCAAATAATTTTGACATAGACAGTCTGAGGCATCCGTCAGAGAGCGGTTTTCCATGAGGAAGATTTTGATGAACAAACGCATCACCCATAGACTTATAGCCGCACCATTGACTACAGTTATCGTGTTCGCCGAATGCATGGGGAACTACGTTCTTCAGCGAAGCCTCAACGCCTTCCGGATCTCCCTTATTCTGCTTGACCGCGCAAGAAAAGCAATGCGAAAAATATGTAATAAGTGTAGGCTGCAGCTTCATTGCGTACAGCGCGTTTTTTAAAGCTTTGTGCGCGTGGTTAAAATCTGACCACTTCTCTATTTTTTCGCTAGCCTCTCTACGAACCGCCGCAATAGTACACGAATCATCATCGCCAATAAGTACGGATATCTGAGAATTTTCATCTTTTAAAAGTTCATTCCTGTTCACTAATTCTACGGCCATGTCAGGCTCCATTGCCTTCGCTGAGCCGGAAAAGTTTCGTCTACAATTGTGGTCCTTCTTGTATCCTGACTCACATTTCCTACACTTCTTACTGCGAGTACAGTAGGATAGGACCTTACCTGTATGGTAGCCAATAAGTGAACTATGACCTGTGTAGTAAATTACTTATTATTAGAGAAATATTCTTGAATAACGATATAGACATTTCACTTCGAGAACATAGTTGAATTATACGTAAGTTGATGTAATGACCAGACAAACTGTTGTACGCGTGTCCGGTACCTCGCTTCTGCCATCCAGCATCGATCGAAGCAATTAGCTTACTTGGAGGATTTGACATAGGTGACATATTTTCGTTCATCTCAGGATTTGGGGTAAGGATTGAATGTTCCGTCGAAGGTAAATCGTTGCTTTGGTTACTGCGGACGAAGATCAATAATAAATTCATGAATACGTACCGCAAGAAGTGGTGTGCTGTGTATACTTGGTGTGGTTGATTCCGAGATGAAAACTATAATGAAAGGTGACACAGACCCATGTACAAACTATAGATTGCACCGCAGAATCAACTTCCCCAAATGTGTGGCGATGTATACTTTTTCATGTATTTTGTGGTTACATTAATTGAATAACACATTACTAGTGATCAATAGGAGTCTTTATTTTTATATACAAATCAGTTTATCCATGAAATTCATTTTAGAGTCAGAGTTATATGCTTATTGGGTATATGTATGGTGTATACAGTTGTGGAACGATAATTTCATCAATGATTCTTTTCCTCAAAGATTACATAAAAAATTGCATGCGATAAATTACTATAATTGCCTACATAATCAAAAGAGTACATAATCGAATTGTTGTTCAGTGTCGAACATATTATTATTTACACAAATGAAAAACGAATTTCATTCCATTTCTATATTGATAGAATATCTTATTTGATTGCAAATTAATAAAATAATCGAAATGTAAATAAGTATTGGGATTTTCTGATTTCGGTACGAAAATCGATAAAATCCAATTCAATAAATAATAAATAAAGTTTCTTATATTGTATAATAGTATGATATTTAAAATAATAAATAATGTTTCCTATATTGTAGAATAGTATGATATTTAAACCGTGTATGATTCAATTTTACATAGTATCGGAGACAAATGTCGCATAGTTTTTCAGACCGTACATGCTGCGCAGAGCATTATCGCTGAAAGCCATTCTGAATAATGAATTGATCTTGGTGATTTTTGAGGCAGAGAATCAAAGGTCGAAATATTCATACTTGTATAAATGCAAAATAACTTGCACCAACTGGAAATATCTGTTCGACAACTTACTTTTCCCTACTATGGTTAGCCATCGACATTTCTTTTTCCATCTTTATTCCCACTTTGCAGCTTTCTTTGGCCACTGCTTCGATTGCAGGACCCACAGCTCTTTCGTGCCTCTTAAGCAAGGTTCCAGTAATGCTAGGAATATTCATCGATGAACAAATAGTGTTCATCTGACTCTCACCTATACCGGCATCAATGATTGCTGTAAAAGAAAAGAAATAAGATTTAAAAATTATGAAAGTATAATTGATACTATGGAATTTTCATTTTGTTTTATCTACATACCAATAGCTGCTTTGAAATTCACATCGTGGCATCGCTTTTGTGCATTCAGTTTATTAGTCTGAACGGTGGTTAATTTTTGACAACTGGTGCAGGCCACTTTCAAAATACTCGCAAATCCACATTTTCTTTCATTATCAACATTTCTCAATGATAATGGTAGATCACAACTCTTGCACCACAACTCTTTTGCCATTGTGGCAAGTTCCACAATTCTACGTCCTACGAGGTTAGGTTTGTTCGATGGTTCGCTTTCAGAGTTTCCATGCTGTAAAATGATTAAAGAATAAAGATAGATCTTCAAGACAAAGTTGTTCGGTCGTTTTTATTTAATAATCATGTATATTTATCAAAACAATACCATTATATACAGAAAATATAACAAACCTGTTTCTCGGCGTTCCACGGTAGTCTCTGTATCGCAACTTCAATTGCCCGTTTATCTTTGGTTTTAATGAACTTTCCTTTTCTTTTGCCAATACTGGCACGCACATCAAAAGGCATTTTCTTTATTTCTTTATAAAACTATCAAAAACTTCAACTGTATTCAGGAAAACACGAACGTTTGTTGATAACCGCTCGCGCACGTGACAACTTACGGCCAGGCCGGTATCATGCGTACGACGAAGAAACTGCAGGCTTGAGTGAGACGGTAAATGCGCCGTTGCCGTTTTTCTCTGTACAGTACCGTAACGTAAAATTACTCTTACTTTACGGTCTTTATTTAGCGGTATAAACTAATAATTATGCACGTGAAATTATTAATAACTCGATCAGAAGTAACTTTACTGTAAAAAAAATGCGTTCTCGGGGAAAAAAAGAGGGCCTTGCTTTAACTCCCGAAAAAATCGGACCTTCGTGCTTGAGCCACCTTAACTAACTCGTTTACCAAAAAATGAAAAAAAAAAAAAGACTTAGTAGGATTATTTACTAGGGTGGTCGTTAATATAGCTATTTCGGAATTAGATTCATTCATACCCTTCATTCGAAAGTGAAAAAAAAAAAAAAAATTTTGACCCCAAATTGAACCCTTTATCTCAATTAGAAAGGGTGCCTGTAAAGGCTTACTTTTTTGTATTGATTTTACATTACTTTCGGCTACTTTTTTATAAAATAAATATTTCGGCACCTCTTAAACGTCTTAAAAATCCATCGATCATACAGATAGTTCATAAAAACAACAAAAAAAAATAAAAAAAAAAAAAAAATACAAAAAAAAAAAATACAAAAATACAAAAAAAATACAAAAATACAAAAAAGTAAGCCTTTACAGGCACCCTTTCTAATTGAGATAAAGGGTTCAATTTGGGGTCAAAATTTTTTTTTTTTTTTTACTTTCGAATGAAGGGTATGAATGAATCTAATTCAGAAATAGCTATATTAACGACCACCCTATTATTTACAAGCAAAACGGCAATAAGCGGCAATTTTTTTCCTTGTCGACTGGACTTAAAATTGCCTGAGTTAAGACGGTTTCGGGTGATAGGCGCTAGCATTTCGCTGCAGCCATCCGCACTTTTCGTCATTCAGATTTTTTTTAACTCGCAATACACGAGTGGTCTAGAAGATTACGTTTATTAAGTATCGTGACAGTTTATGAGTATAACGTTCTTTCTGTAAACTATGTGCTTTTATCTTATTATGCTTTAATTACTACACTTACTACGAGGCTTCAAAGATTTTTGCTTTTGCATCTTTTCTTAATTTATAATGGCTACGTCTACGAAACCGACAACTTCCCTCGCACAAGTGGTTGAAAAACTCGTAAGAAACATTAAAAACCTCAACGATGTGTCATTTTCTTCTATTGCTGAAGGATCACTTTGTCAACTGGTAACTATATATTTTTCAATTTTTTTTGTCCATGATTATTTAATTAAAAATTGCATCTATTAAAATACTAGATATCATACAATTTCAGATACATTTCTCAATAGTTCAGTACGGCTAATTTATTAAAATTAATAGTCAACAGATAATTGCAATATCGACTACAGTCGACGCTCCCCGCATTTGACTTGTCCGTACACCACCATTCTCTATGGGGCCGTTCAAATAATACGTAACGCTCGAAGGGGGGGGGGGTCTTGAAAATTGTCACGTTACCAATAACAAGGGGGGGAGGGGGGGCGGCGGATAATGTACGTAACGTTTTCTTAATACGTTTTTTTTTTTGTTTTATGAAAATAACGGTTGAGCTTCAATTTATATCTTATTCGGGAAAAATATCGTCATTTAATATTCGAACTATTCACAAAATTTATTCATCCCCGTAAGTTGGCATGATTCTAGCAATTTCAGGTGAAATGGGGGGGGGGGGGGGGTTGGATTTGTTACGTATTTTCTTGGGGGGGACTTAACGATCGTTACGAATTGTTACGGAGGAGGGGGGGGAGGGGTCTACTGCAAATTTTAATTAAAAATAAGATGCACTTTTTATTTTTTTCTGTGTTCGAACTCTTTTTAACTCTACTGAATTACACACCACAAATCACGTAGAATGATTGGAATTGTCTGGTATCTGTTATTATTTTTTTATTTTAGTAAAGTTAATTTCATTGACCAACTCTACATTTTTTTTTTTTTATTTTCGAGAATAAAAAATACTGAAAATATGTTTATATAAGAGTTTAAAAAACTAAGTATTTATACTGATTTTTCTGTTTCCCAAATATAAATGAGTCATTAGGGTTGCTCTCACGTATTTATTGTCTATCATTTCTAAATTCTGATTACAAAGAATTATTTCTTATAACCGAAAGTGATATTTCATGGGGGCCAAAGAGTATAATAATATAGTAATATTTCTGCTACAAAATATTTTATTTTAATTTTAATAAGACAAGAGATGAAGAAAATTTTAAAATTTTGATTAATTATAAGCAAATTAAAAAAATTTCGGTTATTGTTCTATAAAAATTTTGTATTTTAAAAAGTTAACAATGATTTGCTACAATAATATCATAGTGAAAAATTGTAAACAAATTCTACATCGTTAATTCACTGAAAAATGGACAGTACTCGGTTATCAGTATAACAACAGCTCGAAAATATTAAGAAACTTTAGGGTTGGTCTCTTCAAAGAAATTTCTCTGAAAATATTCTGCATTTTTTATTAAAAAAAAACTTTGGTTTAGGTTTCAATTGCAACAAAGAAGAAAAATTCAACACAACGACGCGACTATTTGAAATGGCAATGGGATAAAGGAACTCTCAAGGAGGAAGTTGAGAAAATTAGGAGTAGTCATTCAACGCCGGCTGAAATATCGTCAAAAAATTTTTTACGTGGAGGTTGCGCATCTGAAGACATATCAAAATCCTTGTTTAAAAAATATGCAAATTCCGGATTTGGTAGTTGCTTCTACAAAGCTCTATCACAAGCTTTCTTTGGTGTTGAAGAGGAATATTTGCATTTACGAAATATTATTGTAGATTATGTTTTCAAAAATTTTGAAACAGTCAAATCCGACTATGAATTCTACAATAAAGACGATTATGACATATACAATACTCCGTCTAAGTATAGAAGGGAACATCTGAAAAGTACAACATTCGCGACACAATTTGAAGTTTTCATTTTCGTCAAAATTTTCAATATTCCTGTTAGAGTTGTCCAAGATCACTTCGATGAAAATAAAAAAAAGGATTATTATCAACCGATGATGCAGGTACCCCCTGACAACGTCGAAAATCCAGATGATTGTTTACATTTACGTTATAGTGGAACTTACGACAACGGACATTTTGAGTTTCTCGAAAATTTAAATAGTCCAAACACTTTCTGTTTTAGATTATCAGAGGCGTATTTTTTCAAAAATTGCCTGCTAAAAAAATCATGTAAATTAAATCAAAAATACGTACAAACAATACCTTCCGCAATTAAAAAAAACGACTTAAAAGAAACCCCTCTTATCCCCGACGATAATTGTATAAATTGGGATGATTTAGATCATTCTCTTTACGAAAATGGTTTTTTTTTTAAGTTATATGGACAATTTAGATACTGAAATTGACAATTCAAATAGCAATCTCATAGGTTTTTGCAATGAAAACAATAGCAATACTGTTAAAGTTTTAAATGATGACCACATTAGCTCTATTAATATTCATAAAAAGTCAGTTGACGATCTCACAGATTTAAAATCCCTGGAACAGTTAAAAATTTTCGAAGATACTAACAATAATGATCAAAAAGAGATTGATAGCGGAAAAAAAAATGTTGATTTAAGTGTTCATGGTGATACTCCGGTTTCTGGCCTTGTCGATGATTTTGAAGGCATTGATTGTTCTTCACAAGGTAAAGACAACATTTTCAATGACTCGGAAAGTAAATCTAAATGTGAAGATAACAATCATGATACGGATGATGATGATTTAAAAGATGGTAATTGGTCTTCACAGCCAGATGTACCGCCAGATAAAAATAAAGATAAAGGAAACTTATCACCCACTGATCGGACCAAATATCCGTACTATGTGGGTGAAGTTTCATTTTTAATTCAGAGTGTTGTTGTTAACAATAATCAGATGAATATCGAATTACTAAGAAAAGTTATTAAGGAATACATGCGAACAGATTTGAGGTGTCATTGCCCATTGTCGTTTTATGGAGGTTTCCGGTTCAATTCAACCAATACAGTAGGCTATGCTTATTGCAACGTAAGGAGCCATGGAGCGAAATATATATTTCAAGTCGTCGAGCGAGATGGTCAATACATCCAGGTTGATGTTTCCTGTAACATGGAAAAACAATTTCAGCACAAAGCTCATGAGCAACCGTTTACTCAAATAAGAGGAGAACGGAGAAAACAGGTGCGTCAGTTGTGTGAAACTAAATGTCCTAGAGATATTTATTTAAGCAACTGTAGTAAAAGCGCTGAAGAATTGCAGAAAAATAATTACACTGACAAAGAGTGTAACCAACATGTCATTCAGAAAATTAATAGTGAAAGGAAAGCTATGGGTAGAAGAAAAATCGAAAATTCGGATATCCAAGATTTTACTCAGACATGGATTGACGAACAAACACTGAAGGACAATTATGTGAGAGAACTAAAATTCCCACTTTCAATTTTATTATTCACAGAACGCCAATTACAAGCGATCGATCCGTCCATTCCAGCGGTTCTACACCTAGATTCTACAGGCGCAAATTTGAGAATCCCGAAAGATTTGCACTGTAAAAGAGTATATTATTATGCGTTGGTTTATAGAGCCACGAAATCAACAATTCCCCTGGCCCAAATGGTAACATGTCAGCAAGATGAATCGTCTATTACACATTTCTTAGAAGAGCACAACAAGATTGTTATAAAGAACTTTGCCACATCGCCGATTAAAGCTGTTGTTACGGACTGGTCTTGGCCTTCGATGCACAGTATTTTATCGACTTATAATAACGGTATGGATATCTCTAAATATTTAAAGCTTACATACGAGTATTATATAGATCCTTCGAAAAAGCCTAAAAAAATTACATTTTTGCTAAGTTGCTGTGCACACATAATGCACAGAGTTGCAATTGAAATAGAAGACCTCGGGCATATAAAAAATTTTTTAATGAAATGTATGGGAAAGCTCATATTATGTAGAGATAAGAAGACTATGGATGCGACATTTAAATTAATAGCAATGTTATTATTAACTAAAAATAAAGCCACAGCAGAAAAAACAGTCGAAAAATTCGAAAAATTATCAGATGATGAATCGGATTTGGATATTAATAATCTTCTAGAAGAGGTTGATAAAATAAACTCTGAAAAATCGGGCTACCAGCGGGAAAATTTAATTCAGTTCAAAACCACAAATTCTATTTACAGCCAATCCCCCTTTTATATTTATTTTTTTAGCCTAGTTGAACAAATCCTAAATTTGTTACGATTAGTGGAAAATGATTCAACAGAAATTACTAATATTTACTATAGTCCCGAATTTTTGAACTACTTACTGACATTTTTCATGCCATATGCTTCGCTCTGGAGTGGCATTGTTTTGGACTTAATTGATCCAAAGATTTCACGAGTCAGCAATGCTTATGTGGAATCACATAATAAATCTTACAAAGAAAAAATTCTTGAAGGCAGGAAAGATCTCGCTGTTGGAGAAGCGATAAGAGCTATGAGAGCTTATATCGAATGCTTATTACAAGAGGAGTATTTATTTCAATTAAGGGTCGATGAAACTCAAGAATTTTTTAAATATCCACCGACCAAAGATGCAGCTGCAGATCACTCTTCAAGTGAAATTTGGGCGAGGTCAAAAAAAGAGTTCGATAAAGTGAAACCCAAAAAAACCCGCGCCCGATACATTGGTAATAGTAACTTTATCAACGTCCAAAAAAAAGTGTCAGCTGATGATCATGAATCTGAGAACAAATTAAACAATGAAAATGAAACTAAAAAAAGGAATCGAAAACAAAATGTGAAATGCAAGAACGAACCAATAATTAAGCGGAATAAAAGTAATACTGTCTCGTTCACAGAAAGTCCCACAGCATTAAAATTTTTAGAGAATGGAATGATCGACGATCTGAAATATTATCTTGCATCAAACAGTGAAAAAATGAGATTGGCACATTACACTGCGAATGAACGAACATTCTTCCGAGATCGAGAGTTTTACATTTCTCCCTTCGACTTACACTCGGTTGCTGACTATAATGAATGGGTTTCTCATGATTTAATCGATGCATTCGCGAATGCTATAATGGTAGACTGGCGTGATATAACGTACATTCCTTCTTATTTATTACAAAGAGTTTTTGGTCGTTTGTCAGGAATGAAATTAGACAATAAACTGGCAATTCATACTCATAACCAAGAAATTGGCAAGAAACTGCTCTCAGTATATTGTCATGATTCCCATTGGCGGGTATTGATGGTTGATATCGAATTAAAACAGTTGATACTTTTAGATCCTCGTTCAATAAGTACTGATATCAATCGCATCAAAGGAGCTTTTACAAAATTACTCGAAGATTCTGTTGTTTTAAGTCCACTGCGTACATTGAAAAAAATTGATTGGACGATAAATGACGGACCAAGAACTAGGCCTTTTCAACCACAAAACGATACCTCCAATTGTGGAGTTTATTGCATGTATTATCTGCAGTGCATTTATGAACAAAAGCCATTTGATAAAAATTTTAACCCGGAAGAGTATCGAGAAAAAATTGCCCGTCAATTGATTTTAAGAGCTGATGATATGCAAGAACGTTGCTTATATTGTGCTAAAACAATAGAATCAGGAACAATTACAATCAAATGTAATATATGTAAACGTGAAATCCACGAAAATTGTAAAGCCAATGGTAATGATGAGTCTGAACATGAGAACAATTTTGAAAAATCAACAAAACGATCAAGAAAGAAACAGAAAAAAATCCAACCAACATCAAATTTGTCAGCGTTTACATGTAATCTGTGCAAACTGTATAACGCTTGAGGTATTATTGCGCAGCTAGATTTGCTCAATTTATGCGAGTAATGATAAAGTTTTCCATCCTATTCAAATCTTTGTTGGTTACAAAAAGTAAGTTATAAATATAAAATTCGTTGGAGTATTTTTAAGTAAGTATGTAGGAAGCAAAAATATTTTAATAAGTGCATGTTTCTTTAGAGACAAAATAACCATTTTTATACTTGTACCCTCTCATTTCTTTTAAAGAATTATTTTACACAATTTTTTGTTGCTAGTTTCTTCCGAATGATAATTTTAAATCAAGTTCTGATAATTTGCAAGTACTTCTTACAATTTTGCATTTCTATTCCACATATACATAAAAAATCGAACAACTTCTATTAATATCAATTAATTTTATTCATTTCGATATGATAGCTCATATAAATTATTGTGTATTTTAAACATTATTTTACAAATTGCAATTAATGATATTAATTACAATGAAGAAATTTTTAAGTTCAGACTCTAAAGACTACATAATTTAAACATAGAGAAAACGTATTCAACTTTCAATAATTCCTAAGTCTTAAAAAGTATCAGATTAATTAATATATTCTGAATACTATTTTTTTATCAGATTACCAACAGACCTGACATCTTTAATTCTTATGACAGATACATTCAAGCAACACCTTCACCAGTAATATATAAAAATTCATTAAGTTTAGCCACATTGTAAGATCCTCCGAAGTTTTATAAACTAAAATATCTCAAACTTGTTTTTAAAATAATGTATGATTTTTGTTTTGACGTGCATTTGATAGAAGTAGAGTTTAGTTGCATTTATAATATAAGTAGGTATTAGTATAGTAAAGTTGATTTTGAAAAACAGAGAAAACTTAGATTACAAAAAATTATGTGCCAATGATTTTTAAAATATAAAGATACAATGAACTAAATAATGTGTACAAAAATTTTTGTTACCAAAAGTTAATCGCCCTTCCAAAAATTCGTAATTTTCCTCCATTATTATGCCAAGAAATAGATTCTTCATATGAAATAGATTACAATAGTATTAAAAAAAAAGTAGAAAGCCATATTAATAATATATTATTATAGGTGTGCAAATTTTCGTGGTAAGCAAATGTCAAGGTAGTGGAAAAAGCTAAGTTAAATAAAGATAAATAAGATAAATAAGTTCAGAGCTCGAAAAGTAATCGAAAAATTTTACCCAAGTTCCAAGAGTTCAGCAGACCAAACAAATTCTGATTTAAGAAGCTATGATAAGTATAAGCTGTCAATCGATCTTAGAGATAACAGATATAGAAGATGTAAAGTTTTACTTATGTTCTGTAACAATGTTGGTAGTGAAAGTCTTTGTAACTTAATTTTTTAATAACATCCGCAAATTTTGGAGTTACCTGTGTAGATAGTTTCCGTTGTTCAAAAATAGTAACTTGCATTAGTCATGAATATATGTCATGTACTCCACGCTTTTTGACTTATATGCCAACTAATGCCAATGAAAGATCATGATGAATTGTGATTATTTAATTCCAATTTTATCGACGGGATGAATTGCGAATAGCAAAGTAAGAAAAATTTAAAGAGTTGACGAAAATAGTTTTGAATTGCAAAGTAACATTTGGTTGAAATCTCCAAGTTAATTTGTTGTATTCATCACATTTCGAATGGATAGATGATGAAATAATTTTTGGAGAGAGTAGGCTAAACAAAAAAGAATATAAAAATTAAGAGTGGAACTTAGTTAGGGGTGAGACCGCGAGTCAAAATCATCGCGGTCGTTTTAAGATTGAACAAAAAGAGCTCTCTGAATTTTTTCGGAATTTTTATTAAGTGTGGAATAATTAAAATCAACTATCAAAGACTAAGGGTAGGATTTATGGGTGAGACCGCGAGTCAAAATCATCGCGGTCGTCTTTCGTTTAAAAAAAGAGGGCTCTCTAAATTTTTTGGGAATTTTTATAAAGTGTCGGATAATTAAAATCTAATAAAAAAACTAAGGGTGGGATTTAGGGGTGAGACCGCGAATCAAAATCATCGCGGTCGTCTTTCGTTTAAAAAAAGAGGGCTCTCTAAATTTTTTGGGAATTTTTATTAAGTGTGGGATAAGTAAAATCAACTATCAAAAATTAAGGGTGGGATTTAGGGGTGAGACCGCGAGTCGAAATCATCGCGGTCGTCTTTTGTTCAAAAAAAGAGGGCTCTCTGAATTTTTTCGGAATTTTTATAAAGTGTGGGATCATTAAAATCAAATAAAAAAATTAAGGGTAGGATTTACGGGTGAGACCGCGAGTCGAAATCATCGCGGTCGACTTTAGTTTAAGAAAAGAGGGCTCTCGGAATTTTGTGGGAATTTTTATAAAGTGTGGGATAATTAAAATCTAATAAAGAAATTAAGGGTGGGATTTAGGGGTGAGACCGCGAGTCGAAATCATCGCGGTCGTCTTTTGTTCAAAAAAAGAGGGCTCTCTGAATTTTTTCGGAATTTTTATAAAGTGTGGGATCATTAAAATCTAATAAAAAAATTAAGGGTAGGATTTAGGGGTGAGACCGCGAGTCGAAATCATCGCTGTCGTCTTTCGTTTAAAAAAAGAGGGCTCTCTGAATTTTTTGGGAATTTTTATAAAGTGTGGGATCATTAAAATCAAATAAAAAAATTAAGGGTAGGATTTAGGGGTGAGACCGCGAGTCGAAATCATCGCTGTCGTCTTTCGTTTAAAAAAAGAGGGCTCTCTGAATTTTTTCGGAATTTTTATTAAGTGTGGGATAATTAAAATCAATTATCAAAGACTAAGGGTGGGATTTAGGGGTGAGACCGCGAGTCAAAATCATCGCGGTCGTCTTTCGTTTGGAACAAAAGGGCTTTCTGAATTTTTTCGGAATTTTTATAAAGTGTGGGATCATGAAAATCAAATAAAAAAATTAAGGGTGGGATTTAGGGGTGAGACCGCGAGTCAAAATCATCGCGGTCGTCTTTGGTTTGAAGAAAGAGGGCTCTCTGAATTTTTTCGGAATTTTTATAAAGTGTGGGATAATTAAAATTTAATAAAAAAATTAAGGGTAGGATTTAGGGGTGAGACCGCGAGTCGAAATCATCGCGGTTGACTTTGGTTTAAGAAAAGAGGGCTCTCGGAATTTTGTGGGAATTTTTATAAAGTGTGGGATAATGAAAATCTAATAAAAAAATTAAGGGTGGGATTTAGGGGTGAGACCGCGAGTCGAAATCATCGCGGTCGTCTTTTGTTTAAAAAAAGAGGGCTCTCTGAATTTTTTCGGAATTTTTATAAAGTGTGGGATCATTAAAATCAAATAAAAAAATTAAGGGTAGGATTTACGGGTGAGACCGCGAGTCGAAATCATCGCGGTCGACTTTAGTTTAAGAAAAGAGGGCTCTCTGAATTTTTTGGGAATTTTTATAAAGTGTGGGATAATTAGAATCGACTATCAAAGACTAAGGGTAGGATTTAGGGGTGAGACCGCGAGTCGAAATCATCTCGGTCGTCTTTTGTTTAAAAAAAGAGGAGTCTCTGAATTTTTTCGGAATTTTTATAAAGTGTGGGATCATTAAAATCAAATAAAAAAATTAAGGGTGGGATTTAGGGGTGAGACCGCGAGTCGAAATCATCGCTGTCGTCTTTCGTTTAAAAAAAGAGGGCTCTCTGAATTTTTTGGGAATTTTTATTAAGTGTGGGATAATTAAAATCAACTATCAAAGACTAAGGGTAGGATTTAGGGGTGAGACCGCGAGTCGAAATCATCGCTGTCGTCTTTCGTTTAAAAAAAGAGGGCTCTCTGAATTTTTTGGGAATTTTTATTAAGTGTGGGATAATTAAAATCAACTATCAAAGACTAAGGGTGGGATTTAGGGGTGAGACCGCGAGTCAAATCATCGCGGTCGTCTTTCGTTTAAAAAAAGAGGGCTCTCTGAATTTTTTCGGAATTTTTATAAAGTGTGGAATAATTAAAATCAACTATCAAAGACTAAGGGTGGGATTAAGGGGTGAGACCGCGAGTCAAAATCATCGCGGTCGTCTTTGGTTTAAAAAAAGAGGGCTTTCTGAATTTTTTGGGAATTTTTATAAAGTGTGGGATGAGTAAAATTACAATTAAAAATTTATCCACATTGTCACGAAGATAAATGAGTATTCAATTGTCATCACATTGCATAAGGGTAGGATATCAGAAGTGAGTATTATTTGCGCCGAGATTGTCATTCGAAGTTGCAGAAGTCCCGAGAGATCTTACTGCGTCGTGTTCCTAGGCAGTCGGCCATTTTTACACTCCAGATAATTTTTTTTCATTATCTAGATAATTTCGTTCAGTTGAACGTTCGGATCTTCAGGTACATTAAAATCACAAACTTTTCCTCGGTCACTGCTATCGAAGATCTCGATGTCCTTCAGCACTTGTCTCGCGGTGACGGTATTTCTGCCATGTTAGTTGGAGGTTGATTCGCTTCTATGTTCTGAATCTGTGGTGGTGCTACTTGCTCTCGAGTCTTGCTGTTAACAAATTCGCGCAATACCGCACGAAGTTCGTCGACCGTATTTCCTTTGGTTACGTTTATACTAAAATGCTCACAGGCTTGGAAAAGATGATCTCTTCGTAAATCTTGAATCCACGAGGTTTTACCTTCTGTAATGCGTCTTCCCACCAAGTCCCAGTTCAATGGCATTTGCTCTTTTCCCGAAGATTCTTGTGCTGCTGCAGCCAATGATAAATTCAAGGCGTGCCTCTGGCTGGGAGGTAGTACGCCAAACAACGGTGAATTATCCCCAAAGCTTACTTCTCCTTGTAACTCAGGTTGAGTCGGAGAATCTACGGATGCTGATCGTTCTATTCCTTTCTATGACATGTTACGTCTCTATTCTTCTGATTCACTCGCTCGATACTTGATTCACTTGTACGATTCGACGATCCCTGCCGCTGCCACCAGTTGTTGTTATTGGGATTCTGGGATCTTGCATACAACTACAATTTATTTAAGGGTTCGTTGTCGAATTAAGAGTTGGAACTCAGTAGTAGTGTATATATGAGAGTTCTGGACCAAGACTTCTTTACCGGCCGAGTTGTGATGGTAAGTTACCGACCGTGCGGATAAGTTGCCGACCGTCGGATGGTAACGATTTGGGTACCGATCGTCGATCTTTGTTAC
Organism: Tenthredo mesomela; assembly: GCA_943736025.1. NCBI lineage: Eukaryota > Metazoa > Arthropoda > Insecta > Hymenoptera > Tenthredinidae > Tenthredo > Tenthredo mesomela. Next base: position 11,685,642 of record OX031018.1, read on the forward strand.
CGACAATCGGATGGCTGCAATTTGCCGTCGTGCGATGGCGCCACTGCCGATTGTTACCGATATTCCGATGGTAAGGATCGAGAATCCTGCATTGCCGATCTCCGCTTACCGACAATCTGATGGTTGCGATTTGCCGTCATGCGATGGCGCCACTATGGATGATCGATCCTTAGTTACCGATAATCCGATGGTAACGATCCGATCATTAGTTACCGATCGTCTGATAGCTGCAATTTTCCTGCAATTTTCCGTCTTGCGATGGCGCCACTAAGGATTCGCTTTCGAATTATGGTAACGATTACCGATCTTTTTCTTCTTACCGACAATCGATCCAAGATGGCTGAAATATCTAATTCTAAGCTGATATATATACGAATTATACTAACTAAAAAATGTTTGAAGAGTGACAGGGTGTTATATACCGCGAGGACCGGGTGAAAGAGAATGGTCCATCCGCCCAGGCAGCTAATATTTCGTATTTTTAGGGGGATAGCCACTCGTTGCACTGAAAATCCCTAGGGTGATTTTGGCGCGCGGTCGATGCAACTCGGCAGCCATTGTTGATACAAGCCGGCTGACTGTCAATACATCGCGGAAGTTAGACAAGTGTGGTTATGTTCGTTTATTTGAAGGAAATGATAAATAAAGTGAATAAAACCTACGTGAATAAGCTATGGATATTTATTGATGCCTCAACCCCAGAATACAATCAATCATTTTGTTCGAATTGATTGTTCTCGATGAACTCTTTGATTCTGATAAATTTCCAGTTATAGCTTAAGTTAATTCGTTGATTGCATTAAGATATCATTTAAAACTGATTGATCGATTTTTGATAAATATTCCTAGCTTATTCACGTAGGTTTTATTCACTTTATTTATCATTTGCTTCAAATAAACGAACATAACCACACTTGTCTACCTTCCGCGATGTATTGACAGTCAGCCGGCTTGTATCAACAATGGCTGCCGAGTTACATCGACCGCGCGCCAAAATCACCCTAGGGATTTTTTCAGCGCAACGAGTGGCTATCCCCCTAAAAATACGAAATATTATCTGCCTGGGCGGATGGACCATTCTCTTTCACCTGGTCCTCGCGGTATATATATTGCAATCAATGACGCGAATTATCTGATAATATATGCGTTTATTTGTGATGTCTCAAGTCTAACCTATTCTAAAATACAACAATTTCAATAATAATAATAATAATAATGGCCGTAACATTTATCCCTCATCTGTATTCATCATCATTCCCTATGAGAATGGGATCTGAAAATAGAAAAAGTGAGCTTAGATGTGTCATAATGATTCCTCAATGTTAAATCATACACACTATTCTTCTTCAGACGCATTCTGTATATCTTGATCATATTCGCCCTCGCTACCGCTATCCAGTCTTTCGTCTATTCGATCCCGAAGAACCATAGAGACTGCATAATCTTCGGAATTCGGGTAATAATGTTCATCATGCGCCTTCTTAAACCACCAACAGCGAATATCGTGGTCTATCTGAAGCTTTGCCTGGACACCATTAATTGTTAACACGGCACCATCCACACAACGCCTGGTTACATATGGCTTCAGCTGTGGATCAACCAAGTCATCAAGATTAGGAGCATTACCCCATTCCACAGGAGTCGCCCAATCATATCGTGCGTGAATTCCTTGAACAAATACATAATCAACTTAGCAATTCTAAAATAACAATATTGTATCCAGACATCAGGCTCTACTTACGATTGCGCATGTTTGCGGAATTATGAGCCATCACATCGATATCTTTCCCCATCATCTCGTCTATTCGATACCGAAGAACATTGGCGATTGCATAATCTTCAGGATTAGGGTAAGCCTGATAATGATCCACCCTCCTAAACCACCAACAGCGAATATTGTTGTCTATTCGGAGGCCAGCCTGGATACCATTAATTGTTATTAAGGCACGATCCACACGTCGTCTGATTACATATGGTTCTAGTTGTGTATTAATCAATGCACCAAGATGAGAATCATTACCCCACTCCACAGGGGTTGCCCAATTGTATCGTGAGGAAACGTCTTGAATAGAACACAATATTAACTTAGCACTTGTAAAATAATATCATATGAAGACATCAGGCTCTACTTACAATAGTATATGCTTGCACGATTACCAGCCATCACGTTCAGGGATTTTCCTTTGATTCTATGAACTTGCACTATTCGCCGATCTTTTCAGACTGAAAATTGTCTTTTTCGTCTTAAACTAACCAGGCAGGGGTTAGGTTGCATCCTGTTTGCTGCATACCATCCCCAAAATAAAATCAAACTCAACCAACCAGAGAACAGCTCTCAAAGACACCACCTCGGCTCATAAAAACCGGCAAGTCCCAAAGGATCGAGCAATAAATATCATTCAGAAGTTTTTCACTATACTTTCGTCGCTCGAAAAACGCTAGAATTCTGCAAACACGAAGATTGCATGCAATAATCAAAAGATACCACCCATAAAAATCGACAAATCTCAAAGGATCAAGCAATAAATATCATTCAGAAGTTTTTCACACCCTCTTGCCGCTCAAAACGTTAGAAGTTTGTGAAGACACAGATCGCAATAATCAAACGAGCACACCTCGGCCCATAAAAATCGTGCATAATCTTCAGGATCCTGGTAATACCGATAATTATCCACCTTCCTCAACAACCAACAGTGAATATTGTTGTCTATTTGAAGCCTTGCCTGTATACCATTCTTTGTTATCATGACAGCATTCACACGTTGCCTGGCTGTATATAGTTTTAGCTGTGTATCAACCAATCCACCAAGATGAGGATCATTATTCCATTCTACAGGGTTTTTTTTCAGTCATATTGTGCGTAAAATCCTCGAATATAACACATGATTAACTTGGTAATTGTCAAATAATATCATATAAAGATATCAGGCCCTACTTACGGTGGTGCATATTTGCGAAATTACGAGACATCACGTTCAACGATTTTCCTATGATTCTATGAACTTTCACTATTCACCGATCTTCTTTCAAAAACTGGAAGTTGTCTTCTTTTCTCAAACTGATCAGGCGGGTGGGTTGCATCCTATTGGCTGTATACCACAAAAAAGAATCAACCCCAGCCAAACAGTTATCAAAATACTCCACCACAGATAAAATCGGCAAGTCTCAATGGATAGAGCGATAAAACGTCATTCAGATTATGAATTGGTTGAGTTGAATAAAAAACAATGAAATTGTGATTACATTTGCAGGGTGATGCTAATTATATAATAGAGTCGTGTTCCCCAACACCGTTCCTCAGTCATTTGCCTGCTATCGAAAAAATCGGATTCGTCGATGGACATCATCCCATGGTTGGTGATTAGCTCTAGCTGTTGCAAAAAAAAAAAAATAAAAAAATAAAATAAAAAAAAATAAAAAAAAGCTCGGTTGAGCCACTTCTCATCCATATCCTCCTTCAAAACGAATCTTCTTGAATCCATTCAGGTGTACAACCCACGACAAACAGATTCAAACATGTCCATTGAATGATCAAATATATTGGATATAATATTAGAATCAAATGAAATTCTGTTGGACAAAAGTATAAAGGCCGAGGTCCACCAGCCGGCAGCGAACGGCGGTGACCGGCCGAAAACAGTGATTCACATTCAAAACACGAACCAAATTTAACTTTAACGCCAGATTTGGTCGATGTATGGGATGTGAACCACTGTTTTGCCGTTTGCCACCGCTCGCTGCCGGCTAATGGGTTTCAGCCTTAACTGGAAGCATTGCCGGGAAATAGAAATCTATAATACAAGTACTTACTATGATATTCCCATAGGTGTTACGTCATGAATAAATGTTATGTAAAGGATGCGAATCACTAGTTAGATGCGTTGACATTCTGATCTCGAATTGGTAGAGTTCTATGTTTGTTACCGAGTCTTGAATAGATAGTTCTTCGAGGTGTTGTCTAACTCTTATCTATCGATGTAAATGCGTTTTATCAGTCGCCACTATGCGGAGGTGAGATAAATGATCGACGATTTTACTTTCAATTAACAATATTCATTTAACAATCCGTCGGAAATTTTGGTTGTTAATCTCGCGCATAAATGCCAATTAACTTTAGTTTGCAATTTTGATAGTTATACAGGGTGTATCACCTCATGTGTTCAGAATTGGAGGGACTCAGTCGACGCGAAGCCACGTCTCTATAGCCAATCAACAAACAAGAGATTTTCGTAGAGCGAAATTCTCACGAGAATAGAAGATACAATTTCTTGGTTTTGGAAAAAAAAAATGTCAACAACGACTATTAATATTTGTATTGATAGAGAGGGCAGACAATTCGAGGCCTATGTGTCAGCGTTAGAGTGAATAAGTACTTATAACAAGCACATTAAATCGTTGTTGACATTTTTTCCTACACCAAGAAATTGTATCCTCTATTCTTGTGAGAAGGGATACCATGCTCATAATAACAACATGCCGACTTACCTCTCTGTCCCGAATATTTCACACCACCGAGTAGTAAAATTAGAAAACTTGCGACAATGCTTCTACCTAAGGAAAAATATGTTCTACACTATCGTAATTTGAAACAGTGCATCAAATTTGGTTTAAAGCTGACGAAAGTGCACAGAATTCTAAGGTTCGCACAATCACCATGGTTAAAATCATACATAGATCTCAATACAAATATGCGAAAGCAATCGAAAACGAATTTGAGAAGAATTTCTACAAGCTTATGAATAACGCTGTATTTGGCAAGACCATGAAGAATGTGCGTAACCATAAGAACGTGAAACTAATCACGAAGTGGGGGGGTAGGGGCGGTGCACGTGCTCCCATTGCAAGGCCAACATTTCATAGTTGTACCATATTTTCTGAAGATATGGTGATTATTCAGCTAAGTCGAACCACTGTATATTTCAATAAGCCCATCTACATTGGTGCTGCTATTCTCAATCTTTCGAAAATATTTCTATACAACTTCCACTATGATTATGTAAAAAAGAATTTTTCAAGTACCGAATCAAAATTCATGTATACCGATACAGATAGCCTGATATATCAATTTACTGTTCCAAATATCTATGAAATCATCATGCGTGATGTTGCGACAATGTTCGATACATCAGACTATCCGACGGATAATACCTACGGCATTCCCCTGTTGAACAAAAAAACGTCTTGGTCTGGTGAAGGACGAAAATAATGGAAAAATTATGACCGAATTTATCGGCTTGCGAGCAAAACTCTGTACATTCAGAACTCGTGGCGATACCGACAAGAAACTTGCAAAGGGTTTAAAAGACTCGACATTAAAATCTATCACGTTTGATGATTACAAACGATGCCTTTTCGGTTATCAAAATTTGGTTGAGCAACAGTGTATGATAAGAAGTAGTCGACATACAGTTAGCACTATTATACAGAATAACTTAGCTCTAAGCTGGTGTGACGATAAGCGAAGGTTGATACCCGGTAAAACTGATACTTTACCTTGGGGTTACCAAGATCCTGCAAACTTGTAAATTTCTCACATTTTCTCACATTTTCTCACATTTTCTCAAAAAATTTCTCATCTACTTTACACGTAAATGTGAGAAAATGTGAGAAAATGTGAGAAACTGTGAGAAAGTGTGTGTGTGTGTGTGAAAACATTTTTCCACAATGATCATGTAAGCTGGCATTAGGATTGAGGGGAATGAAGAAACAAAATGTAAATATGTTGATAATAAGTTTATTCATGACAATTATACTACACATCCGATTAATTTATCCAACTATTATGTGCTTGTTTTTATTATTCATAATATATTCTACAGAATAAGTTAGCTCTAAGCTGGTGTGACGATAAGCGAAAGTTGATACCCGGTAGAACTGATACTTTACCCTGGGGTTACCAAGATCCTGCAAACTTGTAAATTTCTCACATTTTCTCACATTTTCTCACATTTTCTCACATTTTCTCACATTTTCTCAAAAAATTTCCCATCTACTTTACACGTCAATGTGAGAAAATGTGAGAAAATGTGAGAAAATGTGAGAAACTGTGAGAAAGTGTGTGTGTGTGTGTGTGTGTGTGTGTGTGTGTGTGTGTGTGTGTGTGTGTGTGTGTGAAAACATTTTTCCACAATGATCATGTGAGCTGGCATTAAGATTGAGGGGATTGAAGAAACAAAATGTAAATATGTTGATAATAAGTTTATTCATGACAATTATATTACACATCCGATTTATTTATCCAACTATTATGTGAACCGTCGAATCCCAACCATTTTACATAGAGTTGAACATCACGCCTCCGCAAGACCATTTCTATACAAGATAGCCATCGGGATATTGCACCCTGCTGAGCTCCTCCTTATAAAACCCGCCTTCGATGGGTTGATTCAGGTAGTCGGTGAGTTTGTCAGTTGGAGGGTTGGTATTTTTCACCTCATGAATCGTAAGTATTTCTCTTGTCCAATTCGGCGTATAACCCTCTTCGAACACATTTTTATATTTGCTAATTCGAACTTTATCGCCGACGCACAGGTTGCTTTCATATCATTTAATATTTATAGAGGTAAAGATTCAAACCTATGTTTACTCGAAAAAGTTCAAGCTCATGGTAACTAAGATTTATTTTAAAGTATTGCGTATAAAAATTACAGCCAATTATGTTGATAATAAAGGCCTATTGTAGAGAAAGGTTAAGAATCGTTGTTTCTTATAACAAACTAGACGTCGTTTCAAAGTCTTGCATATGATCACCGAAATGCAATACATGCTAAATGCTCAGCGTGGGTATACACTATATGCTGAATCCATGCATCCTTTAATTTCCTCGGATATGTCAAGAGCGAATAGAGCTTTTGGTTGAAGCAAAACAATTTTATACATATTCGTATCAATATTCGGTTTCAAACTCGACTCTATCCCTTCCAGACGCTCGTCAATATCTTTCAAGACAAGCTTTGTGAAACAATGAAGAGGAGTATCCGTAAAGCCAAACGCATTTGCCAATGTAGAGAGTTCCCTTACCATTTCGTCTTTTAGTTTGTTCACAGCAACCATATGTTCTGATAGACGACATAAATGATTACAGACGCACGGAATTATGGCGTTTAGTCCATCGATCGATGATTTCTGCAGTACGATGGACGGCGAGTACAGCTTCCGTTTCTTAAGACTGGGGGAGTTGCAAGTAGATGCCTCATCTTCTGTGTCTCGATCTTCTTCCTTTTTCCACTGCCCAGCTGGTTCTGTTAGCTTGATGGCTCTCGAACCGTGAGCCAAGATGAACGAAACGGTATAACCCTTCACATCTACGGGTGTAGTATCGATAGAAACGGCTGGAGTATAGGGTGTGGTCGTTGGTTTAGCGAAGTATGTGTTGATTTTGCTCTCGATTGTCAAAAAGTTCCACCAAATGTCAGTTCTCATCGCGATAATATTTCCACCTTGGTGACAGAACTGCACAATAGGTTCGAAACGTTCTCCGACTAAAGAATATCCAACCAAGACTGTCGTGGAAAACGAAGGGTTTATTCCATATGTGGTTGATAGCAACATCCGCCTGGTTGGTCGCAGAGGGTCAATTATGAGTGGTTTATCAGCCGAATGAGGTTTTTGCAATGCACGCACAGTTTGAGGGTTAAATATGATGAAATTTTGATTCAGACACTGAAGAGTATTGATGCAGAGTAACTGATGTTCACTATTGCAAGCACGGTCTATCTGCAACTACTGGTGTAGTTGCTTATAGACCCCTTAATATTTCGAGAAAAACCCCCACTACCTGGTGAAGTTTTACTATTCGCCAGAGGATAAGGAGAAGCGACCATTTTCAAGTTCACGCTTCGGCTACCCTTGCAAACGTGCGAGCGTACATGCTTTTGTCTTGAATGCAAAGGTGTGATTGGGGGTTGAAGGCGAAGTGCATGCAGGTGCGTAAGGGACGGTCGGGTAAAAATCAATATGCAGGTGACGTCAATCAGGTCGATGTATAGTGACAGTGTTTCAGGTAGGCAAAAATGGTCAAGGGTTGGCGGGTGGTGGTAACATCAACGATTGTTTCATTTACACTGAGTGGGGATGAGCAGGGTACCAAGCATAACATATATAGACTCGCCAAAAGTGTGTCATTTTATCAGTTTGAAAAACTATTCAGTAGGGAAGACTCTGCTGGTTGTGATCTTCCCATTTCGAGTGGTTGAACAATTACTGTTGCGTTTGTTTTTTCATTCGTGAAAGGCATTGTTACCAAGCGAACAAGTCTGAGCTTCGAGAAAATTCTGGACAAGTCCTTATTTTTCTTTTGTTTGAATTTATTTTGAAGGATATTTTTTGCGATGAATCGTGTTGAGGATAAACGTATCATATCAACCGTGAAGGGTTTAATCCTGATGGTGATACGGTACCTCGATAATACAAGGCCGGAAGTTATTACGACGCGTATGCGTGATTGGTACCATCGAGTCAAGGGAATGCATACTGAGCAGGAAGTGACGACAGTTCTACGTAATATTATCGGTATACTTGACATGCCGATAGTCATGCAAATCATGACATTGTCGGACTTAGTGGACAACCCTTTTTGGATGATACAAATGCTGGAAATCGCGGAAGCTGCCCTTATACAATCAGATCTTCGAATAGTAACAGATGTCATGAAGCGGCTAGGACGGAAGATGAGGATGTCACCACGTGAGGATGCCGCGGCTATAGCATGAGAAGAAGCTATTGCTATGGAAACTGTCGAGGCTTATGAATTGGCGGCGGATAGTGTGATGGCATTTACACAGGATCATCCAGCACTACACCCGCGGAATTCCGATTCCGGCTAACTCGTTGAACAACAATCAAAATAAATAAACTAAAAGGAGGTGCAAATGCACGAGCATGAAGTCGGTAATAGCGAGCGAACTTCATAGACCCGCCCGACATAATTATTCACATCGTTATGTCGATATACGCGTTCTGGATGAAACCTGGCAAGCCGGACTTGTCAATATGTCCGCATACTCATCCGTCAACAAGGGCTCAAAATTTTTGCTCACAGTGATTGATATATTTTCCAAATTTGCGTGGGCCGTGCCGATCAAGAGTAAAAATGCCAAAGATGTAACAGCTGCAACGAAATCTGCAATCGTACACTGAAAAATAAAATGTGAAAACAGTTCACACTTCAAGGTTCTTGTAAGTGGACTAGTATTCTACCAGATTTGATTGCATCGTATAACAACACCAAACATCGCACGATTGGAATGAAGCCGAAAGATATAACTACGACTAATGAGAAACAACTGTATCGAGGAGTGTATAAACCGCGTGAAATAAAAATGAGCAAACGAAAACGTAAATTTAAGGTCGGCGATAAAGTTCGAATTAGCAAATATAAAAATGTGTTCGAAGAGGGTTATACGCCGAATTGGACAAGAGAAATATTTACGATTCATGAGGTGAAAAATACCAACCCTCTAACTGACAAACTCACCGACTACCTGAATCAACCCATCGAAGGCGGGTTTTATAAGGAGGAGCTCAGCAGGGTGCCATATCCCGATGGCTATCTTGTATAGAAATGGTCTTGCGGAGGCGTGATGTTCAACTCTATGTAAAATGGTTGGGATTCGACGGTTCACATAATAGTTGGATAAATAAATCGGATGTGTAATATAATTGTCATGAATAAACTTATTATCAACATATTTACATTTTGTTTCTTCATTCCCCTCAATCTTAATGCCAGCTTACATGATCATTGTGGAAAAGTGTTTTCACACACACACACACACACACACTTTCTCACAGTTTCTCACATTTTCTCACATTTTCTCACATTTTCTCACATTGACGTGTAAAGTAGATGGGAAATTTTTTGAGAAAATGTGAGAAAATGTGAGAAAATGTGAGAAAATGTGAGAAAATGTGAGAAATTTACAAGTTTGCAGGATCTTGGTAACCCCAGGGTAAAGTATCAGTTCTACCGGGTATCAACTTTCGCTTATCGTCACACCAGCTTAGAGCTAACTTATTCTGTAGAATATATTATGAATAATAAAAACAAGCACATAATAGTTGGATAAATTAATCGGATGTGTAGTATAATTGTCATGAATAAACTTATTATCAACATATTTACATTTTGTTTCTTCATTCCCCTCAATCCTAATGCCAGCTTACATGATCATTGTGGAAAAATGTTTTCACACACACACACACACTTTCTCACAGTTTCTCACATTTTCTCACATTTTCTCACATTTACGTGTAAAGTAGATGAGAAATTTTTTGAGAAAATGTGAGAAAATGTGAGAAAATGTGAGAAATTTACAAGTTTGCAGGATCTTGGTAACCCCAAGGTAAAGTATCAGTTTTACCGGGTATCAACCTTCGCTTATCGTCACACCAGCTTAGAGCTAAGTTATTCTGTATAATAGTGCTAACTGTATGTCGACTACTTCTTATCATACACTGTTGCTCAACCAAATTTTGATAACCGAAAAGGCATCGTTTGTAATCATCAAACGTGATAGATTTTAATGTCGAGTCTTTTAAACCCTTTGCAAGTTTCTTGTCGGTATCGCCACGAGTTCTGAATGTACAGAGTTTTGCTCGCAAGCCGATAAATTCGGTCATAATTTTTCCATTATTTTCGTCCTTCACCAGACCAAGACGTTTTTTTGTTCAACAGGGGAATGCCGTAGGTATTATCCGTCGGATAGTCTGATGTATCGAACATTGTCGCAACATCACGCATGATGATTTCATAGATATTTGGAACAGTAAATTGATATATCAGGCTATCTGTATCGGTATACATGAATTTTGATTCGGTACTTGAAAAATTCTTTTTTACATAATCATAGTGGAAGTTGTATAGAAATATTTTCGAAAGATTGAGAATAGCAGCACCAATGTAGATGGGCTTATTGAAATATACAGTGGTTCGACTTAGCTGAATAATCACCATATCTTCAGAAAATATGGTACAACTATGAAATGTTGGCCTTGCAATGGGAGCACGTGCACCGCCCCTACCCCCCCACTTCGTGATTAGTTTCACGTTCTTATGGTTACGCACATTCTTCATGGTCTTGCCAAATACAGCGTTATTCATAAGCTTGTAGAAATTCTTCTCAAATTCGTTTTCGATTGCTTTCGCATATTTGTATTGAGATCTATGTATGATTTTAACCATGGTGATTGTGCGAACCTTAGAATTCTGTGCACTTTCGTCAGCTTTAAACCAAATTTGATGCACTGTTTCAAATTACGATAGTGTAGAACATATTTTTCCTTAGGTAGAAGCATTGTCGCAAGTTTTCTAATTTTACTACTCGGTGGTGTGAAATATTCGGGACAGAGAGGTAAGTCGGCATGTTGTTATTATGAGCATGGTATCCCTTCTCACAAGAATAGAGGATACAATTTCTTGGTGTAGGAAAAAATGTCAACAACGATTTAATGTGCTTGTTATAAGTACTTATTCACTCTAACGCTGACACATAGGCCTCGAATTGTCTGCCCTCTCTATCAATACAAATATTAATAGTCGTTGTTGACATTTTTTTTTTCCAAAACCAAGAAATTGTATCTTCTATTCTCGTGAGAATTTCGCTCTACGAAAATCTCTTGTTTGTTGATTGGCTATAGAGACGTGGCTTCGCGTCGACTGAGTCCCTCCAATTCTGAACACATGAGGTGATACACCCTGTATAACTATCAAAATTGCAAACTAAAGTTAATTGGCATTTATGCGCGAGATTAACAACCAAAATTTCCGACGGATTGTTAAATGAATATTGTTAATTGAAAGTAAAATCGTCGATCATTTATCTCACCTCCGCATAGTGGCGACTGATAAAACGCATTTACATCGATAGATAAGAGTTAGACAACACCTCGAAGAACTATCTATTCAAGACTCGGTAACAAACATAGAACTCTACCAATTCGAGATCAGAATGTCAACGCATCTAACTAGTGATTCGCATCCTTTACATAACATTTATTCATGACGTAACACCTATGGGAATATCATAGTAAGTACTTGTATTATAGATTTCTATTTCCCGGCAATGCTTCCAGTTAAGGCTGAAACCCATTAGCCGGCAGCGAGCGGTGGCAAACGGCAAAACAGTGGTTCACATCCCATACATCGACCAAATCTGGCGTTAAAGTTAGATTTGGTTCGTGTTTTGAATGTGAATCACTGTTTTCGGCCGGTCACCGCCGTTCGCTGCCGGCTGGTGGACCTCGGCCTTTATACTTTTGTCCAACAGAATTTCATTTGATTCTAATATTATATCCAATATATTTGATCATTCAATGGACATGTTTGAATCTGTTTGTCGTGGGTTGTACACCTGAATGGATTCAAGAAGATTCGTTTTGAAGGAGGATATGGATGAGAAGTGGCTCAACCGAGCTTTTTTTTATTTTTTTTTATTTTATTTATTTTTTTTTTTTTTTTTGCAACAGCTAGAGCTAATCACCAACCATGGGATGATGTCCATCGACGAATCCGATTTTTTCGATAGCAGGCAAATGACTGAGGAACGGTGTTGGGGAACACGACTCTATTATATAATTAGCATCACCCTGCAAATGTAATCACAATTTCATTGTTTTTTATTCAACTCAACCAATTCATAATCTGAATGACGTTTTATCGCTCTATCCATTGAGACTTGCCGATTTTATCTGTGGTGGAGTATTTTGATAACTGTTTGGCTGGGGTTGATTCTTTTTTGTGGTATACAGCCAATAGGATGCAACCCACCCGCCTGATCAGTTTGAGAAAAGAAGACAACTTCCAGTTTTTGAAAGAAGATCGGTGAATAGTGAAAGTTCATAGAATCATAGGAAAATCGTTGAACGTGATGTCTCGTAATTTCGCAAATATGCACCACCGTAAGTAGGGCCTGATATCTTTATATGATATTATTTGACAATTACCAAGTTAATCATGTGTTATATTCGAGGATTTTACGCACAATATGACTGAAAAAAAACCCTGTAGAATGGAATAATGATCCTCATCTTGGTGGATTGGTTGATACACAGCTAAAACTATATACAGCCAGGCAACGTGTGAATGCTGTCATGATAACAAAGAATGGTATACAGGCAAGGCTTCAAATAGACAACAATATTCACTGTTGGTTGTTGAGGAAGGTGGATAATTATCGGTATTACCAGGATCCTGAAGATTATGCACGATTTTTATGGGCCGAGGTGTGCTCGTTTGATTATTGCGATCTGTGTCTTCACAAACTTCTAACGTTTTGAGCGGCAAGAGGGTGTGAAAAACTTCTGAATGATATTTATTGCTTGATCCTTTGAGATTTGTCGATTTTTATGGGTGGTATCTTTTGATTATTGCATGCAATCTTCGTGTTTGCAGAATTCTAGCGTTTTTCGAGCGACGAAAGTATAGTGAAAAACTTCTGAATGATATTTATTGCTCGATCCTTTGGGACTTGCCGGTTTTTATGAGCCGAGGTGGTGTCTTTGAGAGCTGTTCTCTGGTTGGTTGAGTTTGATTTTATTTTGGGGATGGTATGCAGCAAACAGGATGCAACCTAACCCCTGCCTGGTTAGTTTAAGACGAAAAAGACAATTTTCAGTCTGAAAAGATCGGCGAATAGTGCAAGTTCATAGAATCAAAGGAAAATCCCTGAACGTGATGGCTGGTAATCGTGCAAGCATATACTATTGTAAGTAGAGCCTGATGTCTTCATATGATATTATTTTACAAGTGCTAAGTTAATATTGTGTTCTATTCAAGACGTTTCCTCACGATACAATTGGGCAACCCCTGTGGAGTGGGGTAATGATTCTCATCTTGGTGCATTGATTAATACACAACTAGAACCATATGTAATCAGACGACGTGTGGATCGTGCCTTAATAACAATTAATGGTATCCAGGCTGGCCTCCGAATAGACAACAATATTCGCTGTTGGTGGTTTAGGAGGGTGGATCATTATCAGGCTTACCCTAATCCTGAAGATTATGCAATCGCCAATGTTCTTCGGTATCGAATAGACGAGATGATGGGGAAAGATATCGATGTGATGGCTCATAATTCCGCAAACATGCGCAATCGTAAGTAGAGCCTGATGTCTGGATACAATATTGTTATTTTAGAATTGCTAAGTTGATTATGTATTTGTTCAAGGAATTCACGCACGATATGATTGGGCGACTCCTGTGGAATGGGGTAATGCTCCTAATCTTGATGACTTGGTTGATCCACAGCTGAAGCCATATGTAACCAGGCGTTGTGTGGATGGTGCCGTGTTAACAATTAATGGTGTCCAGGCAAAGCTTCAGATAGACCACGATATTCGCTGTTGGTGGTTTAAGAAGGCGCATGATGAACATTATTACCCGAATTCCGAAGATTATGCAGTCTCTATGGTTCTTCGGGATCGAATAGACGAAAGACTGGATAGCGGTAGCGAGGGCGAATATGATCAAGATATACAGAATGCGTCTGAAGAAGAATAGTGTGTATGATTTAACATTGAGGAATCATTATGACACATCTAAGCTCACTTTTTCTATTTTCAGATCCCATTCTCATAGGGAATGATGATGAATACAGATGAGGGATAAATGTTACGGCCATTATTATTATTATTATTATTGAAATTGTTGTATTTTAGAATAGGTTAGACTTGAGACATCACAAATAAACGCATATATTATCAGATAATTCGCGTCATTGATTGCAATATATATATATAACACCCTGTCACTCTTCAAGCATTTTTTAGTTAGTATAATTCGTATATATATCAGCTTAGAATTAGATATTTCAGCCATCTTGGATCGATTGTCGGTAAGAAGAAAAAGATCGGTAATCGTTACCATGATTCGAAAGCGAATCCTTAGTGGCGCCATCGCAAGACGGAAAATTGCAGGAAAATTGCAGCTATCAGACTATCGGTAACTAATGATCGGATCGTTACCATCGGATTATCGGTAACTAAGGATCGATAATCCATAGTGGCGCCATCGCATGACGGCAAATCGCAACCATCAGATTGTCGGTAAGCGGAGATCGGCAATGCAGGATTCTCGATCCTTACCATCGGAATATCGGTAACAATCGGCAGTGGCGCCATCGCACGACGGCAAATTGCAGCCATCCGATTGTCGGTAACAAAGATCGACGATCGGTACCCAAATCGTTACCATCCGACGGTCGGCAACTTATCCGCACGGTCGGTAACTTACCATCACAACTCGGCCGGTAAAGAAGTCTTGGTCCAGAACTCTCATATATACACTACTCTCAGTCGTACAAAAGTAATTCAAGTTTTATTAATATATAAAGTTGTACAAAAGGTTTTACTGATATCGGACTAATCTCTTATATAATGTCTCTTGCTCTGGTCGCGAAGTTCTGACAATGAGCGCATCGTCTGCCCTCCTTTTGATGACTATTTGGGAGGTCAGTGCTGCGTCCTTCATTGCTATATGCATTTCGCCATACGACAGAGTTGTTGCTCTGCTATATCGCGTTAGCGCATTCCTGGATTTGAGGTGTCACAATTGATTGGTATTCGAATTGCAACAGCCTGTAAGCCCGTATTTCCGCCCATTTAATTAACATAGGATTTTTCATCGAAAAAATTCATTTTTTTTTTTTTTCACGTGCCTGTAGTGCGCTGGAAAAATCCACTATTCCGTCATTTTAGAGTGTCATAGTTAGTAAGTACTGTAACACGAATTTCCTTCAAGGGTGGAGGAAGAGTAAGACTCCTCGCGATACTCTACGGCGCTTGTCTTTGGATTTACTTAAAACCCATGAAAATTAGAAATAATAATAATAATCAGAATTTTGTTGGGCGTCAGACGCGAACAGCGTCATTTATTAATTAAATACCAAATTTACCAGAGACTTACGACGGATGTGCTTCGGCTAGTTCAGAATGAAAATCAGAGGGTAGAGGGGGGTAGGTCATCAGATGGATAATAGAATTAATCAAAGATATAACACAGATTTGAATCGATATAATATTTGCGTTTTTAATCAAAACTTGACATAAATCAGATTAACATGAGTTTGATTCTATGATCAATGAATTTTTAATGACAATATTCAGCAAATAAGTTTCACATTAGTTCGAGACGATAACAAATAATGAGATTTACTCCAAAGAACAATAGATTCGAGACGATAAGGAACAAGTCTCTAATTTAACGAATGATAAGCTCAGTACAAGCTGATAATTATTTTATCGAATTATAAAGAACGACATAAATCAGGGATTAACCCAGAACAATTAATAGTTTATTAACTAACTTAATCCTAACGTGGATAACTCTCAGAATAAATTATATTTTACATAAGAAAGAAAACGGACGAGACTATTGCTCTCCACGGCTACAACTACGTTCACAATACCCAGGATA
This sequence comes from Tenthredo mesomela, assembly GCA_943736025.1. NCBI lineage: Eukaryota > Metazoa > Arthropoda > Insecta > Hymenoptera > Tenthredinidae > Tenthredo > Tenthredo mesomela. The sequence continues at coordinate 11,702,056 of OX031018.1, forward strand.
GCCAAGACAGATTATAAAATTACTAATATTCCACTACTAGAGAATAAAGAAAAAGATAGTAGCTCAACTACAAAGAATAGGACACTAAGGTCCGCAATAACTAACTAATAGCGAATTTTGTGCTAGATTGCACGAGGATTATCCCTCAAAACATGCTTAAGCAACCAAAAAGACAGCCAGTCACGAAATAACTCAATAATTAAACCAAAGAATGTTATAGATTCGGCACGAGACGATATTATTAATGAAAAATGCAAACAATCAAATACTACAGCACGACGAGACCTCGTGGCCCAACGCCTACGTAGAAAATATACTATACTCAGAACTCGTACTCGATACCATACGATTTATTCAGAATTAGTTCGTGACTTCACAATAAATTGAATAGGCTTACCTCACGGTTGACTTTGGCCACAAGGCACTGAACTACACTAATTATATTAACAATAAACTATAAATTTGGAAAAGACTCTAAGTTACATAAATTCAAGACACTATAAAGAAAACTCGGGACGATACGATAATTGCGTGCAGCACAGTCGACAGTCGAACGTAGAAGAGAAGGATTCCTGGTGCTTCCTTTGGCTCGCTAGGTGATGAGTTGCGAACTTACTCACGTGCTCCTGTGATTGGCCTAATTAGGCAACGTAAGTGGGGCGGGTCTAGTGGACAGTTGTTGCGTCTCACCCTAGGATCCCGCTGACGGAATTATGCTTTCTTCTAGATCTGGATCGTAACTCGTCCATGTCCTGGCAGCGATCTGAGCTGCTTTCTGGACGTCGGACGGACTAAGGCGCGCTAATTTCAAAATCGAAATCGTGTCGCAACGGAGTTGTGTCAGTCTTAAAGACGACCGGCGTTCCTGTTATCGTAGTTTTCTTACTCCCTGATTGTCGTTGACTCGGAGGGGCTCTCCAGTTGTCCACTCATAAAAAGTGTTCCTGGCTGGAGGATCTGGCTGCAGTTAAGGCGATCCTAAACCGGATCTTCGCCTCGACGCACCATTGGCGTCGCGGAAGGTTATTAAAACCTCCTCACACGAGGTAGCTGCTTGTTGTCGAGACGATATTCGTAAGCTTTCTTGGCTAACACGTAGACGGTACGATAATCAGGAGGGTAGATGTTATTTCGTTGGCTTAGCTCCAGGCTGAATAGTCGTCGATGAAGGAGGCTGTAATGAGTTACTTGATTCGCTCAGCCCTATACGCTGTCATCGCGGCATCCAGTTTTGATACGATAAAGCCATCGTCAATGCAACTCTGGCGAACTTGGGGAAGGTGTTCCCTCGGTGGATGTTGACTCCGTTGCGCGCCGAAGCGCGAAGTACAATTTCCATAGAAAAGAAATAATGCAAACAAAAGAGGATTAGAAATATGATATCCTGCCTAATTCTGTCTTAGCTCTTCCTGGGTAGCCTGCCGACCGTGCACACTCGTTATCGCATTTGGTAGTCCCTGGGACGCTTGCACAAAGTGCAACGTCACAGTACGTACAAATTTTTCCAGTCCTCTAAAACCATATTTCACAGAGTAGCCGCTGCCGACAGATTCTGGTTTTGGAAAAGAATCAAATTTCTTATAACAATGAAAAGATAATAACATATACCAAAGCCTTTTGGGATAGAAAGAAGTATAGTTTTTCCAAAACTAGAATTTATCGGCAGCGGCTACTCTGTGAAATATGATTGTAGATGGCTGAAAAAAAAATGTACATACTCACTAACTATGACACTCTAAAGTGACGGAATAGTGGATTTTTCCAGCGCACTACAGGCACGGAAGTAAAAAAAAAAAAATTTCGATGAGAAATCCTATGTTAATCAAATGGGCGAAAATACGGGCTTACAGGCACCCTTTCCCATTGAGCTACAGAGCTCAAATTTCACCCAAAATATTATTTATTTATTTGGAACAGATCTAGGGGGTGTCATGGTCAAAGTTCCACCGACCCCCAAATAAGGGTCACTCTATTATATATATATATATATATCTATATTAGGGTGGCCCAAAAAAACCGACTATTTTTTTTTTTTTTTGAGTCTCGAGTGAAAAAATGTTAGTTTTTGATGTTTTAAGAGCCCTCTCCAAAGGACAGCTAAAAAAAAAAATTTCAAGAGGTCGCTCCAAATTTTTTTAAATTTCAAAAATCGTCAAAAATCGAATTTTTTTTTTCTAATTTTTTTTCTCGTTACGGTATAATTTTACAGACCAAAAAAAAATAAGTTTCTGAAAGTTTCAGTTCAAAATTTAAATTTTGAAAGGTCGCTCATAATTTTTTTTAATTTATCAGTGTATTACTTTAGATTTTTTAATTATTAAAACTGATAAATTAAAAAAAAATTATGAGCGACCTTTCCAAATTTAAATTTTGAACTGAAACTTTCAGAAACTTATTTTTTTTGGAGTGTAAAATTATACCGCAACGAGAAAAAAAAATTAGAAAAAAAAAATTCGATTTTTGACGATTTTTGAAATTTAAAAAAATTTAGAGCGACCTCTTAAAAAATTTTTTTTGAGCTGTCCTTTGGAGAGGGCTCTTAAAACATCAAAAACTAACATTTTTTCACCCGAGACTCAAAAAAAAAAAATTAGTCTGTTTTTTTGCGCCACCCTAATATATATATATTGTTATAAAGGGTAAAACCCAGTATATTTAACGCATACGGTCTAGTAGTCTCAAACATACGAATTCTATTGACACTAACAAATGATATGAGTTGTTGTGTAAACATTTTTCAATTTTTATAAACAGTCTTTCTCCAGACACAAACTCGAGAACTTGTATTTCAAATATAACTTTATCTTCTTTAAACCACTTTATTTGCACCTTGAATTGCTTTATTTCACTCGGGAATCCACGTCATATTTCAGTTGTAATTCCATTTTACAACATTTGGTGTCAGAAGTGCGATTTTCCAACATTTTTCCGAGTTCGATAGAGTGATTTACTTTGGTGCATTTCTGGTGGTTGACTGACTAAACTATTCTTGACTCAATTCAATACAAGACGTCAACGCCGCGATGAAGATATCGCCACCCTTGGGCATGACGTTGAACGCCTTTCTAGGATAGCCATGCCCACTTGCGATGAAAATACTCGCGAAACTTTTGCTACAGATAGATTTATTAACGCTCTTCTTGACGCCGAGCTTAAACATGCCTTGAGCGTGGCGGGACCTTCTACTTTGCGCGAAGCCATAATAAAGGCTCTCGAATTGGAGGCTCTCAACAAACAATATTTAGGTGCAGGACAAATTCGACAGGTCGAGACAGCGAAACCTACCCTCGGAACCCCGCGAGAATCAGAAACCGGTAAATCCCCTCCCCAACAAAATCGCCGAAACAATTCTAATAAAGAACCGAACAAAGTTGACTTAGAGTGTCGGTATTGCAAAAAATCCGGACACGATATCGAGCACTGTTTTATTCTAAAACGAAAAAATCAATCAAATCAATCGTACAATATTCCAAACAACTACAGACCTTCAGATCAAACTTCGTGGCGAAATGAATTGGCGCGTTATGATAATAAAAACCGGGAAGAAAGAATGCTCCCTTTTAACAACTCGCGTCCAGTTTTTGATTCAAAAAACTAATTTCGGATGATTCTTCGGGGCGGGAATCATCGCCAGCTCGACCTAGAGATAGCCCTGTTAAAAAACATCTATTAGTTAGGAGTCTTAGACAATCCGGTCTCTATGCTCAGGGAACCGTCAATGGCGTAGACTGTCTCTGGGTTATAGATACTGGAGCTGAAGTTACTGTGGTCCGTTCGGATCTCCTTAAGAACGTCGGTAAAAATACCCCTTATACAACTTTGAAAACTGCGACAGGAGAGACGACTCCAGTTTTACAAGAGGTCTCTGTCCAGATAAATATCGCAGGGTGTATTAGTTCTCCACATAGGGTCTTAGTAGCTGATATTGAAGACGAGGGAATCTTAGGAATTGACTTCTTAACTAATCATCAATGCGTAATTTCAACAGTAGGCAACTCATTACAGTCAAGGCGACATGAGATTCCTCTTTTGATAAATAGACATAGGATCCCGAGCTCTTCTCCATCTTCTTTAGCTTCTCAATCACAAACCATCCGCGAAATAGAGGTCGTCAATTTAGATCAAGATGGAACAGAAGAAGGGATTCCTGAACATCTACAAGACCTATTTACAAGATCCACGGTAGAACTAGGTCCTTCAGAAAAATCGGAGTTTATAACGCCGTTAAAAGACTTTGAAGATTCTTTCGCAAAAAAACAGCGGGGATCAAGGAAGATGTACGCTAGCACGTCACAAAATAAACGTAGGAGTCAATTCTCCCATCAAACAACATGCTCGACGACTCCCGTTGAATGGGGAAGAAGAAGTGAAGAAATTAGTTGAAGACATGCTAACGAACGACGTCATCGAACCATCTTCGAGTCCCTGGGCTTCTCCAATCGTATTGGTGAATAAAAGTGATGGATCAAAACGATTTTGTATCGATTATAGGAAACTTAACGACATCACCAAAAAAGATTCATATCCTCTCCCTCGGATAGAAGACACTCTTGACATGCTAGCCGGCGCCCAATGGTACAGTACCATAGATCTCCAAAGTGGTTACTGGCAAGTCGAGATGAATTCAGAAGATAAAGAAAAGACCGCTTTTGTTACCGGCTTGGGAGGATTATGGCAGTTTAAGGTCATGCCTTTCGGTTTGTGTAACGCCCCTGCCACTTTCGAACGTCTGATGGAAGCTACTCTTCATGGATTGACAGGACGGATTTGTTCGGTATATCTGGATGACATCATTGTCTTTGGAAAAACTTTTAAAGAAGAGATGCAGAATTTACAAGAAGTCTTTAATTGTCTGAGAAAGGCCGGTTTAAAGATGAGCCCAAAGAAGTGTCATCTTCTCAGACGTGAAGTGAACTTTCTCGGACACGTCGTCTCGCAGCATGGAGTGAAGACAAATCCCTCCAAGATAGAGAAGGTAATAAATTGGCCCCGGCCTACAAATAGAGAAGAAGTTCAGAGTTTCGTGGGTCTTTGCACCTATTATAGGAGATTCGTTAAAGATTTCGCGTCGATAGCTAGACCTCTTCATCAACTTACAGGAATAACGATTCCTTTTATTTGGTCTCCAGAGTGCGAAGAAGCTTTTACTCAGTTGAAAATCCGTTTAACCTCTTCTCCTATTTTAGCTTATCCTCAAACAGATTCTTCGTTTATCTTAGATACGGATGCTTCGCTATTCGGTTTAGGAGGAGTTCTCTCTCAGGTCCAAGAGGGACATGAAAGACCAATCAGCTATTTCAGTCGTGTTTTAAAGAAATCTGAGAAAAACTCTTGTGTAACTCGAAGGGAACTTTTAGGCATGGTAGACGCCATAACTCACTTTCACCATTATCTATATGGGAGAAAATTTCTAATTCGTACCGACCACGCTTCTCTGAAATGGCTGCTTTCTTTCAGGTCCCCAGAGGGACAAGTAGCTCGTTGGTTAGAAAGGTTAGGTCAATATGATTTCGATATTCAACATCGTGCCGGAATTCTTCACGGTAATGCAGATGCTCTTTCTCGACGGCCTTGCGAAGAAAATGGAAACTGCAAACAGTGTACCCGACTAGAACAACAACAAGATCCTCTAAAAATACGTGTGATTACCATGGGAGGAAATTTAGAAGAGTGGAGAGTCGCCCAAGAGGCAGATGCTAGCTTGAAGCTACTCAGAACTTGGAAAGAAGCAGGAATACGCCCTGACTAGCAAACCGTATCCTCAACTGAACAACAACTAAAGATTTACTGGGCCCAGTGGGACTCAATTCATTTATTAAACAAGATCCTGTATAGGAGATGGGAATCCACTGATCTGAAGAGTATAACCTGGCAAATGTTAGTACCAAAAAGCAAGATACCTCAAGTTTTAGCCGAGCATCACAACTCTCCTTCAGGGGGACACTTCGCAGTCAATAAGACTTTGGGTCGTATACGAGAGCGTTATTTCTGGCCTCGTTGTCATTCTGACGTCAAAGATTGGTGCCGGAACTGTGCGACTTGTACTGCAAAGAAAGGACCGCGCACTAGAGGGACAAGTTCCATGCAAGTTTACAACGCCGGAGCTCCTTTCGAACGTGTAGCCATGGATATTCTTGGACCTTTTCCCACCTCTTCTTCTGGAAATCGTTACGCTCTAGTTATCTCGGATTATTTTTCCAAATGGCCCGAAGTCATCCCAATTCCTAATCAGGAAGCTAGGACTGTTGCTCGAGTTTTTGTGAAAGATTTTGTCTGTCGATTCGGAGCTCCGTTAGAACTCCATACAGATCAGGGTAGAAATTTTGAATCGATTCTAGTTGGTGAGATTATGCAGGTTTTAGGAATCAGGAAAACTCGTACCACTCCTCTACACCCTCAATCGGACGGGATGGTAGAACGTCTCAACCGAACTCTTTTACAATATTTAGCTTCCTTTATAGATAAAAATCAAAGGGATTGGGACGAGTGGATTCCTTTATTTCTTCTGTCATATAGGTCGGCGATTCATGCGACAACGGGACAAACCCCGGCTTGTATGCTCATGGCTAGGAATCTTAGGCTTCCGTCGGATTTAGAGAAAGGCCCAATTCTCTCACAAAATACTCTGCAGTCAGAAACCAGCCAGGATCTAAAGGAGAAATTAGAGGAAATACATAATTTCGCTAGGGGTCGACTCCAATTAACTTCAGACCGGACAAAAGCCCGTTATGATATTCGCGCTCGAGATATTCAGTTTGTAGCAGGAGATATGGTTTGGCTTTATCAACCTAGGCGAGAGAAGGGTCGTTGTCCTAAGTTACAATCAAATTGGGAAGGACCTTACGAGGTGATAGATAGAATAAATGATGTAGTTTACAGGATTCAATATTCTTCACGTACCAAAAATAAGGTAGTTCATTTAGACCGACTGGCTCGGTACGAGGCAAATCAATCCCCATTTAATGATGAGAATAAAACAATTCGTTCGCTGCGTAGGGATGAAGAAGTTTTACAAGTGGTAGAAGGAGAAGGTTCAATTTTGAGGTTAGGTAACAACGGATTTTCTCTACTTTCCTCTAGGTGGTCCCGAGATCTTCCATTTGGGATTACTCGTCGCAGTTCTAGGCCTCTTACAATCATCGTCGAAGGGAATATTGGCTGTGGGAAGACTACCTTCACTAAGAGATTCCTGAAAGATAAAGACATTTTAACACTATTGGAACCATTGGAAGAATACCGAGACGTAGCCGGAGTAAATCTTCTGGAGAAGATGTACGGAGATCCTGACCGTTACGCGTACCATTTCCAACACCACGTGTCAATGGTTATGCGAAAACGACACCTTGTGCGCACGTCTTTACCTACTAAAGTTATGGAACGGTCGATCTTTACCAGTCAATGTTTTATTGAAGCTCGGAAGCGAACAGGTGACTTCGGAGAAGTCGAATCACATTTATTAAACGAAAATATCAGTTTGCTTATCACCAATTCCCCTAAAGATTTTGCAGTAGACCTGGTAGTTTATTTGAGGTCGACTCCAGAGGAATCTTACGCTCGGCTACGTGCTCGAACTCGCGTTGAGGAACAGACAGTTTCACTAGATTATCTTAGGGTTCTTCGCGAGGTACATGACGACTGGCTGATAAAAGGAAAATTTTCTTCTCTCCCAGCACCAGTTGTAGTCCTAGATGCTAACGAATCAGCTGAAGATGTGTATAGAAATTTTTGTGGGGTTATGAGACCTAGTGACGATTAGGGTTATAACTCTGACATCTCGATTCTCGGATTGGTAGTGTTTTCGGTTGGTGCCGTTGCGCTGCGCTGGTGTCGTGTGGCCGTGTCTTCATCTCTTTCTTCTCTTTGTGGGCGAGAGGGGACAGGAGGTTCGCTACGCTGTGTCGGTGTGGCGCTGGCGGTGCCGACCGTGGACGCTCCTTGATGTCTGAGTTCCATGGTCTTCTGAATATCCACTCGATTTTCTTCTTTTGTTTAGATTTTCAATTTCATAACGTTCTCTCCTGTCAGCTGATTCAGATTCTTTTTCTTTTTAAACTAGCGATATCCGTGCTGTCCTTTTCCTTTAACATTTAGGCTTAAGGTTTAATGAATTTTGGAGTTTTACAGATCTTTCTGATTCATTTGAGTTTAGGAAAATTTGATATGATCTCAGAAGAGATCAGAGAAAATTTGAATTACGACACAGAGCCCTCGGTCCGTTCCTACTTCCCTCAAGAAGCCCGAAAAGATCCTGATTAAGATAAGATCGTTTCAATTTTATCCCTTTTCTTTTATTTACCTATAGATTTTGGTAATTTTATGTAATTTGATTTCTTCTTCAAAGAAACTTTCAGTTATTGGTTTAGGCCTTCAGCAAACCAATACTTTAACCTCTTCTCCCTTTTCCATGAAATTAACATTTGTCCTCCACTCTAGGGTGTGCTGTTTTGATGTCGTTCTTGGATTCACCTGGGAGCGGTTCACGATTCCTAATTCCTGTTTCCCGATCTCCTGATTCCTGACTTGATGACTTGCTTCCTGACGAATCATGAACTGGTTTCATCCCCAGGCGGCTTCCGGTTTTTACAGACTCCTCTTTCTTCTACGACGACTCTTCAAGACTGAAGATTGAACATTTTTATACTAAAATTGCTCACTTTTACTTTTGTTTTTGCTCAAGCTATCCTCTTAAGGTTTTTCGTGGTTTTCCCTTGAGAGACGAAACGCGAATGCTGGATAGTTTTTTGGGAAGGTTTCCCCACTTTAAAGTAAATTCCAGCTTTCCCAAAAAGAGCACACACTCACATTGCGACTGCTAGACCGGTTATTTCTTTTTAAACCTTTGTCATTTTTGAACATTTTTCTATTTTTAGAGTCGGGTCGACTCTTTCCCGGAGGGGAGGGTAGTGTTATAAAGGGTAAAACCCAGTATATTTAACGCATACGGTCTAGTAGTCTCAAACATACGAATTCTATTGACACTAACAAATGATATGAGTTGTTGTGTAAACATTTTTCAATTTTTATAAACAGTCTTTCTCCAGACACAAACTCGAGAACTTGTATTTCAAATATAACTTTATCTTCTTTAAACCACTTTATTTGCACCTTGAATTGCTTTATTTCACTCGGGAATCCACGTCATATTTCAGTTGTAATTCCATTTTACAACAATATATATATATGGGCGGGAGGAAAAGTACTTTTCTCCCCGCTGCAGCGGAAAGTACATTCCCTCCCGCTCAGTGGATATTCCGAAATCACGTTCGACACAAGCGATTTTCCCCACGCCCGACAAGCATGAAAGAAGGCCCATTTCATGCACGTATTATGAAAAATCATTTAGACAAGACTTCTCTCGAAAATGTGGTAGAAAACAGAATATGGAGGATGTTTTCTCACGACTTTTGATTTCTGACTGTCATTTCAAGTTTGCGTAGCTGCCAGTCAAGTCAGGTAAATCATTATCGCTCGAAGCAGTCGCGTTGTTGAACTCGCCAACTGTTAACGAAACATTAAATGTGGTTTTAATAACTGACTCCAGCGATAATGATGACGATAGCGATTCCACAGATAGCGACTACAACTTCTAAGATGAAATAATGTAATATTTGTTCTAAATTTTCATTGAATGAGCATTATCTTTGAATTTGTATTATTTATTCCTATACTTTAACAAACTCCTATATCCCACATATATGTAATAATACATTCCTTCGTTCTTAATAATAGATTCGTAATCGGCGACTTCCGAAATCCGCAGGTACGAAATTTCGTAGACATTGATTCAATTTTGAAGGAGGTGATCCGCCATTTGTGGCCGCTATTTTGTATTTGTTCAAATTTGACGTCAGATTCGTAATCAGCAGCCTCGAAAACCCCCCGAGTACCAAATTTCGTTAAGATTGATTCAATTTTGAAGGAAGTGATCCGCCATTTTTGGCCGCCATTTTGTTTTTGTTCGAATTTGACGTCAGATTCGTAATCAGCAGCCTCGAAAACTTCCCGAGTACTAAATTTCGTTAAGATTGATTCAATTTTGAAGAAAGTCGTCCTTTGTTCTTGGGTCGCAATCTCGTTTTTTGTAAATTTAACCTCAAATTCATAATCAGCGGCCTTGAAAACCCCCGGGTAGCGAATTTCAAATTTTTTAAAATAAATTTCAAATAAATAACATTTTTATTATGATTTCCTACATTCATGATACGACACACCTATACCCTGATCCTAATCCCCCCTGCCTCCGTGTGTGAGACACAGACGTTGTGAAATTATATGCTGGTTCGACATAACAAATAACTAGTATATATATTGTAACGGGCTAGATACCCTAGTAATAATTAATGGGATAGGACGGATATAAGGGGGAGAAATAGATCTGACTCGCGGATTATGAGATATAACAAAATATAAATTGATTTATTCAGGAAACTTACGAACCAGCCATGTCACAATATTTTCCCACGTTTCAGATATAACACACCTATGTACCACATCTTAACGGCTCGTGCACGAATCATAGCCCCCCTGCCTACCGTCATACGTGTGGGAATATATACATACGAGGATGGTTCGGGATAACAAATAACTGCTTCGAGTATATGGGATGCATAAAAACGATATATTTATTTTCTTAAATTTAGGTGTTAAATTGTTATTGTTTTTCTAAAAAATGATATATTTCCTACATTTATTTTCTTAAATTTAGGTAATAATATGTAATAATTTTTATTATGATTTCCTACATTCAGGATACGACACACCTATACCAGATCCTAATCCCCCCGGCCTCCCGTGTGTGAGACACAGACGTTGTGAAATTATATGCTAATTCGAGATAACGAATAACTAGTATATACAGGATGGCATACAGGCATATACAGGATGTCCCATCTGAAATTTCGCATTAGAATATCTCTGAACCTAGAGCTGCTGTTGACAAATGTTCGAGATAAAAATTGTTTGGTTCGAAGGGGGACACAAACTGGTAATATCAGATCAGTTGTAACTATCACTGCTCCGGAGATACGAACACAAAGTTGATTTTTTCAAATGGCAAGTACTTTTTTTTAGGATAGTAAACGTACCTTACGTTAAGACAAATTCAACCATATGTGGAAAAAGTGTATTCCGTTTACGCTGTTGCAATTCGAATACCAATCAATTGTGACACCTAAAATCCAGGAATGCGCTAACGCGATATAGCAGAGCAACAACCATGTCGTATAGCGAGATGCATAGCAATGTAGGACGCAGCACTTACCTCCTAAATGGTCATTAAAAGGAGGGCAGACGATGCGCTCATGGTCAGAACATCGCGACCAGAAGCAAGGCACATTATATAAGAGATTAGTCCGATATTAGTAAAACCTTTGTACAACTTTACATATTGATAAAACTTGAATCACTTTTGTACGACTGAGTTCCAACTCTTAATTCGATCACGGACCCTTAAATAAATTGTAGTTGTATGAAAGATCCCAGGATCCTAATTACAACAACTGGTGGCAGCGGTGGGATCGTCGAATCGTACAAGTGAATCGAGTATCGAGCGAGTGAATCAGAAGAATAAGTGATCGTGACATCGTTGAAGAACCGTGACGTCACATGTCAAAGAAAGGAATAGAACGATCAGCATCCGTAGACTCTCCGACTAAACCTGAGTTACAAGGAGAACTAAGCTTTGGGGATAATTCACCGTTGTTTGGCGTACTACCTCCCAGCCTGAGGCACGCCTTGCATTTATCATTGGCTGCAGCAGCACAAGAATCTTCGGGAAAAGAGCAAATGCCATTGAACTGGGACTTGGTGGAAAGACACATTGCAGAAGGTAAAACCTCGTGGATTCAAGATTTACGAAGAAATCATCTTTTCACCACACCTGCACGGAAAGTACGACTTTCGCTCCATTGCGTGAGCGGGAAGTCGTTCTTTCCGATGCAGGGGGTGGTGAAAAATAGTATACCTCACACGGGAGTGAAAAAAGCCATCCCAAACTGCGTTTTTGTCACCCTCGCCTTCGGCTCGGGTGTCAATCTCACACGCAGTTTGGGTTAGCCTTTTTTCCCTCCCTAGGTGAGTAATATACTATTTCCAAACCTGTGAGTATTTTAGTATAAACGTAACCGAAGAAAATACGGTCGACGAACTTCGTGCGGCGTTGCGCGAATTTGTTAAAAGTAAGGTTTGAGAGCAAGTAACACCACCACAAATTCAGAACATAGTAGCAAATTAACCTCTAGCTGACATGGCAGGAAATACCGTCACTGTGAGACAAGTGCTGAAGGACATCGAGATCTTCGATAGCAGTGACCGAGGAAAAGTTTGTGATTTTGTACGCGCTTATAAATATGCACGTGAGATAATACGACCTGCGGATACGCAAAACTTACTAAAAGCTGTTTTGAGCACGCGGATCAAAGGTTTTATCTCAATGGATTGGTCCTTACCCGAGTCGAAATTTAGCGCCTCCATTGAACCTATACTTCTAGGTTCAAATCAGGATGTGAAGGATCACAGGAGGGTTAACTTGCAATGAGGCTGAAACTAGCGGCCAGAGCTGGCGGCCGCGCACAGCAGCAGGTTGAGAGTCACTGTAGCTCGTGTCGCGCCGCGCTGAGCGGTGGACGCCCGTGCGGTTCACGGAATAAAAGCTTACAACTGTCGCATAGACTCAAAGAGATAACTAACCTTCATATATCAGAGATTTCTAATCAATTTTTTCGAAACCCCCATTTTCCCTGGATTAGGTAATGAAGGAATTATTGAAAAATTATGACGAATAAACAAAATTGCGCCGGTATGACAAACTCAGCACTATGACATGACATGTCGTAACTTTTTTCCGCATGCGAATTTCAGAACCGTGATTTTTTTTACAGCTTTTCCAAAAAATTTCAAACCCAAAACTATTTGATTTTTTCGCGGGATGACGTTTTCAAAGTTTTCAGGAATTAATTAAACCGATTGGAATAGATATTTTAACTAATAAAGTCGAACGGGGTGTTGTAACTTTTTTCGGCGCCCGAGTTTAGACATCGTGATTTTTTTACAGCTTTTTCAAAGAGTCTCGAAGACAAAACTATTCGATTTTTCGGGGGATGACGTTTCCAAAGCTTTTAGGAATTAATTAAACCGATTAGAAGAGATATTTTAACTAATAAAGTCGAACGGGATGTTGTAACTTTTTTCGGCGCCCGAGTTTAGACATCGTGATTTTTTTACAGCTTTTTCAAAGAGTCTCGAGCCCAAAACTATTCGATTTTTTCGTGGGATGACGTTTTCAAAGTTTTTAGGAATTAGTTGAACCGATTAGAAGAGATATTTTAACTAATAAAGTCGAACGGGGTGTTGTAACTTTTTGCGGCGCCCGAGTTTAGACATCGTGATTTTTTTACAGCTTTTTCAAAGAGTCTCGAACCTGAAACTATTCGATTTTTTCGGGGGATGACGTTTCCAAAGTTTTCAGGAATTAATTAAACCGATTAGAAGAGAGATTTTAACTAATAGAGCCGAACGGGGTGTTGTAACTATTTTCGGCGCCCGAGTTTAGACATCGTGATTTTTTTACAGCTTTTTCAAAGAGTCTCGAACCTGAAACTATTCGATTTTTTCGGGGGATGACGTTTCCAAAGTTTTTAGGAATTAATTAAACCGATTAGAAGAGAGATTTTAACTAATAAAGTCGAACGGGGTGTTGTAACTTTTTTCGGCACGCGAGTTTAGACATCGTGATTTTTTTACAGCTTTTTCAAAGAGTCTCGAGCCCAAAACTATTCGATTTTTTCGGGGGATGACGTTTTCAAAGTTTTCAGGAATTAATTAAACCGATTAGAAGAGAGATTTTAACTAATAAAGCCGAACGGGGTGTTGTAACTTTTTTCGGCGCCCGAGTTTAGACATCGTGATTTTTTTACAGCTTTTTCAAAGAGTCTCGAAGACAAAACTATTCGATTTTTTCGGGGGATGACGTTTCCAAAGCTTTTAGGAATTAATTAAACCGATTAGAAAAGAGATTTTAACTAATAAAGTCGAACGGGGTGTTGTAACTTTTTTCGGCACGCGAGTTTAGACATCGTGATTTTTTTACAGCTTTTTCAAAGAGTCTCGAGCCCAAAACTATTCGATTTTTTCGGGGGATGACGTTTTCAAAGTTTTCAGGAATTAATTAAACCGATTAGAAGAGAGATTTTAACTAATAAAGTCGAACGGGGGTTGTAACTTTTTTCGGCGCGCGAGTTTAGACATTGTGATTTTTTTACAGCTTTTTCAAAGAGTCTCGAGCCCAAAACTATTCGATTTTTTCGGGGGATGACGTTTTCAAAGTTTTCAGGAATTAATTAAACCGATTAGAAGAGAGATTTTAACTAATAAAGTCGAACGGGGTGTTGTAACTTTTTTCGGCGCGCGAGTTTAGACATCGTGATTTTTTTACAGCTTTTTCAAAGAGTCTCGAGCTCAAAACTATTCGATTTTTTCGGGGGATGACGTTTTCAAAGTTTTTAGGAATTAATTAAACCGATTAGAAGAGAGATTTTAACTAATAAAGCCGAACGGGGTATTGTAACTTTTTTCGGCGCCCGAGTTTAGACATCGTGATTTTTTTACAGCTTTTTCAAAGAGTCTCGAAGACAAAACTATTCGATTTTTTCGGGGGATGACGTTTCCAAAGCTTTTAGGAATTAATTAAACCGATTAGAAGAGATATTTTAACTAATAAAGCCGAACGGGGTGTTGTAACTTTTTTCGGCGCCCGAGCTTAGACATCGTGATTTTTTTACAGCTTTTTCAAAGAGTCTCGAGCCCAAAACTATTCGATTCTTTCGGGGGATGACGTTTTCAAAGTTTTCAGGAATTAATTAAACCGATTAGAAGAGAGATTTTAACTAATAAAGCCGAACGGGGTGTTGTAACTATTTTCGGCGCCCGAGTTAAGACATCGTGATTTTTTTACAGCTTTTTCAAAGAGTCTCGAACCTGAAACTATTCGATTTTTTCGGGGGATGACGTTTCCAAAGTTTTTAGGAATTAATTAAACCGATTAGAAGAGAGATTTTAACTAATAAAGTCGAACGGGGTGTTGTAACTTTTTTCGGCACGCGAGTTTAGACATTGTGATTTTTTTACAGCTTTTTCAAAGAGTCTCGAGCCCAAAACTATTCGATTTTTTCGGGGGATGACGTTTTCAAAGTTTTCAGGAATTAATTAAACCGATTAGAAGAGAGATTTTAACTAATAAAGTCGAACGGGGTGTTGTAACTTTTTTCGGCGCGCGAGTTTAGACATCGTGATTTTTTTACAGCTTTTTCAAAGAGTCTCGAGCTCAAAACTATTCGATTTTTTCGGGGGATGACGTTTTCAAAGTTTTTAGGAATTAATTAAACCGATTAGAAGAGAGATTTTAACTAATAAAGCCGAACGGGGTGTTGTAACTTTTTTAGGCGCCCGAGTTTAGACATCGTGATTTTTTTACAGCTTTTTCAAAGAGTCTCGAAGACAAAACTATTCGATTTTTTCGGGGGATGACGTTTTCAAAGCTTTTAGGAATTAATTAAACCGATTAGAAGAGATATTTTAACTAATAAAGCCGAACGGGGTGTTGTAACTTTTTTCGGCGCCCGAGTTTAGACATCGTGATTTTTTTACAGCTTTTTCAAAGAGTCTCGAGCCCAAAAGTATTCGATTTTTTCGGGGGATGACGTTTCCAATGCTTTTAGGAATTAATTAAACCGATTAGAAGAGAGATTTTAACTAATAAAGTCGAACGGGATGTTGTAACTTTTTTCGGCGCCCGAGTTTAGACATCGTGATTTCTTTACAGCTTTTTCAAAGAGTTTCGAGCCCAAAACTATTCGATTTTTTCGGGGGATAACGTTTTCAAAGTTTTCAGGAATTAATTAAGGGGAGGGGTAACCCTTGCCCGGGTCATTTTAATGTACTTGTTAAAGAGGCTGGAATGAGTGCGGTGGGTAATTGATGTAAATGACGTTATACACTATTGAAAGGTACAGTATTCTTCTTTATTTTGATTGGTGAAACATTGAAAAAGTTGATAAATACGTGAGATATAGGGGACTGAAGTTGAGGCTGCGATTTACGCTTGCCTGCACGGATCACAAGATTGCGTCGGAGTACGTTATCTGAAACACAAAAACGACATATCTTCACACTGAGTATACTTACAGTTCTCGCCTGAACCAAAATTATATTTGTATATGCCGTAGTTCGGAAGAAATGAATTTTCGAAGCGGTTTTTTCAGTTTTGGTTCATTTTTATCATTATTTTCGGCTATAAGTCCGAAAGTCTGGTTTAGAAGTTGGCGGTTCTGGTTCAGGACATAGCCACATACCAGGAGAGAATGTGTACCGAAGGGGAACGCAATCGGATAACTGGTTCAGAAAATATCTTGTGATCCGTGCAGGCAAGCGTCAATCGCAGCCTCAACTTCAGTCCCCTATATCTCACGTATTTATCAACTTTTTCAATGTTTCACCAATCAAAATAAAGAAGTATACTGTACCTTTCAATAGTGTATAACGTCATTTACATCAATTACCCACCGCACTCATCCCAGCCTCTTGAACAAGTACATTAAAATGACCCCGGCAAGGGTTACCCCTCCCCTTAAACCGATTAGAAGAGAGATTTTAACTAATAAAGTCGAACGGGGTGTTGTAACTTTTTTCGGCGCGCGAGTTTAGACATCGTGATTTTTTTACAGCTTTTTCAAAGAGTCTCGAGCCTGAAACTATTCGATTTTTTCGGGGGATGACGTTTCCAAAGTTTTTAGAAATTAATTAAACCGATTAGAAGAGAGATTTTAACTAATAAAGTCGAACGGGGTGTTGTAACTTTTTTCGGCGCGCGAGTTTAGACATCGTGATTTTTTTACAGCTCTTTCAAAGAGTCTCGAGCACAAAACTATTCGATTCTTTCGGGGTATGACGTTTTCAAGGTTTTTAGGAATTAATTAAACCGATTAAAAGAGAGATTTTAACTAATGAAGCCGAACGGGGTGTTGTAACTTTTTTCGGCGCCCGAGTTTAGACATCGTGATTTTTTCACAGCTTTTTCAAAGAGTCTCGAACCTGAAACTATTCGATTTTTTCGGGGGATGACGTTTCCAAAGTTTTTAGAAATTAATTAAACCGATTAGAAGAGAGATTTTAACTAATAAAGTCGAACGGGGTGTTGTAACTTTTTTCGGCGCGCGAGTTTAGACATCGTGATTTTTTTACAGCTCTTTCAAAGAGTCTCGAGCACAAAACTATTCGATTCTTTCGGGGGATGACGTTTTCAAAGTTTTCAGGAATTAATTAAACCGATTAGAAGAGACATTTTAACTAATAAAGCCGAACGGGGTGTTGTAACTATTTTCGGCGCCCGAGTTTAGACATCGTGATTTTTTTACAGCTTTTTCAAAGAGTCTCGAACCTGAAACTATTAGATTTTACCGAGGGATGACGTTTTCAAAGTTTTTAGGAATCAATTAAACCGATTAGAAGAGATATTTTAACTAATAAAGTCGAACGGGGTGTTGTAACTTTTTTCGGCGCCCGAGTTTAGACATCGTGATTTTTTTACAGCTTCTTCAAAGAGTCTCGAACCTGAAACTATTCGATTTTTTCGGGGGATGACGTTTCCAAAGTTTTTAGGAATTAATTAAACCGATTAGAAGAGAGATTTTAACTAATAAAGTCGAACGGGGTGTTGTAACTTTTTTCGGCACGCGAGTTTAGACATCGTGATTTTTTTACAGCTTTTTCAAAGAGTCTCGAGCCCAAAACTATTCGATTTTTTCGGGGGATGACGTTTTCAAAGTTTTCAGGAATTAATTAAACCGATTAGAAGAGAGATTTTAACTAATAAAGCCGAACGGGGTGTTGTAACTTTTTTCGGCGCCCGAGTTTAGACATCGTGATTTTTTTACAGCTTTTTCAAAGAGTCTCGAAGACAAAACTATTCGATTTTTTCGGGGGATGACGTTTCCAATGCTTTTAGGAATTAATTAAACCGATTAGAAGAGAGATTTTAACTAATAAAGTCGAACGGGATGTTGTAACTTTTTTCGGCGCCCGAGTTTAGACATCGTGATTTCTTTACAGCTTTTTCAAAGAGTTTCGAGCCCAAAACTATTCGATTTTTTCGGGGGATAACGTTTTCAAAGGTTTCAGGAATTAATTAAGGGGAGGGGTAACCCTTGCCCGGGTCATTTTAATGTACTTGTTAAAGAGGCTGGAATGAGTGCGGTGGGTAATTGATGTAAATGACGTTATACACTATTGAAAGGTACAGTATTCTTCTTTATTTTGATTGGTGAAACATTGAAAAAGTTGATAAATACGTGAGATATAGGGGACTGAAGTTGAGGCTGCGATTTACGCTTGCCTGCACGGATCACAAGATTGCGTCGGAGTACGTTATCTGAAACACAAAAACGACATATCTTCACACTGAGTATACTTACAGTTCTCGCCTGAACCAAAATTATATTTGTATATGCCGTAGTTCGGAAGAAATGAATTTTCGAAGCGGTTTTTTCAGTTTTGGTTCATTTTTATCATTATTTTCGGCTATAAGTCCGAAAGTCTGGTTTAGAAGTTGGCGGTTCTGGTTCAGGACATAGCCACATACCAGGAGAGAATGTGTACCGAAGGGGAACGCAATCGGATAACTGGTTCAGAAAATATCTTGTGATCCGTGCAGGCAAGCGTCAATCGCAGCCTCAACTTCAGTCCCCTATATCTCACGTATTTATCAACTTTTTCAATGTTTCACCAATCAAAATAAAGAAGTATACTGTACCTTTCAATAGTGTATAACGTCATTTACATCAATTACCCACCGCACTCATCCCAGCCTCTTGAACAAGTACATTAAAATGACCCCGGCAAGGGTTACCCCTCCCCTTAAACCGATTAGAAGAGAGATTTTAACTAATAAAGTCGAACGGGGTGTTGTAACTTTTTTCGGCGCGCGAGTTTAGACATCGTGATTTTTTTACAGCTTTTTCAAAGAGTCTCGAGCCTGAAACTATTCGATTTTTTCGGGGGATGACGTTTCCAAAGTTTTTAGAAATTAATTAAACCGATTAGAAGAGAGATTTTAACTAATAAAGTCGAACGGGGTGTTGTAACTTTTTTCGGCGCGCGAGTTTAGACATCGTGATTTTTTTACAGCTCTTTCAAAGAGTCTCGAGCACAAAACTATTCGATTCTTTCGGGGGATGACGTTTTCAAAGTTTTCAGGAATTAATTAAACCGATTAGAAGAGAGATTTTAACTAATAAAGCCGAACGGGGTGTTGTAACTATTTTCGGCGCCCGAGTTTAGACATCGTGATTTTTTAACAGCTTTTTCAAAGAGTCTCGAACCCAAAACTACTCGAATTTTTCGAGACATAAATAGAAAAAATTGAAAATAATACAAAAAATTCAATAAAAAATTAAAAAAAAAAAACAAATAAATGTGAATCATCGGCATTCACCTGTCACATGAATCGAACATAATTCGCGGGTGCCCTGCAATTAGCACGGAGCTGTATATCTATAATATACATCATATATATTTTTGGGTAGCTATACCCGACGGTCCTCTACCCAAATCATTGCGATGTAAGCGAGGAATCAACCGTTTGCTCCAGCCATAAGGCTCATCAGGTATCATTTTCTGAGAATATTGATGAAGAGTTTCAACGTCAATCCATTCATTTATACGTACGGTATGACACAGGGTACGCTTCATCACGCTACAAACGAGCCGTTGATTTAACGGTGGTTGGAAGTCCATCCTAGCTGCTATTGGTCATGATTCGGCGAAGCTGATACGCGACAATAACACGGAATGACTGTGTCTGCATAAATACGCTCGATCAAGTTATTCGTTGGTATTATTATTTCGGCAGTCACGCTAAAAGGTTCAAACCCCGCGATGATTTCGAGTGATTACACGTTTCTGTCGGAAAATATTCCTTCGTTAGTACGCCTTAAAAGTGCCAAGCGTACATCACAAACATAACGAGGTAAGTACGAACTATTAAAAAAAACTATATTAACATCGTTCACTGTTTCAAAATTTTCGATCATATTCGTGGAATATACAGAGTGTGTTTTCTGCGTGTCCGAATGAGAAAGGGGCTTATTTTACTCATACTTGTTATCGTCTGAATAATATTCTCACTTGCCGCGCAAGAACAATAACAAGTCCACCTGTTTGTGTGGAAATTATTATTCAGACAATGACAAGTAAGAGTAGTATATGAGCCCCTCCTTCATTCGGAGCCGGAAAAACTCACCCTGTATATACACCGAGTGAAGAGATTTACGCGAATGATTTGAATCGCTACATTAGCAGTACTATAGTTATTACAGCTAAATGAATATTTCTTTCTTTCGAAGAGATTTTCATTTCAATCAAACGGTTTGACTTATTTGTATAGAAAATACGTGTTTATTTGTGATCTATTCATTTAAAATGCAACCAAAATAGATAAGGCTTATCTTTGGTGAAATCCGAGTATTCATTTATAATCATGGTATTAGATCGAAATGAATTCTTAATACGAATCTTATTAATTTAGATTCAGATTAATAAATAAGAGAATTGAAATGAGAAAACAAGTCTTTCAAATAGTTCAAAATATTCATCACAAATGAATCCTTATTAGGTTTATATACGAATGAAAAGCTTTATGTGCCGTGAATAGAATTCATTCAAATCGAATAAATATTTTCTCTCGACCCAGAATCGATTACAACCCTCTCCACACAACAACAACAACAAGACAGAGCGAAGCTTTTGTCGCGAGGGCATATCGCCAAGAAGGTCTCTGAATGAGAAGATACAGGTCAGTTTGCACTAATAATTTGAGGCAGACGGACGTACTGCCGTGCTAAGCACAAAGGTGGTAACTTACTTTTTTTTGTCAAAAACGAGTTATGATTCTAAGATGGTAGATTAACAATCGATGAATATTTTCATCATATTATTAAACGATCTAGTTCATTTTTTCATAGTAAAATTACTCTATTAAAGTTGCCGTATCTTCGTTAAGGGGAGGTACCTGAGTAAACAGCGAGAAAAATAGGTAAACTTCGGGAATTTTTATCTCAAAAACCAATGTTCCGATTGGATCCAGGTTTTTTTCATTGGAAAATATGTACATTGAGGTATGTTCAGGAATTTTTTTGAATGAATTCGTTGACTCGTTGTTTTGTCAGCGTCAGACGTGTTGTTCGTTGACATGGCTTGCGGTGCCAAGGATTCCGGGCAAGCGATTGATCTGAAACATAAAAACTTAACGGATTCCTGAAATATAATGTAAAAACCAGTCCGCTACGTAGGGGTTTTCCATTTGATTAAACCATTGCTTTTTTATGCAACCAAAATCGTCGGAAATTGCGAACGAAAAACGAAGAATAAATCAAGACGGTCGCAATTCCGTCAATAATGAAAATTTCAAAAAAATCCTACGCAGCGAACTGCTTTGTATATTGTATTTCAGGAATCCGTTAAGTTTTCATGTTTCAGATCAATCGCTTGCCCGGAAGCCTTGGCACCACAAGCCATGTCAAGGAACAACGCGTCTGACGCTGACCACAACAACGGCGCTTCCAGTCAACGAATTTATTCAAAAAAAATCCTGAATATACCTCAATGTACATATTTTCCAATAAAAAAAACCTGGATCCAATCGGAACATTGGTTTTTGAGATAAAAATTCCCGAAGTTTACCTATTTTTCTCGCTGTTTACTCAGGTACCTCCCCTTAAAGTTGTCAATGACTAGAACAATTACCCGTATTTATCAGTAATACTAATTCAACAGTAACGACTAATATAAACTTTCATCTTTTTGATTCAAATAAAATTTTAAAATCGTTCGACTAAGGATATAATTCTTAATTACTGTGAAAATTGAAAATTGAAAACTGTCAATATCTCAAGATGACCAGAATGCGAGTTACCACCTTTGTGCTTACCACGGCAGCGTACATGTTCATCCATCATTTCGAATCTTTATACGACATAATTAGTTCGGTGTAGAGAATATCATAAGAATAATATGATACTACTCCATGTACAAAATTTACACAATTTTCGGGTGTAGTGCACTTATATCAAGATAGCAGAAAAGCGATTATGAATGTAGGTATAGAGCGCGGAGCTTTGCTAGCCAAGTGCTCAAATTTCTGTTTGCTGCTTCGCAAACCCAGATGAATTATTTATTTATTTCATGTATAATGCGTAGTTTGAGACCTCTTCATTTGAATCAGAATATATTTTTCTAGGTTTCACTGGATTGTTATAATGCGCGATTAGAGATATTCATTCGCCCCAAATGAACAAGTCTGGTCCAAGTTAAATTTATTTGAATAGATTCAATCATCGGGGACCGGATTGTATTCAATAAATTTTCATTCATCTCAATTGAATATTGTACAGCAACACAACTTGTAAATCAGCCGTTACTGTAATTATTAAATAGAAGGCACACGTAGGATACCAAAGTTATTAGACCAGAGAGCTTACTATAGGAATTCATATTAATTGAATAGGTTTGCCTAAAATACTACGCACATATTTTATTCGTTGAAGTAATGGCCGAAATGTCGAAGGTATAAAAATATCATTCATAATAAAAGGGCCTTTCGTCGGTGATAATGCAATACCGCGTAACTAACATTTGCAATACCGCGTGAGTACAAAAAAAAAAAAAAAAATGAGATTGTGGGCATTCGATGTATTTTTTATTTCTACATCGAATGCACACCAAATCTCTTTTTTTTTTTGTTTTTTTTTGTACTTACGCGGTATTGCATTATCACCGACGCTTTGTTATTAAGGTGGTTCTTTACCTACAGTCCCACCAAACGTGGGTTTCAGAGAAGATTTTGAATACTTCTCGATGAGGAAATAATAATCTAAAAAAAATGAAGCATGTAGAAGATCCTCGGGAGATTGATTTTGCATAATAATAATTTTAAAAAGTTATTAACAAATTGATGGAAAAAAGAACTGTTCAAGAAATTAGCCGATGACCCAACTTTTTTTTTAGGTGAACATTATTTTTTAATTCTTCTGAATACGTATGAATTTTTTCAAAATTTAGTTGACTTTTTTAAAATTGCGTTTTGTCAGGTATGAAAATCCCAATCCCACGTTTGGTGGGACTGTAGGTAAACAACCACCTTAAGAGGAATGATTAACTGCTTCCATTTACAACGAATAACATATTCAATTCACAATACGATTTTTGTGCGAATCAATATAAATTCACTTACAATAAATTAGTAATCTAGCTGAATAACTTACCACTTTCCTTCTATAGCATTAGATTCCGTGTGATGCAAAGCATTCTCTTATGAACATTCGAAGCGTGCAAAGGAATTACAAAAGAGGTTGAATGATAAAGAATTAAATTGTTGATTTAAGCTGTTAAACGACTACTGTTTATTCAAGCGTATGTTAGTGTGTTATGATTGTAAGGTAACAAAAGTAAACGTGCATTGAGATTGATATTATTAAAATACATATGATCTTAATCTTAAGGGTTTCATTATTTCAAGTAACGTGTACTGCTTGATATAAATGTTAACGAAATTATTAGAACCTAATATTGCATTATACTGACATAACATGCTTACTAGGGTGGTTCTTATTTAGCCCCTAATCGATCACAAACGATTTAAAAAAAATCACTTTAAAATTGGAGCTCTCAATTGGAACATTAAGACATGCTGCAAAAGACGTCACTTGAAATAAGTAATAAAAAGTCAATGAATTTGAGCGCCGCAGACAAAAAAAAAAAAAAGATCCAGAAGAGCACAAAACCCACACGGAAAAAAATACTATTGCTGCACTTACAAAACAAGATTTGTAAAAAATTTTACTCGACTTTTTGTTATTCTGACTGGAAGGGAAGTCATTTTGACTATGTTATCATGTAATTCCACACGCCAGTATTGTTACAGTAACATGGGCGTTCGAGTAAGAATATTTAGTAAGCGTTACATTGGAAGCTTGTACATTTAACAGAAGAGATCTGTAGCTTCAACATGGCACTTCCACATGACTCAAAGAGTCATATTAACAACTGTGGAACAGTAGTTTGAAACCTAGAAAATGGTAACTGTTACATGGCACTTTTGTCAATTCAAGTCACTGAGCATTGGTTGTGGTACTACAGCGCACATGTGCGATTGACTCAGGTGCGACATTAACTTGAGCGTTAGGGAATAGTAACTGTTACACGGCACTTTTGTCAAATCCAATAACTGAACTCTAATTGTGATACAAAAGTGCTCATGTATCATCTACTCATATGCAACAGTAATTCGAGATATGGGGAGTGGTTACTGCTACACGGCAATTTTGTCAATTCCAGTAACCGAACTTTGACTGTGATACAAGAGTGCTCATGTACCATCTACTTATGTGCGACAGTAATTTGAGACTCGGGGAGTGTTTACTGCTACACGGCACTTTTGTCAAATCCAATTACTGAACTTTGATTGTGATACAGAAGTGCTCATGTACCATCTACTCATAGGCGACAACAATTTGAGACTTGAGGAGTGGTTACTGCTACACGACACTTTTGTCAATTTCAATAACTGATCTTAGAGCGTGATACAAGAGTGCTCACGTGCCATGTACTTATGTGTGACAGTTATTTGGTACTTGGGGAGTGGTTACCGTTACACAGCACGTTTGTCAATTCCAGTCAGCACTCGGGTCGATTTCAGAAAC
Source organism: Tenthredo mesomela (assembly GCA_943736025.1). Lineage (NCBI taxonomy): Eukaryota > Metazoa > Arthropoda > Insecta > Hymenoptera > Tenthredinidae > Tenthredo > Tenthredo mesomela. The sequence continues at coordinate 11,726,802 of OX031018.1, forward strand.
TAAATACTGCTTGCGGTATTAATAGTATATGATGTGGCATGCCCGTAAACCAAGTGTTTTTCGGCGAGAATAATGATTTCAGGACGAGCTAAAGGCGAGTTCTGAAATCATTATTCGAGTCAAAAACGGTTTACAGGTGCGCCCCATACTGTATTTTTTTCGAAATAGGCATGAAAAGTCACTTTGACGCCTGTTGAGATTCACTAGACGAAGAGTGGGGTTATGGTGCGATCTGTCGCGCACTTCGAACCGCGCATCGAAACTGCCGTATAAAGACTTTATACGGCAGCTTTGGAATGCGCACTTCGAACTGCGCATCCAGACTGCCGTATAAAGACTTTATATGGCAGTTCTGAAACCAACCGTATAAAGTGACACTTTGTGGATCGAAAACAGGCGTCAAAAAGTGACTTTTCAATGCCTATGCAGAAAAACATTATATACGTTCTATCAAAAATGAAACCCCGAAAAAAAATTTTAAATTGTATGTTTATTATTCGAAATTCTGTAGTATAAAATGTGAAATAAATTTGTTCATGAATTACGGTTCGATTGAAGCGCTGTATGAGAATATTGAAAAAATATAAAATTCCAAAAATACATGAGGAGTTCTAACAGGTATGTAATTAAAATGACTCCTTCATTCAATAACTTGGCAACATGTCAGTCAATTATGTATCGATGAGCTTTCAAAAGATTGAGATCAGTTCCGTTTTCTTTTTTTAAAGTTTACATTGAATTGGATTACCGAAATTCGTGAACGTCAATTTAACACGTATACTTCAGCTATAAACGGGATCAAATCAATCAGCATTCAGCATATACGTGAGCCGACCGAAACGACCAAACGGCAGACGAATCAGGCGAACGAGAACTTCTATTATACCTTTGAGCGACCTTGGAGATTTTTGAGAGATTCTCGAGTCTTCGGGCCGACCAAATGTTTAATATTGGATGATCTTTCTTAATCTGATATTTCATTAATTTTGTCATCGTATTTACTTGAAACTTTGCTGCAGATCTATTTTGTGATGTGTCATTAACATAATTCAAGATCATAGCTTTTTTTGGATTCATCTCGGGCGAAAATCCGAGTGTATTCATTAAAATAACATTCGAAATTAGAAAAAAAAAGCATTTTTGAAAGATTGCCTCAGAATTATAGCTCCATCAGATATTTTTACTACATAATACTAATTTTTTCACAGTTAACTAAGACTGCATCATCCTTACAAATGCAAAAAAAATTGAGACGGCTGTATCTATAAAGTGTTTCAATACTGCGGTAAAATTTCTTTTCGATAACTTTACTATATATACTCTAGTTATTTTGAAATGAAAAAAATTGTTCGAATCAAGAGTTTTTCTTTTCCGTATGTGAGATTCGCAACTAAAATACATTGTAACCGTTTTTTCAAGATAAAATCTTACATGACCCAAATATTGCAACAACGTAGTCGTATTACTGCTATAGTGTTGATTAGGGTGCTGAAAAAAAAAAATTAATTTTTTTGTTTCAACTCTTACCCTCCCAAATGCTTGAGGTGGATAAGAAAAAAGTCCTCCCGAAAGTCGGTCGCTGTAGCTCAACTCTAAGAGGTCGCTTTAACGTGGGAATTTTCGTTCTTTTATTTAAACTGAAATTACACCTATTCATTTCAATTTTTTAAGAATAACCATTTCATATTCAGAAAGCCGTTTTTTTAAGCTTTTCAAACCTATATAATAAAAGTCGATTACCTTAATTAGAAGATTAAATAAAGTCATTTAAAATATAGAGATTGTATTGCTACAAAAAATTAGTTGAAATAATTTTTTATTTACATGATTTATTAATTAAGGGGGTATATACACCTTTGAATTTTCAAAAAATCGTTTTTATTTTTATATTTTTTTTTGAATGCTAGTGACCTACTTTACCTGCAAATAAATTGGCGTCAGAAAATCTAGAGGATTTGAAAAGTTATAGCCATGACAGTCCCGAGTTGCGAAAAAGCGCCGCCGCGCAGCGCGCGGACGCTCATATTCGTCTCGTAAATATTATACACTATCTACAGTACCGCCAACACCACTATCTCACTTTTTTTGACGTTTTCATATATTTTGTTTTTGAATTTTATTCTGTGATTTTTCAATTCTTTGTAATTATGATTTTTATACGTATTTAATTTTCAATATTCTTTTGAATTGTGATTATTGATAGAACACATGGCTGCGATCTACATTTTTCGAGGTTAGGTGTCCACTTGTTTGTCAAATGTCATGCTTTCATAACGAATTCAAACCAATAGTAATTTCCAATATTGAACAAAGACAGTGTATATATATGTCTGAGATGAGACTTCGGAATCGAAAGAAGATGATCCATCGAAAAGTGCATTTGAAATCGATGCCAGGAGACTACACATTCAGATTTTTTAAAAGATGAGTATTTCTATCATATATTAATTGCGAAAGTTTGATAAATATTATAAGAAAAAAGGTATGATTGATGAAAGATGAGAGAATTTTCGGAATATTGACAAAAATTGTCAATATCTAGCATCTTCTGAATCTCAAAATATTGAAGATCATGAATTCTGAAGAATTTTTATGTTTTGAAAAATTTTCATCAGATTTTCCCTGAAGCAATTCATTCTTTTTCTAGCAGTCTTACTGGACACCTACCGGACACTGTTGTTGAACAGAACAGGTTAAAACTCACTACAAACCTCCGCCTGGCACATGTGTCTAGACTCGACTCATAACACATCGATGCGAGAGCAGCTGCGGATCCAGCATATTAATCATCAGCCAAATCTCAGAACTTGATTTTCTGTAGCTACATTTCCTTCTCTAGGAGAAGTAGAAAATAAAAAAAAATAAAAAAAAAAAATAAAAAGTTTAAAAGTTGATTCCTGAACAATCATTATTTTGACCGGTTGCCGTAAAGAATAAAATCAGCCGTTAGACCGATCTTTGATTTTTAGGTCCTGAATTATTCAGGAGAGGTGCCTCTATCAGATGAACAGAGAACTTTTTGATAAACCCATTTTTAGTTGAAATATTAGAAAAATAAGCAAAATTTTTTTTCAAATTCAGAAAAAAAATCGAAAAAATTCAATAACTCAAGTAATTCTTGCAATATCAAAAAGTTCTCTGTTCATCTGATAGAGGCATGTCTTATGAACAATTGAGGACCAAAAATTCCAAGATCGGTCCAACGCTGGGTCTGATTCTTTACGGCAACCGAGTGATTTTGTATTTTCCCATCTTCAGCGCAGCCACTATTAGACTGGAAGTAATACATGATGTAATATATGGATAATGAAGGTCAAACCCTCCCCAAACATGATGATTTTTTTGAATTTTATCAGAGTCTTCAAGTTAAAAAAAAAAGGAAAATTGTTTTTCAGAAATTCAACCAATTTAAAGGTGTATATACCCCCTTAAGGAAATCGACTTTCATTATATAGGTTTGGAAAGCTTAAAAAACCAGCCTTCTGAATATACAATGGTTATTTGAAAAAAAATTAAGATAATAGGTGTAATTTCAGTTTGAATAAAAAAACGAAAATTCCCATATGTTAAATGAATAGGAAACTAAAATGAAAATAGCGACCTCTTAGAGTTGAGTTACAGCGACCGACTTTCGGGAGGACTTTCTTCTTATCCACCTCAAGCATTTGGGAGGGTAAGAGTTGAAGAAAAAAATTAAATTTTTTTTTTTTTGAAGCACCCTAGTGCAGTTGATACACCCAGCGCTAACGGAGGCAACGCTGTGTACACAATATATGTTCATCGACTGCAATGCTGTATGATACAAAGGCCATAATAGTACTGGGAAAAAAAACCTCTTCTTTCGTCGATAGGCGTGTTTGTATAGTAGAACCCCAAAAGCACCTCTGGTGCAAAAACCGTTCGCCAAGTACAATAATGTAATCACTACCTCCAAAATAATCTACGAAAATTTCTCATTAACAAAAGTGGTACTATAAAAATGTCTACTTACAAAATGATTGAAATCAGATACAATTGCCAAGTGCATGTCCACCGTACAATTATAAAACAGAAGATATAAAAAAATAAAAATTTGGAGTATGTGGTACTTGGCGGGCCGATATTTCATATCACTTCAGGATTATTGACATAGTTCAATGGCTGTTCTCTCGTACTTATCACTAAGAGGCCCGCCAAGTAACACTACCTCCAAATTTTTATTTTTTTATATCTTCTGATTTATAATTGTACGGTGGACATGCACTTGGTAATTGTATCTGATTTCAATTATTTTGTAAGTAGACATTTTTATAGTACCACTTTTGTTAAGGAGAAATTTTCGTTGGTAGATCATTTTGGAGGTAGTGATTACATTATTGTACTTGGCGAACGGTTTTTGCACCAGAGGTGCTTTTGGGGTTGATATCACCACTTTTTGTACAATTTTGCTTGACCACCTAATAATTATGCTGGCTCGCTGCGCTCGCTCGTTTGGGTATTCCTATATCCTCGCTCACTTGTCAACATTCTGCCAATTCTGTCTATGAGTAGCTCAATGCACGTACGCTATACATTTCATACCATCTTACACCCTTGATAAGTAGTAATGTTAAATGTGGCAGTATAATATAAATACTTTTTCTGAAATTTTACTTGACTACCTAATAATTGTGCTCGCTCGCTACGCTCGCTCGATTAGGTTTTCCTATATCCTAGGTCGCTAGGTTCACTTAGTTGTCAGCATTCAGCCAATAGTTTCTACGAGTATCTCAATGCACCTACGGTGATGCATTTCATACCATCTGAATCCCTTGATGAGCAGTAATGTTAAATGTGGTATTATAATATAATTACTTTTTGTAAAATTTTGCTTGACTACTAATAATCGTGCTGGCTCGTACGCTAGCTCGATTAGGTTTTTCTATATCCCAGCTTGCTAGGCTCTCTTCGTTGTCAGCGTTCTGCCAATTAATTAATCCCTCGATAAGCAGTAATGTTAAATGTGGTAGTATAACATAAATATGTTGAAAGCACAAGGGCCTGAAATACTGACACACGCGATCATTCGTTGCTTTCCAAGCCCTATAAAGATATGTTCTTGTGTGCATGTACTAACTGATATATTTGACCCATTGAATATACGAAAATATTTGGAAATTAATAATAATATATTGAAGACCTGCCACGTTGATTGAAAGCTTCATCACTTATTAATTTATGTTGTAGACTAAACTTCATGCGATTCAATAACTGTACCTATAACCCAACCTCAAAATGGCGCGCTTCGTCATTTCATGAAAGATTGTTATAATTTCACCTTCCACTTTAAATGTGAATTTTATCATAATAAGTAAGTATCGGAAGCATAAAAGAGAATGAAATTTGCAAAATGTTCAGATGTACGAATATGAACAGTACTGACAGCTCTCAGCTGTGTCTCGGGAGTCTGTCTGTCCGTACTCCGTGGTCTAAGGTCTGCAATCGATTCGCGATCATGACGTCAACACCGTCGACAAGAGCGCCACCTGGCAGCTGATATCGAGTACTTAGTATATCTCTGCTATTTAATGGTGGCCGCTCTTTCCTAATTCTCAGACACATAGGTCTAAGGATTATTTGGTCTGAAGAAGGAGACGAAAAAGCGTCTACATGTCCGTAAGGGCGATATGACGTTAAAGGATAAATAATAAATAAATAAGGAGACGAACAAATTTTCAGACGAAATGAGTACTCAGAAACTTAAATTAATCATATCTCAGCTTTCCGTGTACTGATTCAATTGAAGTTGGACTCAAATGAAGGGCTCTTTGTTCCTACATTCTGTGATAATTATTTCAATCCCCGGGATATCGCGAAACGGAAGAAATTAGGAAAATACTGTTCCCCCGCCACGCCGGTTTGCTCCCGTTGACTCGTTGAGTCTCGCGTACCTATAGATATATTACCTCATATGATATATATATACAGGGTGTAAATCTTAACTCTGTACATACTTATAGGGTGTGTAGGGGGTGCCAATACAAGCATTTTGAGGTATGACACCCTAGGTCGGAAACTCATCTTAACGGCTGTGGAGGGTTTCGAAGGTTCTAGTACCGCGCGCTTTTCGTAGTGTAATGAATAAGATGTAATTATTTTTGACCCAACATTTTATTCAGCCGTAGACAACAGTACAAATGATCTTGTGTGGAACCAACAAAACGATAAACTTGGCAATAAAAAAATAGCAAAACAATTTCCGGTGCTTACAAACAGATTTTGAAAAAGTTATGGAAAACTATTGGGGTTTGGCACACTTGGGCTTTTCGTTTTCCATAACTTTTTCAAATTCTGTTTCAAAGCACCGGAAATTGTTTCGTTATTTTTTCATTTCTAAGTTTATCGTTTTGTTCATTTCACGCAAGAACATTTGTACTGTTGTCTACGGCTGAATAAAATTTTGGGTCGAAAGTGAACACATCTGATTCATTAAACTACGATCAAGCGTGCACGGTACCATATCCTTCAAAGCCCTCCACAGTGGTTAGGATGAGTTTCCGACCACGGGTGTCATACCTCAAAATGCGTGTATTGGCACCCCCTACACACCCTATAAGTATGTACAGAGTTAAGATTTACACCCTGTATATATATATTTTTTTTTTTATTGTACTTGGCGCGAGACTCTACCGAGTCTCTTGAACTCGTTGAGTCTCGCGCGGCGTATATAGATAAATTACCTAATATGATATTTTTTTTTTTTTTTATTGACCCTACCGAGTCTCTTGATCCGAAGACGCTGATCAAAATAAAAAAATACGTTCGAAAAGCTATTATAGTTACATTCACCTAGAATAGTATATATGTGGGCAAGCTCGGTCTTTTCACGGCGCGAGCGTGAGTTTGCAATACAACTCGTATTTTTTTAATTTTCAATTTGTTTATTTTCTTTTAATCTTGATTTGTCAATTTTTTATTCTATAGGCTTCCTTGACACTTTTTATAGACCAATTCTTAGGCCGTATCTTTTTTGGACACCATGTTGAATATTCCATCATACAAAATTGAAAATGTTTAAGTAAAAAGTATTTTCAATCCCAGAATTAGACTTGGCTTCCGGGATGGAGCCGCGTTGTTTAACGGTTAGGTGCCGACGTTTCGTAAACATTGCAGTTTACTTCATCAGGGCGAGAAACAACCTGATACTGGTTGCTCCCCAACAGGGTGTCCCTATTTATGCCAGTTGCGGAGCCGTCAATGTGTGACGTTCCGCTTGGGTGGAGTTGACCAATCATATGTTTTTCAATGGTTGGCCAAACATTTAAAAAACCGGGAGGATGGCGTTCCAAATTGGATGGGTTTGAAGTCCGTTGTCTCTGTTGATGTTGTTAGGATGTTTACGGATTTCAAGGGCTTCTCTGTATTTTCGAGGCAAATACTGATTTGAGTTGGCCAAGGAGGTGGTTTGGTCAAATAAGATTTGGTGGCCCGTTTCCATTTGGTGTTCCGCCAGAGCTGAGATAGTAAAGTGCTTCAGTTTGACGCATCTTTGGTGTTCTTTAAGAAAACCCTACAATCCAATGGTTACTCGTCCACACAAATCCAACAAACCATCCAAAAACTCCAGAACAAGCCCAACCCATTGACAGACATTTCAAACTTACCAACGGAAGTAACGAGAAGAACTGCCTTCCTCCCCTACATTCAAGGAGTGACGGACTCCATAGGGAGAATCCTAAGGAGAAACAACATCAAACCGATTTTCAAACCACCACAGAAAATCAGGCAATTCCTCAACTCCCCAAAAGATAAACTCCCCCCGCTCAGCTCTTCAGGGGTATACAGGATCCCTTGTTCCTGTGGAAAAGTTTACATCGGAGAAACCGGGAGGAAGATCAGCACTCGCCTTAAAGAACACCAAAGATGCGTCAAACTGAAGCACTTTACTATCTCAACTCTGGCGGAACACCAAATGGAAACGGGCCACCAAATCTTATTTGACCAAACCACCTCCTTGGCCAACTCAAATCAGTATTTTCCTCGAAAATACAGAGAAGCCCTTGAAATCCGTAAACATCCTAACAACATCAACAGAGACAACGGACTTCAAACCCATCCAATTTGGAACGCCATCCTCCCGGTTTTTTAAATGTTTGGCCAACCATTGAAAAACATATGATTGGTCAACTCCACCCAAGCGGAACGTCACACATTGACGGCTCCGCAACTGGCATAAATAGGGACACCCTGTTGGGGAGCAACCAGTATCAGGTTGTTTCTCGCCCTGATGAAGTAAACTGCAATGTTTACGAAACGTCGGCACCTAACCGTTAAACAACGCGGCTCCATCCCGGAAGCCAAGTCTTATTCAGAATCTCACCGCGAAAGCCTCAAAGACCTAATCCCAGAATTATTTGTCTATCGTTTGATTTATTTGAATCGTTGCAAAATTCAGAAAGATCAAGGTCTGTAAACAAATAAAACCTTATTTTGTAAGAAAAAAAAAAAAAAAAATTAAAGTAAAACAGAAAATTGCCGGCACCCCTAATAATGAGAAAGAGAATTGAAACTTTGAGGATCTTCTTTTTTCAAGGTCAACTTAAGATTTTTCAAGTTGGAGTGCAAACTCTTTGTTTAACCAGTTTAATATATACTAGGTTTTCGTGAAACATCGCAGTCAGTCACCGCCAACTCGGCACCACCCAAGATATTCGTCTGTTTTTCGCAGGCTGACCATCCCCTTTTAATTTTAAACTTTCATAGGCCGTAAAATGATCAAAATGAATGTATGAATAAATGAATGAATAAATAATTAAATGAATAATTAAATGAACGAATGCGGATGTAGATCACTTGTTGATGCTTGAACACAGATTCATTCAACAAGACGTGATCCGCATCCACGAATCCTCATGGTATACACATACGGTCGCTTTTGCTGACTTTTCAATAAGCGGGCAATAATGAAATATTATTGCCCGCTTTTTTCAAGCGGTCAATAAACGGGCGCTTTTAACCCTTTTTAGGTTTAAAAAACGCGAAAATCGTGCATCTATTACATGAACATATTTCTTTACATGTTTCATAGTGATTAGCCTGTCCGCAGCGTGAAAAACATAAATAATTTTGAAACAACTTGACGTGACGTCATGCAGGGTATTCACCAATCATGGCCTCAGCAGTATGGCATACTGCAATACGATTGGCTTGGCGGTCAGAATTCGGTTCACGGCTTTGCCGGTAGGGGCTCTGTACCTCAGTCTGCTCATTTCACTGCGGGCTCAGGGCTGTTGGGACACGCGGACAGTGTCGGTCTAGGACGAAACTGTGTAGTGCGTATAGTTGGACGATTAATAGGTATGGACGAATTTGTTCGAACGAAGCTCGAAGAGTGGAATTTGCAGGTTCTAGTGCAACCATTTCAAGGTAAGTAAATCGTAAATATTCTTTCATCGATTCATTTTTATTGTTGTAAAAAAAAAATCTACAGCCTTGCTCTTTGAATCTCTGCAATTATAAAAGAATAAAATCTTTCGATTTTCCGTATTTTGGCAGTAAAAATGTGTGAGAACCTACTAATAATATACCTTTCGATGGAACGTGGTAACGATGCGGTGTAGGGCGTCGCGGCGTCGTTTTTAATGTCGTAAAATTCTCGTAAGAAATTTCTTAATAAAAATGTCCTAATTACAATTGTAATAATCGTAGTGACGCGATATCCAAACCAATCTCTACAGTGTTACAACACGTGGTCTGAAACGAATATTGTTAATCAAGCATGAGGTCATGAAGTTATGATTTTGATTTACGTATCTCTTATGTTTAATTTTTATTCTACTTGACGCAGTGTGATAATAGACGTTCTAACCACGCTTCGCGTGAGTAAAATCCCCATTTTCATACAAGTAAAATTTTGTACCATACTCGACGGAAAAACTTTTTCAACAGCGGAACGAAAATGCTCGTTTTCGTTCCGCTGTTGAAGAAAATAGTATGTGGACCTCGAGAAAGAACGGGCGTTCGCGCCTTGTATAAAGTTGAGAACTGCAACTTTGTAAGCGCGCAAGCGCCCGTTTTCGCTCTCGGTGCACAATGTACTATTATGTAGCAAATCGGCAATTACACTATATAGAAAGAAACGACGACTCTCCGTTGGAACCGAGGGGGAAAATAACTCGGGATTTGAATGACACTTTAATTCGTTGGGTCGAATTAATTCGAATTAATGCCTTCAATTCAAATTAATCTTCAAATTATTTTTTCAATTCACGTTATACATTTTTTGATTCAATTCAATTTTCTTCAATTCATTCAATTCAAATTACTTTTCATAGTAATTCATTCTGATTTAAGTTCATATTTGATTATTTGAATACAATTTTCATATTTCCTGTTATTTCGAATTAATTCATCCAATTCACATTATTTTTTTTAATCCAACTCAATTTTATCAACTCAAAATAATTTTTTCAATTCAATTCAATTTTTCTAATTCATTCCATTCGAGCTATTTTTTACCGTTATAATTCACGCTAATTCAAGTGATTATTTGATCATTTCAATACATTTCTCATATTTCCTGTTATTTCTCATTAATTCAGTTATTTCCAGCTCAATTTCTCATTATTTCAGTTATTTCCCCGTTGATGTTCATATTATTTCGATTATTTTCTCAGTTAATTCACATTAAAGTAGCTCATCAGCTCCATGAAATTAAAAGATGTTTGGAAACTACAAAGAATCGCCGAACATATTATTAGGTTTTTTTAATTTAATTTTTTGCTCGATTTAATTGCCGTTTGAGTTTTTCAAAAAATCAATTTTGAAAAATCAGGATTTATCCCAGCGTCTTATGTGAAAATCCATTGCTTTGTTGTAACTTTGTTGTGAATAAAGATTAAAATCTGAATTTTTTACTCAATATATGAAAAAAAAAATAATAAAAATAATCAACACTTATTTCATGACGAATCATTGTACAGTTTCGTTCTGTAACGAGCAATTTTCCTACCCGGAGGAAATAAATAGAAAAATAAATCCCGCTCAAAAAAGTCCCAACGTATTTTCACTCAAAACACGGTACGATAGAAAAACGAAACGAAAGCTACAAGATAGTGTTGGGCGCCAGGCACACGGATGTGCCAGATAGAGTTAGCAAAACAAAACGCAGTAAGCAACAACTAAATTCAGAAACGAGACGATAACCGACTAGATAGAAGGAGAGGGGAACGTGGGGGCGTAGAAATAACACACTTTACGCAGAGATAGGTATAAGATAACGTAACTATAATTTCAAATCAAACGCAGCGATACCAAAAATAAATCAGAGATAAATAACAACAGATAATACAGGACGGCAGAATGATACAATTCAAAAAAAGTAGCGGCGGAATTAGATTCCGGCGTCGCAACACAATTAGGCGGTTAAGCCGCAAAAGATAATTAAATAATACAAAAAAAGAGAATAACAAGATACTGAAGGTAACGAAAGATAATAAAGAAAATGACGCTAAATAATATTTAAAGTTAACCTAACGTACGCAAAAAAAAAAGAAAGTTGTAGGTAACGTAGGCGAGACGGCAAGGGATTCTTCCCGAGCAGCGCAAGTCCAGAAAAGATAGGAATTGACTTAATTATTCTAGTTAGCCTAGAAAGAATAGAGACCACGACAGCCCGTCAGACGCGAAATCGAAACAGAAAAGCCGTTAGCCCTGACGGCTTTTGACCAACGTATAACGTCGGTATATCAACCGTGAACACGTGGTATTGGTATAAACAGAGTAACCGCACCGTAGTAAAACTGTGTGTTGTAGGAATAAATACCGTATTTTTGAGCTCGGATGCATACCGTCTATACACCGTAGGTAATCACTAATAATACGGTATTGAAGCGGAATGTTCACAGTCGTAATGGCAGATGAGGTACGCACGAACAGAGTATGAGTCACGTATGTAAATCATATATAAACGGTGTTTTTTCTCGAAACATACGGTATGTATCAAGTTCCATGACGGTATTTTTACTCCAAAAATACCGTATGTATCCAGCTGTACGACGGTATTTTTTTACCAAAAATACGGTACTATGTACCTTAGTTATATGACGGTATTTCTGCTCACAAGTTATTTTTCCAAAGGATCTAGATATTTTTCGGATAATTCATAAACGTATAACACACCTAAGCGTATAAAGCGTATAACACTGTACACGCCATGGAATGAAATCCTGAACAATGTTGTAAAAAAAAATGTGGAAAATATTTTGGGTATATTGGGATTCTGTACTGCAATAATTTCAAACAGCAATTTGATTATCAGTATAAAAATAATATTTATTATGTGAAAATAACGTGAATGAAAATGAATAAATAATAATAAATTTATATCATATTATTTATATATATTATTTATATAAAAATCCTACTAATTCAGCGAAACAAAAGTATATGAAATTTATGACTCATGAAATACGTTAAAACCGTTATGGTAATTCTCCAGCAGGACGATAAGCGTCGCGGCGTTCGCTCCGCCATGCGTTGACCTGTCAAAGCGGTATACTCGTTCGCACGTATTGGCATAGTTACTCAGCTTTGTGTTGGAATCAGTCGTCAAAAAAATTGATGAAACTTCCTTGACTCTCGTGTGTATGTAGCGTTCATCTCTGACGTTACGTAAAGCCGTTGTACAATGCCTCGATATACCCGCGTTGGAATACGATGAAAAGTTAGAGACATAACCTAGAAAATAGTAGGTACATTCCGCAGCGTGTTAATAATTTTCAGAAGGTTGGTGACTACATCGAAGGAGTGTGTGCTGGAGACGAGCGATACAACGGGACATGTGGTGATCCCGGAAGAAAGCGTCAAAGTACCGAGCTCGTTCCAATCACCACGGAAGGTCTTATAACGTGTTCTGATGGATTATTAAATCTTAATATTATTGAAAATTGGGTGAAATCGTTTATTGAAATTAAGCAGGTACCATGGATGATGTGAGAGGGCAAATGTACTCGAAACGCACCGAGTATGCGGCTGCTGAATTATCGAGGCCGCCTCCGACGATATTACTTCGTCATGCGAGGCATGGAAGACCGTGATACTACGGACGGGAAAATGCAGTTGTTCCCAACTAGTGTTGCAACTCACCAATTACATTTTTAATTAAATTACTCATTAGCGAAGAAAGTGAATTATTGTAATTTCCTGTCATCAATAAATACCATGTACAGAATAGTCCGATATATGTCTTGCTCAGAAAAGAGCGACGCTTTGGTACGAAGGCAAACAGGGAATCTCCTTTAGAAATCATGCTATCCCGACGTTGGTTGAGATCTGCTGAAGAGCTCTATTTCTCAATGAAATTCGCTACATGTCTTCTGCCGCCAAGGCGTCGCTGTCTCGCACTTCCCGATTTTTTTTATTGAATTTTTTTTTCAGGTATGGATGCGGTTCGAATAGGGTATTGATGTGGTGTGAATGTGGTGAGAATACGGTATGAATGTGGTAAGAATACGGTATGAATGTGGTGAAAATACGGTATGGATGTGGTGAGAATACGGTATAGATATGGTGAGAATACGGTATGAATGTGGTGAGAATACGGTATCGAAACCGTCGAACTACGGTACACATACTGCGGTCAAACCTAATTTTTTGAAGGGACCAGGAAATTTGTCGGTTCACACAGGGTACGGTAACGGTGTTCATACCATATGAAAACTGTGTTCAGTACCCGTGAATACGGTAGAAGTGCCGGTAAAATACGGTATGCAGAAAGGCGCAAATATACTGTATTTCTGAAGTGATTACCCGTGGTAAATCCGGAAATATACGGTTTAATATCGGTATATAAACCTTCTCACAACCTTGCGCAAAAGTCGTCAGGGAGGCAACGCAGAGGCACAAGGCTTGCGGACGGACGGTCGAGGTCTTGCAACAAGAAAGGCCTACCTTTACTCGGGTCGCAGCCCAGGCGGTGTCAAAAGCGAGCACACACACACAAAATAAAAAGAAAAGCACAAAAGAAAACTATGAAAAACCCCCAAAAAGAAAGTAAACTACAGAAAAACTAAAGAAAACCCCAGAAAGAAAAAGACAAGATAAAGAAAAGATACAGAAACCCCCAAAAGAAAGATAAAGATAAGGTAAACGTAAGATAAGCGGTAAGGTAGCTCGACGTTGGTTGTAGGCTGGTCAGCAACGGAGTGACCGTCGATCGGCGATCCAAAAAGTGGAGGGGGAAGCCTTTCCACACTCGACATGTTCTCCGCACCTAGAGCGCTGAACATGTTCAAAATCAGGCCGGGAGGTAACGGCTGGCGGCGATAGCAGGCTGGGAGGTGCAGCCCTCTCCCGGCCGGCAGGTGACGAGGCTGCAGAGACGGAGGCTGATGACTTAGGTGCGGTTACTAGTGCCGAGGCTTCCAGGACATCCCCCAGATGATCCTGCGACGATCGACGACTCCCACGATGTCCTGGCGGTGATGTACCTGCTTGTGGACAATAAAAACTTAAGGCAGACACATATTCTTATAGCCATAGGTTGGACTTGCGCTTCGGTGAAGAATTTCGGTACGGCAGCGGCATGGTCGCTCACGTCTGCGAGTGGAGGCGCGGTCCAGTGGCAGATAATAAATAAAATATTAAATATCAAATCTGCCACGTTACAGTTCATATTAATCAGTAAAAATTGACGAGAAACGGGAACTGAAATCGACATGGCAATGTCTGCTCGATCAGCTGTTACTGAAAAATCTTTCAATTCTTATATTGATGACCTCCATAATTCATATTAATAATTTACAAATAAAAACAATCATTTTTAGGAATCGTTTAATTTTTATACACTCAACGACTTTTTAGCGGTATCTGATGATGAGCTACGTTAACTCAGTTATTTCTCATTAATTCAGTTAATTCTCAATAATTCTGGTCAATTAATATACAATAAGTAATAATTTATAAGTAATTAATTTATTTCCAATAGAGCTGTTGGGCTGACGCCAACATGTTGAGACGGAGATATATCTCTTTCTCCTTTCGCAACGTCCGTCTTCTGTTGCCGCGCAGGCGCGCACCTCCCTAGTCGTAGCCATTCCTAACCTATAACGTTAACCACGAGTAACCATTGTCAGATTGTCTGCT
The DNA here is from genome assembly GCA_943736025.1 of Tenthredo mesomela. Lineage (NCBI taxonomy): Eukaryota > Metazoa > Arthropoda > Insecta > Hymenoptera > Tenthredinidae > Tenthredo > Tenthredo mesomela. The sequence continues at coordinate 11,741,904 of OX031018.1, forward strand.
TGGATGATAATTTTTAATGGCATATTAATTTATAACCGTTGTCAGTAAATGCGTAACGAAACTATCTCTGTGAGACATAATAGATAACAACTTTACGCTAATATTCATCATGAAGGTAACACTCGAACTTCTTAATTTTTAGAGGAAGGTCTCAATCAATCAAGTCGAGTCAATTATTCTTTTTAGTCAAAATTGCCTGACGTTTCGGCAGTCGTGTTCTGCCCTCATCAGAGGCTGTTTATTGAAAAAAAAACAAAATATTACAGAAATTTAGTTATCTGACACATGTGTACATTAATTACATATGTTAAAAGTCTAATGATTAAAATACAGCTTACAGCAGATAATACAATGGAAGTCAAACATTTAATGAAAGTCGCATTTGAAACAAAGTAAACAAACGGATAAGACCTAATGACAATTCGTAAACAAAATTTTAATTACCTTAATAAATTGGTGTTAAGTGAAAAAACTTGGCATACTTATTATAGCCATTGTCACACAACAGGATGAGCAGTCTGTCATCCTGTGATCGTGGAACGCTTATGAAAACAAGGGGGTGTGACAACTCTTATTATATACGGACTCTGCAGAGGCTCGTCATGTTGACAAACGTCACAGGTGATAATGTAAATAATTTAAACTTCGTGACGTTAGCGAATGACGTCAATGACTGACGTCAATGGTTGTTTATATTCTTCTGAATAGAGCCCGCTCTCATAGACAAGTTTTTTCACCAACAACAACATCTAACAAAACTAAGAGCAGCTTTTAGATCTTAATCTGTGAAGCATGTTAGAATAAGGTAAATGTAATTTTTTAGTGTCCTCTTTCTTGTTCAGACTGTTCGGTTGCAAATTAATTCGTAACATCTCGGAGGTGATCCGTTTGGACCAAACTGCTTCCCTATCAAGTATAGATGTCTTATCCCAATCAAAAACATGGTTAAATTCAATTTGATGTGAGGAAACTACAGAATGTGATTCTGGGTTTTTCTTAAGATTGTCTTGGTGTTCTTTCAGTCTAGTCCTAAGCTCACGTTTGGTCTCACCTACATAAGACGCCGAGCAACCCTTACATTGAATCTTATAAACTACATTACATTGTACGTGATAATAACTATCCTGATTCCTTCTATGAAAAGTTATTAATCAAAAGGGTCAAACATTTGAAATTTAAGAACCTGCAGAATAAGAATACCAACATAGTTATCACGTTAACTGACCCAGAGCAAAACACGTCGGTTATCACAGTGGTCAGTGGTCCACTCCGTTCGAAACGCAAATTAGTACCGATACCGTACATCAGGGGTTTTTCTGAGAGATTAGGTAGCTCACTCAGGAAATATGACTTAACACCTGTCATGAGTGTCAACAGCAATCTTAGGTCTGTCGTTACCAAAGGTAAAGACCTCACGGACAAACTTGACAAATGTAATGTAGTTTATAAGATTCAATGTAAGGGTTGCTCGGCGTCTTATGTAGGTGAGACCAAACGTGAGCTTAGGACTAGACTGAAAGAACACCAAGACAATCTTAAGAAAAACCCAGAATCACATTCTGTAGTTTCCTCACATCAAATTGAATTTAACCATGTTTTTGATTGGGATAAGACATCTATACTTGATAGGGAAGCAGTTTGGTCCAAACGGATCACCTCCGAGATGTTACGAATTAATTTGCAACCGAACAGTCTGAACAAGAAAGAGGACACTAAAAAATTACATTTACCTTATTCTAACATGCTTCACAGATTAAGATCTAAAAGCTGCTCTTAGTTTTGTTAGATGTTGTTGTTGGTGAAAAAACTTGTCTATGAGAGCGGGCTCTATTCAGAAGAATATAAACAACCATTGACGTCAGTCATTGACGTCATTCGCTAACGTCACGAAGTTTAAATTATTTACATTATCACCTGTGACGTTTGTCAACATGACGAGCCTCTGCAGAGTCCGTATATAATAAGAGTTGTCACACCCCCTTGTTTTCATAAGCGTTCCACGATCACAGGATGACAGACTGCTCATCCTGTTGTGTGACAATGGCTATAATAAGTATGCCAAGTTTTTTCACTTAACACCAATTTATTAAGGTAATTAAAATTTTGTTTACGAATTGTCATTAGGTCTTATCCGTTTGTTTACTTTGTTTCAAATGCGACTTTCATTAAATGTTTGACTTCCATTGTATTATCTGCTGTAAGCTGTATTTTAATCATTAGACTTTTAACATATGTAATTAATGTACACATGTGTCAGATAACTAAATTTCTGTAATATTTTGTTTTTTTTTCAATAAACAGCCTCTGATGAGGGCAGAACACGACTGCCGAAACGTCAGGCAATTTTGACTAAAAAGAATAATTGACTCGACTTGATTGATTGAGACCTTCCTCTAAAAAAAAAAAACTTTACGCTAACCCTAATCTATCAATCTTCGCACGGTACTATTTAGGCGAGGGGTATGCGCAGAGAGGGGAACAGGACCGATGTGAAAGGAGAAAGAGATCTCTGTCTCAACATGTTGGTGTCAGTCTTCACTCATCGCGAAAATGGGCTATTACTTATTTATTTATTTATCCGTTAGTGACTTATCGCCTTGGTATAGGCATGTAGTCTAGACCTGATAAATCTTCTTATTAGCCGTTATATACTCCTTAAATCTCTTCAAACTTAAACTTTTGTGACACTTTTTTTTTTCTTTTATTTGACTTATTCTTTAACTCCACCGTTTATAATTTATGATCTTTCAATATTAATCACTGAAACTTGACTGAATGATTAGATTAATGCTAAGATTAATAATTCCTTTATAATCTACTAGAACTTGACACCTTATTTATATTTGGATCTCTAAGACTATTTCGACCCTTATTTTTTTATTTTTTTTTTTTTTTATTAGTTTAATTTTTTATTATATTCAACCTTATTAATATTATTATTTTTTTTTTTTTTTTATATTATGAATCACTTAATGCAACCTTCACGATATTTAACAATTTAACTATCCCTAATTATTAATTCCTTTGCTCAGTTATAATGTGTTGAGTCATCATAAATCCAATGGGCTATTACTCTTCCAGTAATATAAGTTTTATGCCTGGAACGAACGTTTTTGATCAAGCACGGGGTAGAATTTAAAAAATAACCATTTCCACAATTCTAGAAACAGTCACTGTACTTTAGGGTGGTTCACTTTTTTTTTTTTTTTTCTCAATTTTTAACGGAACATCCGATCAAATTGTGACTAATGAAGAAAAAAAAAAAGATTGTAAAGTTTTACTTTAATCGGAAAATATTTAATTATTTAAAGGTGTTACCAGAGTTACGGTACTTCTACCCTACATAGGAAAGCCGAAAAATTTCGCAGCAGAATATCTTTTTTCACAGGCGTCCACTTTTTGTTTGGCTCATAAGGAAAAGTTGTCAGTTTCAATATGATCTATATTTGAGAGAAGTTTAAAAAAATTCCTAAGAAAATTCCTACCTCGCTCTATATACCTTCAACAAAATTATTCTGAAAACTAATGAAGATGAATGATTTATATTTTTCCAGACTATTAAAAAAATAAAGATTGAAATTCATTTTCATTCGTTTTCAGAATAACTTTGTTTAAACTCTGGTAGCAACCTCTGAATATTTAAAGTGAAACTTTAAATTTTTTTCTTCTTCATTTGTCACAATTTCATCAGGTGTCCCGCCAAAACCGAAAAAAAGTTAGACACCCTGCTGTACTTAAAGTTCCTGGGCATAGATTCTGGTTCTTGTGTCGTGACGTGACGTAGCCCCCTGCGCTGACCAATGCTGGCGACCTAGTCCGCAGTCTGATTAGTAGCATTCAGTCGCTGATTGGTTAATGCTGGGCGTTACCCTTTGTCAATAGAACCAGAATCCCAATCCTGGTCTCAAATGTTTACGATAAGTTTATCTCCCCATCTCAGTATGACAGCAATCTTATAACATTCCCCCCATGTGATGAATTATAAAATACACTTGTTCCATTAGAATCTATCAACTTCTTCAAAATTATATTAACATTAAGCATTGAAACATCTTCTTATGAAATCATTTGATTATTATCGAATGAAAGAGCGATTCTTGACCTCGTGTGTTTTATGTGTGAGTGGAATCTTGGAAGTAGGTCAGTGAAAAATCACATATTTTGTTGAGTGACGTTTCGACCCTGATGAGGGCCCTCTTCAGACGAAGAATTTTATTCAATCTATAGACAGAGTGTTTATACAATGTATGCTAACTTAAGATTAACGTAGATTATTTGGAAGACAGCTTATCCTATTAGTATATTAGCTAGACAGTATTGTAGGAATCGAATCAACATGGCAAGCATTATGTGACACCTCACAACCGGTAACGGATATCGATGATCAAGTTTACTAACCTTTATGAGACTAGAACCGTGTGAGCTCAGTTGTTATCGTCTAAAAAACACCGGTTGGCGTGGTGCACAGAGACACGGATTTCCCATTTCTCCATCCCAACAATTATTTAGATATTACGAATTTAAATATAGAACGAGAAGTAAACAGTATGACACTCAAGATGGACAACAGTGATTTAAATTGCCCGAGAAGGAAGCCGAGGGAGTGAGAGACACATATTTAGGCGCGACCACAACAAACGGTGGTGAGAAGGTTTGACAGTAAGACAACACTCAAGAAAAGCGACGTAGGTATCTAATTCGATCTAGTGATTAGAGTTTTGTAGACCTCACTCAATTTCTCTACATCCTGTCTTAAGTTTACCGAATTAGAATGTCCAACGATGTTGCACATTTCTAGAATTAGTCGTTTCCCGAAATTAGCTTCTTCTTGCAATATCTTACAGTTCTTATAGTCAAACAAGTGGTTAGCATTGACCATGTGTTGCGTGAGCGCGGTATAGCGATCTTGATTCTCGTTGATATTATTTTTATGTTCATTGATCCGAGTGTGTAAATGTCTACCTGTTTGGCCTATATAGATCTGGTTGCAATCTCTACATGGAATACTGTAAATTACGTTGGATCTTTTTTCCATAGGCAGCTGATCTTTACCTGAGTCAAAAAAGGCTCTCAAATCTCGGTTCGTTTTCCCCACAAACTGGATGTTGAACTTCCTGAACATGCGGTTCAGTGACTCAAAAAGTTCCGAAACATATGGGATTGCAATAAAAGACCGTTGTGGTGTCAGGTTTAGATCAGGTGGCCTTGTGTTATTGTTAAGACCTTCGGTGATTTTTTTCTTTCTAATTTCTATGTTCTTCGTCAGAAACCCAGACGGATAACCATTGTTACGTAAGACATCGAAAATAAGCTTCAAGTTTTTCTCTTGAAATTCTTGATTAGACAATCTCAACCCTCTGTCAACAAGATTTCTGACCGTGCCCACTTTATAGGAAATGGGGTGGTGGGAGCTAAAATGTAGGTATCTTTCTGACCAAGTTGTTTTATGGTACCAATCTGTTTTGATAACGGAGGCCGAGTTGATCAATAAGACATCTAAAAAACTGATTTTGTTGTTTACTTCTTGTTCTAACGTGAACTGTAATCTGGGATGAAATTGATTGAAGGTGTTCAAGATCAGTTCTATCTTATCATTTGGTACCGCTGTTAGGATGTCGTCTACATAGCGCACATAAAAGGGCAACCGGAAACCTAATTGGTTTATGCAGTGACACTCCAAGTCATCCATAACTAGGTCTGACAGTATGGGAGACAAGGGCGAGCCCATAGGTAAGCCAAAAACTTGAGCATATGCCGTGTTGTTAAATTTGAAAATTGCCGCATCGAAACATAGGTTTAGTGCATTGATAACCTCATCGAAAGGGATGGGAATCTTATCCTCCAAGTCTAACCAACGTTTTTTTATCGACGCGATGGCCAAGTCTTTGGGCACATTGGTAAACAGCGACACAACATCCAAAGAAACCAGAATATAGTCCTGGGGTAGGTGAAACCCTCTAATCCGCTCTACCAGTGCAAAGCTGTCTTTCACCCGCGAATTTCGATGAGGTTATCAATGCACTAAACCTATGTTTCGATGCGGCAATTTTCAAATTTAACAACACGGCATATGCTCAAGTTTTTGGCTTACCTATGGGCTCGCCCTTGTCTCCCATACTGTCAGACCTAGTTATGGATGACTTGGAGTGTCACTGCATAAACCAATTAGGTTTCCGGTTGCCCTTTTATGTGCGCTATGTAGACGACATCCTAACAGCGGTACCAAATGATAAGATAGAACTGATCTTGAACACCTTCAATCAATTTCATCCCAGATTACAGTTCACGTTAGAACAAGAAGTAGACAACAAAATCAGTTTTTTAGATGTCTTATTGATCAACTCGGCCTCCGTTATCAAAACAGATTGGTACCATAAAACAACTTGGTCAGAAAGATACCTACATTTTAGCTCCCACCACCCCATTTCCTATAAAGTGGGCACGGTCAGAAATCTTGTTGACAGAGGGTTGAGATTGTCTAATCAAGAATTTCAAGAGAAAAACTTGAAGCTTATTTTCGATGTCTTACGTAACAATGGTTATCCGTCTGGGTTTCTGACGAAGAACATAGAAATTAGAAAGAAAAAAATCACCGAAGGTCTTAACAATAACACAAGGCCACCTGATCTAAACCTGACACCACAACGGTCTTTTATTGCAATCCCATATGTTTCGGAACTTTTTGAGTCACTGAACCGCATGTTCAGGAAGTTCAACATCCAGTTTGTGGGGAAAACGAACCGAGATTTGAGAGCCTTTTTTGACTCAGGTAAAGATCAGCTGCCTATGGAAAAAAGATCCAACGTAATTTACAGTATTCCATGTAGAGATTGCAACCAGATCTATATAGGCCAAACAGGTAGACATTTACACACTCGGATCAATGAACATAAAAATAATATCAACGAGAATCAAGATCGCTATACCGCGCTCACGCAACACATGGTCAATGCTAACCACTTGTTTGACTATAAGAACTGTAAGATATTGCAAGAAGAAGCTAATTTCGGGAAACGACTAATTCTAGAAATGTGCAACATCGTTGGACATTCTAATTCGGTAAACTTAAGACAGGATGTAGAGAAATTGAGTGAGGTCTACAAAACTCTAATTACTAGATCGAATTAGATACCTACGTCGCTTTTCTTGAGTGTTGTCTTACTGTCAAACCTTCTCACCACCGTTTGTTGTGGTCGCGCCTAAATATGTGTCTCTCACTCCCTCGGCTTCCTTCTTGGGCAATTTAAATCACTGTTGTCCATCTTGAGTGTCATACTGTTTACTTCTTGTTCTATATTTAAATTCGTAATATCTAAATAATTGTTGGGATGGAGAAATGGGAAATCCGTGTCTCTGTGCACCACGCCAACCGGTGTTTTTTAGACGATAACAACTGAGCTCACACGGTTCTAGTCTCATAAAGGTTAGTAAACTTGATCATCGATATCCGTTACCGGTTGTGAGGTGTCACATAATGCTTGCCATGTTGATTCGATTCCTACAATACTGTCTAGCTAATATACTAATAGGATAAGCTGTCTTCCAAATAATCTACGTTAATCTTAAGTTAGCATACATTGTATAAACACTCTGTCTATAGATTGAATAAAATTCTTCGTCTGAAGAGGGCCCTCATCAGGGTCGAAACGTCACTCAACAAAATATGTGATTTTTCACTGACCTACTTCCAAGATTCCACTCACATTATTATCGAATCACACGGTGTACTGATTACATCAAATTAGCCATAAAAATTTAAATTCATGATTTTATTGTATTCAACATACTCTAACTTTTTTTTGCAACACCTACATCAAAAGTCCTGTTTTATCTACTGTCTATAGGCACTTAAAATGTCTTTTAAACACTAGTGCGAGAAAGTTTTCTCGCACTGTGTTTGAAAGCGCACCAGTGTTTAAAAGACTTTTCAGTGCCCATACACGGCATAAAATAGAACTCTCGATGTAGGTGTTGCAAAAAATAGTGTTCGACACACGTGCTAAACGCGGCAATGCGACTCGTGTTGAGGCGCAAAGCACGAACCGAAGTCTCGTCTTCGGCTCGCCTCCGACTCGACTTCGGGTTCGTTCTACGCCTCACACTCGCTGTGCAGTATTGCTGCCTTTATGCACTTGTATCGAAAAATACTATTCATTCCAATGCAGCAGTGCATCTGCTTCGAAGCTGCAAGTGCTGAGCCCTGGCCAATTTATTCTATCTATCTCTCATGTATTCATACCAACAGAACGATGTCAATCTTGATGTGAAACTCTTTTATTTCTAGAGAATGCAGTAGATGAAGAAGTATTCAACGGATTGGAAGACTCTCTGATCAAAGACTTGGTGCCACAAGTTGGGTATAGGGTCAAGTTTACGCGGAAGTACAAGGATTACCTAGCGTCGAAAGCTGCTGGCGTAGAAAAGGTGGACTTGCCATCCACACATGTAAATCCGACAGAGAGTCAAGAAAGTCAAGAAGGTCAGACAGAAAGTCAAGAAGGTCAGACAGGAAGTCAAGGCTCCGTAGACTCTACTGACAATAGTGCATCGCAGGTCTCAACAACAAAACCATGTCTTGATCAACCGTCAACATCAAATACTGGTAAGATTGCAGTTTTGCTGATATTGGGATATGTTTCATAGACATGTCATGATCTGAGTTGAAAGTTTGTTCTATCTGGGGAGAATGTTGGATTTTATTTTTTGATAAAATTTTCAATCAAAAGTGAATTCATAGGTATTGGGTTGTCAATCTTTTAAATATTCAATCGAATTGAGATTTTTGTAGAATTTTCAGTTCAACAAAAGTCGTCTTTGAAGATGAGCAAAACAAAAAAGAACAATAAGAGCTACATCTGGTTAATACTGATATGTTTCTGTACAAATTCATTCATGTTGCAGGTAAGAAAGAATCTAAGTTGGAAGCAGCATTAAATGCTTCAACAAAAGGAAAAGCAATTTTGGCTGAGTACCGTGTGACGGGGGAGTTGAATAAGTCAAAAATTGCCGATTTTCTCATAAACAGAGAAACAGATGTAGACCCAGATGCTAGGTATGTATGACATATCATACGTAGAAGGTTGTGGCTGTATTCCTTCAGGCAAAATTTGCTCTGGAAATGATGTTTCGCTAGAGCAAAATGAATGGTTTTCCATTCATTTTTATTGATGTATCATTTATCTCCGTTGGCAAAACACCATTGCCATAGAGAATTCTCCCTACGGACTATTCTGCGGAAAACTGTATTCTGAATATTTCTTATAAAACATGATACAAAATGAAGATAATCTCATCTATAACTGATAGTTGGAAACTAGTAATTATACTACTACCTGATGAATATACGAAAATACAAATTGTGGTATAATGACTTTATTTCGCAACTTCGACCTGCGCACTTCGAACTGCGCATCAAAGTTGCTGTATAAAGACTTTATACCGCAACTTGGAACTTAGCGGTATAAAGTGCCACTTAACGAATCGAAAACTAGTGTCAAATAGTGAGTTTCGATTGCCTGTGCCGTAAAAAAAAAGATTTAATTTGTTGTATTATCGGTGGCATGGAAGTCGGAATTCATCTAACATGTTTTCTTTAAATCATTTATTTGTTGGAAAGTTGACAAGGCCGGTAGCAATCTTGATCAAATGAAATTTAGTTTGAATGAGCTACTCAATATTCACTTATTTTTGTGTAGGATATCTGCGGCGAGGTTCACCGAATTGTCCGAACAAATCGCAGCGACCTTTAAAAATGAAACCAAATTTACCTTCTATACGCCCTGGAGAAGGAATGCAGCTGGAATAGGTGAAGGACCTTCCGGTGTATTGTATACCAGATACACTAACCGACGACGAGTTTTCCGAGATATTGAGTTGATTACGAACTCTCGCTCGAAAGTAACAAGTGAGTTGAAGTTATGTAATACCTGCTTGATCGGAGCCTTGATTGGTCCTGCAAGTCAGGGAAGTCAGTAGAAACTCTGAGATGCCTCAGTGACTGAAATAATAAGGGAAGAAATATCGCGTTTCCAATGCCATGAAGGCATACGCTGTAATATATATAGATCTACCCTAAGAGCCATAAAGGCCTATACATTTTTTTTTCGGCATAGGCATTGAAAAGTCACTTTTTGACGCCTGTTTTCGATCCACAAAGTGTCACTTTATACGGATGGTTTCAGAACTGCCCTATAAAGTCTTTATACGGCAGTGTGGATGCGCAGTTCGAAGTGCGCGACAGATCGCACTATAACCTCACTCTTCGTCTAGTGAATCTCAACAGGCGTCAAAGTGACTTTTCATGCCTATTTCGAAAAAAATACAGTATGGGGCGCACCCGTAAACCGTTTTTGACTCGAATAATGATTTCAGAACTCGCTTACGCCTCACCTTCAGCTCGTCCTGAAATCATTATTCTCGCCGAAAAACACTTGGTTTACGGGCATGCCACATAATATACTATTTTCGCCCAATCGCTTCAGAATAACTAGAATGGAAATTCTAAAGAAATAAAAATAAAAAAAATGGATGCCAAAAATGCATATCCTTTTGACCATAGGTCCTTTTTGGTTTTAAGAAAACTGATTCTTTTTTTCACCTTTTATGCGACTTTTATGTTTTAGAGGTAATTTTTTTTTTTTTTTTTGTTTTTTTCATGTAAAACTCTGAAAAAAAATGTTATTCCAATTTCGGAGCACATATTTTCGTAGGAAATTTAATTCTCTACAAAAAAGCCCTGATATATTTTTCTCGTAATCTTAACAGATAAAAAGTTATCAGGCTTTGAAAACAAAAACAAAAAAAAATTTTTTAAATTAAATAAAAAAAAAAAAAAAATTGAAAAAAATTAAAAAATCGAATTTCCTACAAGAATATGTGCATCGAAATTGGCATAACATTTTATTTCGGAGTTTTATGCAGAACAAACGAAAAACATAACATGAAATATTAATTTTTTCGTTTTTTCTGCATAAAACTCCGAAAAAAAATTTTATTCCAATTTCGATGCACATATTCTTGCAGGAAATTTAATTTTTTAATTTTTTTCAATTTTTTTTCTTTTATTTTTATTTATTTTCTTTTCCACAAAGCCTGATAACTTTTTATCTGTTGAGATTACGAGAAAAATATATCTGAGCTTTTTTGTAGAGAATTAAATTTCCTACGAAAATATGTGCATGAAAATTAGAATAACATTTATTTTCAGAGTTTTACATGAAAAAAATTAAAAAAAAAAATTTTTCACGTGTTATTTACATGGGAGAACGGAAAATCGTTGAGCGTCTCGTAGAGTTGAGATATCGAGCTGCGCTTTTAGGAGAATTTGTTTTATACCTAAACGAATCTTTTGAGATGATAATATAAGGGAAAAACTTCTTTTTTTTTTTTGGACCACCCTAATCAGTACATGTATTAAAAAGCGTAATGGCCAATACTTTGATTTTTTTTCCATCGATTTTATGGTTGCAGAATAGTCTAGGGACACATGAATTTTGAACTCATAAAATTGTAAAAAAAATTAGGAAATTTATTTTTGAGCTGTATAATACATCCTGATTGTTTTCTGAGTACAAAAATTATCCATTCAATAACCAGACTGCTTTTATCTGGACATCTTGCTTGACTCATTCCTGGAGAATGTTTCACCATTGCTATTGTAGTGTAGAAGCAATTCAATTTGTTATAATTATCTGGGTCACTATACACTCCAATTGTAGAAAATGAGAAATTGTTTGACTCTAAATGTGATATATATTCCAAGTACAGATTTTGGAATTCCCGTTATCAATTTGAGCCACATTCATATCTTGAAGTTATAAATCTGTAGGAGTCCCCAGAAAATTAATTCACTATTGCCCTGTAGCGACTGACGAACAGGACGATCCTGCGGTAGATGACGCCATCGCATGGTTGAAAAATAATCTAGAGCCCCTAACTGAAGTCCAGGAAAAATGGAAATTAACTTGTCGGAGGAGGATAAAACTTGTAAATGATTTATCACTGGACGAATACTATGAGGCTTACAAGTGTCTTATGTCCCCTACAGGATATGTATTGGTGAGTGCTATACAGAGTTTCTAACCACTGAGCACTGTTTGTCGTTACTCTCCAATAAACTGAATATAACTTCATTTCTCTACTTACTAACACTCTTCTCCGGTGATTGATACATCAGTTTACGATGCTTCATAGTCCACATCATATCTGTATTCCAATTAGATTCATGCACTATTTTTTGAAAATATACAAAAATTTGAATTAAGGCGATCTCTGATCGAATAAGTGGAAAGTATATTTTGTTCGAGTTATATAACAGGGCTGGTACTCTGGTAGCGAGTCAATGCGTCACTTTTCTCACTATTAGTGACTTTTTTCAATTTTTTTTTTACCAGATTTGATGAATGAAATCATTTTTTTGGTCACAATTCAGCTTCGGACTGCAAAAATATCAACTTTTATCCCTAGAACCTGTTTTTTCCTCAGTATCTTACTGTGATCTCGCATTGTGGTAAGATTTTGTGTATCGCAAAATATCAAAAAATATATTTCACTAGAAATGATTTAATTGATGAAATAATTGTTCCAAATTAATATTGTATTTCATTCCAATTAAAATTACAACCCCATTGTAACTCCTGTTGATGTAGTGGCTAAGCAATAATTGATTTTCCCAAGTCACTTTTAATCCTTTTTGGAGTGAAAAATTTACTTTTCTCACTTATTTTGGAGCCCTCTACCGCTACCAGCCCTGATATAGGTGCTTGTTGGATACCAACTCTAAAACTTTGAACAACCACATTCTTGTGTTATTCTATAGATGTTGTCTTTTCAGCTGGATCTCGACTTCGAAACATTGTACGAAGGCTACTCCAACAAATTGTTCACTGAATGGCCCGCATTAGCCAAAAAACTTATTACCATTGCGAGTAAACGCAAAGACGAATTGGTAAAGAATGTTTTGATTCAATATAAAAATCTTGTCTCAAAAGGTAAGATCTCAAATATATAGCTACTGAATGATAACTCACACAGAAAATGAAAGAATGCAATTCGAGTATTTCGCACCAAAAACTGATTGACCAGAAAGTAATTCTATACAATCCCAAATTTATACTCAGTCAAATGGTTACACCAGTAGGTAGGCTAGGCCGGTTCTGGATCAACGCGTGTTAGTGCACACGTACACGCACGCACACACACGCACCCTCCCGTGTCCGTGTGAGGGTGTTGGAGGGGGAGTCTGAGTCACGCTCTCGGGCCCCCGACGTCACCCTCAAAATGGCGTCACCCACCCTCAAAATGACGTCGCCCACCCTCAAAATGGCGTCATACACCTCAAATTGACGTCACACACCCTTGAATTGACGTCACACACCCTTGAATTGACGTCACACTCCCTTGAATTAACGTCACATACCCTTAAATTGACGTCACACACCCTCGAATTAACGTCACACATCCCGATATGAAATTCCAACCCCTGTGTCAGAGCCTTCTAGAAGCTTCTCCGAGGTCATTGTGAAGGGCAGACAGTTCCTGAAATTTTTCGGCACCCTGTGTGAATTTGATACCCCTGTACGAAGAACATGCAAGTCTATTCTTTGATAACTAATAATTCCTGGAATGACCATTGTTGGAATTTCGGACAGTCAAACAGTTCTCAGAATTATTATCGACACCCTGAGAAGTTTTTGAGTCTGATTATTCGGATCGAGTTACTTAGCCTAATGATTCTCAGAAGTTCTCGGAATCGACTCTGGAAAGATCTTTTGGAACGTTCTAGAAATTTGGTGGAGGGAAACATTTTGACTCCGGAAAGATCTTTTGGAACGTTCTAGAAATTTGGTGGAGGGAAACATTTTGACTCCGGAAAGATCTTTTGGAACGTTCTAGAAAATTGATGAAGGGATTGTCAGCTATAAAAGAGCGATGAATACGGGGATGAAAATTAGTCTTCAACTGATCTCAGAGGAATGCAGAACAACTTACAGCGAATAGAATTGAGAAAACGATTATATATACTGTTGAAAAATATCCAAGAAGTGAAGAGTCTGATTGAATCTAAGTCTCAACTCGATAACATCACAAGAAAACTGAGGAATATCAAGCTACAACATGGACTTCACAAAGCTAAACAAAGTCGGTCGGTTGGAGGAATTTCTACCGACGAAGAAAGTGATGGATTTGGAAGTGTTCAGAGATTACCAAATCAACAACATCCGCAAAGTTCAGACCAAATTTGGTGCCCGATTCATGGTTGATGTGGATGACAGCTTCTCGGTATTTCTACCAGCTCGGATGACGAAAGTGCTGACCGACGATGCGGATCTTCTCCAGAAGATGACGGTAGCATGTGAAGAGGATAAACTTCTAATGCGTTACCTCGGCGGACGATACAATCAAATTGAATTCAACCATGTGTAATTCACTTTGTATACTGAATTTACTTTTTAACTCTCATATATTCCTGTCATAAGCCTTTCATGAAAAACGAATGATTTTCAACCTATTTCTATGCACAAATATAATACTTCGATGTATCTATGTGTGTAGGTGTAATAATCACGAAGATAATAAATTCATGCAGTGATATCAAATTATTATATTATCAAACGTTGACCATCTATGTAAATCTCACTTTAATGAAAAAATATGACTAATAAACGTATTATATGAATAATATCATCACAAAACCTGTCTACTATCATTTCAATACAAACCTTCACCTTATCTTATACTTAAAAATAAATTTAGGATTCCAACAGAAATACCTATTCAAAACCATATAAACATAATAATCATATATTTATATGAAGACTTATTCAAAGGTATCGAATTATCTAAAGATATGTTAAGGTATAGGATTTCGGTTGGAGCTTAGAGGTATATAATAAGTTTGGATAAAATTGAGGTTTTAATTTTCAATAAAACTTGTATTTATATAATATAATTATATTTCCCAGACAACATTTTCCATATTTTATTTCCAACAATTGTATATCGAACAATATACATTACCAATATTCGTTATAACATTATTATAAACGAATCTTATACTTTTGCAACACTTATCGTACAAAGAAGTAGTACTTTTCCTTACCATTTGGAATTTGAATTAAATAACCATTTCTTCGTACCGCTTCGTACAGGTATTTTGATTTTATATTTTATGTATAGATTCTATATTTGAGTAATACGGACTTATTTATCATAATTACACAAAAGAAATTATAAATTTTATGAGGTTCTCAATGTTTGTAAAAAGTGTATAATTTCTTGCATACACTTATTTTTACATTGAAAATTACATATCATATTCACATTTCACAGGAGGCATATTTTCTACACTGTAGACTTTGAAATAATTCGATTTCTTCTTGTATAATATCGTAATATGGAAAATTGTAGGTTTAACACTTCTTAAAAAAATAGCCTTGGGAATCCTTTTGTAAGCACGCTAGGATCCCCCGATATGCTACGTAGACTTCGGTCGAGTTTGGTGACGATTCCAATATCACTATTGCCGCCTGTGCGGTCTCCATGATTTCTTCAATGGATGATTGGGGTAAATCTACCCATTCGTTGGGCACCCGGATACACAACGTTGGCGGCGTGTCTGGAAAAAGAGTTCGAATAGATATACATTACGATGTACAACAAACTATTATTTTGATTCAAAATTTCACTCAATTATTAGTGATAACATGCGACTCAGCTTTCAGCAAGTCATATCTAGTTGTTATAATCGTCAAGTTTGTTATAGTAGTATGAGAAATTTGTGAATACATCACCCACTTACCCATTTTAATTCGATGTTCGTAAGAGTTATGTTCTTGTTGTACAGGTTTATGTTGGTATGGTTCAAAAGCTGTCAGTTGAAGGCTAAACAGAGTAAGGGAATGCAATTAAAATATAATTTGGATGGAGTTATTCTCTTGTGTAATCAAAAGAAAAACGTGTGACAAAGTTCACCGAAAAAATCATTCTGACTTTGGCATGGAAAGTTACAGAAATTTTGTTATGGATGCGAATGATACGAAAAACTCTACTGCAGGTAAGTATACTAAGATCGTCATTTTGTTCAAGTTAGACAATGAAAAAATATATAAATTTGTAAGAAGTATTCAATGCTTTAGAATATTAGAGTAAATCCTGTTCACTGTATGTTCCACTTACTTGCACCACACACTACTCGCACTTCGACAGAAAATTGAAGACTGACGTGCTCGTGCATGGATCAGACCCTCTATATACCACTCATGTTTAGGGTTAGAATCATAAATAAGATAACATGAGAGAGACGTACAATTTCGCGAACGACTCTGCAGGTCCTGGTCACAAGACTTGTAACTGAATATCGTAGCGGAAAACTCTCGAACGTTCTCTCATACTTATCGATGTAACTAATACGCTAGTGAAAAGACGTTGAAAAAACTTCCATGATAGTTGAGCCAAGTGTCGAATATTCTGGAATACCTTTTGTGAAAATTTTGAGTATAACGATACATTTATGGTTTGCGAAATGAGAGTTAATCAGAGGAATAAATTGTATCGTTTGCTTTCGTTAAATTAGGTAGAAAGGTTTCTCACGCAAACGGAATATAGGTATCAAATTACGCAGTTCTCAGAATTTGGCAGCGGGGTTGGTCTATAAAATGATCCCCCGTCAGCACGTACGAACCATTCACACCTAAACTTTTGCAGTAATTGTTAGTAATCACGAAAATGGACGCAGCTAAATGTCGTCAACTTATCAGCATTATGCAAAATGCTTATGGAATTCTGAAAGAGAAATCATCGACTACGGAAACACAGAAGTGGATTAGATTTGGAACTCAAAACATTAGGCTTTTAAACAAAATTCTACGAAAATCTGCTTCAACGGTCGGAGAAAAAACGAGAATTTTGACAACAATAGGAATCTTAAAATCATTGAAAGCGCGGTTTGAGCAGTGTCTTAAAACAGGGGAAGGTGTGAGGAGACCGAGGAGAAGTGACAGAGTAAGGTGGGAGGACTTAGAATCAGCTTTCAAAGGAATATTAAGGACTGGTATCATAGCGAATCTACAGCACAAAGATGTTAAAGATTTTCTAGATGATTCGAAAAAGCTAATAGTCTCCAGATTGAAGAATGTTCTTCGAAAAGAAGGAAACTTAAAAGTGAATGTAGTGTTATCCTGCAAATTCGAAACTGTAAAAGGCGGTGAAATTATCGAAGAAATGAAGTTTTTCAATACCAAAAATGAAGTTATTCTCCCAGCGACGAATATTGAGGAATGGTTTGACGAGAACGTGAAGGAGAAATTGTTAGTCAAGATCGAAGACTTCCAGGAAAAGGATTCGGGATGGTCGTTGACTGAAATTATAAATATAGCTGTGAATATCAACAAATATGTACCACTGCGAGGAGGTATATCTACTTACACACAGTTACCGAAGTATATACAAGATAAAAAGGCAGTGGTGAATATTATGAACGACGATCCGTACTGTTTACTCTGGTCAGTCACAGCAGCCCTTTTCCCAGCAGGTAATAACGCAAACAGAACGACTTCTTATCCACATTTCAGCACAGCGTTAAGATATGAAGGTTTGAATTTTCCCATGAGTCTCGATAAAATTTCAAAATTTGAAAAATTAAATGATCTAACGATCAATGTTTACGGTATAGATGAACATGAAATAGTACCTCTTTATTTGAGTAAAGTAAAATCAGACAAGTCTACCATACATCTTCTTATGTTAGAAACAAATATCGAGCCAAACGAAATTGATGACGTTAACGATACGATATATCATTTTGCATGGATCAAAAATTTGTCTCGATTGTTGAGTTCACAAATTTCAAAGCATGATCATCGTAGCTGGTTTTGTGACAGGTGTTTAAGTCATTTTCAGACTGAAAATTGTTTAACAAAACACAGGATTGATTGTGCGAATTTAAATAAATGCAGAGCGATATTACCGAACGAAAGGGATAAGATCTTGAATTTCAAAAACTTCAAATATAAAGAAAATGTACCGTTTTGTATTTACGCCGATCTGGAATGTCTTTTGCAACCGGTTAACGATACATCTGAGTCTGAGAGTAGAAGGGTGTATGAAAAACATGTCCCATACAGTATTGCCTATTATTTACATTGCACCTTCGATGATTCAGTGTCTAAATTTAAAATCAATCGTGGAAAGGATTGTATAGAATGGTTCGTGAACGAGTTGGAAGAATTGGCTCAAGCCTTGGAACCTTATCTCAAGCGTGTCGTACCCATGGAATCGTTGATTCATGATCAGAAACAAGCGTTTCATACGGCTAAGACTTGTCACATTTGTGAAAAACCATTCAGACCTCAAGAGGTGAAACATCGCGATCATTGCCATTTTACAGGAAAATATCGTGGTGCAGCGCACGAAGGTTGTAATTTAAATTACAAAAATTCGCCCGTCATTCCGGTGGTCTTTCATAACTTATCAGGTTACGACTCACATTTCTTGATCAAGACGTTAGCAACATCTTTCGAAGGCTCGATGAAGCTCTTACCGATCAACAAGGACAGATATATTTCCTTTACAAAGAGTGTAAAAGAAACATCTATACATTTCAGGTTTATTGATTCGTTCAGATTCATGCCGGGCAGTCTAGAAAAATTAGCGTCTTATCTAAAGGACGAGCAGAAATTAATCACGCGTAAGCATTGCGGAAGCGTCGAAGAATTTCAGTTATTGACGAGAAAAGGTGTATTTCCGTACGAGTACGTAGACAGTTGGGAGAGGCTCGAAGAGACACAGTTGCCTCCCATAGAAAAATTTTATTCAAAATTAAATGATGTAGGTATTTCGGAGGATAATTATTCGCACGCGTGTGATGTTTGGAAAACTTTTCAAGTCAAAACTTTGGGCCAATATTCGGACTTGTATCTGCAAACGGATGTGCTTCTTTTAGCGGATATTTTTCAAAATTTCAGAAGTAATTGTTGGTCCACTTATAAATTAGATCCGTTACATTATTATACAGCGCCGGGCCTCTCGTTTGACGCGATGCTCAAGTGTACGGGTGTTGAACTCGAGCTCCTCGTCGACATTGATATGTTATTGTTTATAGAAAGAGGTATTCGCGGCGGAGTAGCCCAATGCTCGAATAGATACGCTAAAGCCAACAACAGATATATGGGATCAGCATTCGATTCACACCAAGAAGAATCTTACCTCATGTATTTCGATGTCAATAATTTATATGGTGCAGCTATGAGTCACTTCTTACCGTATGGTTCCTTCGAATGGATGTCAAATTTTGAAAATTTCGATGTTTCAACCGTTTCAAATGAATCTCCCGTAGGTTACATATGTTACGTGCAAGCGAGCATTGGCGAGATTGCCGGCTACTCTTGATCGTAATTTAGAATGCGGAAGTCACCTGAGCGGTAAAGTGACTCCCGTTGTGGGTCTTTGCTTTATTAAACCACTAAAGTGGACCTGAAGGATTGAATGGAAGATGAAAGGATAATAATTCAAACTTAATGATGCCCTTTTGACACGTTCAAAGATATATATATATTCTCGTCACTAATTAGAATAGCAATCGTATCATGAATAGTAATAGTTTAGAATAGTAATAGTAATAGTTTTGTAATAGTAGTGATATTTGTTTGTTGTAATGGTTAAAGTTATGTTCGTAATAGTAATGACAATAATAGTGATATTTGTTCGTAATAACAGTTGTAGTAATAGTGATAGTTACGAAGGTAGGGGGGGGGATTAAGAAGGGTATGAGCCAGTGGAAATGTGATACCTGACTGCGCGGTTCGTCAGCTTCTACAACCTGTCACCAAGGAGGCCGATGGTTGAAGATTACGTATAGCCCCTGAGGGTGTCTTGGCGGTTGCAGATGTGCTCCTATACCAAGCCGGTCTTCTCCAGTCGGATAACCTCCAGCGACAAGGTGTGACGGTCCCGGTTGCACGGTCACTTTCGGCGATAGTTCTGACTGACGTGTAAGGGATACGGGGTCTTTTTATCCCTTACCGATCGGCTTTGGCGGGGGATGGAATTTCCTTGGTCAGCCTCTTGGGCAACCAACCTTTGATTCACCCGCGCAGTTTGGTTCACTTATCCACTAGCTCATGTCTATGACGAAATCGCTGAACCGGCAGCCTAAATTCTTCTGTGTCGCGAGGTGTATTGCGACACCCTCCAGCGCGTTCTTCCGTGTCGCGTGGCGAATTGCGACACCCTCCGGCTCGTTCGTAACAGAATCCTCCCCCAAGACGCTATCTTCGGTGTTACCGGGGTTGCGTCTGGTCTCCGAGAAGAGCAGGATGGTGTCCGTCCTAAATAACCGTGAAGCTATCCACGGACGCGGCTCTTGGTATTGATGGCAGGATTGCTCGAGGTGGTTCCAGTCTCATGGGTGGCAGTGAGTTAGGCACTTCATATAGCTCGATTCTGGGGGGCGGCAGGTGGTGGATTATTTCTGGCCTTACAGACGCTCCTTCTTGGCCTCGCGATTCCCAAGGTCCGGGTCGTCGTCGCGGAGGCGATGATTTGGCGAACCATCGATAGGCCAAATACACGAGTACTAGTATCGTTATTAGCGCGGTGCAGCCCATTCCACTGTAAACGATGATGTTGTTCCTGGCGCCTCTCTGGTGAGTTTGGAGTTCCTTAGCCTGGTGTTCTAGCTCCTTGAGGGTCATCGCGTTCTCGCTGTGTCCCCAATCGTTGTTGTTCTCCCCGGCGGTTGCCAGGATCTCATCCACTAGGGGCGTCATCTCCGGTTTTTGCAGGTCGGGTGCGACTAGAGTGATATTCAGAGAGGTCATTGGGGTGTAAGTATGGGCCTCACCTGTTGTTATAGTTTCTTGGGCAATGAGTCTCGTTGCCCCTGTGGTTGCCGTGCATCCCGGCCTGATTTGGAGGATTCCAGCATCCGTCAATATTTCCTTTCCAGCAACCCGTTTTTTACAGTTAACCTTGACCTCGGTTGGTTTCATGCTGGAGAATAGCCAGCTGTTGATGGTCTCCAGACGGGTCCAGTAGACATCATCTGTATGGTATTTACGTCATGTAATCGGGTGACAACGGACGCCGACCCGATTACATGACGTAAATACCTTTGACTCTTTAATTACTGTATACACACGACGGCCTAAATTTACTATAAATCCTTTCCTCATATCTATCTCCATCCCGTCTTATCACACCTGTCAACCTGGAACCAGTATCAGACATGGCTACCACAGATCAACTGCTTACAACCCTGATCGAGTATACAAAAAGCTTCAGGAGCAGAGACACATTGTTTAAGGCCGTAGATCGAATACCAGAATTCGATGGTGAAAACCCGCCATTAGGCCAGGTTTTGAGGAAAATCAGCGATGGACTTACTCTGGTTGACTCAGAGGAAGAACGCGAATATGTGGAGCAGGTGATCACTCGACTTACCGGTGCTGCCAGAATCAGCGTGGAAGGCAAAACATTTAACACCGTAGACGCCTTGATAAAACACCTGAAGAAACGATACGCCCCTGGCAGGGATCCGGCTTCGTTTCTAGCTGAGCTAGGTCGCCTGCAGATTCAGGATAGGGAGAGTTTGTCGAATTACATCGGACTCACCTCCAAGTTGGTAAACAAAGCTCGTGCAGCAATCAAAGGGGCTTACGCCGACAGCGCTGAGAACGTGACACAAATGGAAAAAACTGCATTGGAAAACTTCATCCGAGGGTTACCCGATCGCATATACTACACCATAGCGCCGAAATCGCCTAAAACGCTAGACGATGCCTATGACCTGGTAATAGAAGAAGATCGGGCGCGGCGAAATCGCAGATGCGCGCTGGGTAATTACCGGGATTACGACAGAGAAGATTCCCCGAATCGCAGTGCGTCAAGATTCGACCAGACTCGCAGGCCATCTTGGGAGTCGAAAAGAGAACACGAAAGCCGATACCAGGGACGAAGGGACAACATCGTCGTCACCACTGAGGACAGTAGTACTCCCTCCGGATCGGAGCGTCAATCACGATTTAGACGTTCGGATTTCAGCCCAACCACCCTGACCAGAGTTTTCAACGCGGGATTGAGAACGTTGAACCTAGGTAACTCTCGTTCTCCATCTAGAGAGCGAGATAACTCTACCCAAAGACGTGAGTACTCTAGAGATCGAGATCCATACTGCATTTACTGTAAACGCAAGGGCCATATTGTAGAGATATGCCAAACCCTAGCTCAAAAACAGCGAGAAATGCAGGACCGAATCCAACAACTAGGATCAGCCGAACGAGGAGCAAGTACCGTACGGGATTCATCAGTTTCCAACTCGAATTCTTTAAACTACGAGGGCGGACGTCACGACGCGGAGCCTACGGAAGTAGCAAAAACTGTGCGATTCAAGGACGAGGGACGGGAGAGGCCCGCTCCCACTGCCATATTGCGCAGGCCCCAACACCAAGAATCAAGATCCGAGCCCCAGAGCTGGAGCAAGGTGAAGGACAATTCACGTTAGACACCGGCGCTGGAGTCAATCTGGTGCACATCGATGCACTAGGCGACGAGGCTCCCATCATCGACAGATGCAAATCCGAGATCTTAGGAGTATCGGAAGAGCCGCTCTACACATTGGGTACGACCACTATTACGACATTAGGTAAAAAGAGCCTGTTTTATGTTTATGACAGTATCAGCATAGTCGGAGACGGACTGCTGGGAGCGCCGTTCTTTCTCGAACATCAGGCTGAGATATCCTTCCATCATAAGACCATCGTATCTTGCGAGGAACCGATACGACCAATACCGTTCTGCAACAGGCGAGAGATCGACGCTGTGGAAAGGGAGTACCGCCGACATACTTTCCGCCTCGAGGCTAGGAGCAAGACGCAGATTCCTATCCCAGTTCGTAATGAGAGGATACGGGAAGGTTACCTACCAAGGATCACAACGCCACCCAGGGTTTACATTGGAGAGGCTGCAGTGACCAACCATGACGGAGTCTGCTACGTAATGGCCACTAATTCTACTGAAGAACCTGTAGAAATTGTTATTAGTCCACAGGAACTCGAGCCATATGATCTAGCTGTGGTTCATACGGACTCGGAAGATGAGCTTGCTGACTACCAGGACGAAGACCGCGTGGACCGAATCGTCAAGGCGCTCCGGCTGGACCATCTCAACGAAGAGGAGACGAAACACGTCCTGAAGATCGTGGAAGAATTCGCGGATTGCTTCTACCTTCCAGGAGACCAACTAGGGAAAACAAACACTGTAACTCACAAGATCGTTACCACCGATGAGACACCTGTACACACTAAGCAGTACCGGTATCCAGTCGTACATCAAGAGGAGATTAAGAAACAGATAGAAGGACTGCTGAAGAATGGCATAATAAAGCCCTCAACTTCACCGTATAATTCACCTCTCTGGATCGTCCCGAAGAAGCCTGATTCACAAGGGAATAAACGCTGGAGAATGGTGATCGACTACCGAACGCTCAACGAAAAGACTGTAGGTGACAGCTATCCACTCCCGAATATCACCGATATTTTGGATAGAGTCGGAGGAGCCCAATACTTTTCAGTCTTCGATCTGGCCAATGGATTTCACCAAATAGGTATGGACCCGGAAGATCAATGCAAGACTGCATTTTCCACACCCAATGGTCACTACGAGTACGAACGCATGCCGTTCGGGCTTAAGAACGCCCCTGCGACGTTTCAGCGACTAATGGATCTAGTTCTCTGTGGACTTCAGAGCATCGAGCTGTTCGTATACCTGGACGACGTAGTATCGTTTGCCTCAAATCTTCAACAACACGGGTATCAAGTCAGAAGATTCCTGCAAAGAATGAGAGAACACGGACTGAAGCTGCAAACGGACAAGTGCGAATTCCTACGGAAGGAGGTGACGTATTTGGGTCATATCCTAAGCAGAGACGGCGTAAGACCCAATCCACGTACTCTGGAAGCTGTCCAGAAATTTCCGGTCCCAAAGACGAGGCAGAACGTCCAGCAATTCCTTGGACTTGCCGGGTACTACCGTCGATTCATACCGAATTTCGCTGAGAAAAGTAAACCAATGACTAATATCCTGCGGAAGAAAGCAACGTTCGCTTGGGGGGAGGAGCAGCAGAAGAGTTTCGAGGAACTTCGAGATGCCTTGTGCGCCGAACCAGTACTGCAGTACCCTGACTTCAATCGTCCATTTGTCGTGACGACCGACGCATCCGATTACGCCATAGGCGCCGTACTAAGCCAAGGCGCAAGGGGGGAGGAGAGACCGATAAACTATGCCTCAAGGACTTTATCCCCAGCCGAGGAAAATTATTCTACTACAGAGAAGGAATGTTTAGCGGTAATATTTGCCATAAACTGTTTCAGACCGTACCTGTATGGGCGACAGTTCACCCTATACACCGATCACCAAGCCCTAGTTTGGTTGCACAATGTCAAGGACCCAACATCCCGACTGACTCGCTGGAGACTCAGATTGGCGGAGTACGATTTCCGGATTGTGTATAAGGCTGGAAGCACCAATGCTAACGCCGACGCCTTATCTCGTAATCCCGTGGCCCACTGTCTGCCTTTACGAATGAAAGACGAGACCAAAGATCCGGAGTACAAGCCGACAACGAAACCCGATCAGACCGCTGATGTCAGCACTATAGCGAGCCGGCTGCGTGAACATAGGAGAATCGCACCCATGACCTACCCGAATGAAACCGACACGGCCGACTCTACTTTCGAGCAAACGATTCCGCCAGCTGCCGAACCACCGGAACAAGGCGACAAATCTGTTTCAGTAATTCTTGAAAAGGACGATGATAGGACCATTGGCGACTCATTTGATACTACAATTCAAACCACTCGCGACCTTACAACCTGCGATTTGACTGCCAATCAACCCTGCGAGCTAACCACCGACAGAATACAGTTTCATAAAATGCTGAAGGAAACGGATCCAACTACCAGCCAAGTGATTGAGGACCTCTTGCAAAAACGGTTTCCAAGACCTGAGGAGACGCTAAATCTCAGCATACTCAACCTCGAGACTACTGGAGAAGAGGACTCGGACGTGGACCAGGACCCGAACAGCACGAAAAACCTGTCAGATCACCAACGCCCAGAGACCACGCAGCAACGACTTAATCGAGAGAATGCCTCTTTAATCCAGGTCACCGAAGCCTTGAGTCTGGATAAGGCACGTGAGCATATCAAAGAACTTGCTCGGTCATTCGATGGCGCATCACCTCAAACCCCACGGACCGCAGAGGAACCAAGGCCACCAGTGGAACAAGGAAGGTATCAGGGTTACTAATGTTTCAACACAGGAACCGAGACCCTCGACGCCCATAGAGAGACCCCGGAGGAATAGGGTTTCCTTTTTACCGACACCAC
Organism: Tenthredo mesomela; assembly: GCA_943736025.1. Classification (NCBI taxonomy): domain Eukaryota; kingdom Metazoa; phylum Arthropoda; class Insecta; order Hymenoptera; family Tenthredinidae; genus Tenthredo; species Tenthredo mesomela. The sequence goes on from OX031018.1 coordinate 11,767,286, forward strand.
GACGCTCATTGATGCCAACGGGGCGCTCTACTCCATACGGATCCCCAACGGGTTTCCGAGACTCTTCAGAAGAGGAAGCTGAGCCTGAGGAACGCAGGGCACCCGAAACTAACACGCACCTATACCCAAGCAGCTCCGATGACTTCTCGGGACACGACTCAACCGACGAAGACGAGAGGAAGGGCGCAGCCGCCAAACCCAATAAATCCGGTAAACATGTAAACGCCATTCATGGTAAATGCAAGGTACAGTTAACTCCAGAAACATTGACCCTGCGAAAAAGCAATTATGCACACTTCATTTCCACGGATTGTCTACTCACAACACCCGTAGCTAAACAACTCCAAGGGACGGCATTGCTTAGTCCAGAAACCCTCAAGGAAGCGATGCAGGGTATGGGACACGTCGTAGTCACCACACCCTGCATCGCTTCCTTGAGGTATATATGAGGTATTCTGCCCCAACTGAGACCGGTTCGGTTCCTCACCCTAATCAATATTGTTGATAATTTTTTTTTGTTATCAGCAACCCAAAAGGAACCTGGGTGAATTATTTTAAATTTTTCTTCCGAGTACTTTCTGAGTTAGAAATTTTGAATTTTTCTAACGGAATAATTTTCAATTAATTATAACTCGGCCCAGGTTGGTCGGATCACGAAAAACAAGAAGATGAAAATGACTCTCAGAAATTGTACTTTTTGGATAAAATATTATTGAAATTTCATGACGTATCGTTCAGCGTTATTTCTAGATTAAAGTGCAAAAGCTTGATTTTCGCCAAGTATGCCACTTTTGATTTTTTTGAAAAAATTCTCCATTATTCTACATTTGAATACAAATTTTTTAAGCCGTGTCTCATCGTGGGCAGAATTTTCTTTCTATTTTTTTTTTCATTTTTCCCAAATTTATCGGAATTTTTTTTCGACTTTTTCATTTTTTTCATTGCAACTTCCAAAACTTCGGTTCGATTCGGATCGCTCCTGCATACTAGTATGCGTACAAGCCTTCGGTTTTTTTTTCTCATTTCTTTTTTTTTTATGTTTTATTTCTCATACATTTAGGTGAATTCCGATAAATTTGGGAAAAATGAAAAAAAAAAATAGAAAGAAAATTCTGCCCACGATGAGACACGGCTTAAAAAATTTGTATTCAAATGTAGAATAATGGAGAATTTTTTCAAAAAAATCAAAAGTGGCATACTTGGCGAAAATCAAGCTTTTGCACTTTAATCTAGAAATAACGCTGAACGATACGTCATGAAATTTCAATAATATTTTATCCAAAAAGTACAATTTCTGAGAGTCATTTTCATCTTCTTGTTTTTCGTGATCCGACCAACCTGGGCCGAGTTATAATTGATTGAAAATTATTCCGTTAGAAAAATTCAAAATTTCTAACTCAGAAAGTACTCGGAAGAAAAATTTAAAATAATTCACCCAGGTTCCTTTTGGGTTGCTGATAACAAAAAAAAATTATCAACAATATTGATTAGGGTGAGGAACCGAACCGGTCTCAGTTGGGGCAGAATACCTCATATATATCTTTGAACGTGTCAAAAGGGCATCATCAAGTTTGAATTATTATCCTTTCATCTTCCATTCAATCCTTCAGGTCCACTTTAGTGGTTTAATAAAGCAAAGACCCACAACGGGAGTCACTTTACCGCTCAGGTGACTTCCGCATTCTAAATTACGATCAAGAGTAGCCGGCAATCTCGCCAATGCTCGCTTGCACGTAACACATACTTGAAGTTGATTTAGAATATCCGCGAGAACTTCAGGACTCTCACAAAGACCTGCCATTATGTCCGGAGCATTACATCCCACCTCTTTCTAAAAATTCTAAATTAACAACTACTCTTTTCTCGAAAAAGCGGTATGTCATTCACTATCAAGTTTTGAAACAGTGTTTGAGCTTGGGTATGAAGTTGGAGAAAATTCACCGGATATTAAAATTCAAACAAGCACCGTGGCTCAAGAAATATATAGATTTAAATACCGAATTGAGAAAAAAGTCAAACAACGATTTCGAAAAGAATTTTTATAAACTTATGAATAACGCTGTTTCCGGGAAAACTATGGAAAACGTTAGAAAACACAGAGATGTGCGGCTAATTACAAAGTGGGATGGTAGACATGAAGCAAGAGCGCTTATCGCTAAACCAAATTTTCATAGTCGTACTGTATTCGGTGAAGACATGACAATAATCGAATTGAGGCGAACGAAAATTAAATTCAATAAACCTATATACGCAGGATTTTCTATTATGGATCTCGCTAAAACCTACATTTATGATTTTCATTATAATTACATAAAAAGCAGATTCGGTGACCGAGCAAAGCTTATGTATACCGACACGGATAGTCTCATATATCACTTCACCGTACCCGATATATACGAGCTCATGAAACGCGATTTGAACCAATTTGATACTTCCGACTATCCTTTAGAAAATATTTACAAGATGCCGCTAGTCAACAAAAAAGCGTTGGGATTAATGAAAGACGAAAATAACGGGAAGATAATGACTGAGTTTATAGGCTTAAGAGCTAAATTATATGCCTTCAAAGTTTTAGGTGAAAATAGAGAGCAGAAACGCGCCAAGGGAATCAAAGGGGCAACACTGAAAACCATAACGTTCGATGACTACATACAATGTGCTCTGCAGCATCGAAATCTGACAAAAAGTCAAAATTTAATTCAAAGTAAGAATCATCAGGTTCATACGGTGATGCAGAGGAAGATAGCGCTGAGCTGGAACGACGACAAGAGGATCATATTTCCTGATACGACGGACACGCTCCCGTGGGGTTACGATAAGACTGTGTAGAATGAAATAAACATACTTGTCAAACATTATCTTTCTTTATTAATAAACCTTACAAGTCAGACTTATTTATCCAACTATTGTGTGTATTATTGAAACCTAACCATTTTACAAATAGCTTGTTTCCACGTCTCTTGAGCACCTTCTCCACCAGGTAGATGTCGGAATTCTTGACTTTGAGAAGTTCCTCTTCGTAGAAGCCACCCGCTATCGGCTGATCCTGATAGTCATTAAGCTTGTATGTTACTGGATCAGTATTTACTACTTGGATGATCGTGAATATTTCAGTCGTCCAATTTGGTGTATATCCTTTCTCAAAAACATTCTTATATTCGCTGATTCGGACTTTATCTCAAACTTTGAACTTTGCCGGCTTAACCGATCTGACTCGAACTTTTTGGTATACAGTCTGCAATAATGTCCGCTCGTTTCTAGGGGATACGTCCTTTGGCTTCATGCGAATAGTCCGATGTTTAGAGTTGTTGTAAGCCGAAACCAAATCAGATAAAATGTCCGTCCACTTGTAATTTCCTTGCAGACTGAACTGCATCCACATTTTGTTTTTCAGCGTACGATAAGAGCGTTCACAGATCGATGCCTTCAAGTTACTAAAGGTTGAATATAGTTGAATATTATATCGTCTCATGAGAGAATCGAAATTTGAATTATAAAATTCTCCGCCTCTGTCAACGTGTAATTTCTTCGGGGTACGTCCCTGTACGAGTACAGATTCCATAGCACTCGTCGTATCTTTACCCGTCTTGCTCTTCATTGGCACGACCCAGGCATACTTTGAGAATATATCGATGACCGTGAGCATGTATTTGTAGCCTTTGTTTTCTCCCGCGTACAGTGTCATGTCAACGAGATCCGCTTGCCAGGTTTCATCCAAACCGCGAACATCTACACGACGACGCGGATAGTTCTTTCGAGCTGGTCTATGCAGCTCCGTCACGAGCGTTAGCTTTTTCTCGTTCATTTTCCAACACCGTTAGTCTGGTGTCCAGCTTGAGAATGATTTCAGCGGTGCGAGTCGATAAGTCTTGTACTGCTTCGATATCAACACCTAGGTTCCGCAGAGCATTCGTCATGCGAGAGTCCAAGACATGTATCATTGCGAGGATTTCGTTTCTCACAACGTCGATCTCATGACGCATGAGGTTCATAGTAACAGCGTCGCCTTGCTGCACAGGATTGGCAACGTTGCACAGTCGCTTGTTATCTATATCGTAATGCCCGTCGGTGGTGAATTTAAACCCAATACCGGGAGGACCGCGACTGCTTGGGGCGGCGCTCTTGTCCAACTGTCGTCCAAACACATCGACGCTCATTTTGGAAATGACTGTGGAAACGATGGGAGGTTGATTAATAAATGATGTTAGCTTCACGCAATTCTTCGATTATCGATACGATTTCGTTGGTGTGACTCGAGTTTCCAGCTGCTTGGGATGCCAGGAGTAAACGAAGACGGTCCACCAGCTCGTTGGGGTCGTCCCAGTGAACGTAATCCGTTCCTCTCCCCTCTTGAGCAACCATAAGCTGTGGAAGCACACCTCCACCCGTGTGTGATCCGGTGGCGATGAACTTCTTAAACTTGGGGTTATCTACTGCTCGAATAGCTTGATCACTTCTATAGTATTTTCGATGTGCGTTGGTAGCAATTATGATTTCTTTATAATTTTTTACATCATTTGAAGTCACGTAGGTCTCATCGGGTATCTTTTTGAATAGTAGTTCCAACAAACCTTCGGTCTTTGTATAACGCTTGTCGCCCGCATGAATAAAGTCACTCCCAAAACTTATCGGTGAGTCACCCATCATCAACCTGTCGTCAGCAAGTACGCGTACACCGTACACGTTATCCAGATCTTTTTTTCTATTCACATCTCGTAACATTTCGAGATACTCGTTGCTACCCTGTTCAAGAAACTCATCCGTCGGTTGTATAGTTATATCCTCATCTGCTGTTAAAAAGGAATCATCGTCTTCTCGAGGTTCTTCTTTGATCGGTTCTTGTTTGATCGGTTCTTCTTTGATCGGCTCTTGTTCGGTCGGCTCTTCTTTGATGGACTTGGCGCTAGCTTGAGAAACCTTCACCAGTTGTCGCAGCGGAGTTACTACCGGTTTGAAAACATTGCTCATTGTCTGCTCAGCGGTCTCCCTACCCGACTTTATCATTCTGTGTTTACGTCGAATCGCCGCGCTGGCTTTAGCGATATGACGCAACACTTCTTTTTGTTGATGAATTTTCGTATCTTGCATGTTGACGCAGCTGTATCTGAGAGGCTACTGATTCTACTTTCCGGAATATTCTCAATTTATGCTCACAAAACAGTCAAACCCCTGTCTATATCTACCGTCATTCAACTCACTGTCCTTGTCTATTACAACGAATCCATACTTGCCGCTGTTCCAACACACAGAGCACAAGTCTTTGAACTGCGTGTAAGTCATGTCGGTATTCACATGATCATCGTACACATGCCTCAAGTTCATCTCATCTTGCTTGAACAGTACCAAAAGATTGGTGTTGTCGCGCACGAGATGCTTGGGGATGCGGGCGTAGGTCTGACAGAGATAGAAGCAATCCACGTGTTTATGTCTTCCCATACAGAAGAAAGCTCGGATGTTATCCTGCTTCTCACAAGCCACGTCATCAAAAACGATGATCGAATTGGGTAATGCCTCGTCTGGCACGACTACTTGTTCATGCTCGTCGAATGGAAAGTATTCAACGCCATCTACCTCCTCGAGTAACTGTTGCAGCAACTTGTACTTGGGCTGATTCAATGATTTCGAGTAGATATAGACGTTTTCGAACCTCAATCCGTTGGGGTGTGTTATGAGGGTGAGCAGCGCGTTGGTCTTGCCACAGTTGGACGGACCGCAAAATACCGCGCGCACGCTGTTCGGCAGCAAATCACCGTGCCGTTTTTCAGTTGCAACATTCTGTTGCACGAATTTGTCGAAATTCATTACAGGTAGCTTGACAGGCTGCGTCTCGAACCTCATCTCGACTCTGACTAACGGTAAATGGTATAAATAGCGTGTTTATAAAGAAGATTCCTCAGTCAGAGCGTAGCCATGATCGTGCACAAAGCCTGTCGTAAGCGAACTAAACGCTGTGGGAAAGGTCTGGTCAACAGAATCATTAACAGTCTTCCTGTAGAGTTACATCTGCCTGGTTATCAATACTGCGGACCTGGTACCAAATTAGCGAAGAGACTCGCGCGCGGTGATCCAGGTATCAACCCGCTTGACGCAGCCTGCAAAGAACACGATATCGCCTACTCGAAGAATCGGGAAAATCTGGAAGCTAGAAGTGCGGCAGATAAGATTTTGGCTGAGAGAGCCTGGAAACGGGTTTTGGCTTCAGACGCAAATATCGGCGAGAAAGCAGCCGCCTGGGCAGTGACAAACGCGATGAAAGCGAAAACTAAGCTCGGTATGGGTATGCGGAAACCGGTGGTATTGAGAACGGTTATCGATGCCGCCAAACGGTCTATGGTGCCAGGAAAGACTGCGCAAGTCGCCATCAAGTCTGCATTGAAGGGTGCACGAGGCGCTGTTAGAAAAGCTGGTGGTAAACGCAATGTACGTTCTCCACGGATTCTACCTGTCCCAGCTAAAGTTGGTGGTTTCTTACCATTCCTTATACCCCTCTTTGCCGGGCTCAGTGCTACGGGCGCGTTGGCTGGTGGGGCAGCAGGTATTGCAAAAGCGGTGAATGACGCAAGCTCCGCCAAGAGACAACTGGAAGAAAGTCAACGACACAACAAGACCATGGAAGCTATCGCTCTAGGCAAGGGGCTCCATCTGAAACCGTATAGAAAAGGCTTGGGTCTTCACCTGAAGCCAAAAACTAAAAGTGACGCTGCCACAACGAGCGCTAACTGACGCGGACCTGTTAAAGTATGCGACTACCCTCGACATTCCACATTTCCGCGGCGTCTTCATGCGAAACGATTTGCCCAAAGATGGACCGCGTAGGTTTGAATGGGGATCGTCAATCTAGATGATAAAGATGGTCCTGGAACACATTGGGTCGCGTACCGAAAGATCGGTAACGAAGTAGTTTACTTTGACAGTTTCGGTAACCTTCGTCCACCGTCGGACCTCGTCAGATACCTTGGTGTTGGTAGCGTCAAATATAATCATAAAAGATATCAAGACTACGATACGTTCAACTGTGGTCACTTGTGTCTCGAGTTTCTATATAAACATACAGCGTAATTCCTCGAAGTCAGTTTGATTTTCGCAGTAGTCATGGATGATTCGTTCACACTAACCGTATCGGGGAACTCCTCGGTTCTTGAGACTCAATACTTTCCCCCTATCGAACTTTCCCATCTCAAGAATTACTCCCTCGGTCTCGTTGAATTACTGACTTTCAATTCGATTCCCAATGTAGATGTTGGTCACAACAAGATTTACGTAGGTGAAGAAATAGTCACTATACCCACCGGTAGCTATGAAATAGAGGATATAGAGAGTTATGTACAGGGTGTCTTGTCGAATAAGGGTATCACCATCAACATCAAACCGAATAATAATACACTGTGTAGCGAAATCAAATGCAGTCACCCTGTAAATTTTGTGCCCGGCGATTCTGTAGGCAGCCTATTGGGTTTCACTCCACGTATTTTGCAAGCTGATCGAGTTCATGAGTCTGACCTTCCTGTAACTATTCTTAAAGTCAACGCACTACGAGTCGAGTGTAACATTACAACGGGTGCCTACGTCAATGAGCGTAAAGTACACACCATTCATGAGTTTTTTCCCGTTGTTCCACCTGGATATAAGATCATTGAAGTACCGTCTCACGTCATTTACCTTCCAGTCACCGTAAGGATCATAGATCACATCCAACTCCGCATAGTCGATCAGGACGGTGATTTGGTTAATTTCCGTGGAGAGGTTATAACTATAAGGTTGCATATCAAGGCTCAATAATGGGAATAGTTTATAACAGAAGTGGCTATAATACTAAAGTAAGATGCCCCGAACACGTCAGTCGTCAACCGGTTCTCAAAGAGCTGACACCTCAGAACGTGCTGCTTCTGCAAAGCTTGGGTCTCAAGATCACACCTTTTGGAAGAGGAATTTTCGCAAAATAAGATTCGTTTGCATCTGTGTCATCTGCTGTATACCATGGAGGAGGAAATCTTAGACATTCAAACACCCGTCGTCTTTGACGAGTCTATCGCACACTACGAGGTTCACACACACAAACCCTATGCCTCATCGAATTTCAATAACAGTGACGAGATTCGTATCGCTGTTCAACACCAAGACCTGTGCGTATTGCCGTGCAAGAGTTCATTGCATGTGTATGGAAAGATAGTCAAGGCCGATGGAACTCCGTCAACTACCGCAACACTGGTCAACAACGGTGTTTGTCATCTGTTTGAAGAAATGCGTTACGAGATAAATGCTATTGAGATCGATAGGAGCAAAAACGTCGGTCTCACCAGTCTTATGAAAGGTTACCCTTCTCTGAGACCTGGACAGAATTGGATGATGGAGAATGCCGGTTGGCTTAATGTGAACGCGACCCATGTGGATGCCGCTGGTAATTTCGAAGTATGCGTACCGCTGAAGATGATGCTAGGGTTCGCCGAAGACTATCGCAAGATAATCGTGAACGCCAAACACGAGTTGATCTTGACCCGTTCGAAGACCGATACGAATGCGGTTCTACAAGCTCAAGATGAGGAATTCAAAATTCTGATCGATAAGGTCGAATGGTTGTTACCATATGTGAAGCTCGCGGATCAACGGAAAATACAGCTGTTGAATTTCATCGAGAAAGATCCAGCGATCTCCATGAGTTTTCGCAATTGGGAATTGTACGAGTATCCTGTACTTCCCACTACTTCGAAGCACGTTTGGACGGTGAAGACATCGACTCAGCTGGAGAAACCTCGCTACGTTATACTGGGATTCCAAACAAGTCGGAAGAATAAGCTGAATCGAAACGCTAGCCATTTCGACCACTGCAACATCACCGACGTTAAACTCTTCTTGAATTCTCAATGCTATCCCTATGGGAACCTTAATCTCGATATGAGTCAATTATATGTATTTCTGCAAATAAAGATTTTAAATGTATGTGACGCTTCAATCATTTCCATCCTGCCGCTCAGCGGTATCTTATTACTCTAGATTAAGCTTAGA